>JARDVY010000157.1:0-621508 GCA_029030555.1 Ornithoptera alexandrae | reverse complement strand
CAACAGAGACACTACCGCCAGTGATAGCTATAGGTCCTTCAAACCGGATCACAGCAATGTCCGCACAGTACTGTGTGTCGGCTGCAACAGACGCGGGGGTGGTACCTAGACGGTCCCCGGCAACAGAGACACTACCGCCAGTAAATAGTTATAAATACATAATTTATAAATGGTCCACAATGTTTTCGCAATACTGGGACTTGTTTAGTTCTCTCATAAAAATGTAGTCAAGGTCGGATGCTTCCCAAGTACGATCAATTTCCGCTTTGTTGTCGAAGGATGTGCATCTATCCCTATCACTACTAATCCTGGTGTTCCACAGGGGACAGTCCTCTCCGCAACTGATGCTGACGACAGAACAGCTATGGAGAGATATCTGACCAGTGCACAGACCAGTCCAGATCAAGCAGAGACTTTTAGAGAAGCAGTAGAAGAACTAGAAGTTGGGTAGGAGAATCACCCAACCTGAGGAACTTTCACTCTAGTGGAATGAAATTCCATTAGAGCACTTTGACTCCGGCTGTCCAAAGTCCAATGCACCAACTGCACCAACTGCACCAACCGGTTGTTAGGAATCATCATCAAACTATCCAGAAGGAAACTTGGAACCCTCGCCAGAATCATCATCTTCAAAGAGCGTCATCTTCAAATAGAATTGGAGCTGTCAATCGGAAGAAACTGGTCCGAACCTGTGCCATGCTTTCCACACCATAGTACTTCACACAGGAACAGGTTTTGACCATGTGTACAGTCGAGGGGTTGGGTGGTGTTATGTTTGGACAGTTGACACCAATTACCAACAGGCAGTTCTGGACTAGATCCCCACCACCTTGAGGACAGTCGGTTACCAAGAGCTGTTAAATCCAAAACCGGACACTGATGATAAGGTAGCTAGTTTTCCGATGTTCTGCTGAAAGCATCTTAAACATGCTTGTTACCATCATCCCCCTTCTACCATACGGCAGTTCATCCCTTCGTTATCGCCATTACTGTTCCCACTAGTGGGACTCGATGCATTTGACCACAGAGACAGTCCTTGTTAAGTTTCTAAAGCACAGTTTGATGGTTTCGATATATATATAAACATCCCAATAATTCCCACTGCTGGGACTTGGTGCATTATATCAATCGATCATCAGCCGATAGATGTCCACAGCTGGACATTGCCAACCCTGAAGATCTCGACGTCGATGAATCATGAGGTCAGTCAGCATGGCCTAAGGAACCGCTACGGTTAGGGGCAGTCATCTGTAGGGGTTCATATAGGGATTTGAGCCAGTTCTCACCACACTGGCCCAATGCGGGTCGGTAGGAACCAGATCCTCGTTTGTTTATTAGCAGGCTGCACCACGAGCTGGTGACGATGACTTGGATCCCGTGAGTGCGGTACCCTTTGTCACAACGATAGATTCTAGGCCTAGCCAAGTGCGGTTGACGGATGCTAAATGTCTTCGAAAACAGACCTTGAAACATTGACCTGGTGATGAATCTGGTGGTACTTAGATAATTCTTGGGACGCTTGAAGACATCATACCCTGTGATGGTATCACAGCAAAAACCCAACTTACCCTAGAATGAAAAGGTCATATTAGGTGCAACGTGCTTATATATTGTTAACAAAAACAGCAAAACGGTGATGGTGGTGATCACTTCCAAATATTATATACCACGAGCATGGTGGTATTGGACCAAATAGAATGACCCCCTTCCTCCGTCCTTATAGTATTTTTTTTTTGGTATTATGCAACGTCATGATGTAATGGTGAACAAAACCAAAACAATGATGGTGGTGATGACTTTGAAATATATACCACGAACATGGTGGTATACCACCAGATATGATGACTTTCTGCATAAATACGTCTAAGAGGCAACAATCCCGTGGGGCAGTGGCTGATCACCTTGTAACAGGACCATAACTCCATCTTCAGCGAGCTGACTCCATCGTCCGCCGTTGTCGCCGTGATGGTAAGTCCTTGCTGGTGAAGATCGTCTAGGCACCTTAGTGTCAAACAGCACTGTGCCTTACCAGTCTGAATTGGGCCGTTCGTAGTTTGATCTCATTGAAGAGCAACCCTGGGCTGTGCTGCTCACCATCAGACGGACGTCACCGCGAAGTCAACACCAGCTCCGCCCGAACGGGAAAGGAGTGTTCGCCTTTCCGTCCGCGCCGAACAATAGACGCCGCGGCAATTCATCATTGCAGTGTAAACACTCCAACAAAAGCCACTTACGGCTCCAGCTCAAAACAAAAGTGGTGAGGTTTGTTCAGGTGGTGCGCGGTTAATTTATTGCCACGGTGTTTACACTGGTGGTATTCATCTGGTGGTATAAAAGCGGGGCCGCTGCCCGTTTCGTGCATAGTCAACCTATCTTCGGGTCGTATAGGGTCAATATTGGTCCATAGGCCTGAACATGAGTCGGACGGTGGCCTTCCTGTCGGTGCTGGTGCTCGGCGTAAGTTTCCTTTTCATTGCTATACGGTGATGGTGTATCTGAGTACTGGTGGTGATCTTCGGAAGGTACCCTGGCCTCCGGCGGGAACAGCTACAGAGTTGGTTATGTTATCGGTTATTACAATTCATTTCTACCTTTAGTGTTTAGTTTATGATGAGAAGCGCTATGATGTCCAGCAGTGGGCAACAGTGGGCTGCGTCAATAGTGGGATAGTGAAGCTCGGTTAGAATAGGAGTACTCAAATGTTAGATGTTCTCGATTGTTCCAAGTCATTTCTACCTTTAGTGTTTAGTTTATGATGAGAAGCGCCATGATGTCCAGCAGTGGACAACAGTGGGCTGCGTCAATAGTGGGATAGTGAAGCTCGGTTAGAATAGGAGTACTCAAATGTTAGATGTTCTCGATTGTTCCAAGTCATTTCTACCTTTAGTGTTTAGTTTATGATGAGAAGCGCCATGATGTCCAGCAGTGGACAACAGTGAGCTGCGTCAATAGTGGGATAGTGAAGCTCGGTTAGAATAGGAGTACTCAAATGTTAGATGTTCTCGATTGTTCCAAGTCATTTCTACCTTTAGTGTTTAGTTTATGATGAGAAGCGCCATGATGTCCAGCAGTGGGCAACAGTGAGCTGCGTCAATAGTGGGATAGTGAAGCTCGGTTAGAATAGGAGTACTCAAATGTTAGATGTTCTCGATTGTTCCAAGTCATTTCTACCTT
Source organism: Ornithoptera alexandrae (assembly GCA_029030555.1). NCBI lineage: Eukaryota > Metazoa > Arthropoda > Insecta > Lepidoptera > Papilionidae > Ornithoptera > Ornithoptera alexandrae. The sequence goes on along the minus strand of JARDVY010000157.1, from coordinate 618,334 downwards.
TAGTGTTTAGTTTATGATGAGAAGCGCCATGATGTCCAGCAGTGGACAACAGTGAGCTGCGTCAATAGTGGGATAGTGAAGCTCGGTTAGAATAGGAGTACTCAAATGTTAGATGTTCTCGATTGTTCCAAGTCATTTCTACCTTTAGTGTTTAGTTTATGATGAGAAGCGCCATGATGTCCAGCAGTGGACAACAGTGAGCTGCGTCAATAGTGGGATAGTGAAGCTCGGTTAGAATAGGAGTACTCAAATGTTAGATGTTCTCGATTGTTCCAAGTCATTTCTACCTTTAGTGTTTAGTTTATGATGAGAAGCGCCATGATGTCCAGCAGTGGACAACAGTGAGCTGCGTCAATAGTGGGATAGTGAAGCTCGGTTAGAATAGGAGTACTCAAATGTTAGATGTTCTCGATTGTTCCAAGTCATTTCTACCTTTAGTGTTTAGTTTATGATGAGAAGCGCCATGATGTCCAGCAGTGGACAACAGTGAGCTGCGTCAATAGTGGGATAGTGAAGCTCGGTTAGAATAGGAGTACTCAAATGTTAGATGTTCTCGATTGTTCCAAGTCATTTCTACCTTTAGTGTTTAGTTTATGATGAGAAGCGCCATGATGTCCAGCAGTGGGCAACAGTGAGCTGCGTCAATAGTGGGATAGTGAAGCTCGGTTAGAATAGGAGTACTCAAATGTTAGATGTTCTCGATTGTTCCAAGTCATTTCTACCTTTAGTGTTTAGTTTATGATGAGAAGCGCCATGATGTCCAGCAGTGGACAACAGTGAGCTGCGTCAATAGTGGGATAGTGAAGCTCGGTTAGAATAGGAGTACTCAAATGTTAGATGTTCTCGATTGTTCCAAGTCATTTCTACCTTTAGTGTTTAGTTTATGATGAGAAGCGCCATGATGTCCAGCAGTGGACAACAGTGAGCTGCGTCAATAGTGGGATAGTGAAGCTCGGTTAGAATAGGAGTACTCAAATGTTAGATGTTCTCGATTGTTCCAAGTCATTTCTACCTTTAGTGTTTAGTTTATGATGAGAAGCGCCATGATGTCCAGCAGTGGACAACAGTGAGCTGCGTCAATAGTGGGATAGTGAAGCTCGGTTAGAATAGGAGTACTCAAATGTTAGATGTTCTCGATTGTTCCAAGTCATTTCTACCTTTAGTGTTTAGTTTATGATGAGAAGCGCCATGATGTCCAGCAGTGGACAACAGTGGGCTGCGTCAATAGTGGGATAGTGAAGCTCGGTTAGAATAGGAGTACTCAAATGTTAGATGTTCTCGATTGTTCCAAGTCATTTCTACCTTTAGTGTTTAGTTTATGATGAGAAGCGCCATGATGTCCAGCAGTGGACATCCATCGGCTGATGATTTTTTTATTCAGACATTATTTTGAATTTTTTTTTTTTATCTTAACTTTTTGTCTCATATACCTTGAATGAAATGCTTTATTTAAACATGAATAGTTTCTTTTAATTTTCTTTTATAATGCCGTAGGGCAGTGACGGGGGAGAAAGAGAGAGATAGAAAGAGAGAGAGAGAGAGAGAGATGTCTGGATTAATAATCCCTTATCACTCAAGTGAGTGGCGAAAGGTGGTAATAAAGGACTTGTATTTGCTAATACCCCGGCGTTCTCCTTCAGTGTGTACCTCTATACATCCCGGCGTCGTCTTACGTAGACCTGAAGATAATGCCTAGGTATTATCTTCAGGTCTTAATAAATAGATAAATAAGTAAATAAATAAATAAATGGTTCTTTATTTTCCGCAGACCCTGAGCACATACGCCGCACCACAAGGTGAGATATACCATCATTTAATATAACATGAATACACCACCACGCGCTGCTGGTGTATCACTAATATGAACATTCTCGAAGCGTTGCCATGGAAACGAACGTACTTCAGTATGAAGATGGTAATAATCACGTCACGGTGATGTGTGAACATCCTAAGTAGAGCCTCATTAATCGCACGCGTTCCTTCACCATCAGGTGGAAGCTTAAGCTGAAGTGGGAAAGAAAAGACCACATAAAAACTTCAGTAATTAAATTAGCTATAGCGTCCTTCGGACCGGATCAAAGTAGCGTGCGCGATATATACAAGGGAGACGTTCACCCGATGGTAAGTGATACGCCTGCCCATAACGTGGCGCTAGTTAGGATGGTATACATTGCACCACGTTGCGCTCGTCGCTTGAGATGTAAGACCTTAAATCTCGTTACCCCAGTAACTACAATAACTACAACGCCCTTCAAACCGGAACACAGTAATGAGAATATCGATTGCGGTGGTACTTACCTAGACGGTCATTATCATCAGTCAACAGTGGTCAAAAAAAGAATTTTCTAAATTTTTCCCACTGCTGGGACTGTGTTAATGTAATATAAAATCATGTAAAGTACACGTCTAAAGATACTGTACTAAAAGTTTCCCACAGCTGGGACTCGGTAATCTTTCTTACTAAGACTTCAGTCAGGGCTCAAATGATTTAGACAGGTACAAGTTTAATAAAAACAAAAATAGTGATCTAATAATTAAAAAAAAAAAAAAATAATCACCTCGACTCTTTTCTCAACATACCTTCAGTTTCATGATGAATTTTCTTTTTTTTTACAGAATCTGAAAATGATTTCGATGAGAACCAATCTCGTGAGTATCTTATAAAGAGTACATCTCTCTGTAGTCATAGTCAACGGTAGTGTGCGAACATTACAGTGTTCCGGTTTGAAGGGCGCTGTTGCTAGTGAAATTACTGGGGTAACGAGACTTATCATGTTATGTCTCAGGCGTCGAGCGCAATGTGGTGCAGTATATGACGTTCATAACTAGCGCCGTGTTACAGGCAGGTATCACTTAATATCGAGTGAACGTCCCGCTCGTCTTTGAATAAAAAAAAATGATGAGCGCAATACGGTGCAGTGTGCATCGTCTTAACCAGCGCCATATTATTGTTGCATTCATCATCATCACATAGACGTCTACTGCTGTGGCTGGGGGTCTTCATAAGAACCGGAAGTTCACCGGAAGTTGAATCTTATCTCTCCCTCATCTCCATAAATCGTTGACTCTTGCGCTATTTCAGAGCCGGTGAACTCCGGTAACGGTGACCAGTACCAGCCGCAAAAGAGCCCCAACCCCAAAGGGTACAAGCAGCACAGACCCCAGGGTTACGTGTCGAACCAACCCTGGTACAGCCCAGGGTACCCCGCTGGACAAGGGCGTGAGTACATATTCACTGGTGGTAGTGTCTCTGATGGTATGGGTACCACGGCAGCGGTATAACAGCAGTGTGCAAACATTACCGTGTTCCGGTTTGAAGGACACTGTAGCTGGTGAAATTCCTGGGGTAGCTTGACATTTTATTTTCAAGTCGATTAGCCCAATGTGTAGTGTGTATCATCATAATACCACATCGTTATAGGCAGGTGTATCACTTAAAATCAAGTGATACTAACTTTTATACATGCAGTGTATAACACCTAATGTAGGGTATATCTGTATTACCGGAAACTATTCAGTTTGCGGAAGTTCAATCTCTTACTTCTCCATCTCTATCTCTATACATCGTTGACTCTTATTTCAGAGCCGGTGAACTCCGGTAACGGTGACCAGTACCAGCCGCAACAGAGCCCCGACCCCAAAGGGTACAAGCAGCACGGACCCCAGGGTTACGTGTCGAGCTACAACCAGCCCTGGTACACGCCAGGGTACCCCGGTGTACAAGAACGTGAGTACATTCTTTACATGTAATGCGGTATTTTTTTTTTTTAATTGAGCAAAGAGTCGAGCGGAACGTTCACCTGATGGTAAGTGACACGGCTGCACATAACGTGGTGATAGTAATACTGATATAGATCAGATTGCGCTCATCATCTGGGACATATAACGTTGGGCCTTTTCCCCCATTTTAATTATAGAGCCGTTCAAACCGGAACACTGTGTCGGCTGCAATATTGCGCTGCGGTGGTACTTAGACGGTCGTCGGTAGAGACAGTACCACGAGTAAAGTTTCCACTATAAAGAAAGATACAATCTTCATTCATCTTCTTTCATTTTCTTTCATCTTCTTTTAGCTCCTCGTGATGTAGAAGTTCCTATTGGTGAGTAAAATGAACTATGACATATCTAACTGCCTCTGCAGCTACTGCTAACCTATTTTAAACCAAAATCCCAAGTTCGATTCCGAGATCAACTTGTCCAACGACAGTTTCGGAGGAGAAATCTTCGAAATGATACTCTGCCTTTTGGGGGGAAGTCAGTTATGTGGAGATATTTCCCTATTAAAACCCCCTCGGCGGTCACCTTCGGCGTTTAGAGAGCTCGATAATGCTATGCTGGGATAACCCGTCCATGGGTCTGCTCCGTGCAGACCCTAGCAGCCTCGTGAGCACTTATCCAATGACCAGAGACCACGTCCAACCATTATCCTCCTCAGGGTCGTTTAAAAGGCGATGAGAACCCCATCGTTACCGCCAACGACCCTAAAGGCTCTATTATGGTAGGGGAACATCATTCACCGGTGCGACCTGTTGACGCGCGGCAGCGCCACGCCGGCTTTGCCTCCGAGCGGGATCCATCCTCTCTCGATCCCGCTCCGCAGCCTCCTTTTGTACCATAACAGTTTCACAAAAGGAGGCTATGGCCCTCCATGCAATGTCTCCTCCCAGCGTCGCCGACATTATTGCCGGCAAGTCTATTCTAACCTAACCTAACCTAACCCTTTTCATTTTCTTTTACGTGGAGTAAATGCTTTCGCATACCTACCCTCGAGGGAGCAAAGACATGTTACGTCGGACTTGCACCGACTGCACGTGCATCGCTTTACAGCAGAGCCATGGGAATGCTTTCGCACACCCCCACGACCCCGCCAACGTCGACTGCACCCCGGTGGAAGAAACTTTCCATTTCTACCTCTGTAAGGGCGCGCCGAAACATACAGCGCACTCTACTCATAGTTTCTTACTCTCACATGGGCAACGGATCCCCACGAATCCGTCACCCCTCTGCCGTGGGAGCCAAGACAGAAAACTCCCTGGCCGGCGGCTCTAGTCTCCACTGCCAACCATTATACGACCGCGAGGGGTAAAGACAGCGGCGAATGTTAGTACCCACTCTCCTCTCCCTCTGCGACGCCACCACGGCTGCAAAGGGCGCAATTGTGCTCCGCAGCCCATTGGCCTATATGAGCTCACCTGATGCGGCCATCTCGGGCCTCTCGGATAGGTTCCTGTTAACTTCAATGTGGATGACCAAGCCACGGCTACTGAGCGCCACCGCAACGACGAAGCAGAAACTTGTTCAAAATGGCGGAGGAACCTAACCTAACCTAACCTAACCTTTACTAATTACAGCTCGTCATTCGCCAGGTCAATGGGAAGGAACTGCCAATCCCCTGGTACCATACCCACCGTACCTTCCACTGTATCAGCCTCTTTATGAGCCGTTGCCGCTGTACCCACCAGGTCCGAACTACGTACCAGTACCAGACTACGAACAAATCGCATTGGTACACCCATACTCACCGAACCCACTGATCAGACAAGGTAAGGAAGATCTTTCTTATTCGCACAGACACCACGAAGGAGACGTTCACCTGATGGTAAAATATACTTACCATAGCAACGTGCCGATAGTTATATACACTACAACAGTACTCGTGTTGAGATATGAGATGTTAAATGTCATTACTGCTGTAATTTCACTAGCTGCAGCGCCTTTCAAACCGGAATACAGTACTGTTAGAAGACTAGTATCGTTACTTCCTATTTATAGAAGTATCTTCATAGTCCGCTGTAGAATCCTGTGCTTCTGCTTTCACATTCTCCATCTTTTTTTTGAAAATTTCAGGTCCTCTTGCTGGAGGAGTAGCATACGGCCAGGGTGGCAGCGGCTTTGATGGTAACAACGCGCCGTACTCCAACGCGAACTCCGGAGCTGGTGTCTACTTGAACGGTGAGCTAACTTGAAACTCTTTACTGGTGGTAATGTCTCTGTTGCCGGTGACCGTCTAGGTACCACCGCAGCGATTGCGCAGTAGTGTGCAAACATTACTGTGATCCGATTTGAAGGACCTATAGTTATCACTGGTGGTAGTGTCTCTGTTGCCGGAGACCGTCTAGGTACCGCCGCAACGCCTATTGCAGCCGACACACAGTACTGTGCAGACATTGCTGTGATCCGGTTTGAAGGGCGTTGTAGCTAATCAAATTATAATGCTAGCTACAATACAAATAAATGTAATTATAAAGTGTAGCACTAGTCAGGATGGTGTACGCTGCAACACATCGCGCAATTAAGTTTAGCTAGTTACAGCGCCCTTCAAACAGGACCACAGTGTCATTCTTTTTACACTCGTCTAAATAAGACGTTAACCTGATAGTAACTTATACTAAACATTGTGGCGCTAAGTAGGATTATATACACTGGTTGAGATGTCTCATTACCTCAGTAATTTCTCTAGTTACAGCGTCCTTCAAACCGGCAGCGTCAAGGGCCACTAGTATCTTCCTAAATCGCTATAGAATCCTCTTCATCTGTTTTCTCATTTTCTTCCCGTTTTCTACATTTCAGGTCCTCTTGCTGGAGGAGTAGCATACGGCCAGGGTGGCAGCGGCTTTGATGGTAACAACGCGCCGTACTCCAACGCGAACTCCGGAGCTGGTGTCTACTTGAACGGTGAGCTAACTTGAAACTCTTTACTGGTGGTAATCTCTGTTACCGGTAACCGTCTAGGTACCACCGCAGCGACGAGACAGTAGCGTGCAAACTTTATTGTGATCCGGTTTGAAGGGCGCTGCGGCTAGTGAAATTACTGCGTGATTATTTAACATCTCATGTCTTAAGTACATTTTGATGTACTGTATACTATCCTAACAAGCGCCAGATTGTTACGGATGTATTACTTACCATCAGCTGAAAGCCTACCACCACACAAACTGATGTAATCCGTCTTTTTAACCAACATCAGAAACAGTGCATTGTTAAAAGTAATTTTGAATAATTCCCATCTTTATATTCCCACTGCTGGGACAGGTCAAGGTCAGTTATCCACCAGGTCCATCAAAGCCGTTCTTGGTGAACGACGGTTAGGTTACAAGGTGTTCTTTCACCGGAAAGCTCGAGTTCCATGAAGAACGAACCTGGGACGAGAGGGACGATCACCCGATGGTAAGTTATACGCCTCCCCATAACACCATAGGAAACCACCATGGGATGGTATACACTGCACCATATAGCGCTCGTCGCCTCGTTACCGCAGTAATAACACTAGCTACAACGCCCTTCAAACCGGAACACAGTAATGTATGGCGGAAGAAGCAAACGCTGCGGTAAACGGTCTCTCACCACCAGTTCACTGCTGGAGTACACTACTTCATAAAGGTATCCAGATAGTCAGGTTCAGGTCAGGCCTATAGTTGGTGATAGACCCTGAAGCTATCTTCTTTCATCAGGTCAACAGTCGCCATTGTTACGCCGACCCATCCCCGTGCCGAGTGATAAGATACCGCGCGTCGTCCATCCGGTACCTTCGAACCCTGACGAGGTAGATCAGGAAGGTGCTCTTGAGGAGTTAGTTCCAGGCCAAGGTGGAGTCCAATGGAAACTGAAACCAGGTACGCAATCGTCTTCAACTATTATGTATAAACCGCCATTTTTTTTTTCCACGACGACCAGCGACGTGGATTACCTGATGCTAAGTGATGAAGAGCACGAGGGTCCAGCAACAGGGTCAGCACCACCAGCTAGTCGCGTCAGTTAAGGAATTATATTGTTTCAGGACACTACAGAAAATCTAGCCACAAGAAAACATTCGACGCGGGTGCTGCATCCAACTCCGCATCATCATCATTAGCATCATCATCCAAGATTATCTCCAAGAAGGGTCCGCACGGTAAATATCTACAGCCAGATACGCACATGATACACTAGTTAGGATGATCTACACTGCACCACATCCTGCCCATCGTGAGGTATTAAGGTGGTAGTGTCTCGGTTTGAAGGACCTATAGCTATCACTGGTGGTAGTGTCTCTGTTGCCGGAGACCGTCTAGGTACCACCGCAGCGCCTATTGCAGCCGACACACAGTACTGTGCGGACATTGCTGTGATCCGGTTTGAAGGGCCTATAGCTATCACTAGAGGTAGTGTCTCTGTTGCCGGAGACCGTCTAGGTACCACCGCAGCGCCTATTGCAGCCGACACACAGTACTGTGCGGACATTGCTGTGATCCGGTTTGAAGGACCTATAGCTATCACTGGAGGTAGTGTCTCTGTTGCCGGAGACCGTCTAGGTACCACCGCAGCGCCTATTGCAGCCGACACAGTACTGTGCGGACATTGCTGTGATCCGGTTTGAAGGGCCTATAGCTATCACTGGTGGTAGTGTCTCTGTTGCCGGAGACCGTCTAGGTACCACCGCAGCGCCTATTGCAGCCGACACACAGTACTGTGCGGACATTGCTGTGATCCGGTTTGAAGGACCTATAGCTATCACTGGTGGTAGTGTCTCTGTTGCCGCAGACCGTCTAGGTACCACCGCAGCGCCTATTGCAGCCGACACACAGTACTGTGCAGACATTGCTGTGATCCGGTTTGAAGGACCTATAGCTATCACTGGTGGTAGTGTCTCTGTTGCCGGAGACCGTCTAGGTACCACCGCAGCGCCTATTGCAGCCGACACACAGTACTGTGCGGACATTGCTGTGATCCGGTTTGAAGGACCTATAGCTATCACTGGTGGTAGTGTCTCTGTTGCCGGAGACCGTCTAGGTACCACCGCAGCGCCTATTGCAGCCGACACACAGTACTGTGCGGACATTGCTGTGATCCGGTTTAAAGGACCTATAGCTATCACTGGTGGTAGTGTCTCTGTTGCCGGGGACCGTCTAGGTATCACCGCAGCGCCTATTGCAGCCGACACACAGTACTGTCCGGACATTGCTGTGATCCGGTTTAAAGGACCTATAGCTATCACTGGTGGTAGTGTCTCTGTTACCGGGGACCGTCTAGGTACCACCGCAGCGCCTATTGCAGCCGACACACAGTACTGTGCGGACATTGCTGTGATCCGGTTTGAAGGGCCTATAGCTATCACTGGTGGTAGTGTCTCTGTTGCCGGAGACCGTCTAGGTACCACCGCAGCGCCTATTGCAGCCGACACACAGTACTGTGCGGACATTGCTGTGATCCGGTTTAAAGGACCTATAGCTATCACTGGTGGTAGTGTCTCTGTTGCCGGAGACCGTCTAGGTACCACCGCAGCGCCTATTGCAGCCGACACACAGTACTGTGCGGACATTGCTGTGATCCGGTTTGAAGGGCCTATAGCTATCACTGGTGGTAGTGTCTCTGTTGCCGGAGACCGTCTAGGTACCACCGCAGCGCCTATTGCAGCCGACACACAGTACTGTGCGGACATTGCTGTGATCCGGTTTAAAGGACCTATAGCTATCACTGGTGGTAGTGTCTCTGTTGCCGGAGACCGTCTAGGTACCACCGCAGCACCTATTGCAGCCGACACACAGTACTGTGCGGACATTGCTGTGATCCGGTTTGAAGGACCTATAGCTATCACTGGTGGTAGTGTCTCTGTTGCCGGAGACCGTCTAGGTACCACCGCAGCGCCTATTGCAGCCGACACACAGTACTGTGCGGACATTGCTGTGATCCGGTTTGAAGGGCCTATAGCTATCACTGGTGGTAGTGTCTCTGTTGCCGGAGACCGTCTAGGTACCACCGCAGCGCCTATTGCAGCCGACACACAGTACTGTGCGGACATTGCTGTGATCCGGTTTGAAGGACCTATAGCTATCACTGGTGGTAGTGTCTCTGTTGCCGGAGACCGTCTAGGTACCACCGCAGCGCCTATTGCAGCCGACACACAGTACTGTGCGGACATTGCTGTGATCCGGTTTGAAGGACCTATAGCTATCACTGGTGGTAGTGTCTCTGTTGCCGGAGACCGTCTAGGTACCACCGCAGCGCCTATTGCAGCCGACACACAGTACTGTGCGGACATTGCTGTGATCCGGTTTGAAGGACCTATAGCTATCACTGGTGGTAGTGTCTCTGTTGCCGGAGACCGTCTAGGTACCACCGCAGCGCCTATTGCAGCCGACACACAGTATTGTGCGGACATTGCTGTGATCCGGTTTGAAGGACCTATAGCTATCACTGGTGGTAGTGACTCTGTTGCCGGAGACCGTCTAGGTACCACCGCAGCGCCTATTGCAGCCGACACACAGTACTGTGCGGACATTGCTGTGATCCGGTTTGAAGGACCTATAGCTATCACTGGTGGTAGTGTCTCTGTTGCCGGAGACCGTCTAGGTACCACCGCAGCGCCTATTGCAGCCGACACACAGTACTGTGCGGACATTGCTGTGATCCGGTTTGAAGGACCTATAGCTATCACTGGTGGTAGTGTCTCTGTTGCCGGAGACCGTCTAGGTACCACCGCAGCGCCTATTGCAGCCGACACACAGTACTGTGTAGACATTGCTGTGATCCAGTTTGAAGGACGCCGTAGCTAGTGTAATTAATGGGGTAACGTGACTCAACCATCAAATGTGGTGCAATGTACACCATTCTAACTAGCGTCACGTTGCTATGAGCAGGCGTATCACTTACCATTAGGTGACCGTCCCGCCTGTCTTGTTACCGCAACAATTTCACTAGCTACAGCGCACACGGTAGTACCTAGACGGTTTCCAGCAACACAAACCTACCAAGAGAGAGAGAGAGAGAGAGAGAGAAAGTGAGAGAGAAAGAGATGACTGTTGGGTGTGGTTAAAGGTTTCAAATCCCACCCTTATGGTAATAATCCTTAGACATTCCCTATTTTTTCTTAAATAAATTTTTTTTTAAGTGACGGCACATATTCACCTGATACTAAGTGTCACCATTCCCATAGTAACAAAGTGCTAGTTAGAAAGTTTACACTACATCGCATTGTGTTCGTGCCGTTCCTTTGTAAGAAGAAATTTGTAGTGGGTATCACTACGGTGGAATTCTACGTGAATAAAATCAACTTCTTCTTTCTCCTTCAGGTGACAACATCTCCGCTTCATTATCATCTAGGAGTCATTCGAAGAGCGACGCCAACGTCGCCGCGTTGCATGAATCCGTTGAAGATGAAGTCATTGGTATGTTACTATTACTGTGAATACCACGCCCCCACCCACACAGAATACTTCAGACTATACCGGAATATATATAATATACGGGAAGTTAGGAGTCGCACACTGCTGAAGTAGTTGTAAATTGAATAGGACGTACAGTTATAAATAGAAATGGATATGACCATGGACGTGCACAGAGTTTTTCGTGGGGGAAATGCCTTCGCACACCTACCCTCGCGCGGGCAAAGATAGGTTATGTCGGACTTGCACCGACTAAAACCCCCACGATGTTCAACCTCGTCACCTCATTGCGGGGTTACGGGAATGCTTTCCCGCCATCCGAGACTCCACCGGCGCTGGCCGCTTTCGCAGCCCCACCTCGGGAGGGAGGGATGAACCCTCCCTTTCCCTTCCACCTCTGCAGGGGCACGCCGGAACATGCAAAGCGCATCCTCCTCGACCTCTCGCAGTTGGATTCCCCCGAACCCGTCACCCAGAGTCCATGGGAGCCAAGAGGGAAAACTCTTCCTGGCTCCCTGCGGCGAATCCGATGTTGGGCCAGCCGCTACCTGTTGTTAGCCGAGTTAGAGGATACTCCTTTCCGACTCCACCTCGGCTGCAGAGAGCAGCATAAAGCCCCCCTGCAGCCCCTGGCCGCTCCGGTGAGCTCCAGTTATATGGAGTGGCCGCCTTGGGCCAGCCCTTCACCGCGGGCCACTCTTCGCTTCACTGTGTATCTATGCCACGGTTACTAAGCCCCTCCGCCACGACAAGGCGGGAACCCTTTGGGGAGAAACAGATTAAGGGTTAGGTTAGGATGGGTTAGGTTTACCGGTTGTATTCCGAACGGATGAGAACGAGACTTACTTAACCGTCAATGATGGTAAAAGATTCGCCTTCCTATAATAATGTAGCACCAGTTAGGATGATATACACTGCACAACATTGTGTTCATCGCTTTTATATATAAGAAGTGAAGCCACCGGAACACAGTAATGTTTGCATACTACTGTATGGCGGCGAAAGAGGTGCGGTGATACCCAAAAGGTTACATCCTCAATGAAGACACAAATGTGTTCCAATTGGTGACAACACTTATCGGTGTAAGGGCCACCCCCTCAAGGGTGTAAAGGGTCAAGCATAAGTCGGGAGGATCCAAAATTAAATTTATATTTCAAATATCTATTAATTCCTATCATCTTTGTTTCCGGTACAGATGAAGATAACTACGAACCAAACGGTAAACAAAAGCGGAAAGGCAAAGGAAAAAAACACGGTAAGTTCCATCATTCTTACACTGTTGAAGCTGTGATGGTAGAAACGAGATCTGGTGGTGTAACCTCACCCATAATTTCCTCAGTAATTTCATTAGCAACAGCTCGCTTCAAACTGGACCCGAGTTATTTTTGATGACTACTGTTTACTGCTGTGATGGTATTAACTGGACGGCCGCTTCCAAGAGAGATTGCTTCTTTCCTTCTCTTTCTTTCTTAAATTGCACTATCATCTATATTTTCGCTTACAGGTAAGATCATAATTAAGCACGAGAAGCTGTCAGGCAGTGAAGTCCTCGCGGGATCATCCGATGAATATGATTCTAGCATATCATCGATAATAACGGAAACTTCAGGTAAGCAGCGTAACCAGCCTGCACCAGGTAGCACAGATCCTCAATAAGCAACTGTTGAGTGCAATGTAAAAATCCTGGCCATCGCCACATGGTCTCCTTACGAATAATATTATATACTAATGATGAGGAATTTACTCATGAAGGTGTTCCACAAATTCTTTTTCAGGAGGAAAGACCAAAAAGTCTTCATCGTCATCAAAAAGCAAGTCGAAGAGTGGATCAAATATCGTTTCATGGAATGAATCGATTGAAGATGATATAATAGGTAAATATTACTGTTTGTAGTGAACGTCAAGTTCACGTGGTGGTGAACGGCAGGTTGGTGATCCTAACGATGTGAATGATAAAAAGTAATCACCAGCACTTTTATAGATCCCACTGTTGGAACATGGGGCTCTGATAAACAGAGCCAAGGCCGCACCAATCGATCTGGCAAAGTCAGTTGATGACAGATTAAAATGAATATAATCGATTGATTATCGATAATCGATGTTTGTTCTAAAGCGATATTTAAAAAAAATATTTGATGTTATAGTGAAGCGATGAATTTCTCACATTTATATTTCACTTCACCAGAAGAGGACGATGACAGTTACGAGAGCGATGAATCTGATGAAGGTGATGATGGTGAGCCAGATGATGATGGACAGCCAGACGACGATGGTGAGCCAGGCGATGACGGCGAGCCAGGTGATGACGGAGAACCCGATGACGACGGAAATCCACGCCAAGGAGGAAAAGGTAATGTATAAACAATTCCAAAAATTTTTCATAGACTCTAAATTCTACGTAATCCCCAAAACAAGGAACATCTTTCAGATTCAATCCATTAAAAAAGAACAGAAAAGGTCTTAGTTTATATTACTATAACACAGTAATGAGCTAATAAAAATTTACTGGAAAGACTAATTAAAGAGCCAGAGGAAGAAACCCTAGCACTTGACACGGCTGCACTAGGTGGCCATTGGAAATACGTTACCACAGCATTGAATGTTAAACAATATTTCAATTTTGTTTAACACTAGGCTATATATATTCTGTACGACGTTCATCATCATCATCATCATCATCAGCCGATAGACGTCCATCGCTGGTCATAGGTCTCCTCCAAATATCTCCACATAGATCGGTTCTGTCCTACCAGCGTCAATTTTATATAAACATATCGATTACGTCATAAGTGTGAAACCTCCATAGGCCTAAAAATATCTGGAGGTACAGCGCCCTTCAAACCGTACCACAGCAATATTTGCAAAGGAATGTCTGACCGTAGCTTTGTAAACCTTATGGGGGTCGTTTATAAAGGAAGCTCCTCATTTTCGTTCGCTCCTTGAATCAATGATCCTCTCCAAACACCAGTTCAGGACTCAGTCAAGTTCAAATCAGAATAAAGGACCTATACTAAACAGTGGACGGCCGTCTGGTGAGATGGTGATGATATGGTAAAAACCATTCCAACTTTATTTTTTAAATGGATCCAGGTGGTAAGCGACCACATAGACCCGGCGGCCAAGGCCCTTCTCGGCCAGGCGGTAGTCAACCATCGCAACCAGGCAGCCCCGGATCTTCCCAACCAGGCGGTAGTCAGCCATCACAGCCAGGCAGCCCCGGATCTTCCCAACCAGGCGGTAGTCAGCCATCACAGCCCGGCAGTCCCGGATCTTCCCAACCAGGCGGTAGTCAGCCATCGCAACCAGGCAGCCCCGGATCTTCCCAACCAGGCGGTAGTCAACCATCGCAACCAGGCAGCCCCGGATCTTCCCAACCAGGCGGTAGTCAACCATCGCAACCAGGCAGCCCCGGATCTTCCCAACCAGGCGGTAGTCAACCATCGCAACCAAGCAGCCCCGGATCTTCCCAACCAGGCGGTAGTCAACCATCGCAGCCCAGCAGTCCCGGATCTTCCCAACCAGGCGGTAGTCAGCCATCACAGCCAGGCAGCCCCGGATCTTCCCAACCAGGCGGTAGTCAACCATCGCAGCCCGGCAGTCCCGGATCTTCCCAACCAGGAGGTAGTCAGCCATCACAGCCCGGCAGTCCCGGATCTTCCCAACCAGGCGGTAGTCAACCATCGCAACCAGGCAGCCCCGGATCTTCCCAACCAGGCGGTGGTCAACCATCGCAACCAGGCAGCCCCGGATCTTCCCAACCAGGCGGTGGTCAACCATCACAGCCCAGCAGTCCCGGATCTTCCCAACCAGGCGGTAGTCAACCATCGCAACCAGGCAGCCCCGGATCTTCCCAACCAGGCGGTGGTCAACCATCACAGCCAGGCAGCCCAGGATCTTCCCAACCAGGCGGTGGTCAACCATCACAGCCAGGCAGTCCAGGATCTTCTCAACCAGGCCGTGGTCAACCATCGCAACCAGGCAGCCCAGGATCTTCTCAACCAGGCGGTTGGCAACCATCACAGCCCGGCAATCCCGGATCATCTCAACCAGGCGGTGGTCAACCATCACAGCCAGGCAACCCCGGATCTTCTCAACCAGGCGGTGGTCAACCATCACAGCCAGGCAACCCAGGATCTTCTCAACCAGGCGGTTGGCAACCATCGCAACCAGGCAGCCCCGGATCTTCTCAACCAGGCGGTAGTCAACCATCGCAACCAGGCAGCCCCGGATCTTCCCAACCAGGCGGTGGTGAACCATCACAGCCAGGCAACCCAGGATCTTCTCAACCAGGCGGTTGGCAACCATCGCAACCAGGCAGCCCCGGATCTTCTCAACCAGGCGGTAGTCAACCATCGCAACCAGGCAGCCCCGGATCTTCCCAACCAGGCGGTGGTCAACCATCGCAACCAGGCAGCCCCGGATCTTCCCAACCAGGCGGTAGTCAACCATCGCAACCAGGCAGCCCCGGATCTTCCCAACCAGGCGGTAATCAACCATCACAGCCAGGTAGCCCCGGATCTTCTCAACCAGGCGGTGGTCAACCATCACAGCCAGGCAACCCAGGATCTTCTCAACCAGGCGGTTGGCAACCATCGCAACCAGGCAGCCCCGGATCTTCTCAACCAGGCGGTAATCAACCATCACAGCCAGGCAGCCCCGGATCTTCTCAACCAGGCGGTGGTCAACCATCACAGCCAGGCAACCCAGGATCTTCTCAACCAGGCGGTTGGCAACCATCGCAACCAGGCAGCCCCGGATCTTCCCAACCAGGCGGTAATCAACCATCACAGCCAGGCAGCCCCGGATCTTCTCAACCAGGCGGTGGTCAACCATCACAGCCAGGCAACCCAGGATCTTCTCAACCAGGCGGTTGGCAACCATCGCAACCAGGCAGCCCCGGATCTTCTCAACCAGGCGGTAATCAACCATCACAGCCAGGCAGCCCCGGATCTTCTCAACCAGGCGGTGGTCAACCATCGCAACCAGGCAGCCCAGGATCTTCTCAACCAGGCGGTTGGCAACCATCACAGCCCGGCAATCCCGGATCATCTCAACCAGGCGGTAATCAACCATCACAGCCAGGCAGTCCAGGATCTTCTCAACCAGGCGGTTGGCAACCATCACAGCCCGGCAATCCCGGATCATCTCAACCAGGCGGTGGTCAACCATCGCAGCCCGGCAGCCCCGGATCTTCTCAACCAGGCGGTGGTCAACCATCACAGCCAGGCAACCCCGGATCTTCCCAACCAGGCGGTAATCAACCATCGCAACCAGGCAGCCCCGGATCTTCCCAACCAGGCGGTGGTCAACCATCACAGCCAGGCAACCCCGGATCTTCCCAACCAGGCGGTAATCAACCATCGCAACCAGGCAGCCCCGGATCTTCCCAACCAGGCGGTAATCAACCATCGCAACCAGGCAGCCCCGGATCTTCCCAACCAGGCGGTAGTCAACCATCGCAACCAGGCAGCCCCGGATCTTCCCAACCAGGCGGTGGTCAACCATCACAGCCAGGCAGCCCCGGATCTTCTCAACCAGGCGGTTGGCAACCATCGCAACCAGGCAGCCCCGGATCTTCCCAACCAGGCGGTAATCAACCATCACAGCCAGGCAGCCCCGGATCTTCTCAACCAGGCGGTGGTCAACCATCACAGCCAGGCAACCCAGGATCTTCTCAACCAGGCGGTTGGCAACCATCGCAACCAGGCAGTCCCGGATCTTCCCAACCAGGCGGTAGTCAACCATCGCAACCAGGCAGCCCCGGATCTTCCCAACCAGGCGGTAGTCAACCATCGCAGCCCAGCAGTCCCGGATCTTCCCAACCAGGCGGTAGTCAACCATCGCAACCAGGCAGCCCCGGATCTTCCCAACCAGGCGGTAGTCAACCATCGCAACCAGGCAGCCCCGGATCTTCCCAACCAGGCGGTGGTCAACCATCACAGCCAGGCAACCCCGGATCTTCCCAACCAGGCGGTAATCAACCATCACAGCCAGGCAGCCCCGGATCTTCTCAACCAGGCGGTGGTCAACCATCACAGCCAGGCAACCCCGGATCTTCCCAACCAGGCGGTAATCAACCATCGCAACCAGGCAGCCCCGGATCTTCCCAACCAGGCGGTGGTCAACCATCGCAACCAGGCAGCCCCGGATCTTCCCAACCAGGCGGTGGTCAACCATCGCAGCCCAGCAGTCCCGGATCTTCCCAACCAGGCGGTAGTCAACCATCGCAACCAGGCAGCCCCGGATCTTCCCAACCAGGCGGTGGTCAACCATCACAGCCAGGCAGCCCAGGATCTTCCCAACCAGGCGGTGGTCAACCATCACAGCCAGGCAGTCCAGGATCTTCTCAACCAGGCGGTGGTCAACCATCGCAACCAGGCAGCCCAGGATCTTCCCAACCAGGCGGTGGTCAACCATCACAGCCAGGCAGTCCAGGATCTTCTCAACCAGGCGGTGGTCAACCATCGCAACCAGGCAGCCCCGGATCTTCCCAACCAGGCGGTGGTCAACCATCGCAACCAGGCAGCCCAGGATCTTCTCAACCAGGCGGTTGGCAACCATCACAGCCCGGCAATCCCGGATCATCTCAACCAGGCGGTAATCAACCATCACAGCCAGGCAGCCCCGGACCTTCTCAACCAGGCGGTGGTCAACCATCACAGCCCGGCAATCCCGGATCATCTCAACCAGGCGGTGGTCAACCATCGCAGCCCGGCAATCCCGGATCATCTCAACCAGGCGGTAATCAACCATCACAGCCAGGCAGTCCAGGATCTTCTCAACCAGGCGGTTGGCAACCATCACAGCCCGGCAATCCCGGATCTTCTCAACCAGGCGGTAATCAACCATCGCAACCAGGCAGCCCCGGATCTTCCCAACCAGGCGGTGGTCAACCATCACAGCCAGGCAACCCCGGATCTTCCCAACCAGGCGGTTGGCAACCATCACAGCCCGGCAATCCCGGATCATCTCAACCAGGCGGTGGTCAACCATCGCAGCCCGGCAATCCCGGATCATCTCAACCAGGCGGTAATCAACCATCACAGCCAGGCAGTCCAGGATCTTCTCAACCAGGCGGTTGGCAACCATCACAGCCCGGCAATCCCGGATCTTCTCAACCAGGCGGTAATCAACCATCGCAACCAGGCAGCCCCGGATCTTCCCAACCAGGCGGTAATCAACCATCGCAACCAGGCAGCCCCGGATCTTCCCAACCAGGCGGTAGTCAACCATCGCAACCAGGCAGCCCCGGATCTTCCCAACCAGGCGGTAGTCAACCATCGCAACCAGGCAGCCCCGGATCTTCCCAACCAGGCGGTAGTCAACCATCGCAACCAGGCAGCCCCGGATCTTCCCAACCAGGCGGTAGTCAACCATCGCAACCAGGCAGCCCCGGATCTTCCCAACCAGGCGGTAGTCAACCATCGCAACCAGGCAGCCCCGGATCTTCCCAACCAGGCGGTAGTCAACCATCGCAGCCCGGCAGTCCCGGATCTTCCCAACCAGGCGGTAGTCAACCATCGCAACCAGGCAGCCCCGGATCTTCCCAACCAGGCGGTAGTCAACCATCGCAACCAGGCAGCCCCGGATCTTCCCAACCAGGCGGTAGTCAACCATCGCAACCAGGCAGCCCCGGATCTTCCCAACCAGGCGGTAGTCAACCATCGCAACCAGGCAGCCCCGGATCTTCCCAACCAGGCGGTAGTCAACCATCGCAACCAGGCAGCCCCGGATCTTCCCAACCAGGCGGTAGTCAACCATCGCAACCAGGCAGCCCCGGATCTTCCCAACCAGGCGGTAGTCAACCATCGCAACCAGGCAGCCCCGGATCTTCCCAACCAGGCGGTAGTCAACCATCGCAACCAGGCAGCCCCGGATCTTCCCAACCAGGCGGTAGTCAACCATCGCAACCAGGCAGCCCCGGATCTTCCCAACCAGGCGGTAGTCAACCATCGCAACCAGGCAGCCCCGGATCTTCCCAACCAGGCGGTAGTCAACCATCGCAACCAGGCAGCCCCGGATCTTCTCAACCAGGCGGTGGTAAACCTTCACAGCCTGGCAGCCCTGGATCTTCTCAACCAGGCGGTGGTAAACCTTCACAGCCTGGCAGCCCTGGATCTTCTCAACCAGGCGGTGGTAAACCTTCACAGCCCGGCGGCCAAGGGCAAGAGCCTTGTGATGATGGACCATTGCAACCAGGCAATTCCGGTTCATTAGGTCCTCTATTAGGCAGAGGAAAGATATGCATATGTTTCGACTCCATCTTTGGAGTGCCCAGATATCTCAGAAAGTCTTTGGGACTCTAAAAAACGATGAGTTGGTATTCAGCACCATGAGCCATTTGCGAAAGGAATGACGTTTCGTTTTTTTTTTTTAATTCAGCAAATATAAAAAAATGACCCCGTGTCAAACAAAAAAATGTTTATAAATAAATAAATAAAGTATAATTTTTTTTTTTTTTTATCAATGAGGTTTTAAAAATGGAGGCAGGATATTTTCTAACAATACCCTGCTTTTGATGGAAAGATACTCACTACTCGATAAAACCCATTCGGTGGTCATCCTCAGTGCGTTGGGAGAGGCTCCGGGATATCCTATGTAACACACCAGCGTCTCCCGGCACAACTCGTCAAACACTTCCCAGTGTTGTAACCCTCAGGACTCTCGTTTTGGTGCGACAAGTGTTACACCACCTGTTCCTCATCGGTCCTCTTGCGCTCGTCAAGTGAACAATGAGGGTCTGCACCTTCAATACCCTCAAACCCGAAATGCCTTTTAGTCGCCTTCTACGACTAATAGGACCTACCTTTGTCCTATTCATGCTAGCCAGAGACCAGCAATCGAGTAATGACCTGGTTACCAACGTTGGTCCGATTGTTCCAGAATTTGAAATCTTATTCAAAGTTGCTGCATCAGCAATAGCAGTGCTGTCAGGATCTGAAACGGACAAAAATAACCTAACTTCAGGTGCGAGGGTTCCATGGTTTTTATGGTGAAGATGAAAGGATCCACGAAACCTAAGTACTGTGCGATACAAAATATGACAACACCATGATGGACATGGTGGTGAAAGTACACCCTGCATTCGCTTTGGCTGGTAGTGTCTCTGTTGCTGGAGATCGTATGGGTATGTACCACAGTAGCTTCTACTGCAGTGTGCAAACATTACTGTTTTCCGATTTGAAGGGCGCTATAGCTACTGTAATTACAGAGTTAGCGAAACTCAACATCTTCAAGGTGACGAGCGCAATGTGGTGACATGAACACCACTTTAACCAGCGCCAAGTTTTAAGGTCATCAGGTGAAAATCTTACTCGTCTCATTACTTTGTTAAAAAAAAAAAAAACTTAGATTCAAACTAACAAGGACATTTAATGGCTACCGGAAGGCTGATAACAAGTTTATCCTCAAACTTTGCCGCCATCTTTTCCCCGCCATTGATTTTCCCGCGCTATCGCATTTACGTACACAGAGGTTACATAACATTTTTTAATTTTACATTAAACCATGACACGCAACTGGTTTTATTTATAGTCTGTGAACATACCAGAGCAAGCGTGTAGAGATTCATTGACTCATCTCCGTAACGATTTAGATGTGAACACTTAAAATTAGGTGGCGATATTGCTTCTGCGATTTAGAGGTCAGCCGATAACGGTTTACAAGAAATTCCTTCCTGAAAGGGAGTTGCAGTGGTTTTACTAACAGCGAAGAAGGTCCGGGAGTTGTTAGTATATATATGTGCGTGTGCGTGTGCGTGTGTGTGGGCGTGTGCGAGGTGGAAATAAAAGGATCGTTTTCTAAAAAGCTGGTTTTTATTTTATAACTCGAAAACTAGTCGACTCATTCGCCATCGCCACACGTATTCCCTAGCTTCCTTCTATATCCCTCTCGCTCGCGCTCATACATACTGTCTCCTTCTTACGTTCCGTTCCAAGCGTCCATCGTTCATGCATCACCGGTATCCTAATTACGATGCTCTGACAAACGGCAAGCGCGCCGATTATTTCAACTTTAAGTAAACACGTTATATAAAGCAAAACTTAACTATGATTATAGCAACAAGTAAAATCATTAAGCTATTGTAGAGATGCATTCCAAGTTAACGTCTTAAACCTAAACATGACACATTTGTTGACTCTTCAAAGACATTTTACTGACTTCAGTTATTTTATGAGCGCACATACAAACATTCATCCCTTAAACATCAACAATATGCAACTCACCACAGACTGGTCAGTCATCAGTGGCGTCTGGCCATCGTTCCATATGGTCTGCGGAGGTTGAAGTCTTGTTAAGCCCTTCAGGGAGAAGGTCTGCCTTCTCCACATCGTATCAATCAATCCTCTTCACTTTAGTGATGACACATGGTCCTAAATAATCCGCTGTTAACTTCATACATGGACCGAACTGGGTGCGGTTTATACCAACCATTTCACCTACCTGGTATTCAGAACTATCCTTCCTATTCCTGTCATATGTTCTTCTATTATCTTCTTGTGCTTCAAGAATCTGTTGTTCAGCTCTTATTCTAAGCTCATCTCTGTCTTGCATATAGTGATCTCTATTCTTCTTGTCTCCTCATCTTTTTTACCTGTTAACATTTCAAATGGCGTAATGCTATATACTCCTTTCTTAGTTGGCATTCCTGAACCATTTTCTAGCACGTGGCCAAGGTATTCTACCTTTCTGACAAGCAACTGACATTTCCTCCAAATCTTCAAAACTTCAGCGAAGAACTCTGCCGCTTGTTGCTCGTTCTCCGCCGGAATTAAAACATCAATGAAAACAATAACAATTCCTCGTGTGACTAGTTCCTCGAATATGATGGTGATAAACCTGGTAAAGACTTTGGGACAGGTCGTTAATCCAAAAGCAGCTTTGAGGACCTCGAAATGAGATGTCGTAGCAAGAAATTATATATTTAATTGAATCCTCCCCGTAGATGAAAGAAGTCATTTTTGAGATCAAGAGCATTAAATATTTTAACCGACACCAATTTATCTTTGTGATCCTCAATTAAAGGATTCTGGTATTCTTCTTCCACTATCTTACTGTTGATTTTTCTACAATCAACACGTGCTCTAGGCTGCCATCCATTTTTCGTACCAACATTAAAGAACTGAAGTATTCCAAGGAACTCAATATGACGCCATCATCCAACCACTCTTATCTGTCAACCTTTTCTTCGTGGACTCTGAGTCACGGGTGCATCGTCCTTCAGAACGAACTTCAACTCAATCGGTACTTCCTTAATCTGGCAGTGTGTAGTCCTCAACCAACCTCACCTCACATGACCTGGACAATCTCACTCCTCGGATTCATCCAAACAGAACTTCCTTTCATAACTGTTCCAACATTACAGGAAAACTCATTCCCCAAAATAATCTCATATGGCGTAATCTTTAGGCACTAATTAAACCACAGTTCTGTCTTAACTGGTGCTATCGATTTGGATACACGTAGCCAGTTTCCCAAAAGATTTCATCTTAGCTTGTCCGAAAACAATTATTGCAATTTTCGAGCTGTCATCGTCAGCTGGTAACGGAAGTTCGCGATAATACTTCAATCACATCCGACATTCGTACGCTCTTCAAAGGTTTATTTCCAACGGCCGCGTGGTATAATGGTTCGTTTATATTCTACGCAATGACGCCATCTTGATTTCGATGCGCAGACGCCATCTTGAATATATCGTCATTACGGCCAACCGTGGCTGCACTATCAATGTCGCTCGTTTTGATTCGATAAGTTTCTTCGCCGCCATACAAAGTGCTGCCACCTGCCACCGCGTCGAGATAAACTTTCTTCGACCGAAGTTCGTCTCTTGCAGTGTTGCCAACATAACGACCGATTTCGTAATTTGCACGTCTTTGATTTTCCATTTTACATTCAGCCGATACTCCGTAATGGTAATCTTACTCTATTACTCTGTATGTATCCGGTTTGAAGGAGTTATAGCTATCACTGGTGGTAGTGTCTCTGTTGCCGGAGACCGTCCAGGTACCGCCGCAGCGCCTATTGCAGCCGACACACAGTACTGTGCAGACATTGCTGTGATCCGGT
Source organism: Ornithoptera alexandrae (assembly GCA_029030555.1). Lineage (NCBI taxonomy): Eukaryota > Metazoa > Arthropoda > Insecta > Lepidoptera > Papilionidae > Ornithoptera > Ornithoptera alexandrae. Next base: position 595,127 of record JARDVY010000157.1, on the reverse strand, counting down.
TTAAAGGACCTATAGCTATCACTGGTGGTAGTGTCTCTGTTGCCGTGGACCATCTAGGTACCACCGCAGCACCTATTGCAGCCGACACACAGTACTGTGCGGACATTGCTGTGATCCGGTTTAAAGGACCTATAGCTATCACTGGTGGTAGTGTCTCTGTTGCCGGGGACCGTCTAGGTACCACCGCAGCACCTATTGCAGCCGACACACAGTACTGTGCGGACATTGCTGTGATCCGGTTTAAAGGACCTATAGCTATCACTGGTGGTAGTGTCTCTGTTGCCGGGGACCGTCTAGGTACCACCGCAGCACCTATTGCAGCCGACACACAGTACTGTGCGGACATTGCTGTGATCCGGTTTGAAGGACCTATAGCTATCACTGGTGGTAGTGTCTCTGTTGCCGGGGACCGTCTAGGTACCACCGCAGCACCTATTGCAGCCGACACACAGTACTGTGCGGACATTGCTGTGATCCGGTTTAAAGGACCTATAGCTATCACTGGTGGTAGTGTCTCTGTTGCCGGGGACCGTCTAGGTACCACCGCAGCGCCTATTGCAGCCGACACACAGTACTGTGCGGACATTGCTGTGATCCGGTTTAAAGGACCTATAGCTATCACTGGTGGTAGTGTCTCTGTTGCCGGGGACCGTCTAGGTACCACCGCAGCACCTATTGCAGCCGACACACAGTACTGTGCGGACATTGCTGTGATCCGGTTTAAAGGACCTATAGCTATCACTGGTGGTAGTGTCTCTGTTGCCGGGGACCGTCTAGGTACCACCGCAGCGCCTATTGCAGCCGACACACAGTACTGTGCGGACATTGCTGTGATCCGGTTTAAAGGACCTATAGCTATCACTGGTGGTAGTGTCTCTGTTGCCGGGGACCGTCTAGGTACCACCGCAGCACCTATTGCAGCCGACACACAGTACTGTGCGGACATTGCTGTGATCCGGTTTAAAGGACCTATAGCTATCACTGGTGGTAGTGTCTCTGTTGCCGGGGACCGTCTAGGTACCACCGCAGCACCTATTGCAGCCGACACACAGTACTGTGCGGACATTGCTGTGATCCGGTTTAAAGGACCTATAGCTATCACTGGTGGTAGTGTCTCTGTTGCCGGGGACCGTCTAGGTACCACCGCAGCACCTATTGCAGCCGACACACAGTACTGTGCGGACATTGCTGTGATCCGGTTTAAAGGACCTATAGCTATCACTGGTGGTAGTGTCTCTGTTGCCGGGGACCGTCTAGGTACCACCGCAGCACCTATTGCAGCCGACACACAGTACTGTGCGGACATTGCTGTGATCCGGTTTAAAGGACCTATAGCTATCACTGGTGGTAGTGTCTCTGTTGCCGGGGACCGTCTAGGTACCACCGCAGCACCTATTGCAGCCGACACACAGTACTGTGCGGACATTGCTGTGATCCGGTTTAAAGGACCTATAGCTATCACTGGTGGTAGTGTCTCTGTTGCCGGGGACCGTCTAGGTACCACCGCAGCACCTATTGCAGCCGACACACAGTACTGTGCGGACATTGCTGTGATCCGGTTTAAAGGACCTATAGCTATCACTGGTGGTAGTGTCTCTGTTGCCGGGGACCGTCTAGGTACCACCGCAGCACCTATTGCAGCCGACACACAGTACTGTGCGGACATTGCTGTGATCCGGTTTAAAGGACCTATAGCTATCACTGGTGGTAGTGTCTCTGTTGCCGGGGACCGTCTAGGTACCACCGCAGCACCTATTGCAGCCGACACACAGTACTGTGCGGACATTGCTGTGATCCGGTTTAAAGGACCTATAGCTATCACTGGTGGTAGTGTCTCTGTTGCCGGGGACCGTCTAGGTACCACCGCAGCACCTATTGCAGCCGACACACAGTACTGTGCGGACATTGCTGTGATCCGGTTTAAAGGACCTATAGCTATCACTGGTGGTAGTGTCTCTGTTGCCGGGGACCGTCTAGGTACCACCGCAGCACCTATTGCAGCCGACACACAGTACTGTGCGGACATTGCTGTGATCCGGTTTAAAGGACCTATAGCTATCACTGGTGGTAGTGTCTCTGTTGCCGGGGACCGTCTAGGTACCACCGCAGCACCTATTGCAGCCGACACACAGTACTGTGCGGACATTGCTGTGATCCGGTTTAAAGGACCTATAGCTATCACTGGTGGTAGTGTCTCTGTTGCCGGGGACCGTCTAGGTACCACCGCAGCACCTATTGCAGCCGACACACAGTACTGTGCGGACATTGCTGTGATCCGGTTTAAAGGACCTATAGCTATCACTGGTGGTAGTGTCTCTGTTGCCGGGGACCGTCTAGGTACCACCGCAGCACCTATTGCAGCCGACACACAGTACTGTGCGGACATTGCTGTGATCCGGTTTAAAGGACCTATAGCTATCACTGGTGGTAGTGTCTCTGTTGCCGGGGACCGTCTAGGTACCACCGCAGCACCTATTGCAGCCGACACACAGTACTGTGCGGACATTGCTGTGATCCGGTTTAAAGGACCTATAGCTATCACTGGTGGTAGTGTCTCTGTTGCCGGGGACCGTCTAGGTACCACCGCAGCACCTATTGCAGCCGACACACAGTACTGTGCGGACATTGCTGTGATCCGGTTTAAAGGACCTATAGCTATCACTGGTGGTAGTGTCTCTGTTGCCGGGGACCGTCTAGGTACCACCGCAGCACCTATTGCAGCCGACACACAGTACTGTGCGGACATTGCTGTGATCCGGTTTAAAGGACCTATAGCTATCACTGGTGGTAGTGTCTCTGTTGCCGGGGACCGTCTAGGTACCACCGCAGCACCTATTGCAGCCGACACACAGTACTGTGCGGACATTGCTGTGATCCGGTTTAAAGGACCTATAGCTATCACTGGTGGTAGTGTCTCTGTTGCCGGGGACCGTCTAGGTACCACCGCAGCACCTATTGCAGCCGACACACAGTACTGTGCGGACATTGCTGTGATCCGGTTTAAAGGACCTATAGCTATCACTGGTGGTAGTGTCTCTGTTGCCGGGGACCGTCTAGGTACCACCGCAGCACCTATTGCAGCCGACACACAGTACTGTGCGGACATTGCTGTGATCCGGTTTAAAGGACCTATAGCTATCACTGGTGGTAGTGTCTCTGTTGCCGGGGACCGTCTAGGTACCACCGCAGCACCTATTGCAGCCGACACACAGTACTGTGCGGACATTGCTGTGATCCGGTTTAAAGGACCTATAGCTATCACTGGTGGTAGTGTCTCTGTTGCCGGGGACCGTCTAGGTACCACCGCAGCACCTATTGCAGCCGACACACAGTACTGTGCGGACATTGCTGTGATCCGGTTTAAAGGACCTATAGCTATCACTGGTGGTAGTGTCTCTGTTGCCGGGGACCGTCTAGGTACCACCGCAGCACCTATTGCAGCCGACACACAGTACTGTGCGGACATTGCTGTGATCCGGTTTAAAGGACCTATAGCTATCACTGGTGGTAGTGTCTCTGTTGCCGGGGACCGTCTAGGTACCACCGCAGCACCTATTGCAGCCGACACACAGTACTGTGCGGACATTGCTGTGATCCGGTTTAAAGGACCTATAGCTATCACTGGTGGTAGTGTCTCTGTTGCCGGGGACCGTCTAGGTACCACCGCAGCACCTATTGCAGCCGACACACAGTACTGTGCGGACATTGCTGTGATCCGGTTTAAAGGACCTATAGCTATCACTGGTGGTAGTGTCTCTGTTGCCGGGGACCGTCTAGGTACCACCGCAGCACCTATTGCAGCCGACACACAGTACTGTGCGGACATTGCTGTGATCCGGTTTAAAGGACCTATAGCTATCACTGGTGGTAGTGTCTCTGTTGCCGGGGACCGTCTAGGTACCACCGCAGCACCTATTGCAGCCGACACACAGTACTGTGCGGACATTGCTGTGATCCGGTTTAAAGGACCTATAGCTATCACTGGTGGTAGTGTCTCTGTTGCCGGGGACCGTCTAGGTACCACCGCAGCACCTATTGCAGCCGACACACAGTACTGTGCGGACATTGCTGTGATCCGGTTTAAAGGACCTATAGCTATCACTGGTGGTAGTGTCTCTGTTGCCGGGGACCGTCTAGGTACCACCGCAGCACCTATTGCAGCCGACACACAGTACTGTGCGGACATTGCTGTGATCCGGTTTAAAGGACCTATAGCTATCACTGGTGGTAGTGTCTCTGTTGCCGGGGACCGTCTAGGTACCACCGCAGCACCTATTGCAGCCGACACACAGTACTGTGCGGACATTGCTGTGATCCGGTTTAAAGGACCTATAGCTATCACTGGTGGTAGTGTCTCTGTTGCTGGGGACCGTCTAGGTACCACCGCAGCACCTATTGCAGCCGACAGACAGTACTGTGCAGACATTGCTGTGATCCGGTTTAAAGGACCTATAGCTATCACTGGTGGTAGTGTCTCTGTTGCCGGGGACCGTCTAGGTACCACCGCAGCACCTATTGCAGCCGACAGACAGTACTGTGCAGACATTGCTGTGATCCGGTTTAAAGGACCTATAGCTATCATTGGTGGTAGTGTCTCTGTTGCCGGGGACCGTCTAGGTACCACCGCAGCACCTATTGCAGCCGACACACAGTACTGTGCGGACATTGCTGTGATCCGGTTTAAAGGACCTATAGCTATCACTGGTGGTAGTGTCTCTGTTGCCGGGGACCGTCTAGGTACCACCGCAGCACCTATTGCAGCCGACAGACAGTACTGTGCAGACATTGCTGTGATCCGGTTTGAAGGACCTATAGCCATCACTGGTGGTAGTGCCTCTGTTGCCGGGGATCGTCTAGGTACCACCGCAGAACCTATTGCAGCCGACAGACAGTACTGTGCAGACATTGCTGTGATCCGGTTTGAAGGACCGGTATAGCTTAATTACTGACGTAACGAGACTTAACATCTTAAGCATATCACTTACCATCAGGTGAACGTTCAGTTCGTTTCACCACCTAATTGAATAAATCCAACAGCATATATGTGAATGCAATGTCCACCAGCCCACACTAACATAGTGGACAAATTACCTTGACGTCTGTGAGAAGGCCACGATTCCCAATAGTGGGAATATTAGTATAACTATTTAACACCATTCACATATAAAGTTGCAAAATGAAATACACGTTTCTGAATAACAGCTTATCATCCCAACCGCCATCTTTGTCGTGAGGTTTTTTTTTTTTATTTGCCAACAGGTTTTTAAACATGGAGCCCCTTTAAGAACTGGTTATCGATTCATACGAAATGCGTTTCGTTATTAAATATACCATTTTTTTTTTTTATTTAACTAAGCGACGAGACAAGCGAGACGTTCACCTGATGGTAAGTGATAGGCTTGATGATATACACTGCACTACATTGCGCTCGTTTCCTGCGATGTGATGTCGAGTCTCGTTACCCCAGTTATTATACTATCTAGAGCGCCCTTTAAGCCGGATAACAGTAATGTTTGCACAATACTGTTTGTAGGTTGAAATAGGCGCTGCGGTGGTACCTGCCTAGATGGTCTCCAGCAGCAGTCACCTTCAAGTCTTTTAAACATTAATGTGTGCGTTTGAGTGCGGGTAGGTGTGAGTGCGTGTACAAGTTTTTTTTTTTATATGTAGTGACGGGCAAACGAGCGAACAGTTCACCTGTTGGAAAGTGATCACTGCCGCCCATGTATAGTCGCAACACCAGCGGGGTGGCGGCTGCGTTACGTCATCTTCATTGAAGTATGACTAAGGGAAGGAGATTGACAACGCGAGGGTAGTAGCGGAAAAACCATCGCCATTTTATAAAACAGAACCAGTGCACCTAGAACGTCCAAGTAGGTACCACCGCAGCGCCTATTGCAGCCGCCGAGCACCAGTATATAAACATTGCAGTGTTCCGGTTTGAAGGGCGCTGCAGCTATTGCAATTACTGGGGTAACAAGACTCGGCATATTGTTTCAAGCATCTTAACTAGCGCCACGCTGTCATAAGCCGGCATCACTCATCATCAGGTGAACGTCCCAATCGCGTCATCGCTTCGTCTAATAAAAAAAAAAAACACCATGTAATACGAACCTATACAGCACTGTATAAAGTTAATTTCAAGTTAAGTATAAGTAAGACGAAGTGATTCCGACCAAACCGGTCCTCGCAATTATGACTGCATACCAGCAACATGCGACCTTACTGGACTTGAAGTGAAGTCTGTTTAATGGTCGTAATAAAACATTAAGTGCATAGACCATATATGCGGTTCACGAATAACAGGTGATGTTATTGGATCATCATCAAGTCATCACTGGTCAATCATCGAGGTGTGAAGAAATTTCACAAAGAAGAAACCTTTTATTTATATACTGGTTGAGATGATATACACTGCACATAAGATGTTAAATCTCATCAAACCAGTAATTTCACTAGCTACAACGCCCTTCAAACCAGAACGCTGTAATGTTTTCACTGTAGTGTTTGTCGCTGCGTCGGTACCTACCTAGACGGTCTCCGGCTAATGTATATATATATGTATATACATATATCATCATCAGCCGATAGACGTCCACTGCTGGACAAAGACCTCTCTCAAAGATCTCTACACAGTCAACATGGCCTCTGGTACCGCTGGACACTAAGAGCTGTCGTACGTAAAGGTTCATATGGGTTGGTTTGGGTCATTTCCCACCACCTTGACCTGATGCGGTTGCACGGATGCCACGGACAGGCGAGGTTAGGTTAGGTTGTGCGAGACCCTTTAAACCCCAAACATGATAACTTTTTTCTATGCAATTATCTATCATTTTGCGACAACTATTCATAAACAAACAAGAAAATCACTTAATTTGTTCATTTTTGTTTTTTTTTTTTTTTTGCTACTGTTTAATGCACTTCAAATGCATAACGCGCAATACAAAATACTGGTGAAACAAGTTTTAAGGGGAATTACATTTTGCAGTCTACTCAATACTAAACACTGAAACTTGCTTTAAATTCTACTAATAAGAAACTATTAAATCGTAAACCACACCTAAAATAGATTGTTGCATCACCGACATAATTAACCTTTGATTCGCGACATTTAATAACCTATGTGGCTTTTAAATAATATATTTTTTGTTTCAACCTAATTCGTTTACTTAAATATCCTGGACGTATAACAATTATCTAAATTCTTAAAACACCTGTATTTATTTAAACAATTATTAATATTAAACTACTCTTACTACTCACGTTATTACTTACATAAGAAAAAAGTTGCCTATTGCATTATTGTTTTCAGCGAATGACCCAAAAAAAATAATGTTTTCAGCATCATTGGTCATTATTTATATTCATGATAAAATAAAATATATTCAATATATTTATATTTCACCAAAATACTCTCGATATATTTTATATATTAAATAGAGCATTATTTGACGATTATGTTGAAAATAAATTAAGAACTAGTATTCTCTTTTAATAATAATAGTGTTCGTGGCTATGCAAATTATTAACCGTTATCAATATTCACGTTTACATTTTGATTAACTTATATTTAATTTTTTACTTTATTGCAAAGCAATCTTTTAATTGTTTAATAAAAATAAAATAGATTTTAATGAAATATTTATTTATGTCAATAGGTTTGTATAATCTGTGGAGTTGTACACCTGCTATAATCTGTGAAAGCGTTTTACGGACCGCTACTACGCACTCGTGCGCAAAAGTGCTGTGGTGTGTCATGTGCAATTTGTAATTTTGCAAATAACAAAACAAAATCGCCATTTAAATAATATCCTGAATATTGTGTCGTATTAACATTTCACAGTGCGACCTTCGAATATAATCTGGATTGCAGTGAATTATGTGACAATGATATAGTGCAAAATAAATTGTGTAAATTATTGGATACTTGCATCTGTATGTACAATTATAACCACATGAGGTAGGTGTTCCAAATAAATAATACATTTACAAAATTTTCCTTATGCATTACCAATGAACATTGTATTGTTTCTAGAGAAGAAACTTTATATTTAAATCATTTACAAAAATGTTTTTAAGCCTTATCATAATTTTTTTAATTATTGATAAGAAAATTACACTCTATTTATTTTTAATGCTAGTTTATGTAGGATCAATTGGTATAACCGGGAATATTTATTTTGCCGCCAAAATCAAAGTGCACTTGTGACCAGTGGTTCAAATTAAATAAATTATAAGTTCTCCTGGTGAAAGATCTATTAATGGAGATTATCTAGATAGGAACTACTGCCCAAGTTATTTTTGCCGCTATAAAGTAATGTTCCCATTTGATGTGTAGCTATTGAAATTACTGGAATAATGGTACTTAATATAGAATTATACCACTCTAACAATAGTATTCTGAATATGCGAGTCATTTATCTGGAAAGGATTAAGGTACAATTCATTAAGTACAATAGATAGATGAATTGTTTCAGAAATTTTAGAGCTACTTGTATTTTTCAACATTATAAGAAATTAGGCTATTACATATACCTGCAGTGAATACAATAACTTGAGAAAGCCTATACTTTACTTCTAATTAATGTTATTATACTAAGATGAAGATAATAAACAACCTAATTTTTAAACTTAGTCATTACTTCATTATCTGATTATCAATAAGGTTGATATTGGTATCTACTACTGGTCTCTTAGAATTCCCACAAAATTGATGTAGTATCGTTCGAGTCTCATTAGTCCATCTATCCTTATAGTTATTTTTAATACAAAAGAATAACATTAATTTATCTTTACAATTTTTTTTTATATTAATATTAATTGTTAAAACCGTTAAAAGTTACAATAGCTCACATACACAGGTTTTCACCGCTTTATGTAACAGATCAGTATATCATTATTATTATCAGTCGAAGAACTTCTGATGAGTATAGGCCTCAACATATATATCTTTAGAATAAATTTCTATTTATTTTATGATTAATTTACTACTAACATGATGATGCCTTTATTAATTATTTATCCTGTGTAACTCCGAATAAAGTTGGAGAATTAATTGGCAAAACCACTCACTAAAGACTTCCTTTATGAATATACTATTGAACGGACCAGGTAGAAAACATATATATGCTCAGCTAGTTACTAGTTAGTATCATTATGTTTCAGCCTTCAGCCAATGAGAGGTGGAGTATATTGTATGAGCCCATATTGCATCAGCATAGGTATCCAGCTTGGACGGTGGAACTATTATAGTACAGTTAGAGAGAGATAAAGAATTAATATTTAATTTGTTATTATCAGTACCATTGTAACTGCCAGAGCTATGGTAATGCTACTCGCTGCTGGTGAACCTGTTCATTGTTGCCAATTCTAATCCATCATAGGCAGTAGAACAACTGCCTATAGTCCACTGACAAAACTTTCCAATCTAGACACTCGCTACTTGCTGCTCGTCAAATGGTTCATAGTTGTTAGGTCTATCCATTTCTCTTTCATTGTTGTTGGTGGAACATCAGCCTATAGTCCACTGACAAAACTTTCCAATCTAGACACTCGCTACTTGCTGCTCGTCAAATGGTTCATAGTTGTTAGGTCTATCCATTTCTCTATCATTGTTGTTGGTGGAACATCAGCCTATAGTCCACTGACAAAACTTTCCAATCTAGACACTCGCTACTTGCTGCTCGTCAAATGGTTCATAGTTGTTAGGTCTATCCATTTCTCTATCATTGTTGTTGGTGGAACATCAGCCTATAGTCCACTGACAAAACTTTCCAATCTAGACACTCGCTACTTGCTGCTCGTCAAATGGTTCATAGTTGTTAGGTCTATCCATTTCTCTTTCATTGTTGTTGGTGGAACATCAGCCTATAGTCCACTGACAAAACTTTCCAATCTAGACACTCGCTACTTGCTGCTCGTCAAATGGTTCATAGTTGTTAGGTCTATCCATTTCTCTATCATTGTTGTTGGTGGAACATCAGCCTATAGTCCACTGACAAAACTTTCCAATCTAGACACTCGCTACTTGCTGCTCGTCAAATGGTTCATAGTTGTTAGGTCTATCCATTTCTCTTTCATTGTTGTTGGTGGAACATCAGCCTATAGTCCACTGACAAAACTTTCCAATCTAGACACTCGCTACTTGCTGCTCGTCAAATGGTTCATAGTTGTTAGGTCTATCCATTTCTCTATCATTGTTGTTGGTGGAACATCAGCCTATAGTCCACTGACAAAACTTTCCAATCTAGACACTCGCTACTTGCTGCTCGTCAAATGGTTCATAGTTGTTAGGTCTATCCATTTCTCTATCATTGTTGTTGGTGGAACATCAGCCTATAGTCCACTGACAAAACTTTCCAATCTAGACACTCGCTACTTGCTGCTCGTCAAATGGTTCATAGTTGTTAGGTCTATCCATTTCTCTATCATTGTTGTTGGTGGAACATCAGCCTATAGTCCACTGACAAAACTTTCCAATCTAGACACTCGCTACTTGCTGCTCGTCAAATGGTTCATAGTTGTTAGGTCTATCCATTTCTCTATCATTGTTGTTGGTGGAACATCAGCCTATAGTCCACTGACAAAACTTTCCAATCTAGACACTCGCTACTTGCTGCTCGTCAAATGGTTCATAGTTGTTAGGTCTATCCATTTCTCTATCATTGTTGTTGGTGGAACATCAGCCTATAGTCCACTGACAAAACTTTCCAATCTAGACACTCGCTACTTGCTGCTCGTCAAATGGTTCATAGTTGTTAGGTCTATCCATTTCTCTATCATTGTTGTTGGTGGAACATCAGCCTATAGTCCACTGACAAAACTTTCCAATCTAGACACTCGCTACTTGCTGCTCGTCAAATGGTTCATAGTTGTTAGGTCTATCCATTTCTCTATCATTGTTGTTGGTGGAACATCAGCCTATAGTCCACTGACAAAACTTTCCAATCTAGACACTCGCTACTTGCTGCTCGTCAAATGGTTCATAGTTGTTAGGTCTATCCATTTCTCTATCATTGTTGTTGGTGGAACATCAGCCTATAGTCCACTGACAAAACTTTCCAATCTAGACACTCGCTACTTGCTGCTCGTCAAATGGTTCATAGTTGTTAGGTCTATCCATTTCTCTATCATTGTTGTTGGTGGAACATCAGCCTATAGTCCACTGACAAAACTTTCCAATCTAGACACTCGCTACTTGCTGCTCGTCAAATGGTTCATAGTTGTTAGGTCTATCCATTTCTCTATCATTGTTGTTGGTGGAACATCAGCCTATAGTCCACTGACAAAACTTTCCAATCTAGACACTCGCTACTTGCTGCTCGTCAAATGGTTCATAGTTGTTAGGTCTATCCATTTCTCTATCATTGTTGTTGGTGGAACATCAGCCTATAGTCCACTGACAAAACTTTCCAATCTAGACACTCGCTACTTGCTGCTCGTCAAATGGTTCATAGTTGTTAGGTCTATCCATTTCTCTATCATTGTTGTTGGTGGAACATCAGCCTATAGTCCACTGACAAAACTTTCCAATCTAGACACTCGCTACTTGCTGCTCGTCAAATGGTTCATAGTTGTTAGGTCTATCCATTTCTCTATCATTGTTGTTGGTGGAACATCAGCCTATAGTCCACTGACAAAACTTTCCAATCTAGACACTCGCTACTTGCTGCTCGTCAAATGGTTCATAGTTGTTAGGTCTATCCATTTCTCTATCATTGTTGTTGGTGGAACATCAGCCTATAGTCCACTGACAAAACTTTCCAATCTAGACACTCGCTACTTGCTGCTCGTCAAATGGTTCATAGTTGTTAGGTCTATCCATTTCTCTATCATTGTTGTTGGTGGAACATCAGCCTATAGTCCACTGACAAAACTTTCCAATCTAGACACTCGCTACTTGCTGCTCGTCAAATGGTTCATAGTTGTTAGGTCTATCCATTTCTCTATCATTGTTGTTGGTGGAACATCAGCCTATAGTCCACTGACAAAACTTTCCAATCTAGACACTCGCTACTTGCTGCTCGTCAAATGGTTCATAGTTGTTAGGTCTATCCATTTCTCTATCATTGTTGTTGGTGGAACATCAGCCTATAGTCCACTGACAAAACTTTCCAATCTAGACACTCGCTACTTGCTGCTCGTCAAATGGTTCATAGTTGTTAGGTCTATCCATTTCTCTTTCATTGTTGTTGGTGGAACATCAGCCTATAGTCCACTGACAAAACTTTCCAATCTAGACACTCGCTACTTGCTGCTCGTCAAATGGTTCATAGTTGTTAGGTCTATCCATTTCTCTTTCATTGTTGTTGGTGGAACATCAGCCTATAGTCCACTGACAAAACTTTCCAATCTAGACACTCGCTACTTGCTGCTCGTCAAATGGTTCATAGTTGTTAGGTCTATCCATTTCTCTATCATTGTTGTTGGTGGAACATCAGCCTATAGTCCACTGACAAAACTTTCCAATCTAGACACTCGCTACTTGCTGCTCGTCAAATGGTTCATAGTTGTTAGGTCTATCCATTTCTCTATCATTGTTGTTGGTGGAACATCAGCCTATAGTCCACTGACAAAACTTTCCAATCTAGACACTCGCTACTTGCTGCTCGTCAAATGGTTCATAGTTGTTAGGTCTATCCATTTCTCTATCATTGTTGTTGGTGGAACATCAGCCTATAGTCCACTGACAAAACTTTCCAATCTAGACACTCGCTACTTGCTGCTCGTCAAATGGTTCATAGTTGTTAGGTCTATCCATTTCTCTATCATTGTTGTTGGTGGAACATCAGCCTATAGTCCACTGACAAAACTTTCCAATCTAGACACTCGCTACTTGCTGCTCGTCAAATGGTTCATAGTTGTTAGGTCTATCCATTTCTCTATCATTGTTGTTGGTGGAACATCAGCCTATAGTCCACTGACAAAACTTTCCAATCTAGACACTCGCTACTTGCTGCTCGTCAAATGGTTCATAGTTGTTAGGTCTATCCATTTCTCTATCATTGTTGTTGGTGGAACATCAGCCTATAGTCCACTGACAAAACTTTCCAATCTAGACACTCGCTACTTGCTGCTCGTCAAATGGTTCATAGTTGTTAGGTCTATCCATTTCTCTATCATTGTTGTTGGTGGAACATCAGCCTATAGTCCACTGACAAAACTACCCGAGCTACACATTACTTTCTACCTGCTTTCAACCTGTTCGCAGTTGCTTACTCTACTCATTTCTCGTTCTTCATCATTGGAGCAAGTGTCCAAGATATATATAAAACTTATTAAAAAAAAAAAAGATTATATGTAATCGACAATTCTGTATACACCAGATAGCGCAGTGATGTACTTATCTTAAGCTCTGATACATCGGTTACATCCAATATTCGTCAGCACGACCAACATGTAATAAGTTATCTTATCGCTGTATAAACATTCTAGTGATTAAATAAATGCTAATGTCATCTATGTACATTTACATTACCAACTTTTATGCCCCCCCTCCCCTCATTTTTGGGTTTTTACAAATACCACTTGTGAATACTCCCCATTAAAGTATTTATCCGACCAATGATGATGAACTAGGAATGAGTATAGTGATACGCTATGAACATAGTAAGCGAGTGGATTTTTTTTCTTTATTTTAATTAAGACTTTCACCTGATGGTAAGTGATACGCCTGCCCATAACAATGTACCGCTGGTCAGGATGATATACACTGCACCACATTGCATTTGTAGCTTATGACAAAACGTCGAGTTTCATCACCCCAGTATTTACATTAGCAACAACGCCCTACAAACCGGATCACAGTAATGTTAACACAGCTGTTTATCGGCTGCGGTGGCAACTACCTAGACGGTCTCCGGCAACAGGGGCTCCCACCAGTAGCAGTTTGCCTCTTGTTTAGTGAACACGGAAGGTCCATGGTTCCATTCTGGGTTTACACATCATAATGGCTCGTCATCAATGTCAATGAGTGATATTGTTTTAATGTTACTGGTGGTAGGTGGTCGTTGGAGACCGTCTAGGTAGGTACCACCGCAGCGCCTATTGCAGCTTAAAGGCAGTACTGTGATCCGGTTTGAAGGATCAATATCTAGTGTAATTATTCGTGACCCCCACACGACTCGACATCTTATGTCGCATCGTCAAACATAATGAGGTGCTGTGTATATTATGCTATCCAGCGCCATGTTATGAGCAGGCGTATCACTTACCATCGGGTGTACATCCCGCTCGTCAGGTGGCGTCGTCGAGCACAATGAGATGCTATGTATGTTATCCTATCCAGCGCCATGTTATGAGCAGGCGTATCACTTACCATCGGGTGTACATCCCGCTCGTCAGGTGGCGTCGTCGAGCACAATGAGATGCTGTGTATATTATCCTATCCAGCGCCATGTTATGAGCAAGCGTATCACTTACCATCGGGTGTACATCCCGCTCGTCAGGTGGCGTCGTCGAGCACAATGAGATGCTGTGTATATTATCCTATCCAGCGCCATGTTATAAGCAGGCGTATCACTTACCATCGGGTGTACATCCCGCTCGTCAGGTGGCGTCGTCGAGCACAATGAGATGCTATGTATGTTATCCTATCCAGCGCCATGTTGTTATGAGCGGGCGTATCACTTACCATCGGATGAACGTAGCGCTCGTCTCGTGGCGTCGTCGAGCACAATCAGATGCTATGTATATTATCTTACCCAGCGCCACATTGTTATGAGCAGGCGTATTACTTACCATCGAGTGAACGTTCCGATGACCACCATATTGATGTTTACTGGTGGCAGTGTCCGTCTGGATAAGTACCGCCGCTGCTCCTAATGCAGCCGACAGAGTAGTGTAGCAAGCATTTCCCGTGTTCCGGTTTGTAGGGCGTCGTAGCTAATGAAATTACAGCGGTAATGGAACTGGACGTCTTATGTTTTCGGGGTCAAGGAAGTGAGGATTTACCATGGCAAGGATAATTGCGCTATTTTCGCTGGGATTTAATACCGGAATATTTTTAAGGAAAATCTTGTACATTTAGATAAGGAAAATATTTATGCGTGCGACATTGTGACCATATTAAAGGTATACACTGGGACATTAGTGATGTACACTGCGCGTTAGGAGACCGCTACCGGAAACGAAGACGGACGATAGTACTAATGACGCCTTTGATGATTAAACGAAAAAAAAAAAATCATGTCTTTAAAACGTTTTAATAGCATTATTTACGCTCCATCAAGTTAGTGCAGCTAAATGAATCGATAGTTTCATTAAAAATACAAAAAAAAAAAAAAACAGCAATGAAACACAAAATCACAAACAGCCGATGCTCGGATCAACGAACGCGCAGGCGCGGCGGGAACTCGACATGTATTCGGTTCCAATTTGTACCTTATTACGTAGCGACACGGTGCATTTAGACTGCGCGCGTGCGCGTTCGTTGATGCGAGCATCGGTCGTTTTTAATTTTGTGTTACATTGCTGGTTTTTTTTTTTCACTTCCATCGTCAAAGCTGTCATTAGTACTATCGTCCGTCTTCGTTTTTGGAAGCGGTCGCTTAACACCCTGTATATATCTGTTTTTTATACAACTAAGCGACGAAATGACCATAACAACGTGGCGCTAGTTATAATGTTATGCACTGCGCCATATTACGCTAGTCGCCGGATACATAAGTTGTCGAGTTTAGTGGGGTCACGTATAATTACACTAGCTATTGGTCCTTCAAACCGGATCACAGCAGTGTCTGCACAGTACTGTGTCGGCTGCAATAGGCGCTGCGGCGGTACCTAGACGGTCTCCGGCAACAGAGACACCACCACCAGTGATAGCTATAGGTCCTTCAAACCGGATCACAGCAATGTCCGCACAGTACTGTGTGTCGGCTGCAATAGGCGCTGCGGTGGTACCTAGACGGTCTCCGGCAACAGAGACACTACCATCAGTGATAGCTATAGGTCCTTCAAACCGGATCACAGCAATGTCCGCACAGTACTGTGTGTCGGCTGCAATAGGCGCTGCGGTGGTACCTAGACGGTCTCCGGCAACAGAGACACTACCATCAGTGATAGCTATAGGTCCTTCAAACCGGATCACAGCAATGTCCGCACAGTACTGTGTGTCGGCTGCAATAGGCGCTGCGGTGGTACCTAGACGGTCTCCGGCAACAGAGACACTACCATCAGTGATAGCTATAGGTCCTTCAAACCGGATCACAGCAATGTCCGCACAGTACTGTGTGTCGGCTGCAATAGGCGCTGCGGTGGTACCTAGACGGTCTCCGGCAACAGAGACACTACCACCAGTGATAGCTATAGGTCCTTCAAACCGGATCACAGCAATGTCCGCACAGTACTGTGTGTCGGCTGCAATAGGCGCTGCGGTGGTACCTAGACGGTCTCCGGCAACAGAGACACTACCACCAGTGATAGCTATAGGTCCTTCAAACCGGATCACAGCAATGTCCGCACAGTACTGTGTGTCGGCTGCAATAGGCGCTGCGGTGGTACCTAGACGGTCTCCGGCAACAGAGACACTACCACCAGTGATAGCTATAGGTCCTTCAAACCGGATCACAGCAATGTCCGCACAGTACTGTGTGTCGGCTGCAATAGGCGCTGCGGTGGTACCTAGACGGTCTCCGGCAACAGAGACACTACCATCAGTGATAGCTATAGGTCCTTCAAACCGGATCACAGCAATGTCCGCACAGTACTGTGTGTCGGCTGCAATAGGCGCTGCGGTGGTACCTAGACGGTCTCCGGCAACAGAGACACTACCATCAGTGATAGCTATAGGTCCTTCAAACCGGATCACAGCAATGTCCGCACAGTACTGTGTGTCGGCTGCAATAGGCGCTGCGGTGGTACCTAGACGGTCTCCGGCAACAGAGACACTACCATCAGTGATAGCTATAGGTCCTTCAAACCGGATCACAGCAATGTCCGCACAGTACTGTGTGTCGGCTGCAATAGGCGCTGCGGTGGTACCTAGACGGTCTCCGGCAACAGAGACACTACCATCAGTGATAGCTATAGGTCCTTCAAACCGGATCACAGCAATGTCCGCACAGTACTGTGTGTCGGCTGCAATAGGCGCTGCGGTGGTACCTAGACGGTCTCCGGCAACAGAGACACTACCACCAGTGATAGCTATAGGTCCTTCAAACCGGATCACAGCAATGTCCGCACAGTACTGTGTGTCGGCTGCAATAGGCGCTGCGGTGGTACCTAGACGGTCTCCGGCAACAGAGACACTACCACCAGTGATAGCTATAGGTCCTTCAAACCGGATCACAGCAATGTCCGCACAGTACTGTGTGTCGGCTGCAATAGGCGCTGCGGTGGTACCTAGACGGTCTCCGGCAACAGAGACACTACCACCAGTGATAGCTATAGGTCCTTCAAACCGGATCACAGCAATGTCCGCACAGTACTGTGTGTCGGCTGCAATAGGCGCTGCGGTGGTACCTAGACGGTCTCCGGCAACAGAGACACTACCATCAGTGATAGCTATAGGTCCTTCAAACCGGATCACAGCAATGTCCGCACAGTACTGTGTGTCGGCTGCAATAGGCGCTGCGGTGGTACCTAGACGGTCTCCGGCAACAGAGACACTACCACCAGTGATAGCTATAGGTCCTTCAAACCGGATCACAGCAATGTCCGCACAGTACTGTGTGTCGGCTGCAATAGGCGCTGCGGTGGTACCTAGACGGTCTCCGGCAACAGAGACACTACCACCAGTGATAGCTATAGGTCCTTCAAACCGGATCACAGCAATGTCCGCACAGTACTGTGTGTCGGCTGCAATAGGCGCTGCGGTGGTACCTAGACGGTCTCCGGCAACAGAGACACTACCACCAGTGATAGCTATAGGTCCTTCAAACCGGATCACAGCAATGTCCGCACAGTACTGTGTGTCGGCTGCAATAGGCGCTGCGGTGGTACCTAGACGGTCTCCGGCAACAGAGACACTACCACCAGTGATAGCTATAGGTCCTTCAAACCGGATCACAGCAATGTCCGCACAGTACTGTGTGTCGGCTGCAATAGGCGCTGCGGTGGTACCTAGACGGTCTCCGGCAACAGAGACACTACCACCAGTGATAGCTATAGGTCCTTCAAACCGGATCACAGCAATGTCCGCACAGTACTGTGTGTCGGCTGCAATAGGCGCTGCGGTGGTACCTAGACGGTCTCCGGCAACAGAGACACTACCACCAGTGATAGCTATAGGTCCTTCAAACCGGATCACAGCAATGTCCGCACAGTACTGTGTGTCGGCTGCAACAGGCGCTGCGGTGGTACCTAGACAGTCTCCGGCAATAGAGATCTACCACCAGTAATATGTTTAATAGTGGTAGTGTCTGTTGCTGGTGACCGTCTAAGACACAGGACGCTAGTTAGGATGATATACACTGCAACAACCTCAATCACAAGGTAGACCGACAATCTAGTACGCATTGCAGGAACCCACTGGAGACGAGCAACGCGGGACCGATCGATGTGGACACCAATGTTTATCAGTGGACTTCTATCGGCTGATGATGACACTGCAACACCGTATATAAAAATCGCTTTCTGCGGCCAGCCGAATCAGTGTTTCCGTGTGTTGTGTTCCGTCACCCCTTTTCCTCTCACCCCTCGCCCCCTCATCTATAAAACCCTCCACCCCCTCTTCCTACGTTCTTCGAGAACTTTCCAAAATTATCATACAACCACGTACCGCCATCTCCCGATACACTACAAATATAATCATGGCTCCCATTAAAACAGCATTAGGCGAGCTCTCCTACTCGCCTACAAATTATACACAAACACAAACGAACGGTAATTATAGTGTGCGTGTATATATCTTCTTTATTACCGACAGTAGCGAAAAAAAAAAAAAAAAACTTATACGTAACCGCGTATACGGTAAAAGAGAAAGGCGCGTAAATGATACACGAACTAACGTATTTATCAGAAATGTTGAGATCCGCCGAAGAACTAAGGTCACCGATATAGCCTAAAAGATTGCTAGATTTAAGCGGCGGCGGGTAGGGCACGTGGCTCCAAGGACTGACGGCCGATGGGGCAGTAAGGTCCTGGAGTGGCGGTAGACGTAGTGCTGGGAGGCTGCCACAAGCTGGAGCAACGATGTGATGAGAATCGCGGGAACCCACTGGATGCGAGCAACGCGGCACCGATCGATGTGGTGATCTCTGGGGGAGGCCTGTGTCCAGTAGTGGACGTCTATCGACTGATGGTGAAGATGATAATGACGTACCTTTATACTACTGTATATATATGCTGGTGGTGGGTGGGGAAGAATTGTCTTGGAGTGAAGGACGTAGGGGAGTAGGACTCCCTCCGTTGAGTTGGACGACATAAGTGCGGTCGGAAGTAGTTGGATGCGAAAAGCCGAGGACCGTATCTGGTGGAAGATACAACGGTAGTTCTACGTCCAGCAGTGGATTTAGAAAGGCTGATGATGATGTCCGTTTCCGGAGGTCGTATAGGTAGGTACCACCGCAGCTCATATTTCTGCTGCCAAATAGTAGTGCGCAAAGACTACCGTGATCCGGTTTGAAAGGCGTTTGCAACTAGTGAAATTACTGAAGTAACGAGATTTAACTTATGTATCCAAACGACAGGCTGGCGTATCACTTACCATCAGGTGAACGTCCCGCTCGTCTCGTCACTTTGTAATTTGTTCCGGTCTAAAGGTCGCTGTAAGTAATTTATTTACTACAGTGACAATGTTTATTATCTTACGTCACAATGCGAGAAGCACAATGTGGCGTAGTGTATATCATCCTAACTAGCGCCACGTTGTTTGTTCATAGGTGTATAACTTAACATCAGGTCGACTAAAAAAAAATTCTGCTCTTTTCAAGATACACGAGCGGACGTTCACCTGATGGTAATACGTCTGTCCATTATGACATTGCTATGATTAGGATGTTCACACTGCAACACATAACCCCCTCATCGGCCCGAGACAAAATTTGCACACTACCATTCGCCGCAATGGTGTTACCTACACCGTTTCCGGCAACAGAGACATTACCACTATTGGCCATGCAAGACACCTTGAACCGGATCCCTGCGGCACCTGGTCCCGGAATCGAACCTAGGAACTCTTTGTTAGTTAGCTGAACAGCCGCCGAGTTATATTCCTAACTTACGATTTTATTTCAATAAAACTTTTCTACAGCCACCGCTCTTTATTAGTTCTCGGTAGCGCGATGACGTCACGCGCTCAAAATGGCGGACCGGTCGCCATCTTGTTACGTCATCGCCGCTTCGAACCAGTCGGATGGGTCACCTTACCAGACGCCGACTACAACTATTTTTGCCGCCAAATTATGTTGTGCAAACATCACCGTGTTCGTGTTTGAAGGGCGCTGTAATTACTGCAGTAGCTAGACTCAACATATTAAGTCTAAGGCGACGAGCGCAATTTGATGTAGCATCACATTTATGGACAGTCGTATCACTTACCATCAGATGAACATCCCGCTCGACTGGTCACTTCAATGAAATAAAAAAAAAAAAAAAAACTTGCTCAACAAATTAGTACCTACGGAATGCACGAACAGTGATTTATGAGAGGGCATGTAGTCCCAGCTGTGGGAACATAAACTGGGCTGTCAACAATATTAAGAAAAATTCTAACACCGATATAAATGTGCATCTTCAGTTCTTTTTTAGCGCTTCCAGTTAGGATGTATACACTGCAGTGTTCAGCACTTTGATACATAATTCCATTTTAATCAAAATAACTCTTTAGAAATGACCGTCTGAATACAGGACGGTAAAACAAAGCGTGGTCACCTTCGCACCGTTTCTAAGGTACTCTTCACCACCACACGCGAGCTACATACCAGCTACTGTTCCAGCTTCCATAATGTAACCGCCTTCAAACATACGCCGGCAGTGTAAATATTTACTGGCGCCATTTTGTTCTTAACCTTTTCCGTTTCCGAGAGGAAATCTTCGAAAACATACTCTGCCTTATTTTTTTTTTATTTATTTTCTATAAAGGTTCACATATTTTTTTTTTAATCTACTAAATTAAATGCTGGCAATGTTCCTATACAATAGCAGCGCGACGCGACATATACATTCAGTCGGTTAATACAGTTCATTTGTTTAAGCAAATGTGAATCTTATTTCGTGTACGTAGAGCTCATTTCAATATGCGTTTTATATAGAAGATCGAACCGCGACGCCAAGCCAACTCGATCTTTATTTACTAAGCAATAGAGTTGATTTTGCGTTGTGTATATGAGTTGTAACGGCGCCGTGTGCGCGATAGCGATGACGTCACGCCAACCAGTCGCCCAGAGTTAAGACGATACACACTACACCTCACTAGTCACTAACACGTAATATGTTAAGTATCGTCACCTCAGTAATTTCACCAGTTGCCCACATTAATCCTTTTTTTAGTGGCTGCGATGTTACCTAGACCAACTCCGGCAACAGAGACACTAGCGCCGTTAATGTTAATGAGGGCGGGGGGAGGGGGGATTAATGAGAGCCTGTAGTCAGTTCGGCAGTAAGGAATGAGTGTACTATACCTAGATAGTACTTACATAGGTATAGCACCACAACTAACCCTAGCCGCTTCACATTACTGATAAAGCAGTAATCGCTTTGACCTTGTTAAGACCAATTAGCATAATATTCTTGTTTACTCGTTATGTCATATATATATATATATATATATATATATATATATATATATATATATATACTTGTAACTAAGCAACATAAGAACAAAAAAAAAATAGGATATTTACACTGCACCGCATCGTACTCGTCATCGGTATATATGTAACAGAGGATAAAGTAGCAACACTTAGGATGTTTACATTGCACCGCCAGTACATTTGTAACGGACATCAATTAGAATATTTACACAACCATTCACGGGACCCGAGCCAACCTCATCTGCTCGTGGTGTAACCCTGATAATCAACAGACGAGACTCTGGCTCCCACCGACCCGCGTTGGGCTAGCGTGGCGGGGAATAACCGAAATCCCTCCATATGTACCTCTACAAATATAGAGATCTTTGGGCAAGGCCTATGCCCAGCTGTGGGCGTTTATCGGCTGTAGTAGTACAATGGACTATATTATCATACTCCACACCGGAAACATTTGTAACGGGCCCTATTCAATTCAAATAACATTTACAATGAAGTAATATTACTTAAGATGTTTACACTACACCCCATCGAGCTCTTCTTCAGTATATATAAAGGGTCAATATATTGAATAAAAAAAATTAAGTATAATGGTAGTTAGGATGTTTACACTGCACCACATCGAGCTCTTCACCAGTATATTGGTAACGGATATTTGATACAAAATAACTTCAACAGAAAAATGATGTTATTTAGGGTATTTACATTGCGCTACACTGCTCGTTACCGGTAATATTTGTGACGTATGCCAATGTCCAACTGTGGATGTCTATCGGCTGATGATGATGAGTATTTATTAAATAAAAAAACAATCCGGTTTGAAGGACCTATAGCTATCACTGGTGGTAGTGTCTCTGTTGCCGGAGACCGTCTAGGTACCACCGCAGCGCCTATTGCAGCCGACACACAGTACTGTGCGGACATTGCTGTGATCCGGTTTGAAGGACCTATAGCTATCACTGGTGGTAGTGTCTCTGTTGCCGGAGACCGTCTAGGTACCACCGCAGCGCCTATTGCAGCCGACACACAGTACTGTGCGGACATTGCTGTGATCCGGTTTGAAGGACCTATAGCTATCACTGGTGGTAGTGTCTCTGTTGCCGGAGACCGTCTAGGTACCACCGCAGCGCCTATTGCAGCCGACACACAGTACTGTGCAGACATTGCTGTGATCCGGTTTGAAGGACCTATAGCTATCACTGGTGGTAGTGTCTCTGTTGCCGGAGACCGTCTAGGTACCACCGCAGCGCCTATTGCAACCGACACACAGTACTGTGCAGACATTGCTGTGATCCGGTTTGAAGGACCTATAGCTATCACTGGTGGTAGTGTCTCTGTTGCCGGAGACCGTCTAGGTACCACCGCAGCGCCTATTGCAACCGACACACAGTACTGTGCGGACATTGCTGTGATCCGGTTTGAAGTACCTGTAGCTATCACTGGTGGTAGTGTCTGTTGCCGGGGACCGTCTAGGTACCACCGCAGCGCCTATTGCAGCCGACACACAGTACTGTGCGGACATTGCTGTGATCCGGTTTGAAGGACCTATAGCTATCACTGGCGGTAGTGTCTCTGTTGCCGGAGACCGTCTAGGTACCACCGCAGCGCCTATTGCAACCGACACACAGTACTGTGCGGACATTGCTGTGATCCGGTTTGAAGTACCTGTAGCTATCACTGGTGGTAGTGTTCTGTTGCCGGGGACCGTCTAGGTACCGCCGCAGCGCCTATTGCAGCCGACGAACGCTACTGTGCTAACATTACCGTGATTCGGTTTGAAGGGCGTTGCAACTAGTGCAATTATTGGGGATAACGAGAATCGACGTCCAAGTCAGGCGACGAGCACAATGTGGTACATTGTGTACCATCATAAATGGCGCCATTTTATGAGTGGGCGTATCACTTACCTTCAGGTGAACATCCTGGCCGATTCGTCGCTGGATTAAAAAAAAAACAGCGCCGCGCTGTGGAGTTCTGTATTGGGGACGCTTTCACGAGAAACGGAAAAAACGAAGATACCACTATAGCTTCGATACTAGATTATTTAAAATTAGAATGTTGGCACTTCCAAAATTTCTAGTACTTTTACTCGAGCACTAGACTATTTAATAACAAAAAAAATCTTCTAGATCTCGCGCTTGCCTCTGGGCTTCAATAATCTTTTCGAGACGGTGTGAATAGGTTTTGTGAAAGGAAAGAGACAGCTATATAAAGGTATCAACGCGTGCGAGCGAGACGGAGAGAGTTGTGTAAATACTCTCCCTATACGCGCGTCCCACGTCCGCAGTGTGCCCACTACTCCAGCTCTAGACAAATGAGAGGGAGAAGGGATCACTGAAATCCATAGTACATAATTTTACTCTTTCTCGTTCTCTCTCTCTTTATCTCCGGTCACCAGCGTGGAGCATATCCATATTCTATCAGAAATTAAGCAGAATACCCAAGCTCCAATTCTACTGCGTGGTGGAACTAGATTGTTTTTTTTTTTTTTTAATCTCTTGGACTATATAAAGCACGTGGAGATTTTTTTTTGTTTTACGTGGGGGAAATGCCTACGCATACTCGTCCTCGCGGGGGCAAGGACGAGTTATGTCGGACTTGCACCGACTAAAACCCCCACGATGTTCCGCCTCATCGCCATGATGGCAGGGTCACGGGAACGCATGCACTCAACCGCGACCCTGCCGGCGCTGGCCGCTTGCGCAGCCCCACCTCGGGAGGGAGGGACGAACCCTCCCTTTCCAGGGCGCGCCGGAACATGCAGCGCGCCCCCTCCTCGACCTCATGCGTGTGCGGGCGACCGGTTCCCCCGAACCTGTCGCCCAGAGGCCATGGGAGCCACTGGAGAAAACCTCTTCCGGCTCCCCGCGGCGGAGAAATGTTAGGCCCGCCGCTACCTGTCAACGGCCGCGGAGGATAGGGAGAGCGGCGCATCTCAATACCGGCACTCCTCTTCCCCTGCGGCCCCACCGCCGCCGCATCGCCGGTGCGACACCGGTTGGCCGCAGAGGGTACTCCCTCCGCGATTCCACCTCGGCTGCGAGGGGCGGTATGAAACCGCCCCTGCAGCCGGCCGCTAGGGCAGCACACAGCCGCCCCTGCGGCCCCCGGCCGCTCCGGTGAGCTCCAGTTACCCCAACCGGTGCTCGAACCTGGAGCGGCCGCTTCGGCCAGCCCTTCGCCGCGAGCCGGCCGGGTGGGTTCCACTTGGCTTCACTGTGTACCGGACCACGGTTACTAAGCCCCTCCGCCACGACAAGGCGAGAACCCGTTGGAGGGGAAGCACGTGGAGATGACGTGGCTGTTATCAGGTCAATGCAGGTCGCAGTGTGGAGCGACTTGACGCTCAAAGGTACCAGACGAGACGCATGTTGTAAACTGGTGATAAACTATACTCATTGGGACTAGCATAATGCTGACCGACATGGTGCTAGTTAGGATGATATACACTACGACAATGCCCATCGTTGAGCATGCGATGTTGTATCATTTTACCACCATCAGTAATTTGACTGGTTACAGCTCGCTTTAAAATGGTATTGGGTAATCGGCTTCATCAGAATATATAATTATTATTATCAGCGGGCTGACCAACGTCCACAGCTGGACATAGGCCTCTCCTAAAGATCTCCACATCGATCGATCCTGCGCTGATCGCATCCAGCTGGCACCACTTGGTGAGGGGCCTGGCAACACCGTCTTCCGGCACGCGGTCGCCGTTCGAGGACCTTGCTGCCCCATCGGCTGTCAGTCCTTCGAGCGATGTATCCTACCCATTGCCAGTTGAGGCTTGCAATCTGTGTCGGCGACCTTAATATATAATACGTGTCAATAACTAGTTAGGATGTTTACACAACATGTCACGCCAACAATTTGATGGTTCACGTTGTGACCACTAACTCTTTCTTAAGTCTTAACTAGATATATATATATATATATATATATCTTTTCCCCGTTTCACTTGGCTTGGCGACGTCTCTGATATAAACATTACCCTGTATTATAAATAACAAACCGCATTATTAATTTATACTGAATATATATATATATATATATATATATATATATATGTATATATATATACTAGTCGTTCCACGCCTGCTTTCCTGGCCGTGATATAAAATTATGACTTGAAATTTGTCTGAAACATTCTTTGAGCACAACTGCAACTGCGAAGGAGTTTCAGTACCAACCGTTACCATAGCAACCGGATAATTAACAACAAATGAAAGTTATCACAAAAGTAGATTAGGAATAAAATGATGAAGTGAAATTCAAAAATAAATAGCCTTTAACTCTGAAGAAGTGTGTAAGGGTCCCCCGCACAACAGCTAACGGGATCCAAGTCAACATCACCAGCTCGTGGTGTAGCCTGCTAACCAACAAACGAGGCTCTGGCTCCCACCAAACCCTTCACTAGTGTTCACTCGATTGGCGAACAAACAAAACCCATTTTCGTTATACATCATCATCAGCCGACAGACGTCCACTGCTGGACATAGGCCTCTCCCAAACTTTAGCAATTCCTGAGCGCTTCCACTCATCACCAATATTGCGCATGATATTGTACAAGTTGCCTTTAAGATAAAACACTTCCTATACTCCCACAAGTGCAGGAGACTCGAGCGGCGCTTCCGCACTCTCGGCCGACGTATAACAGACTAACCGTTGACGCATACACCGGCTGCTTTTTTACTATTTAGACTTATAATTTAGCACTACCCACATTAGTTAAATGCCACATTATCAAAATACCGTCGATTTGTACTGATAGGAAACTCGACATTCCTTTACATAAACCATTTTTGATCCACTTAGCTTCTCATGGCGGGACTGCCAACACAAAGATCATCACCACATCGATCGGTACAGCGTTGCTTGCATCCAGTGGCTTCTCGCGACTCTCACCAGATTGTCTGTCTACCTTGCATGAGGCTGTTTCTTTGGTGTCGAGGGGAAAATCTTCGAAATAATACCCTGCTTTGTGTGGGGAAGTCAGGGTTATGTGAGCTTCTTACTCGGTCTGCATCAGTGCATTCGGAGATGGCCGTGATCTCTTACAGAACGCACCCACACTCCTCTACACTTTGTGGTACACGTCTGTGAGGAAGAGCCTATCCATCCTAGACACCATCGCTGAGCCATACACTGTCCCACGCAGGTTCGCGTGTTGTGCGATAAGGGTCCCCACCCACCCTCAAGGCCCGCGAAACTCCTACAACCCTTTCCGTCGCCTCCGACAGGCAGGGCTTAACTTACTCCTATTCTTACTAGGCCTAGACTGCAGGGATGTGTGGGGGACTTTTTTTTCCGTGGGGAAATCCTGCATTGGATGCTCTTCTGCTGTTGGAGCAACAGAAGAGTTATGCCGAACTCTTACCGGCTAAAACCCTACAGTTCCTCATTCAGCGCATTTGGCCTAACCACGGGAACACTTTCGCACACAACCTTGGATGTATATATATATTTGACAACATATAGCACTTGAAAGAGTATATACACAACATAAAAATATTTACATTTTAGAAGAAGTGGATGACGTCATCACTATATCGTTCTGTTTTACTCTCAATATGGACGTTATAGACGAACCGGTTCTCTGCCGTACCTGTCGCGGTACCCACACCACACCTAGATATTTGGTAACCAATTAGGACGTTGACAAACCAGTGCGATTGCGGAATAAACCGAAATGTGTGGGCCAATTACTGCGGTAATTATATCAAAGTACTAGGTTTTACCGCGGTGTGCTCTATATCTTCTTAACAGACGCAACGTATCCGTGTTCCGGTTTGAGGGACGCCGTAACTAGCGAAATTACTGCGGTAACGAAATTTAATATGCTATGTATACGATGCAATGTATGCCGTTCCAACTAGCATATATCTATGTTCCTGTTTGTACGGTAACCAGTGAAATTACTGCGGTAACGAAACTTAACACGTTATGTATACGATGCAATGTATGCCGCTCCAACTGACATATATCCATGTTGCTGTTTAAATGGTAACCAGCGAAATTACCGCGGTAACCAGATTGAACGTCTTACGTGCGACAGACATAAGGCGGAACTGTTATGATCAGTTAAAGACCCCACGCTCGTCTACCAGGTGAACGTCCAGCTCGTCCAGTATCCAAATATCCTTGACACTCGGGGGAAGAACTGCTCGATGTTATCCTGTGACCCTCGTGCATAGCTTCGGAAGTAATTGGAATACCGTGTGAAGCTTTTTAGTCGGTTGGAGTCCGACACTACCTCGTCACCGGCCCTTGGTTCCCGGGTGAGCGTCCGTTAGCATTTTGTTGCAGACGTTAATATATAAAAAAAAAAGTCCTTGACACCGTCACTAAAAACATAAATCGGTAAACGTTGCGTACACTGTTATTTACTGGTGACCTTGACAACGAGTGCGTGAAAAAATACTAGGTTATATACGCTACTGTTTATATCATCACCATTATCAGCCCATGTTTATCCACTACTGGATGTGGGCCTTCACCAATGTCTTCCTATAGGAGACCATTGCCCGTAAGCCACCACGCTGGGTATCCTGGTTAGCGACTTGCGATCTACGCAGTGACAACAGGTAATGTGGGATTTAGGCGACTAAAGAAGGGAATATCCAGGTCAGCATCATATTTCTGCGGCCATTACCATCACACCCTGTCAGTGGGTTCATCTGAGAAGATGAATACGGGTTATATATGTTCTTATTAAACTAACCTTGATGACTAAGCCTTGAACGCGAAGGTTCCCTGGTTCGATTCCGTGGATAGTATGGAAACCGTCTCCCTTGTTAATCACCATATCTTCGACGTTGCTATAGCAACGGCGTTGTCACAGCTTCAACCGACCACGATCTCGGCGCTTATAAATGTTAGGCCGTTACTGTGAGGGTCCTGATATTGGGATATCATTGAGTTATTTTTTTTTAAAAAAATCAAATATATTAAACCTGATAAATAACAGTCGTTAAGTTTCCCTGAATTAGCGATGACGTATACGTACTAAGTATTAAAACCTAGTATTAGCTTCCAAGTAGGCGCATCACACGCACACTATTCTTTAAACTGTTGCGTAATGGGGTGTTAATTTATGTAACGGGTCCCGCACACCAACTCACGGAACCCAAGCCGACCTCACCTGCACCTCGGTTTTTATATCAACCGTTACCATAGCAACCGCGTGGATAACACCACATTGAAAGATAAATATCCTATAACTCTAGAGGGGTATAAGGATTCCCGCACGATAACTCACGGGATCCAAGCCAATTTCACCAGCTGGTGGTGCAGCCTGCTAATCAACAAACGAGGCTCTGGGTCACACCAACCCACATTGGGCTAGCCTGATGGGAAATGTACTAATGCTGGGGGCATGAACTCCTTCAAACGTGAGGGTCGCGGGAAGCCGGTGGATGCGGCCAGCGCAGGATCGAACGATGTGAAAATCTTTGGGAGAGGTCTATATCTAACAGTGGTCTTCTACCATCTGATTGATTTCTTTTTGTATAAACATTACTGTGTTCCGGTTTGAAGGACGCTGTAACTAGTGTATTTACTGGAGTAACGTGACATCTTACGTCTCAAAGCTTGCCCGTAGCATCGCTTCTTCAAAAAAAAAAAAAGGCAGAAGAAAATTCTCAAATATGATAATATAATTAATTGCAATTTTTTTATCCGCGTATTATTAACATAGTATACGCTATAGATATATTTATTTAATACTTGTTTAAATACTGAGTATATCGAAGTATAATTCTTATCAAGTATTTCTATTATACTCAGTAGATTTTTTTATTTATTGTAAATGGCTGTATGTATGAGTTCCCGCACAAAAGCTCACAGGATCCAAGCCGACCTCACCTGCTCGTGGTGCTCTCTGCTAATCAACAACCGAGGCTCTGATTCCCACCAACCACGCTTTGGGCCAGCGTGGTGGGAAATGGTCCAAGTCAGGGTTATGTGAGATTTTTACTCACTAAAACCTCATTCATCAGTGCATTCGGAGAGGCTGGATCTCTTATAGAACGCACCGGTGCCCCTCTACGCTTTCTGTGAACACGTCTCTGAGGAGGGGCTCAACTTTCCTAGGCTGTCCCACGCAGGTTCGCTTGTTGAGCGATAAGGGCCTCCACCCTCAAGGCCCGGGAAACTCCTACACCCTTCCAGTCGCCTTCTACTACAGGCAGGGCTTACCTTACTCCTATTCTTACTAGCCTGAGACTACACGGATCGGGCTCGCCACCTACTGTTCTCTCTCTGGCTCTGGCCAAAAATCTTACGCATGAATTTCCTATTCTGGGTGGGGCCGAAGATCCTACGCATGATTTTCCTACTCTGGGTCGGGCCGAAGATCCTACGCATGATTTTCCTACTCTGGGTCGGGCCGAAGATCCTACGCCTGATTTTCCTACTCTGGGTCGGGCCGAAGATCCTACGCATGATTTTCCTACTCTGGGTCGGGCCGAAGATCCTACGCATGATTTTCCTACTCTAGGTCGGGCCGAAGATCCTACGCATGATTTTACTACTCTGGGTCGGGCCGAAGATCCTACGCATGATTTTCCTACTCTGGGTCGGGCCGAAGATCCTACGCATGATTTTCCTACTCTGGGTCGGGCCGAAGATCCTACGCATGATTTTCCTACTCTGGGTCGGGCCGAAGATCCTACGCATGATTTTTCCTACTCTGGGTCGGGCCGAAGATCCTACGCATGATTTTCCTACTCTGGGTCGGGCCGAAGATCCTACGCATGATTTTTCCTACTCTGGGTCGGGCCGAAGATCCTACGCATGATTTTCCTACTCTAGGTCGGGCCGAAGATCCTACGCATGATTTTCCTACTCTGGGTCGGGCCGAAGATCCTACGCATGATTTTTCCTACTCTGGGTCGGGCCGAAGATCCTACGCATGATTTTCCTACTCTGGGTCGGGCCGAAGATCCTACGCATGATTTTCCTACTCTAGGTCGGGCCGAAGATCCTACGCATGATTTTCCTACTCTGGGTCGGGCCGAAGATCCTTCGCATGATTTTCCTACTCTGGGTCGGGCCAAAGATCCTACGCATGATTTTCCTACTCTGGGTCGGGCCGAAGATCCTACGCATGATTTTCCTACTCTGGGTCGGGCCGAAGATCCTACGCATGATTTTCCTACTCTGGGTCGGGTCGAAGAGCCTACGCATGATTTTCCTACTCTGGGTCGGGCCGAAGAGCCTACGCATGATTTTCCTACTCTGGGTCGGGCCGAAGAGCCTACGTATGATTTTCCTACTCTGGGTCGAGCCGAAGATCCTACGCATGATTTTCCTACTCTGGGTCGGGCCGAAGATTCTACGCATGATTTTCCTACTCTGGGTCGGGCCGAAGATCCTACGCATGATTTTCCTACTCTGGGTCGGGCCGAAGATCCTACGCATGATTTTCCTACTCTGGGTCGGGCCGAAGATCCTACGCATGATTTTCCTACTCTGCGTCGGACCGAAGATCCTGCGCATGATTTTCCTACTCTGGGTCGGGCCGAAAATCCTACGCACGATTTTCCTAAACACTGGTTATGTTAGCAGTTAATTTTTAACCGACAACTAAAAGGTGTATTACGAAATTTAACCACTGACCCTGGACGTGGTCGACAAAACATCCTGTTCGTATTCCCGAAAGTATTTTGTTTTGCTGCTCCATCTAAACGTTCCGAGTTTTAGATAAACAAAATTCGAAACATATACATCGCGTTGTTATGGTAACGATTCGCAGAAATGAACGGCGCTGTAACCTGGTGAAGGTACCAGGTGGATTAGTCAAGTGATTAGCTACGGAACTGAACCATCAGTGCAACTTACTGGTGGTTAGGTCTCTGTTGCCGGCAGCCCTGTAATCTCGTGCTATTTAGAGTAGGACTAAGGTATTCCTTGCTTGTCGTACAAGGCGACTAAAAGGGTCCTCGAGTTTTTGAACCTTAAGGGTAGGGGCTCATAAAGGTCTTGTATTTGGCGTAGCACAGCGTGGGTGCTGGGGAGGGCTTTGCTCTTCCGTGGGATGATTTAGCCGGAGTGCAGAGGGGCACCGGTGCGTTGCGTAGGAGATCCCGAAGCCCGTCCTATTGCGCTGACGGAGACCACCAAAGGGGTTTTAATGGGTAGAAACCCTAGATAACATTGTCTTCTGCCCAGATTCAGGGTATCTTTTAAAAAGATTTCTCTCGCGATAATAAAAAAAGGTCCCTGTTGCCGGAGACCATCTAGGTAGGCACCACCGCAGTGTCTACTGCAGCCGGCAAACTGCATTGTGCAAACATTATCGTGATCCGTTTGAGGGACCATTAGCTATCACTGGTGGTAGTGTCTCTGTTGCCGGAGACCGTCTAGGTACCACCGCAGCGCCTATTGCAGCCGACACACAGTACTGTGCGGACATTGCTGTGATCCGGTTTGAAGGACCTATAGCTATCACTGGTGGTAGTGTCTCTGTTGCCGGAGACCGTCTAGGTACCACCGCAGCGCCTATTGCAGCCGACACACAGTACTGTGCGGACATTGCTGTGATCCGGTTTGAAGGACCTATAGCTATCACTGGTGGTAGTGTCTCTGTTGCCGGAGACCGTCTAGGTACCACCGCAGCGCCTATTGCAGCCGACACACAGTACTGTGCGGACATTGCTGTGATCCGGTTTGAAGGACCTATAGCTATCACTGGTGGTAGTGTCTCTGTTGCCGGAGACCGTCTAGGTACCACCGCAGCGCCTATTGCAGCCGACACACAGTACTGTGCGGACATTGCTGTGATCCGGTTTGAAGGACCTATAGCTATCACTGGTGGTAGTGTCTCTGTTGCCGGAGACCGTCTAGGTACCACCGCAGCGCCTATTGCAGCCGACACACAGTACTGTGCGGACATTGCTGTGATCCGGTTTGAAGGACCTATAGCTATCGCTGGTGGTAGTGTCTCTGTTGCCGGAGACCGTCTAGGTACCACCGCAGCGCCTATTGCAGCCGACACACAGTACTGGACAAACAAATTTTTATAATAGTCATTATTAGTCAGTATTATTTATGCGGTTGCTATGGTAACGATTTCTATAGAAAACATTTTGCGTTTGTGGTTGCCCTCAAAGAGTAGTTCAGACAAAGTTCTAGTCTAATTCTATATTACAGTCAGCAATATTATCTCTTACACAGTCAACATATTCTTTAAATCACCATCATAATCATCGTGATCATTTCCGCCGTGGGCGACAATTTGTCCACTGTTGAACATAGGCCTTTCTAATCTCTGTCCAACATGAGTTATATTATTAATAAATTATTTTCGTTTCGTTTATATGCCCAGCGGTGGGCATTTAGGTCAAGTGATATTACATGTGAAATGAAATAAAGGATCCAAAATTTATAAAGACATGCTAAAAAAAAAAAAAAATATTTTTTTGTATATCGAATCTGATAAGGAATTGAAATAAGAAAAATCTTAATCACAGAGAGAGGCTGGTGTACCGCACGATCAGTATCAATTACGTACTGATAGCAACACAATGAAAGCAATTTTAGATTTAATTTACATGCGCATACTTAATTAAAACCTTCAGATTTCCATTACAGATATGAACTTCCTAAATAGCGTGGAAGGTTCTCGAATCTTCAAGAGTACGGTAACGGCTGTCGTATATCTAGTATAGAGGCACAGCTCCAACATTGGGAGAGGTAGCGGGGTCTCCGCACGGAACTCTACCACTTGTGAGTACGACCTCGATGGCTGTTCAGGGCTGATCACGTTCAACCATCGTCCTCCTCGGAAACGATTAGAGAGCGATGAACACCCCAATCATTACTACCCGCGATTCTAGAAAAATAAACCCTGATATTTTTTTTATGTTTTCGGGGGTGGAGGATATCTTCGAAAATGTACTCTGTGTTTTGGGGGGAGGTTAGAGTTATGTGGAAATTTTTACCCACTAAAACCCTATAGTGGTCAGCTTTGGCGTTTGGAGAAGTTACGGAATCTCCGTGAGGAACACAACCTAGGCCTCTCTAATGCTATGCTGGGATGCTCGTCCCAGGGTCTGTTTTATGCAGTCCTACCAGCCTCACGGATACTACCGCAATAATCGGAGACGACTTCCAGCCATTGTACTCAGGACCAAAACGTAACCTAAGGATAAACGATTCCCCCCAACAGGTTCCCGCCTTGTCGTGGCGGAGGGCTTCAGTAGCCGTGGCTGGGTCGCCCACGGTGAAGCGAAGAGGACCTACCCGGTCGGCTCGAGGCGGCCGCTCCAGGTTAGAGCTTCAGTACTCCACCGTTAAGCTCACCTCGGACGCGTGCCGGTTAGCTGCAGGGCGGTTTTATACTGCCTTCTGCAGCCGTGCTGGAGTCGCGGAGAGAGTACCCTCTGCGACTATGCGGTGCCCGCACCGCTGATGCGCCGGCTGTGGGGCCGCGGGGGAAGAGTAGTGACGGTATTGCGATGCGCCGCTCTCCCTATTCTCCGCCGTATTTACGGGTGGCGGCGTGCCCAAGATAGGATCCGCCACAGAGAGTCAAGACAGTTTTCTCTCTTGGCTCCCATGGCCTCTGAGTGACGGGTTCGAGGGAATCCGTTGACCGCACCACTGCAAGAGACCGCGGAGGACGCGCGTTGTGTTTTCCGGCGTGCCCCCACAAAGGTAGAAAGGGAGAGTTCTTCCCTCCCTCCCGAGGTGGGGCTGCTTTGTGCGGCCAGTGCTAACGAGGTCGCGGATGTATGCGAGAGCGTTTCCATAACCCCGCCTTAAAGCGACGAGGCGGAACATCGTGCGGGTTTTAGTCGGTGCAAGTCCGACATAACCTGTCCTTACCCCCGCGAGGGCAGGTATGCGCAGGCTTTTCCCCCACGTTAAACAATAATCAACCATAAACGTTTGCAAATTTTTCAACGACCTTCAATAGTATTTTTCAAATCACACTTGTTTTAGCCGTCTTATCCGTTTTTTCCTCTGCGTTATCATAATACATAAAAAAAAACCACTTCATGTTACGACTGTAACATAACTTATATTATTAATAAAGTAATTAAGTTAATTCATAGCTAATATAAAAGTTGTTACGTATTAAATTTATGGTAATAGTATTATTTATAGAAGCTTTAAATTTTTCTATTTCATTTACAGGTACGTACTGGTGGTGTGGGTTGGTGAATATATGATATATGGTTAGGATGATATACACTGCACCACGGTGTTCCATATAACTCAGCGTTAAGGCTGGACCATGCTTCATCCACGATCAGATCGTTATAAACCGTATGTTAATGAGGACAAATGTTAATCCCATTATAAAATATATCTCTTCCTATTTATAACTTTGTACTTAGTTGATATATACTACTTGATATATATACTAGTCGATAAATACTAGTTGGTATATACTGGTATCGTACAGCCGCGTTTTATGCAAGAGCGATTGTGAAATTGTGATAATATTGCACGACCATGGCCAAATGCAATTTGACGGATTAATCTGGAGCTGTGCTGATGGACGGTGGAACGGTAGACGGCAGGGATCGTTGAACGAGCAACTCCTCAAGATCGCGTGGTCGCGGTTTTATTGTTCACGGTGGATCAGCTTGCGTTGGTATTGAAGCTGATCGGATTGTTTGTTTACTTTTAAATGAGACTAACGTTGCATGTGCTGCGTCATTTTATAAGCAGCTGATGGTAGTGTATCTGTTTTTTTTTTTTTTTTTTTTTTTTTTTTTTTTTTTTTTTTTTTTTTATTCGTTCACACCCGCGTATTGTGGGTCAGAGCCTTACATTTCTCTATTTCATTTACCATCACATTTTTTTTACTATCTTCTATTTCCTTAATTTATCCTCTTTCACTCTTTCATCTTTTATTCCATACTTATCTTTCATACACACTTCTTGTCTCTGTCATTCTACATCCCATTCCTTCTTTCATACATCCTCTTGGAGTGAAGACGCGTTCTCGTGTTTTTCTGAGAGGGGTGAGGAGGGGAGGCTAAAACAAGAATCATCCCCTGTAGCATGGTTTCTTCTTCATCTTCTTCTTGTCTCAGTTGTGTTTGTTAACTTACATTCCTATTTATTTATTTACTTTACTTTTGTTTTACATTTTACCTTTTTAATTACGTTTCTTTCTTTATTTATTTTTATTTCCTTATTTACTTTTGTTTTCCTCCAGTACTTTCCCCACAATCCTTC
Source organism: Ornithoptera alexandrae (assembly GCA_029030555.1). Classification (NCBI taxonomy): domain Eukaryota; kingdom Metazoa; phylum Arthropoda; class Insecta; order Lepidoptera; family Papilionidae; genus Ornithoptera; species Ornithoptera alexandrae. The sequence goes on along the minus strand of JARDVY010000157.1, from coordinate 559,242 downwards.
TACAATATTTAACAAATATTTCGCGACTTTCGTCTTAACTCATCAGAGAGGCAATGACACCTGCGTCTATCCTTCCAATCTCAATCTCCAAATTCGCTCTATCCACCCCATATAAGGGACAGGAGGTGAGGATGTGCACCACGGTCTGGTCCACTGCTGGGTCACAGAGGCACGCGGGCCTCTCCTTGAGCTTAAACCTGTGGAGGTACTCGGAGAATCCCCCGTGCCCAGTGAACATCTGGACCAAGACCGTGTCGAGCTTCAGCCGACGAAGTGAGCGATATGCCGACACGACGTCCGGGAAGAAAATCCTCGTTGTTGAAGCCGTAGTACCTTCCACATACCTCCTGCTCCATTCGTCAAGCGTCGGTAGTATCTCTGTTGGCCGGAGACCGTCTAAATGGACAACCACCGCAGCGACTAAACAATAGCGTGCGGACATTATCGTGGTTCCGGTTTGAAGGACTAATAACTATTAATGCAATATGATGCAGTTATACCATCCTAACACCTAGTGGTTATGGACAAGCTGTCAAATTTGTCAAGAAAACTAACAGCACTAACTTGACCGAAAAAAAGAGGATCTCCGGAGGATGATGTACTCTCTTCATTTTCCATTTCATTCACAAGTGGCATTAGCAGGAAGGTGGTGGTGATGTTTACTATTAGTAAAAACCACGGATCCGAATATCCTGTTATTGACTAACACCATGGTGATATTTGTACGAGATACAAATACTACGTTACGCTTGTCTATAACCGCAATTGATTATCGTATTACCTTTCTAAGTGAAAGTTTTTTTTTTTTTTTTTCGTTTTTGTAACTTGAATGACGCGGTGCAATGTTCACCTGATGGTATGTCACGCAATCCCACCGCGATGCGGCGCTAATTATTATATTTACACAACACCTTTGATATTGAGACATGGGCTGTATTGCCTCTCCATTGAAACTAACCGCAGCGAAGTTACATAAATACTATAAAGTATTTTTTATTTGATGAAATGAAACGTTCACCTGACGGTAATACTCGCTTATAACGCAATGCTAGTTAGGAAGATACACACTACATCACATTGTTTCTCGATACATAAGATTATATGTCTTATTACCCCAGTAACACTAGCTATATAGCATCCTTTTAAACGGAACACGGTAGTGTTAGCATAGTCGGTAGGCGAAGCGGGGTTTCAAATGTTTAGTCTCGTTACCGCAGTAATATTAACTAAATGCCCGCTGCGGTGACATCTAGACAGTCTACGGTCTCTGGAGACTGGATCTTGACGACTTGGTGCGTCAGCATCAAACCAGGAACCCTCCGTGTTGCTCTATACAAGCCGCGTACGTACGATATACTAGGTAATAAATAAATTATTGATTAAAGTTTGTATTCCGAGAATTCGGTACTTCCCCCTGTTCGTGTATCAACAGCTATTTAAATACCAGACGATATTTCGCGGTAACAATAAAAAGTTATTTTAATTGTCCGCACCTTGATACTTGTTACGAAATGCCAAAGGTTAGGTTAGGTTAGGTTGTTATATATATATATATTAGTTGTTCCCCGGCCGGTTTGGTGGCTGTAATACAAATATAGAGTTGATATTTGTGAATACTCCTCGGTAGCAAATACAACTGTAAATGAGTTTCTATAGCAACCGTCACCATCATAAAGTCCACTGCAACGCATTTTTTTTTTTTCAAACCAACGTGTGGTCTTTAGCTGATCCTAAATAATAGGCCATCACATAACAACGCGGCCTTATGCCTGTCGTGCGTAAATTGAGTCTAGTTACCGCAGTAATTTCACTGGTTACCGTACAAACAGGAACATAGATATATGCTAGTTGGAACGGCATACATTGCATCGTATACATAGCATATTAAGTTTCGTTACCGCAGTAATTTCGCTAGTTACGGCGTCCCTCAAACCGGAACACGGATACGTTGCGTCTGTTAAGAAGATATAGAGCACACCGCGGTAAAACCTAGTACTTTGATATGATTACCGCAGTAATTGGCCCGCACATTTCGGTTTATTCCGCAATCGCACTGGTTTGTCAACGTCCTAATTGGTTACCAAATATATAATATATAAAATATATAAAATATACCAAATATATAAAATATACTAGGTGTGGTGTGGGTACCGCGACAGGTACGGCAGAGAACCGGTTCGTCTATAACGTCCATATTGAGAGTAAAACAGAACGATATTGTGATGACGTCATCCACTTCATCATCATCATTAGCTGCCCACTTCAAACTGAAGGTCGGCGATCAGATTGCGATAACCAATTACCTCCTCAGCTATTCTTTTTGACTGATGGTGTTCAAACCCGTATATATATATATATATATATATATATAACCATTGGCATTTTGTATAATTATATATATCTTCATATATACTTTGTCTTAAGTCCCGTTACTGAAATAATTTTACTAGCTATAGCGACCTTCAAACCGGTACATGGTTATGTTAGCATATCATTATTTTAAGCCGCGGTGGTTGCGTCGAGACGTCAAGTTTAATTCTCGTTACCGCCGTAATTTCACTAGTTACAGCGCCCTTTAGTTTCTAGAGGACGCCATTTCAGTACGTTCACCTGATGGTAAGTGATACGCCCGCCCATAACATCGAGACGTTAGTTTGGGTAGGATACACAGCACCACATTGCGCTCCTCGCCTAACATAGGATGTTGCGTCTCGTTACCCCAGTAATTTCTATAGCTAACAACTCCCTTCAATCCGGAACACAATACTGTTTGTCGGTGGAAATAACAGCTGCCTTGGTGTCTACCTAGACGGTCTCTGGGAACAGAGATGTACCGCAAAAGTTTGAAATTAATATCAAACTTTAATGTCGCCTACTGGGATTCGAACGGTACTGCGGTGCGCACGCGCTGCGCTGTGTCAACGGGGCCGTAATGTGTTCACGTACAGATAATCGCTTCATTTTCCTACGCGCGCATGCTCTATAAAGTTTCCCAACGTTGCAACAGAACAAAGACTTCATTTTATATCATACGGCCGCCTATCACACCGTCCGCTGATTATATTATATATTTTTTTTTTAAATCAGGAATTGCAGACGAAGTTAAATACTTGTATAAATATTTGAACTTTCTTTCCTTGCTATATTATTAAAAACTTGTCACTTTTGAAGGTCAGCGTTAGGGTATGGAAGAGAGGATTTTTATAGATACCTTGGGAAGAAATGCCATTAAAACTCTATCAGTAAATACCATTAGCGCGTTTCAGAGAGCATCAGTGGTCCTCTAAAGAACGTTATGTAAGGAGGGCTATAAGTCTATCTTTAGCAGGTTTCTTGCGCTACTGAAAAACACGGAATCCTACCCTGGCTTAGTGGGTTATGAAGACCTTCAAAGTCTAAAACCTCAAGGCCATTTTAGTCGCCTTCGACGACAGGTTCACTCCAGTCCTGTGATTAAGTTTCTTATCTATTCAACTAACGACACGAGCGGGACGTTAACCTGATGGTAAGTAATACGTCTGCCAATAACAACGTGGTGCTAGTTTAGATGTTATACACTGCACCGCATGCTCGTCGCTTTGAGGTCATCATCGTCATCAGCCGATAGACGTCCACTGCTGGACATAGGCCTCCCCAAAGATCTCCAAATAGAGTCAGTATGGCCTGCGGTACCGCTGGGTACTAGGGTCTGTTGTATGTAGGGGTTCATATGGAGGTATTTGGGTTATTCCCCGCCACGCTAGTCCAATGCGGGTTGGTGGGAATCAGAGCCTCGTTTGTTGATTAGCAGGCTGCACCACGAACTGGTGAGGTCGGCTTGGGCCCCGCGAGTTATTGTGTGAATAAGTAGGTAGTTGTAGTTGTAAGTCTCGTTACTTCAGTAATTTCACTAGCTACAGCGCCCTTTAAACCGGAACACTATAATGTTTTCGCACTACTATTTGACGGCAGAAATAGGCGCTGCGGTGGTACTTAAACCGTCTCCGGCAACCGAGACCTTAAAACAAGATATAGCACAGGTAAACGACGATTTTGCTGCATCATGCTCTGGTATATATTTGTCATCGTGTCACACCGTATGTATCATATACCTTACTTAATGTAATTGCGGTTTTTAATATTCATATATGAATCACTTAGTCCACTGAAAGGAAAATTGACATACCTCCAGTTACCCACATTGGTGGTAAGAATTTCTCAACCCCACCTTGGCAGTTCTGCAGATGAGAAAAACGATGGAAGATGTCGAGAGGAACAGCTTTTGTGGACATGTGACATCCGCCAACCCGCTCTTAGTGAACAAATGGGTCTAACTCTCTCTTTAAGAGTGAAGACTTCGAGTCCCAGAAGAACTAGACTATTTCCTTATTATTCATAGTCTAAATATTTTAACCTTTGTGGTGGCTTTGGGGGCAAGGTAGAAACTTAAAAATGAGATAGATGTCAAAAAACACCTGCCTCTTGAACGTGAGGGTTCTGTACAAGAAATCTGGTGCGGGGTCTCTGTTGCAAAAGGTGTTCCGTATGGTTCAAAACGGAGATGAATTAGCAACTATTTACCAATGTAGTGGAGAGGCTCTTTAAGAAGAAGAATGGGTTGGGAGGAAGTAGGCACGTACCCAGATTACAAGGCTCCTCTCAACTCTCGGAGCTTGACCATCAGTGCAAACTTCCGCGTGCCGATGGGTTGCGGGGACAGGTGTGCACTGCACATCGCAGCGGTAGTGAAGTCGCGGAGGGAGAGGAGTATTGGTAATGCGGTTCACCACTCTTCCTCCCCTCTTCGACTAAGGGATGTTGTCCCGCTGTTGCGACGGCGATGGGACCGCGGAGGAAGATGAGTGTCGGTATTGTATTTTGCCCCTCTCCTTATTCTCCACGGCTGTATAACTGTTATCGGCGGGGTCCAAGACCAGATTCGCCTCAGAGAGTCAGGAGAATTTTCGCTTTTGGCTTCTAAGGCCTCTGGGTGGCGAATTCGAGGGGATCCGTTGTCTAGGTGACGATAAGAGGCGATGATGCACTCTGTAGTCCGACACGCCCTTAGAGAGATGGAAAGAGGGTCTCACCTTTTAAGACGGCATTTTGCCCCTCTTCTTATCCTCCACGGCTGTATAACTGTTGTCGGCGGAGTCCAAGACCAGATTCGCCGCAGAGTCATGAGAATCTTCTCTCTTGGCTTCTAAGGCCTCTAGGTGACGAATTCGAGGGCATCCGGTGTCCAGGTGACCAAAAGAGGCGGAGACGATGCGCTCTAGTGACATAGAAAGGGGGTCTTACCCTTCAAGACGGAGCTGCTCAGTGCAGCCAGCGGTCTCCTGATGGCGGAAGTGTGCGATCACGTGGCCCCGTCGTAAACTAACGACGGTGGAACATCGTGGAGGTTTTAGTCGGTGCAAGTCCGACATAACCTATCTGCCCCCGCGAAAGCAAATATGCGACGGTATTTCCCCCAAGTAAAACAATATAGGGGGGGAGAGTTCTGAGTTTACGAGCTTGAATACATAGACAAAATATAAATTGTATTGTTTTTTTTTTTTTTAAGTATAAGACCATTGCACAACGCCGGTGACGTCCGTGGTATGAATTGATATATGTACGCCGTTATAAAGTACCACGAGGAAAACACTCAACTTGGTAATTTATACAATGATATACAGTGCACGGTGTTCCGTCCGATTTATGGTATAATTGGGGGGGGGGGGGGTATTGATTTAACATTTGTCCTCGACGAGCTGCCTGCGACTCTCGACCCTGGGTTTTTATTGAAATATGTTTTTCATAAAGCGACCAGAGGATCGAGAGGTTCACCTGATTGTAAGTGATCGGTATTGTGCAAGTCAATTAGAGACGATGTTAATTATCGTTACCGCAGTAATTTCTCTAGCTACAGCGCTCTTACCAACACTAATGACTGAACACTTCTGTTTGGCGCTGTGGTAGTCTCCAGCAATAGAGACCTACATCCTTTTAAAAATAATAATTTATCGATTCGTTTGGAGATACAGATTTAAAACAACCACTTTTAGGGGTTAGTAATAAAAAACTCGTCCGACGAGATATCGCCAGTAATAATAAACAAATCGGGAACACTTCGGTGTGACAGGCGCCCTCGTTAAAATTCCCGGCAGGCTGCCAGCGAGGATACTTCATGTCGTGAATACATCTGGACGGTGTGCTTGCGTGGTATTCGCAAATATGTTTGTCTTATCAATCTTCCCCTTCCAATCCCTCCACCCCCTTCCTTCCTCCACAGCCCCTGTCACATACATACTATACCATGTACGCACACACGTGGGAATCCTTAGAGAAGTGTAAATAGATTTCTTCTACACTATGTGTACTTCACCATGAGACTATATTATCACTCACCATCAGATAGTAGTCAAGTTATAAAAGGAAAGCGTTTAATTACTTAATTAAAAAATTACTGCTTGTTTTTTTTTACATTATTCGATGTAAACGTACCTGCGAGTGAACAAGCATACGAGCGAGCATGTGTGGTGCTTGCCTGTAAACGTATATGCGAGCAAAGATGCGAGGGGTTCGTGCGAGCGAGCGAGCATGTGTGGTACTTGCCTGTAAACGTATATGCGAGCAAAGATGCGAGGGGTTCGTGCGAACGAGCGAGCATGTGTGTGGTGCTTGCCTGTAAACGTATATGCGAGCAAAGATGCGAGGGGTTCGTGCGAACGAGCGAGCATGTGTGTGGTGCTTGCCTGTAATCGTATATGCGAGCAAAGATGCGAGGGGTTCGTGCGAACGAGCGAGCATGTGTGTGGTGCTTGCCTGTAAACGTATATGCGAGCAAAGATGCGAGGGGTTCGTGCGAACGAGCGAGCATGTGTGTGGTGCTTGCCTGTAATCGTATATGCCAGCAAAGATGCGAGAGGTTCGTGCGAACGAGCGAGCATGTGTGTGGTGCTTGCCTGTAAACGTATATGCGAGCAAAGATGCGAGGGGTTCGTGCGAACGAGCGAGCATGTGTGTGGTGCTTGCCTGTAAACGTATATGCGAGCAAAGATGCGAGGGGTTCGTGCGAACGAGCGAGCATGTGTGTGGTGCTTGCCTGTAAACGTATATGCGAGCAAAGATGCGAGGGGTTCGTGCGAACGAGCGAGCACGTGTGTGGTGCTTGCCTGTCAACGTATATGCGAGCAAAGTTGCGAAGGGTTCGTGCGAACGAGCGAGCATGTGTGGTGCTTGCCTGTAAACGTATATGCGAGCAAAGATGCGAGGGGTTCGTGCGAGCGAGCGAGCATGTGTGGTGCTTGCCTGTCAACGTATATGCGAGCAAAGTTGCGAAGGGTTCGTGCGAACGAGCGAGCATGTGTGGTGCTTGCCTGTAAACGTATATGCGAGCAAAGATGCGAGGGGTTCGTGCAAGCGAGCTAGCATGTGTGGTGCTTGCCTGTCAACGTATATGCGAGCAAAGTTGCGAAGGGTTCGTGCGAACGAGCGAGCATGTGTGGTGCTTGCCTGTAAACGTATATGCGAGCAAAGATGCGAGGGGTTCGTGCAAGCGAGCTAGCATGTGTGGTGCTTGCCTGTCAACGTATATGCGAGCAAAGTTGCGAAGGGTTCGTGCGAACGAGCGAGCATGTGTGTGGTGCTTGCCTGTAAACGTATATGCGAGCAAAGATGCGAGGGGTTCGTGCGAACGAGCGAGCATGTGTGTGGTGCTTGCCTGTAAACGTATATGCGAGCAAAGATGCGAGGGGTTCGTGCGAACGAGCGAGCACGTGTGTGGTGCTTGCCTGTCAACGTATATGCGAGCAAAGTTGCGAAGGGTTCGTGCGAACGAGCGAGCATGTGTGGTGCTTGCCTGTAAACGTATATGCGAGCAAAGATGCGAGGGGTTCGTGCGAGCGAGCGAGCATGTGTGGTGCTTGCCTGTCAACGTATATGCGAGCAAAGTTGCGAAGGGTTCGTGCGAACGAGCGAGCATGTGTGGTGCTTGCCTGTAAACGTATATGCGAGCAAAGATGCGAGGGGTTCGTGCAAGCGAGCTAGCATGTGTGGTGCTTGCCTGTCAACGTATATGCGAGCAAAGTTGCGAAGGGTTCGTGCGAACGAGCGAGCATGTGTGGTGCTTGCCTGTAAACGTATATGCGAGCAAAGATGCGAGGGGTTCGTGCAAGCGAGCTAGCATGTGTGGTGCTTGCCTGTCAACGTATATGCGAGCAAAGTTGCGAAGGGTTCGTGCGAACGAGCGAGCATGTGTGTGGTGCTTGCCTGTAAACGTATATGCGAGCAAAGATGCGAGGGGTTCGTGCGAACGAGCGAGCATGTGTGTGGTGCTTGCCTGTAAACGTATATGCGAGCAAAGATGCGAGGGGTTCGTGCGAACGAGCGAGCATGTGTGTGGTGCTTGCCTGTAATCGTATATGCGAGCAAAGATGCGAGGGGTTCATGCGAACGAGCGAGCATGTGTGTGGTGCTTGCCTGTAATCGTATATGCCAGCAAAGATGCGAGGGGTTCGTGCGAGCGAGCGAGCACGTGTGTGGTGCTTGCCTGTCAACGTATATGCGAGCAAAGTTGCGAAGGGTTCGTGCGAACGAGCGAGCATGTGTGTGGTGCTTGCCTGTAAACGTATATGCGAGCAAAGATGCGAGGGGTTCGTGCGAACGAGCGAGCATGTGTGTGGTGCTTGCCTGTAAACGTATATGCGAGCAAAGATGCGAGGGGTTCGTGCGAACGAGCGAGCATGTGTGTGGTGCTTGCCTGTAATCGTATATGCGAGCAAAGATGCGAGGGGTTCATGCGAACGAGCGAGCATGTGTGTGGTGCTTGCCTGTAATCGTATATGCCAGCAAAGATGCGAGGGGTTCGTGCGAGCGAGCGAGCACGTGTGTGGTGCTTGCCTGTCAACGTATATGCGAGCAAAGTTGCGAAGGGTTCGTGCGAACGAGCGAGCATGTGTGGTGCTTGCCTGTAAACGTATATGCGAGCAAAGATGCGAGGCGTTCGTGCGAGCGAGCGAGCATGTGTGGTGCTTGCCTGTCAACGTATATGCGAGCAAAGTTGCGAAGGGTTCGTGCGAACGAGCGAGCATGTGTGGTGCTTGCCTGTAAACGTATATGCGAGCAAAGATGCGAGGGGTTCGTGCGAACGAGCGAGCATGTGTGTGGTGCTTGCCTGTAAACGTATATGCGAGCAAAGATGCGAGGGGTTCGTGCGAACGAGCGAGCATGTGTGTGGTGCTTGCCTGTAATCGTATATGCGAGCAAAGATGCGAGGGGTTCGTGCGAACGAGCGAGCATGTGTGTGGTGCTTGCCTGTAAACGTATATGCGAGCAAAGATGCGAGGGGTTCGTGCGAACGAGCGAGCATGTGTGTGGTGCTTGCCTGTAATCGTATATGCCAGCAAAGATGCGAGAGGTTCGTGCGAACGAGCGAGCATGTGTGTGGTGCTTGCCTGTAAACGTATATGCGAGCAAAGATGCGAGGGGTTCGTGCGAACGAGCGAGCATGTGTGTGGTGCTTGCCTGTAAACGTATATGCGAGCAAAGATGCGAGGGGTTCGTGCGAACGAGCGAGCATGTGTGTGGTGCTTGCCTGTAAACGTATATGCGAGCAAAGATGCGAGGGGTTCGTGCGAACGAGCGAGCACGTGTGTGGTGCTTGCCTGTCAACGTATATGCGAGCAAAGTTGCGAAGGGTTCGTGCGAACGAGCGAGCATGTGTGGTGCTTGCCTGTAAACGTATATGCGAGCAAAGATGCGAGGGGTTCGTGCGAGCGAGCGAGCATGTGTGGTGCTTGCCTGTCAACGTATATGCGAGCAAAGTTGCGAAGGGTTCGTGCGAACGAGCGAGCATGTGTGGTGCTTGCCTGTAAACGTATATGCGAGCAAAGATGCGAGGGGTTCGTGCAAGCGAGCTAGCATGTGTGGTGCTTGCCTGTCAACGTATATGCGAGCAAAGTTGCGAAGGGTTCGTGCGAACGAGCGAGCATGTGTGGTGCTTGCCTGTAAACGTATATGCGAGCAAAGATGCGAGGGGTTCGTGCAAGCGAGCTAGCATGTGTGGTGCTTGCCTGTCAACGTATATGCGAGCAAAGTTGCGAAGGGTTCGTGCGAACGAGCGAGCATGTGTGTGGTGCTTGCCTGTAAACGTATATGCGAGCAAAGATGCGAGGGGTTCGTGCGAACGAGCGAGCATGTGTGTGGTGCTTGCCTGTAAACGTATATGCGAGCAAAGATGCGAGGGGTTCGTGCGAACGAGCGAGCATGTGTGTGGTGCTTGCCTGTAATCGTATATGCGAGCAAAGATGCGAGGGGTTCATGCGAACGAGCGAGCATGTGTGTGGTGCTTGCCTGTAATCGTATATGCCAGCAAAGATGCGAGGGGTTCGTGCGAACGAGCGAGCATGTGTGTGGTGCTTGCCTGTAATCGTATATGCGAGCAAAGATGCGAGGGGTTCGTGCGAACGAGCGAGCATGTGTGTGGTGCTTGCCTGTAAACGTATATGCGAGCAAAGATGCGAGGGGTTCGTGCGAACGAGCGAGCATGTGTGTGGTGCTTGCCTGTAAACGTATATGCGAGCAAAGATGCGAGGGGTTCGTGCGAACGAGCGAGCATGTGTGTGGTGCTTGCCTGTAAACGTATATGCGAGCAAAGATGCGAGGGGTTCGTGCGAACGAGCGAGCATGTGTGTGGTGCTTGCCTGTAAACGTATATGCGAGCAAAGATGCGAGGGGTTCGTGCGAACGAGCGAGCATGTGTGTGGTGCTTGCCTGTAATCGTATATGCCAGCAAAGATGCGAGAGGTTCGTGCGAACGAGCGAGCATGTGTGTGGTGCTTGCCTGTAAACGTATATGCGAGCAAAGATGCGAGGGGTTCGTGCGAACGAGCGAGCATGTGTGTGGTGCTTGCCTGTAAACGTATATGCGAGCAAAGATGCGAGGGGTTCGTGCGAACGAGCGAGCATGTGTGTGGTGCTTGCCTGTAAACGTATATGCGAGCAAAGATGCGAGGGGTTCGTGCGAACGAGCGAGCACGTGTGTGGTGCTTGCCTGTCAACGTATATGCGAGCAAAGTTGCGAAGGGTTCGTGCGAACGAGCGAGCATGTGTGGTGCTTGCCTGTAAACGTATATGCGAGCAAAGATGCGAGGGGTTCGTGCGAGCGAGCGAGCATGTGTGGTGCTTGCCTGTCAACGTATATGCGAGCAAAGTTGCGAAGGGTTCGTGCGAACGAGCGAGCATGTGTGGTGCTTGCCTGTAAACGTATATGCGAGCAAAGATGCGAGGGGTTCGTGCAAGCGAGCTAGCATGTGTGGTGCTTGCCTGTCAACGTATATGCGAGCAAAGTTGCGAAGGGTTCGTGCGAACGAGCGAGCATGTGTGGTGCTTGCCTGTAAACGTATATGCGAGCAAAGATGCGAGGGGTTCGTGCAAGCGAGCTAGCATGTGTGGTGCTTGCCTGTCAACGTATATGCGAGCAAAGTTGCGAAGGGTTCGTGCGAACGAGCGAGCATGTGTGTGGTGCTTGCCTGTAAACGTATATGCGAGCAAAGATGCGAGGGGTTCGTGCGAACGAGCGAGCATGTGTGTGGTGCTTGCCTGTAAACGTATATGCGAGCAAAGATGCGAGGGGTTCGTGCGAACGAGCGAGCACGTGTGTGGTGCTTGCCTGTCAACGTATATGCGAGCAAAGTTGCGAAGGGTTCGTGCGAACGAGCGAGCATGTGTGGTGCTTGCCTGTAAACGTATATGCGAGCAAAGATGCGAGGGGTTCGTGCGAGCGAGCGAGCATGTGTGGTGCTTGCCTGTCAACGTATATGCGAGCAAAGTTGCGAAGGGTTCGTGCGAACGAGCGAGCATGTGTGGTGCTTGCCTGTAAACGTATATGCGAGCAAAGATGCGAGGGGTTCGTGCAAGCGAGCTAGCATGTGTGGTGCTTGCCTGTCAACGTATATGCGAGCAAAGTTGCGAAGGGTTCGTGCGAACGAGCGAGCATGTGTGGTGCTTGCCTGTAAACGTATATGCGAGCAAAGATGCGAGGGGTTCGTGCAAGCGAGCTAGCATGTGTGGTGCTTGCCTGTCAACGTATATGCGAGCAAAGTTGCGAAGGGTTCGTGCGAACGAGCGAGCATGTGTGTGGTGCTTGCCTGTAAACGTATATGCGAGCAAAGATGCGAGGGGTTCGTGCGAACGAGCGAGCATGTGTGTGGTGCTTGCCTGTAAACGTATATGCGAGCAAAGATGCGAGGGGTTCGTGCGAACGAGCGAGCATGTGTGTGGTGCTTGCCTGTAATCGTATATGCGAGCAAAGATGCGAGGGGTTCATGCGAACGAGCGAGCATGTGTGTGGTGCTTGCCTGTAATCGTATATGCCAGCAAAGATGCGAGGGGTTCGTGCGAGCGAGCGAGCACGTGTGTGGTGCTTGCCTGTCAACGTATATGCGAGCAAAGTTGCGAAGGGTTCGTGCGAACGAGCGAGCATGTGTGTGGTGCTTGCCTGTAAACGTATATGCGAGCAAAGATGCGAGGGGTTCGTGCGAACGAGCGAGCATGTGTGTGGTGCTTGCCTGTAAACGTATATGCGAGCAAAGATGCGAGGGGTTCGTGCGAACGAGCGAGCATGTGTGTGGTGCTTGCCTGTAATCGTATATGCGAGCAAAGATGCGAGGGGTTCATGCGAACGAGCGAGCATGTGTGTGGTGCTTGCCTGTAATCGTATATGCCAGCAAAGATGCGAGGGGTTCGTGCGAGCGAGCGAGCACGTGTGTGGTGCTTGCCTGTCAACGTATATGCGAGCAAAGTTGCGAAGGGTTCGTGCGAACGAGCGAGCATGTGTGGTGCTTGCCTGTAAACGTATATGCGAGCAAAGATGCGAGGCGTTCGTGCGAGCGAGCGAGCATGTGTGGTGCTTGCCTGTCAACGTATATGCGAGCAAAGTTGCGAAGGGTTCGTGCGAACGAGCGAGCATGTGTGGTGCTTGCCTGTAAACGTATATGCGAGCAAAGATGCGAGGGGTTCGTGCAAGCGAGCTAGCATGTGTGGTGCTTGCCTGTCAACGTATATGCGAGCAAAGTTGCGAAGGGTTCGTGCGAACGAGCGAGCATGTGTGGTGCTTGCCTGTCAACGTATATGCGAGCAAAGTTGCGAAGGGTTCGTGCGAACGAGCGAGCATGTGTGGTGCTTGCCTGTCAACGTATATGCGAGCAAAGTTGCGAAGGGTTCGTGCGAACGAGCGAGCATGTATGGTGCTTGCCTGTAAACGTATATGCCAGCAAAGATGCGAGGGGTTCGTGCGAGCGAGCGAGCATGTGTGTGGTGCTTGCCTGTCAACGTATATGCGAGCAAAGTTGCGAAGGGTTCGTGCGAACGAGCGAGCATGTGTGGTGCTTGCCTGTAAACGTATATGCGAGCAAAGATGCGAGGGGTTCGTGCAAGCGAGCGAGCATGTGTGGTGCTTGCCTGTCAACGTATATGCGAGCAAAGTTGCGAAGGGTTCGTGCGAACGAGCGAGCATGTGTGGTGCTTGCCTGTAAACGTATATGCGAGCAAAGATGCGAGGGGTTCGTGCAAGCGAGCGAGCATGTGTGGTGCTTGCCTGTCAACGTATATGCGAGCAAAGTTGCGAAGGGTTCGTGCGAACGAACGAGCATGTGTGGTGCTTGCCTGTCAACGTATATGCGAGCAAAGTTGCGAAGGGTTCGTGCGAACGAGCGAGCATGTGTGGTGCTTGCCTGTCAACGTATATGCGAGCAAAGTTGCGAAGGGTTCGTGCGAACGAGCGAGCATGTGTGGTGCTTGCCTGTAAACGTATATGCGAGAATACATGCGTGGGCTTCGTGCGAGCGAGTGAGCATGTGTGGTGCTTGCCTGTAAACATATATGTGAGCAAAGATGCGAGGGGTTCGTGCGAGCGAGCGAGCATGTGTGGTGCTTGCCTGTAAACGTATATGCGAGAATACGTGCGTGGGGTTCGTGCGAGCGAGCAAACATGTGTGTAGTGCTTGCCTGTAAACGTATATGCGAGAATACGTGCGTGGGGTTAGTGCGAGCAAACATGTGTGTAGTGCTTGCCTGTAAACGTACTTGCGGTCGAGCATGTGTGGTGCTTTCCTGTGCATGTGTGTGTATGGATATAAATTAGTTTAACATATAACATTAGTATCCAAAGGAATTTGTATTACTGTATCGACGCGGTAAATACCAACACGCTTTGCCCACGTGTACGACACAGTGCAGGAAAGCCCGCGACATCACTTCAAATGTTCACAGTGCTTTGTGAAATATATTATAATGCTACTAAACCCAGCAGTGGGCAACCATGGGTAGAAAGCGTGACGATTAATAAGTACATTTTATTACACACACAATTCCAATCGGGGCAATAGTCATAAAAGTAAAATTAACAGATCCGAAATCCCCACTGTTGGGAATTTGGGATTTGTGTGAATAAGTGGTTTTTCAAGTACCCTACAGTTTTAGTCAATTTTACTAACATCTACTGCCAAAAGCACTTTTAATAGAACCAAACAAGAATCTAATGTTAAGGGTCTTTATGCGGAACCCTAATTCGTTTTTTTCTTAGCCTCCTCTCATCCACCCGTTGGTCTCCTACTAAATTTATGGGAAAGCTGGTGGTGTGTCAGTTGCCGGCGACGGTACAGCGAGATCAGACCACCAGCGTCTGCTTATAACGCCGTGTTCCGGTTTGAAGGGCGTTGTAGCTAACGAAACACGTGTTGAGGTATAATTGTGTGACCATGTGAGTCCCATCGAGGAAACCGCGATCGTCGAAAAAAAAAAAAATATTTCTATCAAGTATAAATCTTTTGTGTGTGTGTTTGTATGTGCGTGTATGTGTGTGCGTTTGTATGTGTGTGCGTTTGTATGTGTGTGTGTGCGACGGTCAAATCTGACGGTCCAACGGATGCAGAATAAACTTAATTTAGAATTCTGTCCGGTGCACTGCTACAGCAATCGGCTGGACACCGGAAAAAAATATGGCGGCCCTACCTTGCTTATCAAATGGCTTACGTCAATCCCGCGTACTATAAATAGAACAAAATGGCCGCCGGCCACAACGACGCCGCGAGACGATGCCGTTTAATTAATTAGCATATATGTTATACTGTGACCTTGTAGGTGATAAACGATGCACTAATTTATTAGAGGGAAAATGGACAATGTTGCATCGATCATGCCGTCCGCCATTTTGTTTGTTGTACTCCTTTAGAAATAAGTCGTCATATAATTTTTTTTTTTTTTAGCCTCCCCTAACAATGGGGTCTAGTTACGATGATTATACCCTACATCATGTTTTCATCGCTTTATGACATATGTTAGTTAAGGTCTTGTTACCGTAGTAATTACACTTATATTCGGCTTGTAGACCAGTTGACTGTAAACATTACCCTATTTCGGTATTAGGGCGGTGTAGCTAATGAAATTACTGCAGTAACGAGTTATACTATCTGTAGTATCCAGTTGAACATCACAGCGCCAAACATTAACATGTTTCGGTATGAAGAGCGATGTAGCTAATGAAATTACTGCGGTAACGAAATATAACGTCTGACGTCTCCAGTCGTCCACCCCAGCACCAAACATCTTGTCCACAACCAGGCTTGACATTCTTGATTCATTTTGAAGAGTTTGCGATGAAAGTATAAGATATAATTACCCATCCCCTTTTCACCACCGGACGACCAGACGCACGGCGGCCCACCATCCATATGCTGTGGACATCCCTAGGTTCCGAACAAAGATATTCAGCTCCTCAATCTTCAGAACAACTCCGGTGTTACCAACTTAATACGACGTGAATGGTCTTCGCGAAAATAGTGAATAGACCGTTACTGCGCCTCACCACCATCACATCAACACTCAACAACAGGTGGCGGATCGCAGTCAAGCGATGACCTTGTCGATAAAAAAAAAATATCCTCATCCAGTTCCGAAAACGAGGTTCCGTTCGTAGTTTGTAGTTGATGAGCGTACTGCGAAGGTGAAATAGAAGGAAACGGAAATGGTTATTCTTTCCTTGAAACTACATTTGATATTCGTGTCGTTCTGGGGCTGGTGTCACCAGGCACTCTTTACCGGTGTTAGTGTATATAGTGCCGGGGATCGTCCAGGTACCACCGCAAGGACCAGACAGTAGTGTGCAAATATTACCACGTTCCGGATCGAAGGGCGCTGTAGCTGGTGTAATTGCTGGGGTTATGAGATCTGACGTCTCAAGCCGGCCATTACTGCTCGAAACAGTAGTGTGTGCAAACACTGTCGTATTTCGGTGTGAAGGGCGCTGTAGCTATTAAAATTACTGCGGTAACGAGATTTAACGTCTGAATTCGGCCTCTACTGCTTCAAGCAGTAGTCTGTGCGGACATTGTCTCGTTTCGGAGTGAAGGGCGCTGTAGCTATTAAAATTACTGCGGTAACGAGATTTAACGTCTGAATTCGGCCTCTACTGCTTCAAGCAGTAGTCTGTGCGGACATTGTCTCGTTTCGGAGTGAAGGGCGCTGTAGCTATTAAAATTACTGCGGCAACGAGATTTAACGTCTGAATTCGACCTCTACTGCTTCAAGTAGTCTGTGCGGACATTGTCTCGTTTCGGAGTGAAGGGCGCTGTAGCTATTAAAATTACTGCGGCAACGAGATTTAACGTCTGAATTCGGCCTCTACTGCTTCAAGCAGTAGTCTGTGCGGACATTGTCTCGTTTCGGAGTGAAGGGCGCTGTAGCTATTAAAATTACTGCGGCAACGAGATTTAACGTCTGAATTCGGCCTCTACTGCTTCAAGCAGTAGTCTGTGCGGACATTGTCTCGTTTCGGAGTGAAGGGCGCTGTAGCTATTAAAATTACTGCGGCAACGAGATTTAACGTCTGAATTCGGCCTCTACTGCTTCAAGCAGTAGTCTGTGCGGACATTGTCTCGTTTCGGAGTGAAGGGCGCTGTAGCTATTAAAATTACTGCGGCAACGAGATTTAACGTCTGAATTCGGCCTCTACTGCTTCAAGCAGTAGTCTGTGCGGACATTGTCTCGTTTCGGAGTGAAGGGCGCTGTAGCTATTAAAATTACTGCGGCAACGAGATTTAACGTCTGAATTCGGCCTCTACTGCTTCAAGCAGTAGTCTGTGCGGACATTGTCTCGTTTCGGAGTGAAGGGCGCTGTAGCTATTAAAATTACTGCGGCAACGAGATTTAACGTCTGAATTCGACCTCTACTGCTTCAAGTAGTCTGTGCGGACATTGTCTCGTTTCGGAGTGAAGGGCGCTGTAGCTATTAAAATTACTGCGGCAACGAGATTTAACGTCTGAATTCGGCCTCTACTGCTTCAAGTAGTCTGTGCGGACATTGTCTCGTTTCGGAGTGAAGGGCGCTGTAGCTATTAAAATTACTGCGGCAACGAGATTTAACGTCTGAATTCGGCCTCTACTGCTTCAAGCAGTAGTCTGTGCGGACATTGTCTCGTTTCGGAGTGAAGGGCGGTGTAGCTATTAAAATTACTGCGGCAACGAGATTTAACGTCTGAATTCGGCCTCTACTGCTTCAAGCAGTAGTCTGTGCGGACATTGTCTCGTTTCGGAGTGAAGGGCGGTGTAGCTATTAAAATTACTACGGCAACGAGATTTAACGTCTGAATTCGACCTCTACTGCTTCAAGCAGTGGTCTGTGCGGACATTGTCTCGTTTCGGAGTGAAGGGCGGTGTAGCTATTAAAATTACTGCGGCAACGAGATTTAACGTCTGAATTCGACCTCTACTGCTTCAAGCAGTAGTCTGTGCGGACATTGTCTCGTTTCGGAGTGAAGGGCGCTGTAGCTATTAAAATTACTGCGGCAACGAGATTTAACGTCTGAATTCGGCCTCTACTGCTTCAAGCAGTAGTCTGTGCGGACATTGTCTCGTTTCGGAGTGAAGGGCGCTGTAGCTATTAAAATTACTGCGGCAACGAGATTTAACGTCTGAATTCGGCCTCTACTGCTTCAAGCAGTAGTCTGTGCGGACATTGTCTCGTTTCGGAGTGAAGGGCGCTGTAGCTATTAAAATTACTGCGGCAACGCGATTTAACGTCTGAATTCGGCCTCTACTGCTTCAAGCAGTAGTCTGTGCGGACATTGTCTCGTTTCGGAGTGAAGGGCGGTGTAGCTATTAAAATTACTGCGGCAACGAGATTTAACGTCTAAATTCGGCCTCTACTGCTTCAAGCAGTAGTCTGTGCGGACATTGTCTCGTTTCGGAGTGAAGGGCGGTGTAGCTATTAAAATTACTGCGGCAACGAGATTTAACGTCTGAATTCGACCTCTACTGCTTCAAGCAGTAGTCTGTGCGGACATTGTCTCGTTTCGGAGTGAAGGGCGCTGTAGCTATTAAAATTACTGCGGCAACGAGATTTAACGTCTGAATTCGGCCTCTACTGCTTCAAGCAGTAGTCTGTGCGGACATTGTCTCGTTTCGGAGTGAAGGGCAGTGTAGCTATTAAAATTACTGCGGCAACGAGATTTAACGTCTGAATTCGGCCTCTACTGCTTCAAGCAGTAGTCTGCGCGGACATTGTCTCGTTTCGGAGTGAAGGGCGCTGTAGCTATTAAAATTACTGCGGCAACGCGATTTAACGTCTGACGTCTCAAGTCAGCCACTACTGCTCCAAACAGTAGTCTATACAAACATTGTCTCGTTCCCATGTGAAGGCCGCCGTAGCTAATAAAAATAATCCGTTTTGTATCAGACATTCGCTTTACGTAGTCACTATTGCAGTTTCCGCTTCCGGGTGAAAGGCGAATCTATTAACATTAACCGCAAACGCGTATTCAGAAATGTTTAATCGCTTAACGCTCATAGAAAGCATTACTCGGTAACGGTAAGGAACCTCAATGATGGTGGTTAGATTCATAATCATCAGCTGACTGAACATGACCCTCAAAGCAAAAGAACCTAATGCTTTCTAAGAATTTAAAAAAAAAAAAATACTATTCATTTAACTAAACAAGATGATGCTAATTGGGGTGTTTACACTGCATATTATTGCTCTACAATGAAATGTGAAATTCTACTGATCTACTGTCCTCGCGAGTAATACCTCAATAGCGGAAGACAACGTCCAGCCATTGTCCTCATCAGGGTCGTTCGGAAGGCGATGGGAACCACCATCCTGTACGCCAACAGCCCTAAAGGCCCCATTTAGGGTGCGGGATCGCCTTGACGCCGAGCGCCAGCGCCATGACTGTTCCGTCTCCGAGCGGGATCTATCTTCTAATTTGGTTTCCCTTCCAACACGTATAAATTCTACTGACCCAACTAGCTACAGCGCCCTTCGAACAGGAATGCGATAATGTTTACACATTACAGGTTAGAGCTGCGGTGGTAGTCTTTAGTCGTCAGATGGTTAGTCTCGTTACCTCGGTGATTTCACTGGCTACAGCGCCCTTCTAGCCTGATCAAAGTAACGTTTGCACATCATACACTAGTTATATACAGTCTCCCATATATACATCATACACTATTTATATACAGCATCCCATATATACATCATACACTATTTATATACAGCATCCCATATATACATCATACACTATTTATATACAGCATCCCATATATACATCATACACTATTTATATACAGCATCCCATATATACATCATACACTATTTATATACACCATCCCATATATACATCATACACTATTTATATACAGCATCCCATATATACATACACTATTTATATACAGCATCCCATATATACATCATACACTATTTATATACAGCATCCCATATATACATACACTATTTATATACAGCATCCCATATATACATCATACACTATTTATATACAGCATCCCATATATACATCATACACTATTTATATACACCATCCCATATATACATCATACACTATTTATATACAGCATCCCATATATACATCATACACTATTTATATACAGCATCCCATATATACATCATACACTATTTATATACAGCATCCCATATATACATCATACACTATTTATATACAGCATCCCATATATACATCATACACTATTTATATACACCATCCCATATATACATCATACACTATTTATATACAGCATCCCATATATACATCATACACTATTTATATACACCATCCCATATATACATCATACACTATTTATATACAGCATCCCATATATACATCATACACTATTTATATACAGCATCCCATATATACATCATACACTATTTATATACAGCATCCCATATATACATCATACACTATTTATATACACCATCCCATATATACATCATACACTATTTATATACAGCATCCCATATATACATCATACACTATTTATATACACCATCCCATATATACATCATACACTATTTATATACAGCATCCCATATATACATCATACACTATTTATATACACCATCCCATATATACATCATACACTATTTATATACAGCATCCCATATATACATCATACACTATTTATATACAGCATCCCATATATACATCATACACTATTTATATACACCATCCCATATATACATCATACACTATTTATATACAGCATCCCATATATACATCATACACTATTTATATACACCATCCCATATATACATCATACACTATTTATATACACCATCCCATATATACATCATACACTATTTATATACAGCATCCCATATATACATCA
Source organism: Ornithoptera alexandrae (assembly GCA_029030555.1). NCBI lineage: Eukaryota > Metazoa > Arthropoda > Insecta > Lepidoptera > Papilionidae > Ornithoptera > Ornithoptera alexandrae. The sequence goes on along the minus strand of JARDVY010000157.1, from coordinate 538,596 downwards.
TACACTATTTATATACACCATCCCATATATACATCATACACTATTTATATACACCATCCCATATATACATCATACACTATTTATATACAGCATCCCATATATACATCATACACTATTTATATACACCATCCCATATATACATCATACACTATTTATATACAGCATCCCATATATACATCATACACTATTTATATACACCATCCCATATATACATCATACACTATTTATATACAGCATCCCATATATACATCATACACTATTTATATACACCATCCCATATATACATCATACACTATTTATATACAGCATCCCATATATACATCATACACTATTTATATACACCATCCCATATATACATCATACACTATTTATATACAGCATCCCATATATACATCATACACTATTTATATACAGCATCCCATATATACATCATACACTATTTATATACACCATCCCATATATACATCATACACTATTTATATACACCATCCCATATATACATCATACACTATTTATATACAGCATCCCATATATACATCATACACTATTTATATACACCATCCCATATATACATCATACACTATTTATATACAGCATCCCATATATACATCATACACTATTTATATACACCATCCCATATATACATCATACACTATTTATATACAGCATCCCATATATACATCATACACTATTTATATACACCATCCCATATATACATCATACACTATTTATATACAGCATCCCATATATACATCATACACTATTTATATACACCATCCCATATATACATCATACACTATTTATATACAGCATCCCATATATACATCATACACTATTTATATACAGCATCCCATATATACATCATACACTATTTATATACAGCATCCCATATATACATCATACACTATTTATATACAGCATCCCATATATACATCATACACTATTTATATACAGCATCCCATATATACATCATACACTATTTATATACACCATCCCATATATACATCATACACTATTTATATACAGCATCCCATATATACATCATACACTATTTATATACACCATCCCATATATACATCATACACTATTTATATACAGCATCCCATATATACATCATACACTATTTATATACACCATCCCATATATACATCATACACTATTTATATACACCATCCCATATATACATCATACACTATTTATATACAGCATCCCATATATACATCATACACTATTTATATACAGCATCCCATATATACATCATACACTATTTATATACAGCATCCCATATATACATCATACACTATTTATATACACCATCCCATATATACATCATACACTATTTATATACACCATCCCATATATACATCATACACTATTTATATACAGCATCCCATATATACATCATACACTATTTATATACAGCATCCCATATATACATCATACACTATTTATATACAGCATCCCATATATACATCATACACTATTTATATACACCATCCCATATATACATCATACACTATTTATATACAGCATCCCATATATACATTCGTCGCCCGCTTTACTAGCCGCAATATAAAATTAGCAACAGCATCCGTAAATGACTTTCTATAGCGACCGTTACCATAGAAACCGCTACTAAATGATAACATTACCTTAAGTTTAATTTCGTAAAGATTTTTTCTTTGAATGCAACAATAAACGAAAACAATTGCTCGTTTTTTGTGGGTCGACTTGGTGATCATGGCAATATCATCGCGCATGTACGGATCTTAATCTCGAGTAACGGAATTGAGGAAAATTGTTTTTTTTTTTTTTTGGACACGTGAATTGTTTTCATTAGTTTCACTTTTTATATATCAGCTTCCGCTAGGGTTGACTCTTGTATTAACTAAGTACCCTGCTCATCTGGTGTATATGAATAGTGTTACACGGCGCCGTGTTGTCGGCCTCGCAGAAGCAGGTGAAAGCACTTAATATAAACAAATAAATACTACTTACCCTTACTACCTAAACATATATGATTAATATGATATGCATACAACACGTAATCTCTGTCCACGCTCCTGCTTACACGGCGCCGTGTAGCCGGCCTGTCATATAATTAACATTTACTTAAACTTATCTAAACTCTCAACTCACAAGAAAAGGTAAATAATTATGCTCAATGAAAATCGCTAAGTTATTTCTAAGTATAGATAAGCACACAAGTTTCGGATACAGTGGGTATTGTATACCCTATACAAAAATCTGTGTGCGCTTTCGCTTACACGGCGCCGTGTATCCGGCCACTCACGCAGCACCATGTTTACCCAAAGACAACAGAACCTAAGATATTTACACCGCGCCACAGCGCTAATTATCACCAGACACTAAATCAATACCCAAATAATGTGATCGTCGTTTTTATAACCAATACTTTTGTTAACCCACAACATAAGTTACAACGCCCTACAAACCGGAATTCGCACTTATTCAGCTTATCGCTACGTATCAAACTTATCAGCTGTATCCACCAATAAACAGTTTACACAACCCTGTGATACGAGTACACTTGACATTACAAATGTAGCGTTATCTTATCTTAGTTCCGTTTAGCGCTGACTCACACTAGACCTGGAGATAAGATCAACTTGGGTTACGTCACCATCACAACCTCTGGTCTGTGTGTCTTGAAACCTCCACGTCGGAGACAGATATGTGTGGGGTGGTAACGTCTCTGTTACAGGAGACCGTCTAGATAAGTAGTATTGCTGCGATCGAACAGTAGTGTGCAAACACTACTATGTTCCGGTTTGAAGGCCGCCGTAGCTAGTGAAGTTACTGCGGTAATGAGACTTGACATCGTATATCTGAAACGGTGAGCGAATTGTGTCAACCTGATCATATAAAAAAAAAGACCAGCTGCTAATATATATTTTTTTTATATACCCACAAAGACTATAAAACTAACCTAACCTAACCCAACTATTAAGATAATAATTTTTTTTTTTCTGTTGCAGATTTCCAAAGGCAACGACCGCAAAGAAATACCTATGTTTAATCACCTTCTAATTATGGGAAGTGCCGAGAGACCAGACGTGAAACCGCACTTACCAATGGCTGAAAGCGATAGGAAATCAATAAAGAGCATCCTCAAGAAGCCCTTCCAGGCCTTATTCCAGAAGGAGAAGAAGAAAGAGAAGAAACAGGTCGTTGTAACGGAAATCAGCGCGACCAAAGCACCAGCAAAGGTCACACCCGTACGGACAATCCTGGAGAAGTTTCAGAATCTAGAAATAGAAACGAAGGACGACGAGGAAGACGAGTTCGCAAACTTCTCACGTCAAATCATAGAAGAGGAGAAAGACAGAGCCCCGATACGAACTGACTCGCACTCTTCGGAAGACAGCGGCTTCTCGGAGAAATGTCCACCTGAAGTGGACTTGGAGAAGGATAAAGATGAACAATTGGTGGAGTCGTTGAATAAGTTAGAAGTGACCAAAGCGGATGGTGAGAAGAAGAAGAAGAAGGTCCAGAATGTATTCATATCGAGGAAACCCGTCAGGAACCGGGTCAGCGATTATGGAGCTGCGGCTCACCCTTACAGTGCAGGACAAGAGAAGGCGCAGGATAGTGTCTATAGACAGGTGATGGAAAGTTTTTTTTTCTTTTATTCAACTAAGCCACGAGACGTTCACCTGATTCCAAGTGATACGCTCACCCATAACAATGTGACTCTAGTTAGGATGATATACACTGCATCGTATTACGCTTGGCGCCTCGAGACATAGGATGTTATGTCCCGTTACTCCAATAATTTCACTGACTACAGCGTCCTTCAAACCGGAGCGTAATATTGTTTGCTTACTCTTAGTTGACAGCAGAAATAGGACTTGCCCATAACAACGTTGCGCTAGTTAGGATGATGTACACTGCAACGGAATATTAAGTTTCCATACTTCAATAACTTCACTAGCTACAGCGCCCTTAAAACCGGAGCACAGTAATGTTTGCACACTATTATTTGACCGCAGAAATAGGAACTGATACATAACAATGTGACTCTAGTTAGGATGATATACACTGCATCGTATTACGCTTGGCGCCTCGAGACATAGGATGTTAAGTCCCGTTACTCCAATAATTTCACTGACTACAGCGTCCTTCAAACCGGAGCGTAATAATGTTTGCTTACTCTTAGTTGACAGCAGAAATAGGACTTGCCCATAACGTTGCGCTAGTTAGGATGATGTACACTGCAACGGAATATTAAGTTTCCATACTTCAATAACTTCACTAGCTACAGCGCCCTTAAAACCGGAGCACAGTAATGTTTGCACACTGCTATTTGGCCGCAGAAATAGCTGTACATAACAATGTGACGCTAGTTAGGATGATATACACTGCACCGTCAGAGACCTACCGCCAGTTATTTGCTATTGGAATCGAAGCTGGGACACCAATGTGCCAAGAGGCGTTAACCACTGCGCCACTAAGCACTGTTGCGAATTACATCCACACTGAACCTAGTACCATAACATTGGCACACTGCAGACCAGTGAGTAATTTCAAACGAATTCAACTGTTAAGATCTTATCGCCGTTTAGTAATTGAGAATTAAAAAAAAAAAACTCGAACTCGTACAGGAAAACGAACAGCTGGTTCCATCTCATCATCAGGACTAAGCGACGAGATGTACATAACGAGTGATACGCCCGCCCGTAACGCGTTGCCAGTTAGAATGATATACACTGCAGCATATTGCGCTCGCAATCATAAGATATTAAATTAGATTATCCCAGTTATTATACTTCGCAGCGTCCTTCAAACCGGAACACGACAATGTTTGCGCAGTACTGTCTGTGGCACTCCACCAATCCGCACTGTGCCAGCGTGGTCAAGGCCCAAATTCCTCTCAACTTTCAGACCCTTGACGGAGACCGATGTCCAGCAGTGGGCGTTATCCGGCTGATGATACAAGCGTGCCGTTGTACGTTAAGGCGTGCCCGTGTCAAATGGTGAACGACCATGACCGATGTGATAATGTTGGTGATGACGGCGAGAGCCGTGAAATGTAATTCGCGACGGAAGCCTCCTGACCGATCGGTTACCGTTCAGCATGACTAATCCACTTTTTTTTTTACCTAACGCTAGATTCCGCTTAGTCATGGCCGTCGGAAGGAATCCCTGGTGGCAATGAAATCCTTATAACAGACACCCCTCTTCTGGAGGGGAAAGAAAGTTACGTGGGATTTCTTCCCACTAAAACTCCCTTGGTGGTATCTGTCATTGCATTAAGGGAATATCTAGTGGCAATGAAATCTTCATAACAGACACCCAGCATCTGGGGGGAAGACAAGGTTACGTAGGATTTCTTCCCACTAAAACTCCCTTGGTGGTATCTGTCAGTGCATTAAGGAAATCTCTAGTGGCAATGAAATCTTCATAAAAGACAACCCTCTTCTGGGGGGAAGACAATGTTACGTAGGATTTCTTCCCACTAAAACTCCCTTGGTGGTATCTGTCAGTGCATTAAGAGAATCTCTGGTGGCAATGAAATCTTCATAAAAGACACCCTGCATCTGGGGGGAAGACAAGGTTACGTAGGATTTCTTCCCACTAAAACTCCCTTGGTGGTATCTGTCAGTGCATTAAGGGAATCTCTAGTGGCAATGAAATCTTCATAAAAGACACCCCTCTTCTGGGGGGAAGACAAGGTTACGTAGGATTTCTTCCCACTAAAACTCCCTTGGTGGTATCTGTCAGTGCATTAAGGGAATCTCTGGTGGCAATGAAATCTTCATAAAAGACACCCTGCATCTGGGGGGAAGACAAGGTTACGTAGGATTTCTTCCCACTAAAACTCCCTTGGTGGTATCTGTCAGTGCATTAAGGGAATCTCTGGTGGCAATGAAATCTTCATAAAAGACACCTCTCTTCTGGGGGGAAGACAAGGTTACGTAGGATTTCTTCCCACTAAAACTCCCTTGGTGGTATCTGTCAGTGCATTAAGGGAATCTCTAGTGGCAATGAAATCTTCATAAAAGACACCCCTCTTCTGGGGGGAAGACAAGGTTACGTAGGATTTCTTCCCACTAAAACTCCCTTGGTGGTATCTGTCAGTGCATTAAGGGAATCTCTAGTGGCAATGAAATCTTCATAAAAGACACCTCTCTTCTGGGGGGAAGACAAGGTTACGTAGGATTTCTTCCCACTAAAACTCCCTTGGTGGTATCTGTCAGTGCATTAAGGGAATCTCTAGTGGCAATGAAATCTTCATAAAAGACACCCCTCTTCTGGGGGGAAGACAAGGTTACGTAGGATTTCTTCCCACTAAAACTCCCTTGGTGGTATCTGTCAGTGCATTAAGGGAATCTCTGGTGGCAATGAAATCTTCATAAAAGACACCCTGCATCTGGGGGGAAGACAAGGTTACGTAGGATTTCTTCCCACTAAAACTCCCTTGGTGGTATCTGTCAGTGCATTAAGGGAATCTCTGGTGGCAATGAAATCTTCATAAAAGACACCCCTGCTTCTGGGGGGAAGACAAGGTTACGTAGGATTTCTTCCCACTAAAACTCCCTTGGTGGTATCTGTCAGTGCATTAAGGGAATCTCTAGTGGCAATGAAATCTTCATAAAAGACACCTCTCTTCTGGGGGGAAGACAAGGTTACGTAGGATTTCTTCCCACTAAAACTCCCTTGGTGGTATCTGTCAGTGCATTAAGGGAATCTCTGGTGGCAATGAAATCTTCATAAAAGACACCTCTCTTCTGGGGGGAAGACAAGGTTACGTAGGATTTCTTCCCACTAAAACTCCCTTGGTGGTATCTGTCAGTGCATTAAGGGAATCTCTAGTGGCAATGAAATCTTCATAAAAGACACCCCTCTTCTGGGGGGAAGACAAGGTTACGTAGGATTTCTTCCCACTAAAACTCCCTTGGTGGTATCTGTCAGTGCATTAAGGGAATCTCTGGTGGCAATGAAATCTTCATAAAAGACACCTCTCTTCTGGGGGGAAGACAAGGTTACGTAGGATTTCTTCCCACTAAAACTCCCTTGGTGGTATCTGTCAGTGCATTAAGGGAATCTCTAGTGGCAATGAAATCTTCATAAAAGACACCCCTCTTCTGGGGGGAAGACAAGGTTACGTAGGATTTCTTCCCACTAAAACTCCCTTGGTGGTATCTGTCAGTGCATTAAGGGAATCTCTAGTGGCAATGAAATCTTCATAAAAGACACCCCTCTTCTGGGGGGAAGACAAGGTTACGTAGGATTTCTTCCCACTAAAACTCCCTTGGTGGTATCTGTCAGTGCATTAAGGGAATCTCTGGTGGCAATGAAATCTTCATAAAAGACACCTCTCTTCTGGGGGGAAGACAAGGTTACGTAGGATTTCTTCCCACTAAAACTCCCTTGGTGGTATCTGTCAGTGCATTAAGGGAATCTCTGGTGGCAATGAAATCTTCATAAAAGACACCTCTCTTCTGGGGGGAAGACAAGGTTACGTAGGATTTCTTCCCACTAAAACTCCCTTGGTGGTATCTGTCAGTGCATTAAGGGAATCTCTAGTGGCAATGAAATCTTCATAAAAGACACCCCTCTTCTGGGGGGAAGACAAGGTTACGTAGGATTTCTTCCCACTAAAACTCCCTTGGTGGTATCTGTCAGTGCATTAAGGGAATCTCTAGTGGCAATGAAATCTTCATAAAAGACACCTCTCTTCTGGGGGGAAGACAAGGTTGTGGGATTTCTTCCCACTAAAACTCCCTTGGTGGTATTTGCCACTGCATTAAGTCAAGCTCCGAGATCTCGTGCAACGCACCGGTGTCTCTCTGTGCACTCTGGATAAAACATCCCACAGATGGGTAAACCCTTCAACACCCACGCTATGGTACTGCGAATACCAGACCACCACGCATTCGCCGTTCTCCTAAAGCTGGATTTTCGAGATCCGAGAGCCCCCACCCTCAAAATTCGAACTACCTACCCGCTTCCCTTGTCACACTCACACATACATATCAGCCCACGCAGGTACAATAGAAACTGCCTTTATGATGCAATGGATAACAGCCTGCCTTATACGACCGAAGTCCCAGGTTCGATTCCCAGAATAGATGATGACAGAAATTCTGCACACTCTTACCTTCCTAGCTGTTTGGGAGTGAGATCTAGAATGTACCGGATTAGACCGGAAATTTAATTATATATGTTGGTTTTCGCAGATAAACCAGATCAACAAGCAGACCTTCTCAGGCGGCCACGTCCTGACCAAATGCACGCCGACCGACTACGTCTCCGACATCAACTACGTGTTGAAGCAGGTCGAGCAGAACGTGCAGAACTTCGCGCAGAACTCCGCTGACCAGGAGAGCTATTGGCAGGTTGCGATGGAGTACCTGAAGACTTCCGAGCCAAAGAACATCCTCCACGGCTTCCCGGAAGAGGAGATTGCGCAGGAGTACAACGTCATAAATCCCTACCCGCCCTCGCAGCCGGAGCTGAACACAGTTGAGGAGTTCTCCACGGCGAACCACGCTGCTTACGAGCAATTCACCGACTTGGAGCTGGCCTCGATCACCGACTACATCGACGACAACACCACGCGCGTCGACAAGACGTCTATATTCCCAACACCACCGCGGTCCGAAACCCTGGCTAGCCCCATGTCCGACACATACAACACCCTATCACCAGAAGTGTCGTCACCACTTTACAACAGCGACAACGAGAAGTACCAGGACATACCTTACGATGTCAGCAACCAGGATTACCCCAGCTGCGTGACCAGTTTAGAAACCGACTCCTTCGACAGATCGAAGAAGGAGAGGACATCATCCTCCTCGATGACGATGAAACAGTACAAGGATCTGCAGAAGGATATATCGACCGGCTTCTCTAAGAAGGAGTGCTGCCAGACGAGCAGGAGGACCTGCAAGCAGATCTTTCTAGAAAATATGGAGAAGCTGAAGATGGAGGATCGGAGAGAGCTGTGCGTTAAAGTGGCGAGCTTGGATTTGAAAACTGCTTACGGGTAAGTTTACACAAGTCTTTACACACACTTGGTATAATATGACCATGATGATGTTTAAGACCACATCATCATCACTTCATCAGCCGAATGCTATCCATCATCATAAAACGTTTCCCGCACTTAATTATTCCATTATCTGTATGTATATACAGGATGATAGGTAATAAATGTAAAAGACCTGCAGGTGCTAAAGTATAGCTCGTATCCTATCTATATATGTATGGAACATCCCATACATATATAGATAGGAGCTGCTGGGGTTATTAATTTTTTAAATATTTTCCAAAAAATTCCCGATTTTCTAGGAAAAAATTCCATGATTTTATTTCTTATTTATTTCTACACAAATTTTAATGTAATAATTATTGTTTAATCGTTTTATTAAATTAAATAAATAATCATCACTTAGAGGCCAAAACTTTTTAATTAGGTTCTTTGAAAGTGGTGACAGTAAACAATAAGGCGTCGTACTTACATTTTTATTTAACATTAAAATAAAATTTTATTTATAAATAATACGAATAAAGCGCATAAATAAGTACCCGACTTCAATATCTATCCGACGAGGTATGAGAAACTACATGAAGTTTCTAAAATTAAAAAAAAAAAAACTTGCAATGAAATCAAGTACCATGAAATATCAAACTGTCCTCTTCTTCGTCGCTCCCTCATTGCTGAGGATCGTCACCACGCAGTCTCCATTTAGTGCGATCATATGCAAGGTGGAGCGCACGGTGTATACTGCAACCCACCGCCTTTTTGACCGCTTCCATCCATGTGGTAGGGGGTTCTTCACTGAGCCCGTCTGCCTTCTAATCTCCCCAAAATAACTTACCAATTGGAGAACGTATGGCCAAAAGAAGTCGATAGCTCTTTGTTAGCATATTGAAGAAAGCCTAGGGATTATTTTGAGTTGTTTTAGGATAGATTCATTATATGCTTTATTGCATGATTATGTGCTTTATACGTATTATTTATAAATAAAATTTTATTTTAATATTAATTAAAAATGTATGCATGACCCCTTATATTTTACTGTCACGCCTTTCAAAGAGCCTAATTAAAAAGTTTTAGCCTCTAAGTGATGATTATTAATTTAATTTAATAAAATAATTATTAAACTACTATTACGTTAAAATTTGTGTAGAAATAAATAAGAAATAAAATCATCGAAGTTTTTTTTCTAGAAAATCGATATTTTTTTATTTAAATATTTAAAAAATTAATAACTCTAGTACCATTGTGTATGTATGGTGTACTCCATACATACATAGATAGATAGTATACGAGCTATACTTTAGCACCTACACATCTTTTACACATTACCTATCATCCCTGTATAATTTAATGAAGTAGTGCCGGTAGTGGGGAGGGGGGAGGGGGGGGGCGCGTTGCGACAGATGTTGTTTGTCTGTCGGACGGGTGACGTCACATTTGTACGGCGAATCGGGTTTTGTGTTATTCAACTATTTTTAACAATACATATATTATTAATATAGAGAAGTAGAAGAGCAAGGGGTAAGCGTGATGCGGGCATGTTGCGCGGGGGGATGAAGGACATACAACAGAGAAAGTAGTGGGGATGAACGTGGATGGTTATAAGGGTAGAGTGTTGATTTATTGTGTGAAAGATGACATACGTGAGAAGAGTGTGAATTCAGATATGGCAGCTGATAGAGGGATATGGAATAGGAGTACATATTCTGCCGACCCCACGTAGCTGGTAAAGGCCAGGAGGAGGAAGATACATAAAATATTTGCATGACACGTGATATCTGGTACCATAAGACCTGGAGACGAATTCTGGTAGGAATATACTTTTTATCGAGTACAGGTCAGCTAAGAACCGATTTCATATTCCTTCCCTAAAGACAGGTGGGGGTGTTACGGCCAGCAGCGCGCGGGGATGAGCTAATAAAAATTATATACTACATTAACCGATACGATAGTTTTCAATAACCAAGATATTATCACGGAAGATCTGATGATATATTTTCTATATAATATTATATTCTAGGTAAAAGTTAATTTTTATTCGACGATCTGGTGAGACAAGCCAGGCATCAGCTCTTGGCTCAAGTGAGGATGATGTACACGGCACCGCATTGTGCTCGTCACCTTCACACATAAGATGTTATTCTTCTAGTTATTTCACTAGCTACAGCCCCTTTCAAAGCTGAATATAGTAATGTTTGCACACTACTGTCTGGCGGCTCGCGGATGCTGCGAAAGCGTTCTCGCAACCCCGCCACGAGGGAACGAGGTGGCACATCGTGGGGGTTTTAATCGGTGCAAGACCAACATAACCTGTCTTTGCCTCCCAAAGAGGTTAACAAAAAAAAAAAAAAAAAATTGCGGTACGAATAAGAGTGCACTTGGTCCAGTCCCCAGATGGCTCACGTATAGTAACCTGGTGCGGGATTTACGTTCGTGCACTTCCAAGTCCTCGATATCGTAACGTCTTAGTTTTAATAAAAATAAAAAAAAAATAAAAAAAAAAAAAAAAAAAAAAAAAAAAACCAGTCACGTGTAATGTAATAAGATAAATATTTTATATACAAATCCAATTAAGTCGTATTAAAAAAAAATACTTAATGACAATACTAATAACATATCTAAAAATAATCTTTACAAATAACTCGCCGGCCTTCACTTCGAAGGTCGCGGGCTCGGATGTCGGCATGTAGATGACTTTAATACTTAAGTTATGATAACTTTAATACTGAACTTAAGTGAAATACAAACGGTGAAGGAGAACATCGCGCGGATACCCGCGCACCGGAATTATCCTTGCGTGTGTGTGGTGGCCCTAGTGAAGCGTCAACAGGCTCGTCTCCTCTTACATGGGATCTATGACCACATCCGGCGAAACGCGGGTGTATACTCACCTCTGCCTACTCCTACTGGGAAAAAAGCCGTGACGATAAAAAAAAAAATTGTTAAATTTTTTTAATCTACCCCCACATGAATGTTACCAAAAAATTTATAGGTATAGTTAAAGCTAACATGACATATATCTTCACTCTATGGATATTACCGCTTCCCAGCCTTCCCATCTTCCACCTTCGTGAACCGCTGGACTATGATCAGCGATTGTTCTACAGAACTCCTCTCTTGGAGGAACACCAGCCTTACTTTCCATGGCGACCTTGGGCTCCTTACAGTGTATATATATATATATATATATATGTACTAGCTGTTCTCGGCCGGCTCTGCTAGCCGTAATACAAAACTAGATTTGAAATTTGTCTGAAATATCCCTTGAGAGCAACAGCAACCCGTTACCATAGCAACCGCATGAATAATACCAAGTGATAATGTTTATAAAAGTTGATTAGCGAATAGACGATGAGGGATCTATGGAAATCAAAAAATGAACATCCTGTAACCATCTGCAGTTCATCCCGCGTCGGATGCTCGTGTTGCAGTGTGGATACGTTCACTCGTTTTCACGTGATCGGAAAATAAAAGGAACCCATATATATATATGGACGCAATCAAATCGCAAAGGTTAAAATATTTTTTTTTTTTTTTTATTTGACCAAGCAACGAGACAAGCGAGACCTTCATCTGAAGGTCATAATATCTTCCGTATAATAATATATATTATTATAACAATATTGCGCTGGTTAAGATGTTCACACTGCAACAAATTCTTCACATTATTATCACTTATAAAGATGTTCTTTCATCGTCATCATCCGATTGACGTCCACTGCTGGAGATACGCTTCCTCCAAAGATTCCCACGTCGGATTCATATGGGGTGATTAACTCCCTTCTCTTCACGCTGCCCCAATGCGAGTTGGTGGGAGCCAGAGCCTCGTCTGTTGATTAGCAGGATGCACCACCAGCTGGTGAGGTTCGCTTGGAACCCGTGAGTTGTGCGGGAATCCTTACACCAACTAAAGTATCTTTACTCCAGTAATTTCACTAGTTATTACTCCTTCGATCCGGATAGCAGTAAAGTATGAACACTACTGTCTATCGTTGCGGTACCTAAACGGTCTCCGGCAAGACACCACCACCAGTAGTTCCAGTTCCACCAGGTGTACCAGCAGACGGGAGTATCGTCCTCTACAGCTCATCATTTCATATCTAGGGTCATTGCCTTCTAAGATATGATGACTTCCCTCAGTTATTGAGTTGCTCCGAAGTCAAGATCATCAATGATTGTCATTAACCTTATGCAGTGGGTAGGTAGGTAATACAAAAAATACGAGGTAAATATATAAAAAAAAAAAAACTGCAAAGTGGTATTTAATATATTATCTACGTCAATGGGTTATCGCAATACGACTAATTTATTTGTTCACAGAAAAACACTTCACCTTACCCGGGTCGTGACTTATCAATAAAAGTCTAATATCTAGTATCCGTAACAGGTCTCTATGTCTGCTGTTTTGTATCAAAATTTTTTCAGCGTTTAGTACCTATCTGTAACCCCGGTCTCTGTTTGCCGTTTTATATGAAATAATTATTTGATTATATTTAGTATCTAGTATCGATAATAGGTCTCTACGTCTGCCGTTTGGTATGAAATAGTTTATTATGCATTTAGTGCCCATTATTTGTGTCAACTGTTTTGTATAAAATAATTTGATTCTGCGTTTAATACCTAGTATCTATAACAGGTCTCTACGCCTGCCGTTTGGTATGAAATATTTTATTATACATTTAGTTCCAATTATATATAATTGGTCTTTATGTCAGTTATTTTGTATAAAATAATTATTTGATTCTGCGTTTAGTAACTAGTATTTATAACACGTTTCTGTCAGCCGGTTTGTGTGTAATAAGTAATTTTTTTTCTTTACTGGCAAGTGTAGCCTTTTCATGAAAAACAGCGAGAGGGTAGACAACAAACTGTCCAAAGGCATTTTGTACTGCATAAAAGTAATAGTTCTGATGTTGAATTTTTTTTTATTCAAGAAAGTGACGAGACGAGCGGGACCACCACCTGATGGTAAGTGATACACTTGCGGATAACGTGAGGCTAGGTAGGATGGTATACACTGCACCACATTATACTCGCGCTTATGACGAGAAGTTCAGTCTCATTATTGCAGTAATTTCAGCACAGCGCCCGTCAAACCGGAACACGGTAATATATGACAATATTTATTAGCGGTCGAAATGAAACACATTGTGTTCGCCATGATGTATAAAATATCGAGTCTCGTTAGGCCATTAATTTCACTTGCTACAACAACGTTCAAACCGGAATAAGGCAACGGAGACACTACCACCAGTGTAAAAATTTGACAATCGATTGATATTACTTTTGTTCATACATTGCGTATACTAAAAGGTAGTATTTTTTTTTTTTTATTTAAAGGTCCGTTAGTGAAATATGAGGGTACTAATGGTTTTCACGTCCGCTTGGTGAAATTGGGGTCGGCGCTTCCATCCACTACCTTAAGGCGAGATTACTTAACGGCAACTTAATGTTGGTCAAAGAATCGCTAGGAGCCTCCTTCAGGAGGACCTATGCCCAGCAGTGGACTTCCGAGGGTTGAAATGATGATGATTAACTTATGTTGGTGACCTTTTCTATTTGGCAACAGTATAACGAATTTTTTTTTATATACAATACAACCGAGAGCTATGTCCAGCAGTGGGATACCATCTATCAGTAAGTTCCGGTTGCCGAAAACTGTCCAGGTAGGTATCACCGCAGCGCCCATTTCTTTAGCAAAACTCTAGTGCGCAAACATTGCTGTTATCCGGTTTGAAGGGCGTTGTAGGTAGTGAAATTACTGGAGTAACGAGACTCAACATCCCATGTCTCAGGCGAAGAGCATATTATGGAGCAGTGTATATCATGGCAGGCGTATCACTTAACATCAAGTGAACGTCCCGCCCGTGTAGGTACTTCTCGAAAATTAAGTCCATAGTGGTTCCATGCAGAAACCCTGAGTTATTATGGTGTTTATATTCCTCTGGCTAAGCTTAGTTCCGTATATCATTACTGCGGTAACGACATGAAAAATTAACACTCGATAACGTTTCTCAGAACTGTCGAGATAACAGCTAGTATAATGATATTTTCTCTGAACGGGATGATTCGTCAATACTTGCGGTTTTTAAACTAACGACCGATTTGCATCGGAACTGTTTCGTTATCGCGGACGTTCGCAGTGGAACTCGTACTAGTGATAGAAACCTAGTATTTTTATACTTCATTATATAAATCATCATAAGATATAGGCCTATCTCAAAGATTCCCATACGATTGGGTAACAGTTCATATGGGGTTATTTGGGCCATTTCCCACGACGCTGGCCCAATGCAGGTTGGTGGAATCCAGAGCCTCGTTTGTTCATTAGCAGGGTGCACCACGAGCTGGTGAGATTGGCTTAGACCCTGTGAGCTGTTGTGCGGGAAACCTTACACTCCATATATACAGCCATTTGCAATAAATAACAATCAACTGAACGTAACAGAAATACTTGATACGACTTATACTTCGATTTACTCAGTATTTAACCAAGTATTATACAAATTTACATCTGGCTCATACTATGTTAACAATACCCAGTAAAAAATACGCAATCACTTAATATTCGTATATAATAAAAACATTTTCCCACTTTCTCTTTTTCTCCTCTCTCTTCATTATCCCTCTCCATTTTCTCTTTCTCTCTCGTCTTTCTCTTTCTCTCTCGTCTTTCTCTTTCTCTCTCCTCTTTCTCTTTCTCTCTCCTTTTCTCTTTCTGTCTCCTCTTTCTCTTTATCTCTCCTCTTTCTCTTTCTCTCTCCTTTTTCTTTCTCTCTCCTTTCTTTTTCTCTCCTTTCTCTTTTTCTTTCTCTCTCTCTCTCTCTCTCTCTTCTCTCTCCAGGTTTTACGGCAGACGGAGCGTTCTAACAAACGCTGACGCATTGTTCACAATATGGCGCTGGTTACATTGCTCATTACACCTTCCAGAGTCCTCCACCACGTACTACTCAATCTGTCGTCGAGCGAGTCGGACGAGGACTTCCAGCTCGCCCTCTTCAGCCTGATCTGCGAGCGCATCATGGCGCAGAAGTCGGAGCTGTTCCTCAGTGACTTTGGTAAGGTTTTCATTTTCGTTTCCTCGTAGATTAAACCCTAGGGCTCCTTTATCATGATGTGCATGTTTATAATGTCCTCGATGATTCCAGGACTGAGCCTGATCAAGTCGGCGGCGCTCCGCTGCCACCGGCGGCCGGTGCTGACGAGGTACCTGGTGCAGTGCGTGCGCGCCGCACTCAAAGCCACGACACCACCGCCGACCCTGGAGCACGTCTTCCACGAGGTAACAAACACGACGAATGAGGAGTAGGCCTGGTCCTTACCGTATCGCTTGACGAGCACTAACGTCACCAGTTGTTCTCCGCGGCTAAGAGATTGCCTTACAGCAGGTCCCAGGTTCGATCCTGGAGGCACATGCGAACCAGGTGGTAGACTCTTCGAATCCACTTGGCTATCTGCCACCATCATACTATAGATGGAGAGCAGGTGGATACCACTGCAGCGCCTAATTCTGTACCCAAAAACTAGTATTCAAATATTACAGTTATCCGGTTTGAAGGGCGCTGTAGCCATTGGAATTACCTGGATTGAGATTCAACATCTTATGTCTTAAGGCGACGTGCACGTGTGGTGCAATATATAATATCCTAACTTGCCACACTAATGGGCAGGTGTATCACTTACTATCAGGTGACTGTTCTGCTAGTCTTGTCGCTTCGTAGAATAAAAAAAAAAGTTTCACCATCGAAGACCTGATTGACATATAACACTATGTGTAATTTAGTTTCCGCAACATGGAGACCTTCATCCTCCTGTCTCCATTCTCTGATCGAGGATGACTATCAATCTTCAGGTGGACGCTATCGGCGACAACCTGCTGATAGCGTGCGCGCGCGACGGTGACTCGCGCGCCGACGTACTCAGCGAGCTGGTGAGGCGTGACAGCGGTGAGCTGCCGCTCTTCGACGTGCACCACACGAACACCGACGGTGAGGACGCTCTCATCTTGAGAATCGAATGATGCGCCAGCCCATAAGCAATATGGCGCTCATGGTGATACGCGCTGCATCATAATGTCCTCTGGAAATATGGAATATAAAGTCTCATCACTATTGTTTATTAGTGTGCATTAACGTGATCCGGTTTGAAGGGCGCTGTAGCTAACAAAATTACTGGAGTAACGAGACTCGTGTCTCACGATGAATAAAATATGTTGCAGTATATGTCATCCTAACATAATATATGTGTTCCGGTTTGAAGGGCGCTGCAGCTATTGATATTATTTCAGTAACAAGACTAATCGGACGTTTTGACATGACCACACAACACCAATCAGTAGCATGCAAATATTTCTGTGTACCGGTTTGAAGGGCGCTGTAGCCACATCTAACGAGTATAATATATTGTAGTGTATATCATTCTGAGCGACATATTGATATCGGTGAATCAGTTACCAACAGGTGAACACCTTGTTCGTCTCATCGCTTGATTAGTAGCATCTAGTGATGGTAACGATGAGGATCCATCCACCCACTCGTGCTCGTGCTGACGGTACCGCCTTCCTCCCCAGGGTACACGGCGCTCCACGTGGCCTGCAGCCTGCACAGCGCCGACTCGCCCAAGCTGCACACCGTCCACGTCCTCCTACAGCACGGTGACGCCGACGTCTGGAGAGGGGTGAGTTGCTGCTGCTGACCTTACTGTTGAAGACCGTTTACTGGTGGTAGTGGTCTACTGCACTCTAGATACTATACAGTAGTAAACAGACATTACTGTGTTGTGGAGGAAGCTGCTAGTGAAATTACTGGAGCATTAGGAGTGACCATCCTGTCTAAAAGCGAAAGGTTTTTAATCTACGTTCACTTAATTTTAAGTGATGCGTCGGTCCTAAATAAAATAGTAATAATTATAACGCGGTACTTTAGTGTTGTGTAAATGTTTTGTTTTTATTCTACAAAGCAACGTTACATTCACCTGATAATGAGTGATAGACATGTTTATAAGAATGGGGCGTTTTATAGAATAAAATGCAGCACCGCATCGTGCTTGGGGCTTTAAGGCATAAGATATTGGCTCTTTACCTCGAGTTGTTTAAATAACTATAACGCCTTTCAAACCGGAACATAGTAATATTTGCACACCACTGTTTGACTCTGTTGCCGGTACCACCGCAGCGCCTATTGCAGCCGACACACAGTACTGTGCGGACATTGCTGTGATCCGGTTTGAAGGACCTATAGCTATCACTGGTGGTAGTGTCTCTGTTGCCGGATACCGTCTAGGTACCACCGCAGCGCCTATTGCAGCCGACACACAGTACTGTGCGGACATTGCTGTGATCCGGTTTGAAGGACCTATAGCTATCACTGGTGGTAGTGTCTCTGTTGCCGGATACCGTCTAGGTACCACCGCAGCGCCTATTGCAGCCGACACACAGTACTGTGCGGACATTGCTGTGATCCGGTTTGAAGGACTTATAGCTATCACTGGTGGTAGTGTCTCTGTTGCCGGATACCGTCTAGGTACCACCGCAGCGCCTATTGCAGCCGACACACAGTACTGTGCGGACATTGCTGTGATCCGGTTTGAAGGACCTATAGCTATCACTGGTGGTAGTGTCTCTGTTGCCGGAGACCATCTAGGTACCACCGCAGCGCCTATTGCAGCCGACACACAGTACTGTGCGGACATTGCTGTGATCCGGTTTGAAGGACCTATAGCTATCACTGGTGGTAGTGTCTCTGTTGCCGGAGACCATCTAGGTACCACCGCAGCCCCTATTGCAGCCGACACACAGTACTGTGCGGACATTGCTGTGATCCGGTTTGAAGGACCTATAGCAATCATTGGTGGTAGTGTCTCTGTTGTCGGAGACCGTCTAGGTACCACCGCAGCGCCTATTGCAGCCGACACACAGTACTGTGCGGACATTGCTGTGATCCGGTTTGAAGGACCTATAGCAATCACTGGTGGTAGTGTCTCTGTTGCCGAAGACCGTCTAGGTACCACCGCAGCGCCTATTGCAGCCGACACACAGTACTGTGCGGACATTGCTGTGATCCGGTTTGAAGGAGCTATAGCTATCACTGGTGGTAGTGTCTCTGTTGCCGGAGACCGTCTAGGTACCACCGCAGCGCCTATTGCAGCCGACACACAGTACTGTGCGGACATTGCTGTGATCCGGTTTGAAGGACCTATAGCTATCACTGGTGGTAGTGTCTCTGTTGCCGGAGACCGTCTAGGTACCACCGCAGCGCCTATTGCAGCCGACACACAGTACTGTGCGGACATTGCTGTGATCCGGTTTGAAGGACCTATAGCTATCACTGGTGGTAGTGTCTCTGTTGCCGGAGACCGTCTAGGTACCACCGCAGCGCCTATTGCAGCCGACACACAGTACTGTGCGGACATTGCTGTGATCCGGTTTGAAGGAGCTATAGCTATCACTGGTGGTAGTGTCTCTGTTGCCGGAGACCGTCTAGGTACCACCGCAGCGCCTATTGCAGCCGACACACAGTACTGTGCGGACATTGCTGTGATCCGGTTTGAAGGACCTATAGCTATCACTGGTGGTAGTGTCTCTGTTGCCGGAGACCGTCTAGGTACCACCGCAGCGCCTATTGCAGCCGACACACAGTACTGTGCGGACATTGCTGTGATCCGGTTTGAAGGAGCTATAGCTATCACTGGTGGTAGTGTCTCTGTTGCCGGAGACCGTCTAGGTACCACCGCAGCGCCTATTGCAGCCGACACACAGTACTGTGCGGACATTGCTGTGATCCGGTTTGAAGGACCTATAGCTATCACTGGTGGTAGTGTCTCTGTTGCCGGAGACCGTCTAGGTACCACCGCAGCGCCTATTGCAGCCGACACACAGTACTGTGCGGACATTGCTGTGATCCGGTTTGAAGGAGCTATAGCTATCACTGGTGGTAGTGTCTCTGTTGCCGGAGACCGTCTAGGTACCACCGCAGCGCCTATTGCAGCCGACACACAGTACTGTGCGGACATTGCTGTGATCCGGTTTGAAGGACCTATAGCTATCACTGGTGGTAGTGTCTCTGTTGCCGGAGACCGTCTAGGTACCACCGCAGCGCCTATTGCAGCCGACACACAGTACTGTGCGGACATTGCTGTGATCCGGTTTGAAGGACCTATAGCTATCACTGGTGGTAGTGTCTCTGTTGCCGGAGACCGTCTAGGTACCACCGCAGCGCCTATTGCAGCCGACACACAGTACTGTGCGGACATTGCTGTGATCCGGTTTGAAGGAGCTATAGCTATCACTGGTGGTAGTGTCTCTGTTGCCGGAGACCGTCTAGGTACCACCGCAGCGCCTATTGCAGCCGACACACAGTACTGTGCGGACATTGCTGTGATCCGGTTTGAAGGAGCTATAGCTATCACTGGTGGTAGTGTCTCTGTTGCCGGAGACCGTCTAGGTACCACCGCAGCGCCTATTGCAGCCGACACACAGTACTGTGCGGACATTGCTGTGATCCGGTTTGAAGGAGCTATAGCTATCACTGGTGGTAGTGTCTCTGTTGCCGGAGACCGTCTAGGTACCACCGCAGCGCCTATTGCAGCCGACACACAGTACTGTGCGGACATTGCTGTGATCCGGTTTGAAGGAGCTATAGCTATCACTGGTGGTAGTGTCTCTGTTGCCGGAGACCGTCTAGGTACCACCGCAGCGCCTATTGCAGCCGACACACAGTACTGTGCGGACATTGCTGTGATCCGGTTTGAAGGAGCTATAGCTATCACTGGTGGTAGTGTCTCTGTTGCCGGAGACCGTCTAGGTACCACCGCAGCGCCTATTGCAGCCGACACACAGTACTGTGCGGACATTGCTGTGATCCGGTTTGAAGGACCTATAGCTATCACTGGTGGTAGTGTCTCTGTTGCCGGAGACCGTCTAGGTACCACCGCAGCGCCTATTGCAGCCGACACACAGTACTGTGCGGACATTGCTGTGATCCGGTTTGAAGGACCTATAGCTATCACTGGTGGTAGTGTCTCTGTTGCCGGAGACCGTCTAGGTACCACCGCAGCGCCTATTGCAGCCGACACACAGTACTGTGCGGACATTGCTGTGATCCGGTTTGAAGGACCTATAGCTATCACTGGTGGTAGTGTCTCTGTTGCCGGAGACCGTCTAGGTACCACCGCAGCGCCTATTGCAGCCGACACACAGTACTGTGCGGACATTGCTGTGATCCGGTTTGAAGGACCTATAGCTATCACTGGTGGTAGTGTCTCTGTTGCCGGAGACCGTCTAGGTACCACCGCAGCGCCTATTGCAGCCGACACACAGTACTGTGCGGACATTGCTGTGATCCGGTTTGAAGGAGCTATAGCTATCACTGGTGGTAGTGTCTCTGTTGCCGGAGACCGTCTAGGTACCACCGCAGCGCCTATTGCAGCCGACACACAGTACTGTGCGGACATTGCTGTGATCCGGTTTGAAGGAGCTATAGCTATCACTGGTGGTAGTGTCTCTGTTGCCGGAGACCGTCTAGGTACCACCGCAGCGCCTATTGCAGCCGACACACAGTACTGTGCGGACATTGCTGTGATCCGGTTTGAAGGAGCTATAGCTATCACTGGTGGTAGTGTCTCTGTTGCCGGAGACCGTCTAGGTACCACCGCAGCGCCTATTGCAGCCGACACACAGTACTGTGCGGACATTGCTGTGATCCGGTTTGAAGGAGCTATAGCTATCACTGGTGGTAGTGTCTCTGTTGCCGGAGACCGTCTAGGTACCACCGCAGCGCCTATTGCAGCCGACACACAGTACTGTGCGGACATTGCTGTGATCCGGTTTGAAGGACCTATAGCTATCACTGGTGGTAGTGTCTCTGTTGCCGGAGACCGTCTAGGTACCACCGCAGCGCCTATTGCAGGCCGACACACAGTACTGTGCAGACATTACTTTGATCCGGTTTGAAGGACGCTGTAGCTACTGTAATTATTGAGGTAATGAGACTCGACAACTTTTACGTCAAGTTACCGAACGCTACTTTGTTATGGTCACTCCGGTGGCACACACTACAATCAGGTGGAAAGTCCGGTTCGTTTTGCCGCTTTATTGAATAAAAAAAAAAGCTGATGAATCAGTTACCATCAGGTAATTACATCTTGACGTTGCAGGACGTGAAAGGCGGCGACACGGCGGTGCACCTCGCGATAAACTCGCCGACGTGCGACCTCCGCATGATTATGATCGTGTTCCGGCACATCGATAGGAAGATGTGGAAGAGGCTCGCGCATGCGCACAACAGGAGGTGAGAACGCTTACTATTCACTTACCTATCTGTGAAGGCACTCATTTACTGGTGATAGGTCTCTGTTGCTGGAGCCCGTCGAGGTGGACACCACAGCAGCGACAAACAGAATTATGCGAACATTGCCGCGTTCCGGTTTGAAGGACGCTGTAGCGAGTGAAATTACTGGGTTAACGAAACTCGTGTCTCACGACGAGTACAGTGTGTTACAGTTTATGTCATCCTAATATAATGTATCTGCGTTCCGGTTTGAAGGACGCTGTAGCTACCGAAATTACTTCAGTAACAAGATTTGACGTGACCACAGAACGTCGATCAGTAGCATGCAAACATTACTATGGCGCTATAGCCACTTCTAACAACGAATATAATGTGTTGCAGTGTATATCATCCTAAGGGCAGTGTAACAATCCCAACTATCAGATGAACGTCCTGCCCGTCGCATCCCACTTAACATTGATAACTTCAATCAACAGTTCAGTGACCCCGCTGGAGTACGCGCGCTCGGCGATCAAGTCCACCACCAGGCAGAACTACCCACACGAGGTGCTCGAGTTCCTCAAGAAGTGCCGCTGAGAGGAAGCACGTGCACAGCAGCATTGGTGTCTCATCACATCGGCATAATATTTACACTACACTAACGAAATGTTGCTGACCTTGCATCACACGATGTAATAATACAGCGGTCGTCAACCTTTTTTTTTTGGTCTCTTCCCGTATAGCGACCACCAAGTAATACGCAGACATTACCGATCCAGTTCGAAGGGCGCTGTAGCTTTAACGGGACTTGAATCGAACGTCTCAAAGCGATATACTGTATATCGTAGCCAGCGCCATTTTATTATCGGCGTCCGTTCACTTACTATTAAGTGAACTTTGTTTTTTTTTTCCACAGACATTTCAAATTATGATAAGCACTGTTATATCATCACAACATATCTATATAGTTGTTAGAGAAGTGTTAATATATATATATTATGTTATATGTTACAACGGAGCACCGAAAACCGGACAATATCGACTTTCACCGGTGAATGTCAACATTCATATAACCGTTTGGTGTATGTCAGAAATATTTGCTAAGTACCCTCATTAATGTTCAACATACTGTAGGTATATATTTTCTTCACCGTAACTCAGTCGCCATATAACGTCATAAGGGTGAGGTTACTTTTTCGCCCCCCTCTTTCCGGAAGGAATGATCAAGATTTAAAATACACAGTAGATTCTACATGTGAAAAAAAAAAATTGTAATAAAAAAATTACTTATGTGATTTAAATTTTATTTATTGCAACGACTTTAACTAACCTTTTTTTTGTTTAACCTGGGGGAACCTGCTCTCGCTAGGGTAAACGCAGATTATGTCGGACTTGCACCGACTAAAAGCCCCACCATGGTCCACCTTCGTCGCTTTAACGCAGGGCCACGGGAACGCTTTCGCACACATTCGCGACCCCGTCAGCGTCGGCCACACCACGCAGCTCCACCTCAGGAGGGAGGGAAGAACCCCTCCTTTCCACCTCTATAAGGGCACGCTGGAACATAGCACGCTCTCCTCTCGGCCTCTTACAGTCACCTGTGCAACGGATCCCCCCGGGAACCCGTCATCTAGAGGTAATGGGAGCCAAGAGAGAAAACTCTTCCGACTTCCTAACCTAACCTAACCTAACCCAACCCTTTTTGTTAATTATTTGTTTTTGTTTTCAAATTGGGAAATCTTCGAAAGGATACTCTGCCTTCTGGGGGGAAGTCTAAAGTTATGAGGAGATTTTTACCCACTAAAACCCCCTCGGTGGTCACCTTCGGCGTTCGGAGCGGTCACGGGATCTCCGTTCGGAACACAACCGCAGCCTTTTTTTTTCTTTTTTCATTTTGGCGTGAGGGAAATTCTTGCGCATACCTGCCCTCGCGGGGGCAAAGACAGGTTATGTCGGACTTGCTCCGACTAAAACCCTCACGATGGTCCACCTTATCGCCTTATGGCAGGGTCACGGGTACACTTTTGCACACATCCGCGTCCCAACCAGCGCCGGCTGTTTCATGCAGCCCCACCTCGAGATGGAGGGAAGAACCCTCACCTTCCACCTCACCGAATGTACAACAACATATATATATTTATATATATATAATATTATATATATATACATATATATATGTGTGTGTGTTTTTGTAGACGTGGCTTCAATCCCCACCAAGTTTGAACTTCCGGTGGAGTAACAGTTTCTATGGGCGTGGGAAATCATCAATACACTTGACCACCGACGCGGATATACTTGACGATCTCCTCGTGGGAAAATGTTTAGAATCCCAACTGTGGGAATAAAGAGTGGTGCAGTAGGTGGTTAGATAATTTCTACGCGTATCTTGTGAGATAACCTCTAGTATCCCAGCTGTGGGAATAACAGGTGTAGAACGTGGTTAGCGTCGCGGACAACTTTGACGGGCTTTTAGTAAAAGTTTTCGAGTCCCAGCTGTGGGCACAATGAGTGGGCTAGTTATAACACGCAAATGTGTTTCGCGATATACCTTATAAGAGATAAATGTTTTACAATGCACTTTTATCTGTCGATATGATGATATATATATATATATGTCTGTGTATATATATATATATATATATATTCGTATCATGTTGGCATCACTGATGTTCTATTTTGTGATTTATATTTTTTTTCTATAATTATATATAGTTGGTAGTTGTTATATTAAGTTTGTATTAAGGTTAACAGTCATAGATATATATATAGACGGTCTCCGGCAACAGAGGCACTACCACCAGTATATATATATATATATATACACTGGTGGTAGTGTCTCTGTTGCCAGAGACCGTCTAGGTACCACCGCAGCGCCTATTGCAGCCGACACACAGTACTGTGCGGACATTGCTGTGATCCGGTTTGAAGGACCTATAGCTATCACTGGTGGTAGTGTCTCTGTTGCCAGAGACCGTCTAGGTACCACCGCAGCGCCTATTGCAGCCGACACACAGTACTGTGCGGACATTGCTGTGATCCGGTTTGAAGGACCTATAGCTATCACTGGTGGTAGTGTCTCTGTTGCCGGAGACCGTCTAGGTACCACCGCAGCGCCTATTACAGCCGACACACAGTACTGTGCGGACATTGCTGTGATCCGGTTTGAAGGGCGCTGCAGCTAGTGAAGTTACTGAAATAAGGGGTTTAATAGCTTATATCTTAAGTCGATGAGCACAACGTGTTGTAATACTCATCTTAACTAGCGCCATGTTACGGGCGGGCGTATCACTTAACATCGGGTAAACGTCCCGCACGTCTCGTCCCTTTATTATAACAATATGTATATGTTTGTAGTTAGGACGTTTACACAGCATCACAATGCACCAACCGGCTCTGTGACGCTCGTCATAACCTTCGAAGCCTTCTCTTTCTAGTTGTAATTATTTTTGTAAATTTAATATATTTTTTATTATATATATATATATATAAATAAATAACTAAATAAAAAAAATCGTAATCATTGTAAATTGATCTCTCTTCAGTTTCGTACTTCGATCTGATATTATTAAAGTTTTTTTTTTAATTTTATTTTATTTTTTTTCATTATTATTATTAACATATTTGATTTGTTACATTGTAAGTTTGTTTTTAAGGTTATGTTATCGAGAATGTACGCGGCGCCCACCATTTTGATCCTTTTCTCTATTTCTATTGACAGATTGTTTATTTTATTATTATTATTATTATTATTACTATATATTTGACATTCGATGTATTATTATTATTATTATTTCTTAACGAAATATATGTATATAGTTTGTTAAATTTAATAATAAAATATTTTCATATTAATATTATTTATTTGATTTTATTGACGTTCGCGTGATGGTAAGTGATGCGCCTGACCATGAATGCTACGTTAGGATGATATCCACTGCATCATAATATGCTCGTTTGAGAGATGAAATGTTAAGTCTCGTTACCGCAGTAATAGTACTAGCTGCAGCTCCTTTCATAGCAGTAATGTTTGCGCACAAGCTACGATGGCAACAGAGACACTACCACCAGTAGTAGCTATAGGTCCTTCAAGCCGGATCACAGTAAATTTTGCACAGTACTGATTATTGGCTGCGGTGGTATCTAGACAGTCTCCGGCATCAGAGACACTACCTCCAGTAGTAGCTATAGGTCCTTCAAGCCGGATCACAGTAAATTTTGCACAGTACTGATTATTGGCTGCGGTGGTATCTAGACAGTCTCCGGCATCAGAGACACTACCTCCAGTAGTAGCTATAGGTCCTTCAAGCCGGATCACAGTAAATTTTGCACAGTACTGATTATTGGCTGCGGTGGTATCTAGACAGTCTCCGGCATCAGAGACACTACCTCCAGTAGTAGCTATAGGTCCTTCAAGCCGGATCACAGTAAATTTTGCACAGTACTGATTATTGGCTGCGGTGGTATCTAGACAGTCTCCGGCAACAGAGACACTACCACCAGTAGTAGCTATAGGTCCTTCAAGCCGGATCACAGTAAATTTTGCACAGTACTGATTATTGGCTGCGGTGGTATCTAGACAGTCTCCGGCATCAGAGACACTACCTCCAGTAGTAGCTATAGGTCCTTCAAACCGGATCACAGTAAATTTTGCACAGTACTGATTATTGGCTGCGGTGGTATCTAGACAGTCTCCGGCAACAGAGACACTACCTCCAGTAGTAGCTATAGGTCCTTCAAGCCGGATCACAGTAAATTTTGCACAGTACTGATTATTGGCTGCGGTGGTATCTAGACAGTCTCCGGCAACAGAGACACTACCTCCAGTAGTAGCTATAGGTCCTTCAAGCCGGATCACAGTAAATTTTGCACAGTACTGATTATTGGCTGCGGTGGTATCTAGACAGTCTCCGGCAACAGAGACACTACCACCAGTAGTAGCTATAGGTCCTTCAAGCCGGATCACAGTAAATTTTGCACAGTACTGATTATTGGCTGCGGTGGTATCTAGACAGTCTCCGGCAACAGAGACACTACCTCCAGTAGTAGCTATAGGTCCTTCAAGCCGGATCACAGTAAATTTTGCACAGTACTGATTATTGGCTGCGGTGGTATCTAGACAGTCTCCGGCAACAGAGACACTACCACCAGTAGTAGCTATAGGTCCTTCAAGCCGGATCACAGTAAATTTTGCACAGTACTGATTATTGGCTGCGGTGGTATCTAGACAGTCTCCGGCATCAGAGACACTACCACCAGTAGTAGCTATAGGTCCTTCAAGCCGGATCACAGTAAATTTTGCACAGTACTGATTATTGGCTGCGGTGGTATCTAGACAGTCTCCGGCAACAGAGACACTACCACCAGTAGTAGCTATAGGTCCTTCAAGCCGGATCACAGTAAATTTTGCACAGTACTGATTATTGGTTGCGGTGGTATCTAGACAGTCTCCGGCAACAGAGACACTACCTCCAGTAGTAGCTATAGGTCCTTCAAGCCGGATCACAGTAAATTTTGCACAGTACTGATTATTGGTTGCGGTGGTATCTAGACAGTCTCCGGCAACAGAGACACTACCTCCAGTAGTAGCTATAGGTCCTTCAAACCGGATCACAGTAAATTTTGCACAGTACTGATTATTGGCTGCGGTGGTATCTAGACAGTCTCCGGCAACAGAGACACTACCTCCAGTAGTAGCTATAGGTCCTTCAAACCAGATCACAGTAATGTCTGCACCAGTAAACTGTCATCTCAACCGATGGCCGTCTACTGCTGAACGTAGGTTTCTTTAACGTCAGCAGTGCAGTTTGGACAAGTCGGCGCAGTGTATCCTCCGAAGGTAGACAGTACCATCAGGAGTACAGATGGTTGGTGTTTGGATCCTCGTGACAAACCTTACTATCATCACCAATGATTTACTCCCTGGCCTTAATATATATACTCGATATCCAGATATTTGTTGACTCCTCAGCAGATCTCCGAAACTAGAAGACGTGAACACTCAAAATTTGGTGGTGATATTGCTTCTGCCGTTCAGAGGTCAGATAAAAATGGATTACTCAAATCTCTTGGTGAAGACCAAAGGGAATTTTGATGGTGTTATGGTCACTAAAGCCGTCAAGGAACAGTTATTATATTTGGAGAGTCTTTACGCCATTTTATATAAAGGGGCCCGCACAACAGCTCACGGGACCCAAGCCAACCTCACCAGCTCGTGGTGCAGCTTGGTAACCAATAAATGAGGCTCTGGTTCCCATCAACCCGCGTTGTGCCAGCGTGGAGGGCATGGCCTATATCCACCCATATGAACATCCACACACGTGGACATCTTTAGGGGAGGTCTATGTTCTGCAGTGGAAGTCTACGGGCTGATGATGATGATGATATAAACCTGTGATCAGACAGTAGATGGTAAATACTCCCACTCTCCCACGTTCACTGAACAAAGCAATACTATCATGGCGGCAGAATTACCATATGATGGTGGTGGGTTACCATGTGAGTAAAAGGATTACCAGTAATTAAATTTCAAATGTGACCACAATCGAACTCGTCATTACCACTACATGAGGATAGTTAAATTTTAAAAAATATCGAATACTATACCACAAATAAATAAATAAAAATTTATTACATTTATTTATATGTTTTTTTTTTCACTTTATTAAATAAAAAAAATATTAAATTAAAAAATAACTCATGATAATCGAAACGGTACAATATAATCGATTATATTACACTAACTATTAACAATTATTTATATTATATTTTTAATATATACAATAATTTTATAAATTATTGCTAATATTTTTAAAATTCATTTATAAAAAAAAAATATAGTTCGGATTCTACCAAATTTGATAAAGGGAAATTTTATAATAGGCATGGCAACATTGGACCTTTGTTTACCGTAGCCTCGGACGAAACAAAAACAAGTCGAGAGCTCAGTTAAATCCGTAAAGTCTCGCGTATAACAAGTATCACGATATAATTATAACCACAGTTTGTAATCGAAATTAATTATTAAACAACTCCATTGCTGTATAATAATATAAATTCAGAATTATCGCCATTATTAACCGTTGACTGCAATTTCTTTGTTAGTGATTAATTATTCGGTGTGAAAGCGACGTTGCCGTTCGTACGGACGTTAGATTTCTTTGTTCGTTAGTTAGTTGATCGTTGTATGTAATATACAGATATCGCTGACAGTAATTATAAATTAAAGGAAACAGATAAAAGTTATGCTTTTGTGTTTTGAAATGTGTATATTTGTACGACACTCACTTTCTGACGCAACAACGGTTTGGCAACAGCGCGCCGATTCTAACTGAGTACACCTACATCTACACTGATGTTGTGAACAACACAGAACCATCCGGTTCTCCATACTCACGATTATTTTATGAGGTAAGTTTTGTTTTTTTTTTATTTATTTATTTATTATTGTAGTATTTAATTTAAAATGTGTGTAACGGCAATTTCAATTTTCCCGCGGAATGACGTAATCGGTCATGTCGTTCGGCCATCTTTTTTTTTTTGCTGCAATCGCGACAGCCGACCAGTCACCTGTCAAGTGCCAATTGGAATTTGTCGTTGGAGCTGGTAACCAAAAATTTCCCAACACATAAGGTGTCCTTTTAACCGAAACCCACCACGGAAGCATCCGGGTAAGTCGGAAGTTGCCATTGCGCTCATTTGTTATAACTTAACAGTGATTCTTTGTGATAATGAAACATTTCGCTACGCCTGATATAACCTCAAATTCGTAAAGGGTTTTTTTTTTTGGGTCACCAACTTTGTAAGAACTGCTTCCGGTCTGACCATACTTCCATAATAAGAGACTTAGAGCCTATTGAGGTTGTAAAGCGTAGATCGCGTACAACTTTGAGAAACTTCATCTCGGAGAAAGTTGCTATAATAAAAAAAAAAGCGAAACTATTCATACTAAATTTATCTCGGCGATACTTCAACTGCCTAACACTAGACTATAGTAGTTTGTGTTGGAGGATTCTAGAAATTTCCCCCGGTTCTATTATTATCGGGCCTACGGTTGCGTAAGTGAACAATAATTGTTATAAGCGTGTTAAATGTCATCGCATTGCCTTTACAGCTTCCGTTACAATGAGATCACGAAGAACATCCAGATATGTATATCCTGTACTCATGTTCATATGAGCATGCTTAGATGAAAACCTGGATTACAGGTTATTGATATATTAGAGCTATTTACTAAAGATATCTATAGTATATCACAGATTTAACTTTTTATTGTGAGATCAGATTTTATGAGAGGAATTTAATCATCAGACCCTCCATGACAACATAAAGCATTTAAACCGTTTTTATATTTATTTTTATATTATTATTAAAGCCTTGGTCTTGGAAATAATGGACACAAGAAACTTAATCATTATCATTATCAGCCTTTGTATATCCACTGCTGAATATAAGCGTTCCCCGATGTCTTCCATCAAATGACATCCTCGGCTTCTCATATCCACTCACTTGCGACTGCACTGATGTCGGTCCATCTGGAAACTTAATAAATTCCATATATATATATATATATTTAGATTTACCGATTCATCACAGAATCTATGAAATTATTTAAACCCTTAACATCTGGTGGAGATATTTCTTCTGTTGTTTTAGGGGTTAGCTAAGATTTTACAGAAACCTTTCCTCCATGGGTAAGGGTGTTAGGGCCAGACGAAAGCTGGTACATTATTAAGTAGCTCGACATTGTTATGGGTAGGAGTGTTACTTATCATCAGGTGAACATCCTGATTGTTTGAATAAAAACATATGTAGTATATTATTAAGTCTCATTGGAAGTTTATTTTCAGAGATTGTTATATCATCATCAGCCGATAGACGTCCACTGCTGGATATAGGATGGATATAGCCCTCCCCAAGGATCTCCATCCAGATCAATCTGTCCCATATTGGTCACATCCATATTATTATATATATAAACATGATTCTACTACATTGTACTATTTGCCTCGTGTACCTCAGTAATTTCACCAGCTCCATCATCCCTCAAATGGGAACAGTACTGCTTGGTTGCTGCGGTGGAACATAGACAATCTCCAGCGACAGATGTAAATATTTTACATTTCTTTTTTGCAAATTTCATTACCGTTGAGATCATCAACAGCCCACGGCATACCACTACTGGAGTTAAGCAGTTCCAAAGGTACGCTACTTGGTCTGATCGTCAGCTATACTCATTCATTACTTTTAAGCTGAAATGTATGAAGTATATGTTCGCATGTCTATGTAGATGAGAGAAGTAAACATTCCCTCTTCTTAAAGCTCGTCTCCAACTGGTGAAGGTTGGCGATCAGCGTGGTACAGTCCTTGCTGTCTCCGGTTCGGAATGACAACTTGGATGCCTTATATATCCTAGTACATTCCCTGACATTCCTCAACCATGACTTTCCTTCTCCCCACATTATAGCATACTAAAACTATAAATATATATATGTGATTTCTTTTACTTCCGGACTGATCGATGCGGTGATCTTTAGGGCAGGCTTATCTCCAGCAGTGGATGTGTATCGGCTGATGATGATATATATTATGTTTCTAAATCTCTAGTTAAGCAGGACTCCTGCCTTTAACGTTGCGGTGATAGTTAGGATGATGAACAATACAGTACACTGTCCATACATGAGTATAGCATCAATAGTTCCACTTTACACCATTCCCACTCCCATTCCTAACCCTCGACATCCAATGGCATATTCTGCTGTATTAAAAAAAAAATCCTTCACTACTCATCTTCACTTACCTCCTACTCTGAATCCTTAACATTCAATATCATTCATCTATTCCCTTAGAAAATACATCCTCTTCTCTCGATCTCCTTGAGTACTTCTCTCTCTCTCTTCCTTTGCATACACGACCTGACACCGGTTGGCATTACCAATTTGCACCATTTGATGTTGACACAATTGCAAAGTGATAACTATTACAACCTTCACACTATTGCGCAACAGTTAGGCATCCTCAAAATGGATCTAGATATCTCCTAGGTCTTATGTTATAGTTGTAGCATAAACATCATCAAAGTCGCAGGTGGGTCACTGTTGCCGGAGAGCATCTAGTATTATAAAAACATTGTTCCTGTTTGAAGGATGACCTGGTGAAATTATTAGGGTGATGGACTTAATGTATATATCAAGGTGATAAGAAGAATATATTGTGTATATCCTAGTTAATGTAATATGTCTGCGTTCCGGTTTGAAGGGTGCTGTAAGTGGTGTTATTACTGGGGTAATTAGATTTAAGATATGGTTCAGTGCTTATTTTGAAGGGTGCTGTCAGGATCATTATAACTAACTTTAAGTTAAACTCCTCAAGTTGCGAGTAACGGTGGACGTAGTGTTGGGAGGTCTCCCCACAAGGTGGACCGAAGATCTGGTGAGAGTTGCGAGAAGCCATTGGATGCGAGTAGCGCGGGACCGATCGATGTGGAGATCTCTGGTGGAAATCTATGTCCAGCAGTGGATGTCTATCGACTGATGATGATGATGATCTTGTGAATGTGGATGTTATAACTCATTGTGTGAAAAAGGAAAAATGACTCATTCGATATATATATTATCATCAGTCCTCCACCAAAGATCTCCACATTCGATCGGTCTCACGTTTATATATATATATATATATATATTTTGCGCGGACTTGTTACGACGTGTATATATATATATATATATATATATATATATATATATATATATATATATATTTTGCGCGGACTTGTTACGACGTGTATATATATATATATATATATATATATATACATGTCCTAACAAGTTTGGGTAGTTTTTGTCCATGCTCGTATGACCTTGTAAATTAGCTCATTCAATATACAATTGTGTGACGTATATATATATATTCGCGCGTGTCGTGCGCATGCGCGCGCATGCGTTTTTCTATACTAAGCAATTGGCGCCATTATCGTATATGTCATTGTGAAATTAATGAAATATTAAATTGGATATAAAAATTAAATTTTCAAATGTATTTCATAATCAGACCACGTCCACTGCTGGACGTAGGTGTCCAGTGCTGGACGTAAGTGTCCACTGCCAGAACATGGGCAGTCATTTTGACTATCTCCCACCACGCTGGCTCCATGCCCGTTTGGAGCCAGAGCCATGTTAGTTGAGCAGAGCCTTGGGTCCCGTGAGTAGTGTGGGACCACTTGCACCCCCTTTAATGTATGTGTGTGAGCGAAAGCTTAATCGTTGAGGATATGTCATGTTAAAAATAACCGCGCGACAAGTTTGAACTTGACTTTGAAATCCACGTTGAATGCAGTGGTTAGATATTTTTGGACGTTGACTAACCTTCGCGGATGACATGGTGCGGTGATGATCGCTCGTCGCATTGATACAAGCGGAGGCCGTTGAAGGAACAGGGGACTAGTTTAATACAATCAACGTTGCGTCGACTAGTAGAATTATTATACGGCTAAATTAAACATACGCAACGTTCATGTACACTGGCAGCGTGACGACGACGCGACTTAGTCGGTTAATGCAGTTCTATTTGTTACAAATTTGAACTTTGCTGTCTATAGCATAGAGTCCATTTAAATAAGCGTGTTATATAGACGGGTGTACAGCGACGCGACGCGGGAATTATTACGCGGCTCCATTAAACGGTCGCAACGTTCGTATATACCGGCAGCGCGACGACGACGCGTGCACTTATTCGGTTAATACATTACCCCATTTGTTTAATCAAATTTGAACTGTGTGCTCTATAGCATAGAGTCCATTTAAATATGCGTGTTATATAGACGGGTGTACAGCGCCGCGACGCGGGAATTATTACGCGGCTCAATTAAACGGTCGCAACGTTCGTGTAGACTGGCAGCGCGACGACGACGCGTGCACTTATTCGGTTAATACATTACCCCATTTGTTTAATCAAATTTGAACTGTGTGCTCTATAGCATAGAGTCCATTTAAATATGCGTGTTATATAGACGGGTGTACAGCGACGCGACGCGGGAATTATAACGCGGCTCAATTAAACGGTCGCAACGTTCGTATATACCGGCAGCGCGACGACGACGCGTGCACTTATTCGGTTAATACATTACCCCATTTGTTTAATCAAATTTGAACTGTGTGCTCTATAGCATAGAGTCCATTTAAATATGCGTGTTATATAGACGGGTGTACAGCGCCGCGACGCGGGAATTATTACGCGGCTCAATTAAACGGTCGCAACGTTCGTGTAGACTGGCAGCGCGACGACGACGCGTGCACTTATTCGGTTAATACATTACCCCATTTGTTTAATCAAATTTGAACTGTGTGCTCTATAGCATAGAGTCCATTTAAATATGCGTGTTATATAGACGGGTGTACAGCGACGCGACGCGGGAATTATTACGCGGCTCCATTAAACGGTCGCAACGTTCGTGTATACCGGCAGCGCGACGACGACGCGTGCACTTATTCGGTTAATACATTACCCCATTTGTTTAATCAAATTTGAACTGTGTGCTCTATAGCATAGAGTCCATTTAAATATGCGTGTTATATAGACGGGTGTACAGCGACGCGACGCGGGAATTATTACGCGGCTCAATTAAACGGTCGCAACGTTCGTGTAGACTGGCAGCGCGACGACGACGCGTGCACTTATTCGGTTAATACATTACCCCATTTGTTTAATCAAATTTGAACTGTGTGCTCTATAGCATAGAGTCCATTTAAATATGCGTGTTATATAGACGGGTGTACAGCGCCGCGACGCGGGAATTATTACGCGGCTCAATTAAACGGTCGCAACGTTCGTGTAGACTGGCAGCGCGACGACGACGCGTGCACTTATTCGGTTAATACATTACCCCATTTGTTTAATCAAATTTGAACTGTGTGCTCTATAGCATAGAGTCCATTTAAATATGCGTGTTATATAGACGGGTGTACAGCGACGCGACGCGGGAATTATAACGCGGCTGAATTAAACGGTCGCAACGTTCGTGTAGACTGGCAGCGCGACGACGACGCGTGCACTTATTCGGTTAATACATTACCCCATTTGTTTAATCAAATTTGAACTGTGTGCTCTATAGCATAGAGTCCATTTAAATATGCGTGTTATATAGACGGGTGTACAGCGACGCGACGCGGGAATTATAACGCGGCTCAATTAAACGGTCGCAACGTTCGTATATACCGGCAGCGCGACGACGACGCGTGCACTTATTCGGTTAATACATTACCCCATTTGTTTAATCAAATTTGAACTGTGTGCTCTATAGCATAGAGTCCATTTAAATATGCGTGTTATATAGACGGGTGTACAGCGACGCGACGCGGGAATTATAACGCGGCTCAATTAAACGGTCGCAACGTTCGTGTAGACTGGCAGCGCGACGACGACGCGTGCACTTATTCGGTTAATACATTACCCCATTTGTTTAATCAAATTTGAACTGTGTGCTCTATAGCATAGAGTCCATTTAAATATGCGTGTTATATAGACGGGTGTACAGCGACGCGACGCGGGAATTATAACGCGGCTCAATTAAACGGTCGCAACGTTCGTATATACCGGCAGCGCGACGACGACGCGTGCACTTATTCGGTTAATACATTACCCCATTTGTTTAATCAAATTTGAACTGTGTGCTCTATAGCATAGAGTCCATTTAAATATGCGTGTTATATAGACGGGTGTACAGCGACGCGACGCGGGAATTATAACGCGGCTCAATTAAACGGTCGCAACGTTCGTATATACCGGCAGCGCGACGACGACGCGTGCACTTATTCGGTTAATACATTACCCCGTTTGTTTAATCAAATTTGAACTGTGTGCTCTATAGCATAGAGTCCATTTAAATATGCGTGTTATATAGACGGGTGTACAGCGACGCGACGCGGGAATTATAACGCGGCTCAATTAAACGGTCGCAACGTTCGTATATACCGGCAGCGCGACGACGACGCGTGCACTTATTCGGTTAATACATTACCCCGTTTGTTTAATCAAATTTGAACTGTGTGCTCTATAGCATAGAGTCCATTTAAATATGCGTGTTATATAGACGGGTGTACAGCGACGCGACGCGGGAATTATAACGCGGCTCAATTAAACGGTCGCAACGTTCGTATATACCGGCAGCGCGACGACGACGCGTGCACTTATTCGGTTAATACATTACCCCGTTTGTTTAATCAAATTTGAACTGTGTGCTCTATAGCATAGAGTCCATTTAAATATGCGTGTTATATAGACGGGTGTACAGCGACGCGACGCGGGAATTATAACGCGGCTCAATTAAACGGTCGCAACGTTCGTATATACCGGCAGCGCGACGACGACGCGTGCACTTATTCGGTAAATCAAACCCTTTGTTTAATCAAATTTGAACTGTGTGCTTTATACAATAGAGTCCATTTAAATAAGCGTGTTATATAGACGGGTGTACCGCGTCATTTCAATCAGCTTCAAGCTAACTTGATCTTTATGTTGTAAGCAATAGAGTTGATTGTGCAATAGTTGCGTTGTGTGGAGGAACGTTGCACCGCGCGCTGTGCGGGATAGCGATGACGTCACGTCAACCAGTCGACTGACATAATGGCCGGTCTAGTTTCGTTAACGAGAATGCGTCGACGAACCATCACTATCGAGTCTCATTACTCCAGTAGTTTCTTACATCGTTGCGAGACATTTAATAAAAAAAAACAAGATCTAAACAAAAATATATTTAGTCACGGATTAGAAGTCTAGATTAATAGCAGTCTGTATATTTGAGGGAAGTATACTGGTGGTAGTGTATCTGTTGCCGGAGACCGTCTAGGTACCACCGCAGCGCCTATTGCAGCCGACACACAGTACTGTGCGGACATTGCTGTGATCCGGTTTGAAGGACCTATAGCTATCACTGGTGGTAGTGTCTCTGTTGCCGGAGACCGTCTAGGTACCACCGCAGCGCCTATTGCAGCCGACACACAGTACTGTGCGGACATTGCTGTGATCCGGTTTGAAGGACCTATAGCTATCACTGGTGGTAGTGTCTCTGTTGCCGGAGACCGTCTAGGTACCACCGCAGCGCCTATTGCAGCCGACACACAGTACTGTGCGGACATTGCTGTGATCCGGTTTGAAGGACCTATAGCTATCACTGGTGGTAGTGTCTCTGTTGCCGGAGACCGTCTAGGTACCACCGCAGCGCCTATTGCAGCCGACACACAGTACTGTGCGGACATTGCTGTGATCCGGTTTGAAGGACCTATAGCTATCACTGGTGGCAGTGTCTCTGTTGCCGGAGACCGTCCAGGTACCACCGCAGCGCCTATTGCAGCCGACACACAGTACTGTGCGGACATTGCTGTGATCCGGTTTGAAGGGCCTATAGCTATCACTGGTGGTAGTGTAACTGTTGCCGGAGACCGTCTAGGTACCACCGCAGCGCCTATTGCAGCCGACAAACAGTAGTCTGCATACATTGCTGTGATCCGGTTTGAAGGGCGCTGTAGCTAGTGAATTTTATGAGGTAACGATACTTAACATCTAATGTCTGTGGGGGACGTGCGCAACATGATACCAGTGAATACCATCGTATCACTTACCATCAGATGAACGTCTTAATAAAAAAAATATATCTTAAGGTATATTGTGGCTGACGGGGTTTCCTAGGCAACGTGGAGCTGGCCTACGACTCGATGGTCGGGCGAGTTCGTTCGGCGGTCACGTAGGCCCGCGGATGGATGGTGGGGGGGGCGGGGGCGGGTTAGTCACAGCTGGCACAGCTTTCCCGCCATAAACAAGCTTTTTACTCTCCAATAAACAAAATGGCGTCTTTTTTAACGATAAAAACTTACCAGCAACGAAGGATATATACAGTAGACTAATACAATGGACGTCTATCCGCCGATGATGATGGGACTAATGCTTCATCATCAGTTCATTGACACCCACTGGTGGGATATCTTCTCCCAAAAAGGACACCACACGTCAAACTTGATTCCTTTACATCAAACAGGAAGAGAGACTCCTACCGACCCGCACTAACCTAACTTTTTTCTTTTTTTGTATTTGGGGGAGGGGGGATCTTCGAAATGATACGTCTGCCTTCTGGGGGGAGGTCAGAATTATGTGGAGATTTTTACCCGCTAAAACCCCCTGAGTGGTCCAACTTCGGCGTTCGGAGAGGTCATGGGAATGCTGGGGTAGCCCGTCCCAAGGTCTGCTTCCTGCAGACCCCACCAGCCTGAATAGAACAGAAGTAAATATACATATCTCATCATCATTATCAGCTGATAGGTCTCTAAAAATCCCCACAATGGTAGGGATTTATATGAGAGGGGGGGATTTGGGTAATTTCCCACCACGTTGTATGTAAATAAAATAAATAACCTACATGGTCATGTACCTACGTGAATTGTTCACCAGTTTTCACGTGATTGGCGGTATCATCACAACCGATGTACGTCCACCGCTGGGCATAGGTCTTTTAGAATCCAGTGACTCCCAGCGAATTTTTAAATACCCTCTGTCCAGCTAGTGTTGGGCCTGCCAACACTTAGCCGTTACCGGGTTCTCCATTCCAGCTCCAAGTCCTCTATATATAGATATCATCTTCATTATCAGCTGACAGACGTCCACATATATATCTTTATATCTGGTCATTTTCATGTCCGATTGGGATTCGAACCCGGGTACTCTTAACCACTGCGCCATTGGGTAATACAAAGTTGAAAACATTTGAATGGCGCAGGACGTTGTTTACGCAACCCGCCTGATATTTTAGGGTTCATCGCTCTTGAATGTTTATTTTTGAACGGTAAACAGCTTCAGGGTTGATCGTGAACCTATCATGTAGTCGACTAATCCTGGCACCGCG
Source organism: Ornithoptera alexandrae (assembly GCA_029030555.1). NCBI lineage: Eukaryota > Metazoa > Arthropoda > Insecta > Lepidoptera > Papilionidae > Ornithoptera > Ornithoptera alexandrae. The sequence continues at coordinate 499,436 of JARDVY010000157.1, read as the reverse complement.
GCAGCGGGAGCTGGACACTGACGTATGTGGAACGGCTGCGGGTTGCCGAATGAAAAATCGTGGAGCCGCTGTAGCCGGGGGCCGTTTAAGTAGGCCCCAACACAGCGATCTGCCGGTGTGCAAGCATTGCTGTGTTCCGGTTTGAAGGACGCTGTAACAAGTGTAACTGTATATGTGCCGAGGCTACGAGCACAATGTGGTGTAGTGTACATCGTTCTAACGCTACGTTATGGGCAGGCGTATTACTTACCATCAGGTGAAGGTCCCGTTGGTATCGTCGCTTGGATTAAAAAAAAAAAATGCAAATCTCCGTCAGATACAATACATGCTTGAATACTGTCTGGTACTGGTGGTAGTGTCTCCAATGCCGGAGACTATTTAGGTACAACCGCAGTGCCTATTGCAGCCGACACAGTACTGTGCAGACATTAATGTAATCCGGTTTGAAGGACGCTGTAGCTAGTGTAATTAGTGTAGTAATGAAATATTGTCCCAGGCGACGAGCGCATTGTATTGGTATAACATGCTAACTAGCGCCACGTTGTTATGGTTACGAATCACTTACCATTAATTGCATGAAGAAAAGAATAAAAATCGATGCATTAAAACCTATTCGCATCGATAAAACGACATCGCTCGGGCAGAACGCGGCGCGATCTTTGACTCGGCGGCCCACTTTCCCGCCAACGAGAGCGTCGGAAATAGCATCCCGAATTATAGACCGCGCCGGTAGGTGACGCCGCGTAACGGTGCCGGCGGCCGCGGACGTGGCGGCGAACGGGACAGTTCCAAATTTGAATTTTTCAAAATAATCTTTTTAATGTTTCTAAATTTGTTTATCGTATCTTTATAAGCTGCCAGTTTTTTTATTAAGCTACCCTCGTAATGTTTCCACTGCTAGAGCTTGATGTCTTTTGTATACAAATCTATTTTTACTAGAGATCTTCTTGCTCTCTTTCAAGTACTTCATGGCTGAAGGTCATCGTTATCATCATCAGATAGACGTCCACTGCTGGATATAGACCTCCTCCAAAGATCTCCACATCAATCAGTCACTGTGGGAGGATTTGGGCCATTTCCCACCATGCTGATCTAATGCAGGTTGGCGGAATCCAGAGCCTCGTTTTTTGGCAGGCTGCACCATGAACTGGTGAGGTTGGCTTGGCTCCTATGAGTTGTGCGGGACCCCTTACACCTTTGAAGGTTGTGCTTATCCTGAAATGCTCGTAATGATGCGTCAACCAGCTGCCTCCACACCGGTCTGTTCTCGACATGTCTCAGGGCATTCGGGATGTTGGTGCCTAAGATTGCCTGTATCTGGTCGCACTATCGGGCTGGCGACCGACATCTCTTGTCCAGATCTTTGCTACTACAACCAGCTCATCCAGATTATCCAGTTCTATCTGGCCAATGTGGCTAAAGTAACTTGGGACTCGTTTGTAGGAAATGGTGGACAATCTGGTGGTGACATTGAGTTGCTCGAGAACCAGTGGTAGTGTCTGTTTTTATTGAATTAAACGATGATACGAGCAGCACGTTCACCTGATTGTAAGTGATACGGCCCGCCCATAACAATGTGGCGGGATTTTGGATAATATACACTACATCACATTGCGCTAGTCTCATGAGACATAAGATGCTTTCTCGTTACACCAGTAATTACACTGTCTACAGCGCCCTTCAAACCGGAACACAGTAATATTTAGGTGCAGAAATAGGAGCTGCCGGTAGTGCATTAATGCAGTCTGTTATCGGAGAATGTCTAGGAGCAATAGAGGACAGTGGAGCGCAAACATTGCTGTGTTCCGGTTCGAAGGACGGTGTACCTATCGAAATTACTGGAATAACGAGACTCGCATCTTATTTATCAGGAGACGAGTGCAACGTGGTGTAGTGTATATAATCCAAACTAGCATGGCATTAATAAAAAAAAATGCTGTTAATATCACTAATGTTGTCACTTGAAATTAGTTATTACGGCGCCATTGGTTCACTTGGTGGGAGAGGATTAGTACTTAGGACAAATTTAGTATCTCCTCCATTGGGTCTTTAAATTAGGTCACACGTTGGTTACCACCATGTGGCTCGCATACCATTTGCTTCAGTAAAGTGACAATGAATTTTTTTATTGTCAGTACAGTCCCATTTAATAGTTCCTATGTGGGTTGAAAGGGTTCCTAAACAGCAACTCACGGGACCTGAGCCAACCTCACCAGCTCCTGGTGCAGCTTGATAATCAAACGAGGCTCTGGCTCCCACCGGCCCGCATTAGGCTTGTGTGGTGGGAAATTACTCAAATCCTCCCCCTTATGAACCCTTACAAACGACGGCTCCTCGCGCCCGACGGTACTGGAGGCCATGCTGACTGTGGACCGAAAGATGTGGTGATCCCAGAGGAAGACCTATGTCCAACAGTGGACGTCTATCGGCTGATGATTGTGGAGATGATGAGTTATTAATATTTGACATTAGGTTATTATTTTTTAATTTCGTCGTATGTAATGATATCTCGTCTTAGGATGTATACAATAACTCCCAGCAGTAAGTGTTTTTTCTTTTATTGAACGAAGCAACCTACATCTGATTCAACAAGTTTTAGCTCCCCCCCCCCCCCTACAACAATGCGGTGTTAGTATGATACATACTACACCGTATTGCCTCCATCTCCTTTAAACATATGTTGAATGTCGTTTATGTCAGTGACTTCGTTAGCTACAGCGCCCTTCAAATCGGAATACAGCAATATTTGCACGTTACTGTTGGTTCGCGGTCTCCGGCAACAGACTACCACCAGTACTATTAAATCAAAATCATTTTTTTTTTTTCAAGACTATACCTATATTATGGTCACCCTATCGTCGCGCTTTATATGCTAACGGTACCAAAACAGCTGGCGTATATATGGTCACACTGGTGGCGGACATCTGTCGGATTTCTACCATGCGCGGGTATGTCGCAATAGAGCCGGTTTACACAACTCTGTATATATTTATTTTGACAGCGCAGGCGCCATCTTTGATTTCTCCCACAGTTTTTCAAACCTATCATAAAAACGGGCAAAGATCGGAGACCGTACAGCCTAGTAATAAATATTTTTATTCTCATATTTGCCGTTATGGTTTTTCAATTCGTTTCATACAGGCTAAGAGTTTTTTCACATTCAAATTTCAATACTTTAGTTTTTATCGATAATACAATACGTAATATTGGGTGTTATAAACGGGCTTATCACTCACTATCAGGTGGTCCCGCTCGTGTCACAACTACCACCTCATCGTCCCTATTTCTATCCTACGCCGAAATGTTTAGTGGAAAAGCTGATAGAGAGGAGATAGCGGTAATAGCTATTAGGTCCTTCAAACCGGATCACAGTAATGTTTGCACAGTACTATTTATTGGCTGTGGTTGTACCTAGACGGTCTTCGGCAACAGAGACACTACCACCAGTAATAGCTACAGCGTCCTTCAAACCGGATCACAGTAATGTTTGCACAGTACTGTGTCGGCTGCGGTGGTACCTGGACGGTCTGAGCTAACAGAGACACCACCACCAGTAATAGCTACAGCGTCCTTCAAACCGGATCACAGTAATGTTTGCACAGTACTGTGTCGGCTGCGGTGGTACTTATTCGGTCTCCGGCAACAGAGACACTACCACCGGTAATAGCTACAGCGTCCTTCAAACCGGATCACAGTAATGTTTGCACAGTACTGTGTCGGCTGCGGTGGTACTTATACGGTCTCCGGCAACAGAGACACTACCACTAGCTGTTCCTCTACCATACCTTTTACGTCTCATTAATTAAGTACACTGCATCCAATAAAGAAAGCGATCACGATTTCTCCTAGTCGCGATATAACATCAAGCTTCTATTGTTACTGTACAGAACAATGGGATATAAAACATGATGCCTGTGCTCGTGTGCGTATCCCACAAACGGCATGCATTGTGAAATTTCATATCGCTTCTCGAAATCGATATAAGAAAAAACACATTTACCAGATGGTAGGAGATAAGATCTGTTGTCTCGCGCTAGTAAGAGTAGGAGTAAAGTGAGCCTTGCCTGTAGTAGAAGGCGACTGAAAGGGTGTGGGAGTTTCGCGGGCCTTGAGGGTGGGCCTCGCTCAACACGGTAATCTGGCACAAACCTGACCTTCCCCCCCCCGAAGCAGGGTATCCCATGAAGATTCCCCTCCCGAAACCAAAAAAAAAGATGGTAGGAGATGAGTTGAAACCAGACTTGAGATGTATACACTGCACAAAGTCTATAGTAGCTATTTACGATACATTTGTATCTTTGTCGGATGATAGATGAATATGTCATCATCATCATCATCATAACCATCAGCTGAAAGACGTCCACTGCTGGACATAGGCTTTCGCCAAAAATCTCCACATCGAGCGTCTTGCGCTGTAATCATCATGGCCTCCGGCACTAGAGCTCGTCGTTTGTAGGGGGTTCATATGGGGGGGGATTTGGGCCATATCTCACCATGCTGTCCCAATGCGGGTCGGTGCGAGCCAGAGCCTCGTCTGTTGATTAGCAGGCTGCACCAGGAGCCGGTGAGGTTGGCTTGGGACCCGTGAGTTGTTATGCTTTATATTAAAAGTGATTCTGGTTAAGATGTTCATACTGCAACACATCGCTGCAACCAGCAATAGATCTATTCAAATTGTGATGTATGGTAATGTTTGCACACGACATCATAACCGGGAATAGTATAGTATGCGAACATTAATGTTTTCGGGCGCTGTGGATTAGTAGTGTAATTACTGCGGTAACGATACTTTATATGTCTCACGACGAGTACAGTGCTGTGCAGTGTACAACATCCTAACTAGCGCCACTTTATAAACGGGAGAATCACTCGTCATTAGATGAACTTACCGGTAATAAACGCATGTACGCAGGCATGCATACACACACCCGTACATACATACATATATACATGCGCGCGCACACACACACACACACACACACACACACAGACACACACAGACACACACACACATACATATGCATAAGAGCTACTTAAAAACAAACTGCGCGTGAAACACGTTAACTCGGCCCGCGTGAAATGTATTCATATGGCAATTAATGCATTACGTGCACCGCTGCGCTGTACGTTTGTGTTGCGATGTAGTGTAGGAGGGTGTTCGTGTATCGATAATTCAACTACATACATTCTGCTATAGATCGTGCGACTGCGATGCGATGCGCGTTTGTGTTGCGATGTAGTGTGGGAGGGTGTTCGTGTATCGATACTCCAACTACATATATTCTGCTAGATCGTGCGACTGCGATGCGCCGTTATCGCGGCGATGCGTCCTTTCAGTGGTGTTGATCTGATAAGGGTATGTATCCAAGGTCGATACAGGATACTCATGCAGAGAGATACTGGAGGAGTAAGGTCATATTCCAAAAAATTCCACACATTTTTAAATCAAATCTGTCTCCCTCTCTACCTATATCTCTCCCTCTTTCCTCTGTCGGTCTTTTATCTCGCAGTCCCTATCTTTATTTATCACTTTATTTTGCCACTCTCCTCCCACACAATCTCTTTTGTTGCCTCTACTCTCGTCCTGTCCCAATCTCCTCACCTATTTTCTATCTCCCTCCTCTCCCTCTTACTCTTTCTTTCGCTCGCACAAATTAGTAAAATGCAATGCCATGGAACGTGACGTCACCATATGCTATCTAAACAGAGTTTAGTGTTGGTCTATCCCAATACACCCATACTGCATAACACCATTCACGTTCATCATCACGGAATGACACCCGACCTTACATACTTCTAAACTCCGGTGACAGGACATCTTGATGCTGTGTACACCATACCAATTACGCGTTCCGGTTTGAAGGACGCTTTAGCTAGAGATATTACTAACGAGACTTTATATCTTAAGTGTCAAAGCGATCAGCACAATGTGGTGCAGTGTTTATCATCCTAACTGGCGCATCATATTCTATCAGGTGAACGTACTGCTCGTGTCGATACCGTCACTCCCGATCCTCATCATCAGCCGATAGACATCCACTACAGGACTGGCCTTCCCTAAAAATCTCCACGTATGTGAGGGTACATATGGGGGATTTGGGCCACTTCCCACCGCGCTGGCTAAAAGCGGGTCGGTGAGAGCCAGAGCCTCGTTTGTTGATTAACAGGCTGCACCACGAGCTGGTGAGGTTGGCTTGGGTCCCGTGAGCTGTTATGCTTACACCCTCGGTCCCGATGCGATGGTGAAATGTGGCAAGTTAACCATTTCCGTTCTTGTTATCGATAAGCCGTGACCATCTCGCTTTCGTACCGCGCCGTTAACGAGCCGCTTTTCACGCCCGACGGCTGGTGGTGGGGGTGGTGGTCGTGTGCAACTTTCACTACTTACGTGCCGACTGATGCAAGATGTACCGCCGTCACGCCGTTTCGGTTCCCGGTTCCGATGCGATAACGGTTGACGGCGTGGTGGTGGTACCACGCAACAGCCGCTGCCGCCGATAACCACTACTTACTCTGGAGCGATCCGAAGAAAGTCTGTCTGTCCCGCACTGCCGTCGCCAGTCCTCTACTTGGAGCTCGCATAGGTCCTGCTCCACAGCGTCCTGGTCCAGCGGTGTCTGGGCGGCGGTTAATTGGAATTCTGAGGCAAGCTTTTCTGACTCTACGATCGTCTCCTATCCTTAGCAAGTGACCCACCCAGCGGAGTCTATAGGCGCTGGCTTCATGTGGCTGATCGTGCCGAAGATCCTACGCATGATTATCCTCTTGACAACAGGGAGCCCTTGACGCGTTAGTGTCCAGGTCTTATCACCGTCCTGTATATACAAAATTTGGTCTTCCTGTTCAGGAGCTTGGACACCAGCACCTTGTGAACGGTGCCACTAGAACGTAAGGCATTATTAATCCGAATATCGTTTTCTTGCCGTGTGTTCGTGTAGTGTATATCTTAAGAGCACATAAAGGTAGCTTATTCGATCCCGATTTATTTTTGTTCTACCGCCAGTGATCGTCTAGGTACCGCTATAGAGTATGCAACTGTTATTGCTATCCGGCTTCAAGGATTAGCTAGTGAAAGTACCCACGGTAACATTAACATTGTAAGCCATAACGACGATAAGATTTTGTTGCAGTATAAACATCCTAACCAGCGTTACATTGTTATGGGCGAATGTTTTTTTTTTATTTAATGAGAAGTGCGGGACGATCACCTGATGTTAAGTGAAACGCCTGTCCATTGAAAGTGTATCACCTTAAGACATGTTTTTTTTTTCTCTTTTTTTTTTTAGCATTCACCCCTGCGTATGGTGGGTCAGGGCCTATGTACATTAATCACTTATCATCTTACTTAACATACTCTCCTACCATCCTTTCTTATCTATCTTTCCCTACTTATCTTTCGTGCTCCATCCCAATTCCTTCTTTCACGCATCCTCTCTGATCGAAGTGGAGACTGCCTCTTCCTTGTATTTCTGGAGGGCAGGGGAGGGCCTGAAACAATCATTCCTGTAGCGTAGTTTTCCAAGCTATTCTTCTTTCTTCTTCTCTTCTTATTTATAATTTCCATATCACATATTTGTTCTTATTCTATTTATTTATTTATTTACATTTCAACCCTTAAGACATGTTCAGTCTTGATACCCCAGTTATATTAGCTACAGCGTCCTTTAAACCGGAACATATTAAGCTCAGTGTTGTGTATCGGGTGCAATAAGCGCTGCGGTGATACCTAGACGGTCTCCGGCAACAGAGACACTACCACCAGTGATAGCTATAGGTCCTTCAAACCGGATCACAGCAATGTCTGCACAGTACTGTGTGTCGGCTGCAATAGGCGCTGCGGTGGTACCTAGACGGTCTCCGGCAACAGAGACGCTACCACCAGTAATAGCTACAGCGCCCTTCAAACTAGATCACGGTATTGATCGCTCAGTGCTGTTTGTCCGCTGCAATAGGCGCTGCGGTGGTACCTAGACGGGCTCCGGCAACAGAGACACTACCACCAGTGATAGCTACAGCGCCCTTCAAACTAGATCACGGTATTGATCGCTCAGTGCTGTTTGTCCGCTGCAATAGTCGCTGCGGTGGTACCTAGACGGGCTCCGGCAATAGAGACGCTACCACCAGTAATAGCTACAGCGCCCTTCAAACTAGATCACGGTATTGATCGCTCAGTGCTGTTTGTCCGCTGCAATAGTCGCTGCGGTGGTACCTAGACGGGCTCCGGCAACAGAGACGCTACCACCAGTAATAGCTACAGCGCCCTTCAAACTAGATCACGGTATTGATCGCTCAGTGCTGTTTGTCCGCTGCAATAGTCGCTGCGGTGGTACCTAGACGGGCTCCGGCAACAGAGACGCTACCACCAGTAATAGCTACAGCGCCCTTCAAACTAGATCACGGTATTGATCGCTCAGTGCTGTTTGTCCGCTGCAATAGGCGCTGCGGTGGTACCTAGACGGTCTCCGGCAACAGAGACACTACCACCAGTGATAGCTACAGCGCCCTTCAAACTAGATCACGGTATTCATCGCTCAGTGCTGTTTGTCCGCTGCAATAGGCGCTGCGGTGGTACCTAGACGGTCTCCGGCAACAGAGACGCTACCACCAGTAATAGCTACAGCGCCCTTCAAACTAGATCACGGTATTCATCGCTCAGTGCTGTTTGTCCGCTGCAATAGGCGCTGCGGTGGTACCTAGACGGTCTCCGGCAACAGAGACACTACCACCAGTGATAGCTACAGCGCCCTTCAAACTAGATCACGGTATTCATCGCTCAGTGCTGTTTGTCCGCTGCAATAGGCGCTGCGGTGGTACCTAGACGGTCTCCGGCAACAGAGACGCTACCACCAGTAATAGCTACAGCGCCCTTCAAACTAGATCACGGTATTGATCGCTCAGTGCTGTTTGTCCGCTGCAATAGGCGCTGCGGTGGTACCTAGACGGTCTCCGGCAACAGAGACGCTACCACCAGTAATAGCTACAGCGCCCTTCAAACTAGATCACGGTATTCATCGCTCAGTGCTGTTTGTCCGCTGCAATAGGCGCTGCGGTGGTACCTAGACGGTCTCCGGCAACAGAGACGCTACCACCAGTAATAGCTACAGCGCCCTTCAAACTAGATCACGGTATTGATCGCTCAGTGCTGTTTGTCCGCTGCAATAGGCGCTGCGATGGTACCTAGACGGGCTCCAGCAACGGAGACACTAACACCAGTAATACCTACAGCGCCCTTCGAACCGGATCACAGTAATGTTCGCACACTGCTGTTTGTCGGCTGCAATAAGCGCTGCGGTTGTTGCGGGGATCAGATCCTAGATTATCTACACTGGCACATTTCTAAGACTTCATAACGTAAGTGACTCTAAATAACCATATCCAATTACCGATGACGTCAATGTCGTGTATAGTCGAGCTGCGTTGACGTAAACAACCTCCAACGTATACACAGCTGTTATGAGGATAAATTCCTTACCTGCTTTATCGAGACCGCTTTGTGGTTAGGGTGTTTACAGTGCATCATTACGCTTGTTACCATAAAACATATATAACCATAGCTGTTGCTAGAGAACATCTGGGTAGGTACCACTGCAGCGCCTATGATATCTTATATTAAGGCGACGATCTTATCGGCGGTCGTATCACTTACCATCAGGTGAACATCTCGTCTCGTCGCTTCGTTGCTGGTGGCTACTGCTCATCTTGGGACGTGGCTGTGTGTATGCGTGTGCTTGTTGACTTTGAATTGTGTATCAGTTAATTGAGGGTCGTCTGTACGAGTGTTTTTTTTTTTTTTTAAATAAAAACAACTATAGACTCGCGAGCCTTGAGTCTTGTGAGGATGTCAAGGTAGTCAATAAAACTAACGGCAGTAACTTAATTAAAAAAAAAAATTAATTTGTAGGCGTAGACGGTTTTCCCGGGAAAATGCTTACACGAATTGTAGTGAGGCACGAGTGATTAGTAAAAGATCCCGGGGCCTCTTGCAAAGCCCTAAAGATGACCACCGATCATGTTCCAGTGGATACAAATCCCACATAATTCTCACCCACCCTTAGAAGCAGAAAAAAAAGTATACAGTTTAATTCGTCTTTAGGGGCGGTTTTCTATATACGCTTGTGCTGGTATACAACTTTGAAAATTGTGTATTAGTTAAGCGGCGGTCGTCTGTATCTATTCAAGGAACAACGCCGCGCGCCAATATGTGAACAGCTGTCAAACGATCCGCCATCTTTGTTTCATAGATCAACTCGAAACGTTTGATACAAAGAGTAGTTAGTATCAATTCATATTAAACAAAAGCTTCATACGATTCTGTACCTTGTGCTTTACGCGTAAAGTATGAAATTCAATGGCGTAGTGTTATCGAGAAACCAGTTGTGCTTTTTAGGGCACGACTGGCGTGTCGAGCGTCACGTAGCCTCAAGTATCAAGAAGTATCGATTCGTACTTTATACGGAGTTGGAATACATTATGGTTGTGAATTGCTGGAGCCTATGATGTATAATAAAAGATCGCGAGACGTGAGTTAAGTATCATTACTACAATTTTACTAGCTACGGCGCATTTCAAACCGGAATATAAGAATTTTTGTACTCTATTGTTTGGCGCCGGAAATAGGCAAGAGACCACCAGTAAACCACTGCGATAGAATATCGTGTCCTACTTTGAGATCAATCACGTCATGGAGTACGACTTAGCAGTTCAGTTCCAAGTGATTACCATTGTTTTTACAATTGGTTATTATTTTTTTTTTTCGTAATTATATATAGAAATCTAGACATTGCAGGCGTTCAGTGCGAGTTATCAGTAGATAATGAGCAGTGTCAACGCCCTCAGTCGGGATGGCGATTTGTTTCCAAGCTGAACGCGTGTATCGAGGTCGGTGACTGGTGGAGGAGCAGACGGATGAGGGTTGGGGAGGGGTTATACCGAATGTAAACATGCGTTCGATAAACATCGACCTCCTAAGGGAGATTAGGCTGGTAGCAGTCGGCCGTGGGGGCCGCGTCAGCGTGTCCAGTATTACATGAGCTGTCTAATGCAAACGATGACAAGCAGACTATCTACTGCTCGTAGGTCTTTGTTGCCGGACACCGTCACCACCGCAGCTACCAAGCAGAATGTGCGAAAATTACTATGTTCCGGTTTAAAGTGCGCTGTAGCTAGTAATATTGTTTTGGTATTAAGACTAACTTCTCACTTCCAGATGAGTATTATACGGTGTAGTGTACATAATCTTAATTAGGGTTCATTATATTCTCATGATATGCTCCAGAAATTTACCACCATATTGTATAATGTTATTGGATAGCTTATTAAAAAAAAAATAGGTTATTTTACTAGCAACACAGAAGTCTAGTTTTCGTCAACATTTGAACTATTTAAAAAGTTCTGCGCAATTAATTTTTTTTTTAAATTTATGCACATGCAACACTAAATCGGGTTAGGTTCTAGGACTTGTTAATATTAAAAAAATTTAAAAGTTCTGCTCAATATAAAAATATATTTATTTAATTTATGCACTTGCAACACCAAGTGAATGTAGTTTCTGTTGCTTGATATATTTTAAAAATTAAGCGCAATATAAACAGGTCGTATTTAAAAACAAATATCTATTTGATATTTAATTTATCGCACTGGCAACATCAAGCGATTTAAGCACTTGTCAATATTTGAATGTATTAAAATTGAATGCGTCACATAAAGGTTCGCGTTAAAATAAATTATTTATTTGTTATTTAAATTATCAGACTGGCAACACCGAGCAGTTTAAATACTTGTAAATATTTTTGTAAGTTTAAAAGTTAATGCGCAATATAATACATATGAAGGTTGTGTTTGTTTTGGAAACACTTTTATAAATAATATATTATCTGCGCTTGCGTCTATCGTGTGCGTCGTACGTTGTAAAACATCTGTTGTGTGGTGGTACACGGGAGGGAGTTGTCGTTTTTTTTTTTTTTAATGGGAAAACGGTTGCTTGACCACACACCGAACAGATTCCCGCGTGGTAGCGGTGGGACTTAGTACCCATGGTGCAGATAAGAGGAACTTACCCAGGCCCGACCTAAGGCGAAAGTTCGGCCCAAAGTGGGCGCTTCAGGTGACCTCACCACGGATCTGTGCTGATGGGCTGCTGTGGCAGCCTTACATTATTCCTCTTGGCAGCCGTAGTGGAACCGCAGATGAGGACTGGCAGTATCGAGCTGGTTTCGCCGCTCTCTCTAGAGAATTTTCTCAGCTTCTATGGTCTCTCTGGGTAACGGATTCGAGGAGATCCCTTACCCAGGTGATGATAAGAGGTCGTGGGGAAGACGCCTGGTATATTCCGACATGAACCTAACAAATATGGATAGATGGGATTCCCCCCCCCCTCCGTACATTTGGCGCTTCACACGTATACATCATCATCATCTCATGGTAATTTATATAATACTTCCCCGTTGCAGTCAGCGCCATATTTATGAATGTTCTTTTAAGATCCTCGAGGAGACAGGCATCTGGTGTTTATCATCAGCAGCGTGGTTATACTGATCATCACAGCCTCTACCCGTCACCAGTAAGATTAAGATGGTACATACCATTCTCATTCAGCTGGAAGCGAGCAGCGCAGGATCGATCGATGTCTCCACATCGATCTTTGGAGGAAGCCTATGTCCAGCAGTAGACGTCTGTTGGCTGATGTGATGATGATACCATTCGCACCTCACATTACTACAACAGCTGTTCACTACCCGCTTTGCTGATCATAGTATAGAATTAGGTTTTAATTTTGTCAAAAATATTCCTGCCACCCCCTTAAACCCATCCCGTTATACCACCCCTTTTTGGGGAAGGAGTTTAGTAAAATCCTGCTCATCCGCCAGGTTCTCAGACGGTACATCAAAAAAAACCACATTGCTGTGTATTCGCGCGTAACGTCCGCCATATTGTTTTCGATACATTCGACGGAACAGCGTTATCGCTGAATGTGGTAATCTCGACCGGTTGTTAATTTTTTTTTTCTGCAACGAAAACATGTTTACGCGCTAGGGTTGTCACAAGTTTGAACAATACAACATTTATTAAAAAAAAAAAATTTATGACAAATCTCTTGCTGTACATCATTATTGTATTAGTTTTGATCACATGTGGGATATGCCGTGGACCCACTAGTCTTAATTACGCACTGATGAGCGCACAGACGGCATGCACCACATTGCGCTCGTCGCCTTAGATATAAAATGTAGAGTCTAGTTATCTCAGTAATTACACTATCTACAGCGCCCTTCAAACCGGATCACAGTAATGTTTGCCGATAGCGTTGGTCCTTATCACACCGCAGCAACAGTCGACAACCCTATGATCCGCCAGTCACACGACTCCCGCGCTGATTTGACTGTCAAGGTTAACATTTGTATATCTTTAAAAACAAGATTATCACGATGACTGATAAAGGCCTTACAGTCTAGTGTATTGTAAACAAGAGACAGAGAGAGAGAGAGAGAGACCCAGATAGAGATATTTGCGTTTCGTAGTGTCTGTTCCCGAAGACCGTTCAGGTAAATACCATCGCAACGACAAACAATATTTCACGGACATTACTGTGATCCGGTTTGAAGGGCGCTGTAGCTAGTGTTATTGGGGTAACGAGACTCAACATCTTGTCTCTGTAATGTGGTGTAGTGTATATCATCCTAACTAGCTCCATGTTATTGTTATTTCACTTACCACCAGATGAACGTGCCGCTCGTCTCTTAATGAAATAAAAAAAACGGAATGATTTCTGCTATATATATATATATATACAAAAGTTAATTTACTCACCGCTTTAACTCGCTTGCTACACTCTTGTCCCAATAGTGGGACTATTGAGTGGGCAACTTGATTGCCATTTGAATTCGATTTTCGCTACCAATCAAGTGAACAATTTGTTAGGTTAGGTTAGGTTAGGTTAGGATGAAAATAGAGTCAGTTTCGTTTCCCGCTGATCTATAAGGAACGTATCGCAGACAGAACCGACCGCAGTCCCAGCTGTGGGATAGTTACCAGCTGTTTATGCTAAATGTGTTATCAACGTTTCGCAGGTTATTACTGAGCTTGCACTTAATCCCAATCAAGCGGCCCATCATCTCTTTTGGAGACATAAAAGTAGTATCAAGGGTACAAGAAACCCGGTGTATACTAATTGGGCGTGGGATTGGCCGTGGCTATATATATGTTACCAATATTGTCGTGACGCTGATACTCCGTATCGGCACCTGGCCTGCAGCACTGCTCAACCACTGCTGTGAAGTATCTGACGATACTAAGCGCCGAGGCCGCTGGGCAATTGTCTTTCAACAAGACATTGTACCCGGTAACCTGTTTGCTGTCCCCAATCCCCACCACACCCTGAGCCTCACCTTGGTAAATCCGTCGTCGTACTCCTGTCCAACCCGTCTGCGAGCCGTGGTCCTCCGGACCGTGGAGCGCAGCTCTCTGACCGGCGCCCGATTGTCAGGTACTAGGCCTCGTAGCCCGGTCGCTCGGACCGTCGGGTCGGGCAGTGGGCGGATCGGCAGCAGCAAGTGAGGAGGAGGAACCGTAGCCTGACGCTCTACTCCTGCAAACGCTTTGGTGAGTACACCACACAATCGATCCATCATCATCATCATCAGCCGATAGACGTCCACTGCTGGACATAGGTCTAACCCAAAGATCGATCCTCGTCGTTGTCCTCATGTCTCCATAGTTGATGAATTCTTCGAAGCGAGGAGACGAGCGTCGTGGCGCTAGTTATGATGACGCACACTGCACCATATTGCGGAGGTCTCCTGACACATAAGATATTGGGCTCTCGTCACTCCAGTAAATACACTAGCTAAAGCGCCTTCAAACCGGAACACAGTATATTTGCACACTACTGTCTATGGCTATAGATGTATTTACCCCGACGGTATCCGGATACTTTCAATCAGTAAACTATCGTGCATCCAGGTGCCGATTCACCCGCCGCTCGAATCGCCCAGCCCGACCATGTCGAGAGCGGGCGCGAGGCACCCGGATGCTGACGACTGCGCACCAGGCTCCTCGGGGGCACAGCGCGAAGATCAAGAGCCGCAGCAGCTGTACGCGACGCTCAACGAGTACCTGCAGATGGAGCACAAGTTCCAGCCGCGGCTCTGTCTGCCCGACGAGTCGGAGGTACGTAATCTAATGGTGGAACGCTCTAAAAAAAAAAACACCAATATTTGTTGACCTCAATATCATTTCAATCATCATGCCCACTGCTGGACCTGGGTTTGTATGTTCCATAAATCATGGCCTTGCGTTGAGTCAGCGGCTCTCATTAATTTTGATGTCGCCTGTCCATTTATTGATAGGGTCTGTATATTAACAAAGGGTTTAAGGTAAGGAGAGCAAGGAAGCTCAACTGGCCCGTGCGGCAACTCATAGAATTATTACACGGCTAAATTAAACATAAGCAACGTTCATATATACTGGCAGCGCGGCGATAACGTATGCATGCACTGAGTCGGTTAATACAGTACCATTTGTTTAATCAAATTTGACCTGTGCGCTCTATAGCATAGAGTCCATTTAAATATGCGTGTTATATAGACGGGTGTACAGCGACGCGACGCGGGAATTATAACGCGGCTGAATTAAACGGTCGCAACGTTCGTGTAGACTGGCAGCACGACGACGACGCGTGCACTGAGTCGGTTAATACATTACCCCATTTGTTTAATCAAATTTGAACTGTGTGCTCTATAGCATAGAGTCCATTTAAATATGCGTGTTATATAGACGGGTGTACAGCGACGCGACGCGGGAATTATAACGCGGCTGAATTAAACGGTCGCAACGTTCGTGTAGACTGGCAGCACGACGACGACGCGTGCACTGAGTCGGTTAATACATTACCCCATTTGTTTAATCAAATTTGAACTGTGCGCTCTACAGCATAGAGTCCATTTAAATATGCGTGTTATATAGACGGGTGTACAGCGACGCGACGCGGGAATTATAACGCGGCTGAATTAAACGGTCGCAACGTTCGTGTAGACTGGCAGCGCGACGACGACGCGTGCACTGAGTCGGTTAATACATTACCCCATTTGTTTAATCAAATTTGAACTGTGTGCTCTACAGCATAGAGTCCATTTAAATATGCGTGTTATATAGACGGGTGTACAGCGACGCGACGCGGGAATTATAACGCGGCTGAATTAAACGGTCGCAACGTTCGTGTAGACTGGCAGCGCGACGACGACGCGTGCACTGAGTCGGTTAATACATTACCCCATTTGTTTAATCAAATTTGAACTGTGTGCTCTACAGCATAGAGTCCATTTAAATATGCGTGTTATATAGACGGGTGTACAGCGACGCGACGCGGGAATTATAACGCGGCTCAATTAAACGGTCGCAACGTTCGTGTAGACTGGCAGCGCGACGACGACGCGTGCACGGAGTCGGTTAATACATTACCCCATTTGTTTAATCAAATTTGAACTGTGTGCTCTATAGCATAGAGTCCATTTAAATATGCGTGTTATATAGACGGGTGTACAGCGACGCGACGCGGGAATTATAACGCGGCTCAATTAAACGGTCGCAACGTTCGTGTAGACTGGCAGCGCGACGACGACGCGTGCACTGAGTCGGTTAATACATTACTCCATTTGTTTAATCAAATTTGAACTGTGTGCTCTATAGCATAGAGTCCATTTAAATATGCGTGTTATATAGACGGGTGTACAGCGACGCGACGCGGGAATTATTACGCGGCTCAATTAAACGGTCGCAACGTTCGTGTAGACTGGCAGCGCGACGACGACGCGTGCACTGAGTCGGTTAATACATTACCCCATTTGTTTAATCAAATTTGAACTGTGTGCTCTATAGCATAGAGTCCATTTAAATATGCGTGTTATATAGACGGGTGTACAGCGACGCGACGCGGGAATTATAACGCGGCTCAATTAAACGGTCGCAACGTTCGTGTAGACTGGCAGCGCGACGACGACGCGTGCACTTATTCGGTTAATACATTACCCCATTTGTTTAATCAAATTTGAACTGTGTGCTCTATAGCATAGAGTCCATTTAAATATGCGTGTTATATAGACGGGTGTACAGCGACGCGACGCGGGAATTATAACGCGGCTGAATTAAACGGTCGCAACGTTCGTGTAGACTGGCAGCACGACGACGACGCGTGCACTTATTCGGTTAATACATTACCCCATTTGTTTAATCAAATTTGAACTGTGTGCTCTATAGCATAGAGTCCATTTAAATATGCGTGTTATATAGACGGGTGTACAGCGACGCGACGCGGGAATTATAACGCGGCTCAATTAAACGGTCGCAACGTTCGTATATACCGGCAGCGCGACGACGACGCGTGCACTTATTCGGTTAATACATTACCCCATTTGTTTAATCAAATTTGAACTGTGTGCTCTATAGCATAGAGTCCATTTAAATATGCGTGTTATATAGACGGGTGTACAGCGACGCGACGCGGGAATTATAACGCGGCTCAATTAAACGGTCGCAACGTTCGTATATACCGGCAGCGCGACGACGACGCGTGCACTTATTCGGTTAATACATTACCCCATTTGTTTAATCAAATTTGAACTGTGTGCTCTATAGCATAGAGTCCATTTAAATATGCGTGTTATATAGACGGGTGTACAGCGACGCGACGCGGGAATTATAACGCGGCTCAATTAAACGGTCGCAACGTTCGTATATACCGGCAGCGCGACGACGACGCGTGCACTTATTCGGTTAATACATTACCCCGTTTGTTTAATCAAATTTGAACTGTGTGCTCTATAGCATAGAGTCCATTTAAATAAGCGTGCTATATAGACGAATGTACCGATACGTCCTTATGCACTCAGCAATAGAGTTGATTTTGCAATAGTTGTGTATATGAACGTTGTACCGGCGCTGTATGCAGGATAGCGATGACGTCACACCAACCAGTCGCCGACGGATGACGTAACGGTCTAATTATCTACTTACCGTTTATATATAAATATATGAAAATTTAATCGTACTGGTATTTATATTGCCCACCGCTGGGGTAGCAATGTCCTCGTTCAAAGGATGATCGATAAAAACGATTTCCGTTTCATTCGGGTCAAGGAGTCGGTGGCGTGTCGCATGTTCGTTATAACCCAACCAAGTAGTGAAGAGCTCCATACGTCCACTTTTTTTTTTTGTCCTCTTTGACCTCTATACTATACAAGCTTGGAGACCTACGTCTTTATCGGTCCACCATGACCTATCGACTTGATGCTATGACTGTGGTAAAGCGACATGAACACCCAAGGTTATCAGAGCAATCAGGTAAGCTTGATGGTCAGAAACTCCAATTTACTGATGATAGGTCTCTGTGGCTGAAGATCGCTTAGGTAGGATAATATCGCGGTTACGGTGTACAAATATTATCTGGCTTGAAGGGCGCTGTAACTAGTGAAATTACTGCGGTAATTGGATATCTTGTTTCTGGCGTGGAGCACAATGCTATGCAGTATCATCATCGATAGACGTCCACTGCTGGACATGACCTCAAAGATCTTCACATACAGTCAGCATTGCTTCCGTTACCGCTGGACACTAGGGGCTGGCGTATCTAGGGGTTCATATGGAGGGATTTGGGCCATTTGTCACCACGCTGGCCCAACGCGGGTTGCCGGGAACCAAAGCCTCGTTTGTTGATTAGCAGGCTGGCACCCACGAGCTGGTGAAGTTGGCTTGGGTTTTATGTGTTGTGTTGGATCCCGTACACCCCGGTGCAGTGTATATCATCCTAGGTAAGACAACGCCAACTATTTAATGTATGATTTGGCGTATCACTCAACATCACGTGAACATTTCGTCGTGTTTTGCTTTTTATAAATTTTATATATATATATATATATGTATATGTATGTATAAAAAGAGCACCCTGTAGAGCCTCGTTTGCTCAAGCCGCGACCTCCAGCTTATGCTAACTCCGTCCGCGAGCCGAGGTCAGGCCGCGATAAACAGACCCTCGCCATTGTATGCGATAACTTGAACGGGTTCTGCTTCAGTTTCTCTTTACTTGGAACAATATTTTTTTTTTTTTTTTACATTTAACGGCACAAGTAAATCGTCCACTGTATACACTGGGCGATGCAGTTTGTTGACCTCGTGATTTTGAGACGAGACATATAAGTTACTGGTGGTAGTGTCTCTGTTGCCGGGGACCGTCTAGGTACCACCGCAGCCGACAAACATTACCGTGATCCGGTTTGAAGGACGCTGTAGCTATTACTGGTGGTAGTGTCTCTTGCCGGTGACCGTATAAGTATCACCGATATGCCTGTTGCAGCCGACAGACAGTACTGCGCAAACATTACTGTGATCCGGTTTGAAGGACCAATAGCTATTACTAGTGATAGTGTCTCTGTTGCCGGAGAACGTTTATGTATCACCGCAGCGACAAACGGTAGTGTGCAAACATTACTTTGTTCCGGTTTGAAGCGCGCTGTAGCTAATGTAATTACTGTGGTAACGAGACTCACCTTGTCTCAGGCGACGAGCGCAATGTGGTGCAGTGTTGTTATAAGCAAGGTGTATCATTTAACATCAAGTGATGTCCCGCACGTCTCGTCGCCTAATTACGTGAAATAAAAATTAAGTAATTTTACACAATTATCATTTACTTAAACACGGAAGTATATTATTTAAATAATGTATAAAAAAAAAACATTAAAAAAATAAGGTCACATGTACATGTCTAGACTCTATCGGCATTGTAACGTGCGACGGCGCCATTTTGGATTTCGAAATTCAAATTTCGTACCGCTTAAACACTAGTGTTGTACCTTGCGAGTGCGTAATGGCCGTTCTATATATTTCAACAGCTGGTAGGTGACGACCTCGTTAGGTCTACTGCTCACCTTATCCGGCCCCCGCATCATTTTGTTTTTTTTTTTTTTTTTACTCGGCCAAAGCGTTTTACAAATACCGCCCCTTAAAAAAAGGTATAACTGTACTGATTATTTTAAATGTAATAGTCATCATCAGCCGATCGATGGCCACTGCTGGACATAGCCCCCTCCCCACCCGAAGATCACGACAACCCACGAATAATGGTCCTAAGTAAGACCTTAATTTCATTCACATCACCATCCTAAAGCTAGATATGGCCACGGAATCGAACCGGAGACCACCGCTTTACAGCGAACGCTTAACCACTAGGTCACGGAATAAAAATATTCTAAAATTAAAAAAAAAACGTGTGTATGTTCACGTGGCGGTACAAGTGAAATTTTGTGATCTCATTAATATGTGAGAGAGTGAGATGGATATACAGTGGAGCTGGTAAACGGAGAGAGAAAGAGAGCTATAGATTATTGAAATAGGAAAGAACGAAAGGCAGATATAAATAATAAATTACTATAGATTTGCTCTTTCTCTTCCTATCTCTCTCGCTATTTCTTTTTTATTTCATTAAATGACTAGCGGGATATTCACCTGATGTTAAGTGACACGCCCGCCCACAACAACACGGCGCTAGTTACAATGGTGTACATTGCACGACATTGCGCTCTTCGTCTTGAGCCATTAGAATATTGAGACTCGTTACCCCAGTAAATACACTAGCTAAAGCGCCCTTCAAACCGGATCACAGTAATGTTTTGCGGCAGAAATAGGCGCTGCGGTGGTACCTACCTAGACAGACTGTCTCCGGCAATCGAGACCTACCACCAGTAAACTTTATTACCCTTTCCTACCTGCCCTCTTTGTCCTTCTTTATCTCTCTCTCCATATATTCATAGTGAGAAAGAGAGGGATGCAGTACGGAGAGTAGTCCGCAGTGTGCGGTCGAATAATTGGCACGCTACGTAATAAGTCGCGCGATAGAGTATATATTACAACGCTCTCCGTCTCACTCGCACCCAGCGTGACCCCGTATAAGTACATGTATAGCTGTCTCTTTCTTTCCATAAAATCAGATTAAGGGACCGTCTACTAGCTGCGCTTCATTTAAATAATTTCTTTTACAGAGCGGGGAGGTGACGATAGGGGCTCGTGATGGCGCCGCCCACGTGCTGCGCTGCCTCAAGGTCTGGTTCGATCTACCCGCTGACGTACTCATCAGCGCCATCAACCTGTTCGACAGGTACGCTGCAAAGTATACCCGTCTCCCTCACGCGCGCCGCAGCTTAAGAGTGCGAAGGAGACGGTTGTTGTTTCACTTTTGTAATATGTACAGAGTGTTCTATTTTTTAAATATAATTTTTACAAATTTATACCAGCGATGCTTTCACTCGATGGTGAGTGATACGCCTGCTGCTGCGTTCGTTACGATGGCATACACAGCAGCATATTGTGTCCGTTTCCAATATCGCTAGCTATTGGTCCTTTAAGCCGGATAGCCAAAATACATATTCATAAAAATATTACTGTGATCCGGTTTGAAGGGTGTTGTAGCTAGTGTAATTACAGGGGTAACGAGACTCGACATCTCATGTCTCAAGGCGACTAGTACAATATAGTGTTATGTACACCATCCTAACTAACGCCGCGTTGTTTATGAGTTTGCGTATCACTTACTATCAGGTGAACGTCCAACAAGCCTCGTCACTTAGTAGGATATATATATATATATATATATATGTTTCAGGTTCCTGACGAAGATGAAAGTGCGCCCCTGTCACGTGCCTTGTATAACCGTCTCCTGCATGAACCTGGCGCTGGACGAGTACGCCGAGATCAGCAAGCAACCGAGGAAGGTCTCCGTGGAGGAGCTCGGTGAGTCCATCACCGTCACACTCGAACTTCACTTAGATGATATACACTGCATCATGTGCTTATCTCCTTTCACATAGAGCGATGAATATCCTTACTACAGTACTTTCACTAGCCACAGCACCCTTCAAACCGGAACACAAACTTGTTGAGATAGGATGACATACACTACATCACATTGTGCTCATCATATTTAAGATATATCAAGTCTCATTTCTGCAGTAATTTCACTAGCCACAGCGCCATTTAAACCGGAACACAAATTTGTTGAGATAGGATGACATACACTGCATAACTTTGTGCTCATCGTATATAAGATATATCAAGTCTCATTACTGCAGTAATTTTACTAGCCACGGCGCCCTTCAAACCGGAACACAAATTTGTTGAGATAGGAATACATACACTGCATCACATTTCGGTCATCGTATTAAGAAATACATCAAGTCTCATTACCGTAATAATTTCACTAGTCACAACGCCCTTCAAACCGGAACACAAACATGTTGAGATAGGATGATAGCAAGGCAGCGAAGACGGTCTCCAGCAACAGGTCCACCAGCATTTATATACTGCTGCAATATTTTGTATTCATCATTACCATCAGCTGATAGACGTCCACTGCTGGACATAGGCCTCCACCAAACATCTCCAGATGGATCAGACCTGCGCCGGTCTACATCCAGGCTGCAGTCAGCATTGCCACCGCCGAGCAGTAGGAGCTGTCATTAGTTCACACCGCTTTATCCAACTAATCGACCAGCGCAACCTTCAACTTGGTAGTGTTACCAGAAATTACTGAGGTAACGAGTGGTCGCATCATCATCATCAGCTGCTAGACGTCCACTGCTGGATATAAACCTGATATCGTTGGGCACCAGGGCCCGTCTGTATACGTATGGATTAGGGCTATTCCCCACCACGCTCTCCCAACGCGGGTCGGTTGGAACCAGAGGCTGGCTTATCGATCAGCAGGCACGACGAGCTGGTGAGGTTGGAGTAGTCACACCGGTCACGTTTCCGTTGCAGTGTCCGTGTCGCAGTCGGCGTGCACCTGGCGGGACGTGGCGCGCATGTCGCGCGTGCTCGCCGACAAGCTCGCGCTGAACAACGCGCGCGCCGTCACGCCGCTGCACTGGCTGCGCCTGGTGCGGGCGCTCGCCGCCGCCCAGCTGCCGCAGGTGAGGGTTATACACCACCACTAGTCTACACGCGGTGTTAAGTTACCAGCAGGCCGGCTAGGGTATACTCCGGGCAGCGGCGGGATGGACATCTCTCCGCCGCTGGGAGCCACGGAGAGCCACGGGAGAGGTTTCCTCCCGTGGCTCCCATGGCTTCTGGGCGACTGCAGGAAGCCGAGGAGGGGGCGCGCCCTGGAAAGGGAAGGTTCATCCCTCCCTCTGGAGATGGGGCTGCGAAAGAGTTCCCGTAACCCTGGCATCAGGCGATGAAGCGGAACATCATGGAGGTTCACTTGCCAAATAGCAGTATGCAATCATTACCGTGATACGGTTTGTAGGGTGCCATAGCTAACTGAAATTACTGCGGTAACGACATTTAATATCTCGTCGACTCAAGGCAGCTGGTACATGGTGGTAGTGTATATCATCATGACCACCAGCACCGTTCTTGAAGATGTGTATCACAATCCTCGATATATCTCCATCTCGCTCGCACAATCCATCGATGCCTCTATCGCACGAACTACATCCAGGGTTTGATGAAGTTTGCTTGGTAACAGGAAATCGAGCTGGTGAACCTGTTGGAGATCGCCATATGCGACGCCGGATGCGCGAACGCGAGGATGAGCGAACTGGCGCTGGTCATCGTGTACCATCAGCTCGGTATGTTCATACAGTAAAGCTATATAGGAAAGGAGAGTGTAAAAGAAAGTTTATATGGTGCTGGTTAGGATGTTTACACAGCACCATATTGAGCTCATGGTATAACATTAGTTTTCACTATACTGTCCTTCGTCTACTCCATCATCAGCTATATCATCTCCAGCTGATTATAACGGGTGAAGTTTCTAGAAAACGCAAGGTGGGGAGAAGGAAAAAGTCATGGTTGAGGAACATCAGGGAATGGACTGGCATATCAGGAGGGTCTGAATTGTTCTGTTGAACTGGAGACAGAAAGACCTGTCCCACGCTGATCGCCAACCTTCACCAGTTAAAGAGACCCTTTAAGAAGATAGTGCTCTTCCAAAGAGGATTAATTGTTAGGGCTTATATCCATTTCCCTCTATCAAACTTTTATCCCCTCTCTTTCTACCCGCCTCTCCCGCTTAAATCCTCCTTTCTTTTCCTCTCTACCTTTATCTTAACCCGTCTCTTTCTATTCTTATATCCCTCTCCACCTTCAGAAAATGTTGATTGGGAAAATATTGTTCGTATGCTTGAGAGTCCACCTCTTGCCAGTTTCTATATAAGCCACCTTCTCTTCTTCTGAACCTGTATGACTTGACTGGGTGGTGGTGGTCATCAGGTGTTGACTGCAATCTTAACAACACCACCTTCTCTAAGTACATATATACCCACCAACTCGTATTGATAAATGTTACAACTGTAGATGCTGGTCATCAAGTGTTCCACTAATAGTCGACTTTTAGTGTGGGGTATATTATGCGACTAATCCCTTCCACTTGCAGAGAAGCAGCTGACCGAGTTGGCCAGGCACCGGGACGTATCTGACGAGCTGTATTACCTGTACGAGTTCGCATCCCAACTGCAGGCGTACTGCAACGTGAGTATACCACCAGGTTATACCACCAGGTCGCGCACCACTAACACCATTTCCTGCTAAACGCATTACTGACGGTAGTGTCTCTAATGTCGATTACTGTCTACCACCGCAGTGATCAAACATTACTGTGCTCCGATTTGAAGGGCGCTGGAGCTAGTATAATTGCTGCGGTAACGAGACAGGCATCGCGATAAGTACTACATGGTGCAGTGTATACGATCTTAACTAGCGCCGTGTTATGGGCAGGCGTATCACTCACCATCAGGTGAAGGTCTAGTGCACTAACTCCCTGATTATAAAACAGTAGGGTACATTTAAGATATAACACTTCGTAAGTAGAATCTGCATAAAAGGCACATTCCATTTTTTTTTTAATTCTCTATCTTTCAAATATCTCATTTTTTTTTAATTCTCTATCTTTCAAATATCTCATTTTTTTTAATTCTCTATCTTTCAAATATCTCATTTTTTTAATTCTCTATCTTTCAAATATCCCTTTTTTTTAATTCTCTATCTTTCAAATATCCCATTTTTTTTAATTCTCTATCTTTCAAATATCCCTTTTTTTTAATTCCCTATCTTTCAAATATCCCATTTTTTTTAATTCCTTATCTTTCAAATATCCCATTTTTTTTAATTCTCTATCTTTCAAATATCTAATTTTTTTTTAATTCTCTATCTTTCAAATATCTAATTTTTTTTGTAATTCTCTATCTTTCAAATATCTAATTTTTTTTTAATTCTTTATCTTTCAAATATCCCATTTTTTTTTAATTCTCTATCTTTCAAATAACCTATTTTTTTTTAATTCTCTATCTTTCAAATATCTCATTTTTTTTTAATTCTCTATCTTTCAAATATCTCATTTTTTTTTAATTCTCTATCTTTCAAATATCCCTTTTTTTTTAATTCTCTATCTTTCAAATATCTCATTTTTTTTAATTCTCTATCTTTCAAATATCCCATTTTTTTTAATTCTCTATCTTTCAAATATCTAATTTTTTTTTAATTCTTTATCTTTCAAATATCCCATTTTTTTTAAATTCTCTATCTTTCAAATAACCTATTTTTTTTTTAATTCTCTATCTTTCAAATATCTCATTTTTTTTTAATTCTCTATCTTTCAAATATCTCATTTTTTTTTAATTCTCTATCTTTCAAATATCCCATTTTTTTTAATTCTCTATCTTTCAAATATCTCATTTTTTTTTAATTCTCTATCTTTCAAATATCCCATTTTTTTTAATTCTCTATCTTTCAAATATCCCATTTTTTTTAATTCTCTATCTTTCAAATATCTAATTTTTTTTTTAATTCTTTATCTTTCAAATATCCCATTTTTTTTAATTCTCTATCTTTCAAATAACCTATTTTTTTTTAATTCTCTATCTTTCAAATATCTAATTTTTTTTTAATTCTCTATCTTTCAAATATCCCATTTTTTTTAATTCTCTATCTTTCAAATATCTCATTTTTTTTTAATTCTCTATCTTTCAAATATCCCATTTTTTTTAATTCTCTGTCTTTCAAATATCTCATTTTTTTTTAATTCTCTATCTTTCAAATATCCCATTTTTTTTAATTCTCTATCTTTCAAATATCTAATTTTTTTTTAATTCTCTATCTTTCAAATATCCCATTTTTTTTAATTCTCTATCTTTCAAATATCTCATTTTTTTTTAATTCTCTATCTTTCAAATATCTATTTTTTTTTTTAATTCTCTATCTTTCAAATATCTATTTTTTTTTTAATTCTCTATCTTTCAAATATCTAATTTTTTTTTAATTCTCTATCTTTCAAATATCCCATTTTTTTAATTCTCTCTTTCAAATATTCCATTTTTTTTTAATTCTCTATCTTTCAAATATCCCATTTTTTTTAATTCTCTATCTTTCAAATATCTCACTTTTTTTTTAATTCTCTATCTTTCAAATATCTATTTTTTTTTTAATTCTCTATCTTTCAAATATCTAATTTTTTTTTAATTCTCTATCTTTCAAATATCTCATTTTTTTTTAATTCTCTATCTTTCAAATATCCCATTTTTTTAATTCTCTCTTTCAAATATCTCATTTTTTTTTAATTCTCTCTCTTTCAAATATCCCATTTTTTTTAATTCTCTCTTTCAAATATCCCATTTTTTTTAATTCTCTATCTTTCAAATATCTCATTTTTTTTTAATTCTCTATCTTTCAAATATCTCATTTTTTTTTAATTCTCTATCTTTCAAATATCTAATTTTTTTTTAATTCTCTATCTTTCAAATATCTCATTTTTTTTTTAATTCTCTATCTTTCAAATATCCCATTTTTTTTAATTCTCTCTTTCAAATATCCCATTTTTTTTTAATTCTCTATCTTTGAAATATCCCTTTTTTTTCTTAAATTTGGCTATTAATTTTTTTTTGTTTAACACCTTCGGTTACTTGCTCGCGGCCAATGTCGAAATGTTCGCGGGTTGATAATAAATATGACATGATTGTGACGATGATTTTTTTTTTATTTTAAGGCTTTTTTTATAATAAAGGCATAGAAGGAGTTTCACATTATATACTTTTTTTTCTTCTCTACGTAGCGAGCAGATGGGCGTGACCGTGACCTTAATATGGATTCCCGCCCATATTAATATGGCGCTGAGTGAAATTACATGCACAACACTATTGATATTAGATCTTGTTACCTCAGTAATTTCACTAGCTGCAGCGCCCTTTATACCGTAACACTGCAATGATTGCACATGTAATATGCATTTCGAAGGTTATTACTAATTGTGTTTGTGCGCGTGCGCAGATGTCGGACGCGTCGCTAGTGCGCACGCGCAACACCTTCCGCACGGTGCTCGCACGGTACGAGGCTCGCAGCGCGGCACCGCAGCGTCAGCGGCTAGTGTGGAGACTCTCCGAACGTACACTGAAGGTGAGCACTAAGCACCAGATTATTTTTTTTTATTGTACATATCAGATGTTCACTTGATTGTAAGTGATGCGTCTATCTATAACGTGGATCGTAACCTTGAGATATATTTAATCTCGTTACCTCGGTAATTTCTCTAGCTACAACACCAATAAAAAATCGACGTTAAATGCAGGCGTTGAGACTTAAGATGTTGAGTTTCTTTACCCCAGTAAATGCACTAGCTACAACGCCTTCCAAACCGGAACAGAGTAATATTTGCATACTATTGTTTGGCGGCAGAAATGGGCGCTGCGATGTACCTCCTACTGTGGTATATCTCAACGAACTACTTTTCCTTCTCCTCCATCTCCTTCTTCTTTTTCTTCTTCTATCCCTGCTTATGGTGAGCCAAGGTCTCCAGGATGCTTTACATTTACCATTACTTTCTATGTCCCACTCATTCTCAACCCTTAAAGTCCCCACTATTGGGACATGGGGGACAAATACCACAAACGTGATCACTGCTGTTGTGTAGATATCCGATGAGCTATAATATATTGTATAATTATGTACTTCCACAGGTACTACGGCCGACTGATCGTCTCACTTCGCTGTTGCCAACAATCGAGGAGCAG
This sequence comes from Ornithoptera alexandrae, assembly GCA_029030555.1. Lineage (NCBI taxonomy): Eukaryota > Metazoa > Arthropoda > Insecta > Lepidoptera > Papilionidae > Ornithoptera > Ornithoptera alexandrae. The sequence goes on along the minus strand of JARDVY010000157.1, from coordinate 471,393 downwards.
CATCTTGCCGCGGACACAACGCCCAGTAGGAACAGGTGAGCCTCCCATGCTCTAACACTGGTGGTAGTGTCTCTGTTGCGGACACCGTCTAGGTACCACCGCAGCGCCTATTGCAGCCGACACACAGTACTGTGCGGACATTGCTGTGATCCGGTTTGAAGGACCTATAGCTATCACTGGTGGTAGTGTCTCTGTTGCGGACACCGTCTAGGTACCACCGCAGCGCCTATTGCAGCCGACACACAGTACTGTGCGGACATTGCTGTGATCCGGTTTGAAGGACCTATAGCTATCACTGGTGGTAGTGTCTCTGTTGCGGACACCGTCTAGGTACCACCGCAGCGCCTATTGCAGCCGACACACAGTACTGTGCGGATATTGCTGTGATCCGGTTTGAAGGGCGCTGTAGCTATCACTGGTGGTAGTGTCTTTGTTGCTGGAGACCGTCTAGGTACCACCGCAGCGCCTATTGCAGCCAACACACAGTACTGTGCGGACATTGCTGTGATCCGGTTTGAAGGACCTATAGCTATCACTGGTGGTAGTGTCTCTGTTGCGGACACCGTCTAGGTACCACCGCAAGGCCTATTGCAGCCGACACACAGTACTGTGCGGATATTGCTGTGATCCGGTTTGAAGGGCGCTGTAGCTATCACTGGTGGTAGTGTCTTTGTTGCTGGAGACCGTCTAGGTACCACCGCAGCGCCTATTGCAGCCGACACACAGTACTGTGCGGATATTGCTGTGATCCGGTTTGAAGGGCGCTGTAGCTATCACTGGTGGTAGTGTCTTTGTTGCTGGAGACCGTCTAGGTACCACCGCAGCGCCTATTGCAGCCAACACACAGTACTGTGCGGACATTGCTGTGATCCGGTTTGAAGGACCTATAGCTATCACTGGTGGTAGTGTCTCTGTTGCCGGGGACCGTCTAGGTACCACCGCAGCGCCTATTGCAGCCGACACAGTACTGTACGGACATTGCTGTGATCCGGTTTGAAGGACCTATAGCTATCACTGGTGGTAGTGTCTCTGTTGCCGGTGACCGTCTAGGTACCATCGCAGCGCCTATTGCAGCCGACACACAGTACTGTGCGGACATTGCTGTGATCCGGTTTGAAGGACCTATAGCTATCACTGGTGGTAGTGTCTCTGTTGCGGACACCGTCTAGGTACCACCGCAGCGCCTATTGCAGCCAACACACAGTACTGTGCGGACATTGCTGTGATCCGGTTTGAAGGACCTATAGCTATCACTGGTGGTAGTGTCTTTGTTGCTGGAGACCGTCTAGGTACCACCGCAGCGCCTATTGCAGCCAACACACAGTACTGTGCGGACATTGCTGTGATCCGGTTTGAAGGACCTATAGCTATCACTGGTGGTAGTGTCTCTGTTGCGGACACTGTCTTGGTACCACCGCAGGGCCTATTGCAGCCGACACAGTACTGTGCGGACATTGCTGTGATCCGGTTTGAAGGGCGCTGTAGCTATCACTGGTGGTAGTGTCTTTGTTGCTGGAGACCGTCTAGGTACCACCGCAGCGCCTATTGCAGCCAACACACAGTACTGTGCGGACATTGCTGTGATCCGGTTTGAAGGACCTATAGCTATCACTGGTGGTAGTGTCTCTGTTGCCGGAGACCGTCCAGGTACCACTGCAGGGCCTATTGCAGCCGACACACAGTACTGTGCGGATATTGCTGTGATCCGGTTTGAAGGGCGCTGTAGCTATCACTGGTGGTAATGTCTCTGTTGCTGGAGACCGTCTAGGTACCACCGCAGCGCCTATTGCAGCCAACACACAGTACTGTGCGGACATTGCTGTGATCCGGTTTGAAGGACCTATAGCTATCACTGGTGGTAGTGTCTCTGTTGCCGGAGACCGTCCAGGTACCACCGCAGCGCCTATTGCAGCCAACACACAGTACTGTGCGGACATTACTGTGATCCAGTTTGAAGGGCGCTGTAACCACTACTGATGGTAGTGTCTCTGTTGCCGGAGACCATCTAGGTACCACCGCGGCGACACTGTTTTGAATCGAGTTGGAGAGCTAGTAAGATTACCTGGGGAATGGATTCTTACGTCTCAGGCGACGAGCACAATGTGGTGCAGTGTGTATAACTTACTATCAGGTGAATATCCTGCTCAGTTCGTCGTTTCCTTATAAAATATTCAGGTTTATGGAGACGGCTCTTATGGAACTTCCACCTGATGATGTTTCAGTTGGAATGATATACAATGCAACCACATTACGCTCTTTGCTTTAAAATCTTGAATGTTGTTTCTTTGCCTCAATAGAAAAAAAAAAGTTAGGACTATAAATAGAAAATCACATCATTAATTACAATATTTATATATCTTATAATATTACCCTCATATTGAGGGTAGGCCTGTGTCCCAGCAGTGCAGACGTATTGGCTGCTGAAAAAAAAAATTCCTAAAAAAAAACCTACAGCGGTGTTGACATTATTAATCTATAATTAAGATATGTTGGAACTATCTACAGCTACAGCGCCCTTCGAACCGGATTATGAAAATTTATGCATACTGCTGTCTGAAGTTGCGGTGTTACCTACCGATTTACTGGTGGTAGGAATTTGACGCCGATGACTGTCTTGTGCTAGTACCAATGCTGCACAAACACCAATGCTGCTCTGAAGAGACGAGGGAAGAAGCACCAACATCATTTGGCTGGATAACTGAACTCCGTGTTCTTGCAGATCGGGCAGCGAGAGCAGCGAGAGCGAGGAGACTTCGGACTGGCCGCGGAGCCCCGTGCTCCCGGTCTACTGCAACAACTGACGCGCGCGCCGGCCGTCGCGTCACCAACACCCTCCACAACCGCGGCGCAACATTTCACAACGCCGTTAAACACCACCAGCGAGCACCACACGGAGAGAAGTACTCCAAGCCGTGACCCCTTAACTATCCTCGTACATCACCAACCATTCCACCATCAGTGCATATTGACAATTAAAAAAAATAATTACTAAAAAAACTGAAGCTTTAAAAATTAAGGGGTTTTTTATCAGTTAAGTGGTCACCACTTTAATTTATTGACGGTAGGATAGTGCAGGTGATCGGTGATGGCACCAGCGAGTCTCCTGCAGCGCGTTAGGTGATGAATTACTATCTGGTCTCAAAACCGCGCTACACCGGATCGAGATAACTAAAGTGCGACAGCGCGCTGTAGGAGGCTCCACTGTCTATGGTCACCGCCCATTCTAAATATATTACAAAAAAAAAAAATTATTAACATACAAAAAAAATCAAAACTGAAATCTGAATTGTATTTTTTATCTACACTCAATTTTTTTTTTAAATGTAATATTTTTTTAAAAAAAAATTTTGGAACTTAATAAAAGTAAGAGGTTTAGTATAATCTGTGACTAAACTGTTCAAAGTATCACATTGGTTGATCTATTGGCGCGAAGTTAACTGTACACGGCGGCCATTTTGTTGTATCGCGTCTATTTCACATACGAAACGAGTATAGATAAAATAACCATAGTTGTGGTGACGCAGTGAAACATTAGTCCTCCCCCCCACTCATTCTTATTACCATTTTATATACTGCTGTCGTCATATGTTTAATATATGAAAAACAAAATGGCGGAAATAATTGATCATCGATCATGGCTGTATGGGAATTTAATAATAAATAGAAATTGTGATAAATCATGAAAGTATCAAAATCAAATAATGACATATATACAATACTATTGACATAACTAAAATGGACACCGGAAGTCTCGGTGACAGGATATCGAATTGAAAAAGAGTTGTAGCGTTGCGCCAATCCCAGCGGTGGAACTGCACTGACCCCACGGTCCGAGGCAGTACTATAGGGCGCGTCGCTCCAACGCTCTGCTCGCTGCGATCCCAATTTTGAAACAGTCAAAACACCGTGAATCGCTCGTGGTATATATACACTGAATTCATAATAACCGCGGACACTATATGTGATTGGATATTCATCATCATCATCATTATCATCATCATCATCAGCAGCCGAGGCCTCCCTCAAAAATCTCCACATCGATCCTGCGCTGGATATTTAAATTGTAAATATTTAAAAAAATATTTATTACTTTATCATTTCGAGACTGATATACCATCATCACCATCACCATCATCATCATCAGTGTAATAGTCCACTGCTGGATGTAGGCTTCTCCCAAAGAACGCCACTGAAGCCCAGTCTTCGGCTAAATGGCGTTGTTAAATATTTCCTATACATACCAGTAAATATTTTCATCGTCAGTCCACTGCTGGACATACTGGGCTTTTAAGACTTCGAAACGAAATTGTGTAACCGATACGAAAACGTTTAGGTTTTTTTTTAATTTAATGATTTTTTTTAATGAACATATCAATCACATCATACCTAACCTAACCTAACCTAAAAATTAATATTATTCCAAGTCTAAATTCGAAAAAAAAAACTTTTGAATTAATCATAGACAAAATCTCGAATAACATACCTCCAAGGAGACTGGATCAGCGAACCCTGACTCCTATGAAGCCGCAATAGTAAAAAAAAAAAAACTAGCAGCGGGCCCACAGTTTATCAATAAAAAAAAAATGCAGAGCCAACACCATTAGCAGTCTCGTATATATAAATTAATGGCGGCATCTCCGAGAAATTTAAAAATGGAACCACTCGCTCGCAAGCCGGAACGCATGCGCATGTCCACGGAACGTTCCATTTTCAAACGCAGCGCATCGACCGTTTCCGAAATGTTCTAGTACAACATTCGATCATCAGCCTATAGACATCCACTGCTGGATATAGACCCATCCCTTTTTTTGTGTTTTTGTTTCGCGGGGGGAATTGTTTCAAAAATACCCTACTTCTGGGGGGAAGACGGGGTTATATAAGATTCTTACTAAAACCCCCTCGCTGGTCTGCATCAGTGCCTTCGGAGAGGCTCCGGGATCTCTTATAGAACTCACCGGTGCCGCTCTACACTCTGTGTTAACACGTCTCTGGGGAGCCTAACCCTCTTAAGCACCATCGCTGAGCCATACGCTGTTCCATGCGATAAAGGTCCCCATCCTCAAGGCCCGCGACACCCCTACACCCTTTCAGTCGCTTTCTACTACAGGCAGGGCTCACCTTACTCCTACTCTTACTAACCCAATACTACAGAGCTGATAGGCATCCTCCTGGGATCTCCACATAGATCGGTCTCTCATCCCGCAGCTTCCTGCTGCTCTCACCAGGTTGTCGGCCCACCTTGTGAGGGGGGAGCGGGTTAGCACACATTACACATCACTATTCCATGTACATAGCCCGACGGTACACAAATACCATGGTAAGCTATCGTTGCTCATACCACCACCACCGCTCATGGTGTTATTGTATTTGTCATATTCCAAATATAAAGGACAGCCTCGATTTGAAATTAAAAGTATTCGATGGTCGTTAATTTAAAAAAAAAAATCTAGTAGATACAAATATAAATGGCGATTTAGTTCCGTGTTGAGTTAATTACACGTGAACACTCGAAATTTGGTGGAGACTGCTTCTGCCGTTTAGAAGTCGGCGGAGCATCGATCTTACAAAACCCCATCCCCAATTGGGGTTGCGGGGGTGTTACGGCCAGCCATAGGGGCGGGGAACGGCTGGTTCATACTCATAGCCCAGTTTAAGAATACTATCAGTTTATGAGAGAAGCCTATGTCCAGCTGTGGGCATCTATCGGCAGGTGATGTTTTACATAAAATATAGTGTGCTAGTTTTCAACCTAATCACTCCACTTGAACTTAATGATAATTGGTGGGGAGGGAGTGGAGTGGGGGTAGGGGTGGGTATGTAGAAATTATTCTTGCACATGATATCATTATGTAGTTAAATAGATGAAAAATTCTATAGTAATTTTAATTGTATGTACCGAATGGGGGTTTGTACTAATCCCGTCGCCCACTCACCCAGTTCATCCCAGTATGTATGGTATTTCCAATATCTTCTCTATCTCTTTCTTCTTTCTCTCTCTCTCTCTATATATATATATATATATATATATATATGACATCCAATCACATCGAGTTCCGCTTTAAACTTCTTAGTGAATTAGACTTTTTTACTAATTTCAATGGAACCTGTTTCTGATATTATTATATTACTGGTAATTTTTAATGTAAGGGGGCGTTTGTTACGCGTTACAATACAATTGATTACCGGTAACATGTATTAGAACTAACCAGAGCGCTTTGTTACGAATGAAAGAAAGCCTCACGATATTTGTATGAAACGATATATACGATCACACATCTCCAAACATTACCGCGGTCCGGTTTGAAGGCCGACGCGATTGCATTGTATGTCATAACCTAACCAGCGCCTCTTATAAAAATATTGAAATATTTATTAAATACTCCTTTCATCTACAAAAATCAATAATTAAAAGAAAAACGCTCAATTCTTAGGACTTATCATTGTATAGCTTTAACCTGTAATTTAAAAAAAAAAACGTTTTGACGTTGACGAAAAGCGCGGCAACGGCGCCCTCGACCTTTCATCCTATCAACATATAGCTTTCTTACTGTGATGTTTGCAAAATTAAAATGGCGGCGAAGTGAAACATATTCCATATAGCGCGTAAGTATTTAAGCGAGGGGGGGGTGAATGAAAGAGAAAATGTGCGAAGGGGAGAAATGCCACCGAAGTTTTTTTTTTTTTTATTAATAAAAGTACACTACTTAGTATTGTATTACATATAATGTTTAAATATTAATTACTACTACTAACTCTAATCGACCGGGCGTTTGAATTTTGCTTTTGAAAATCAACAAAAAAAAAAAGGGGAGTTATAATTTTTTTTTTTTTTAATAATTTGTAGTTATTGTAGTATTTGATACTTATTTCTTATTAATGTATCTAGGTATAAATGTATGACACAAAAAAAAAATAATATAAATGTTGAAAAAATCCGAAAAAAAAATAATGATCTCAGGTATTTTTTTCTTGTTCGTAGCGTAACACGAGACGTTGAGTTAAATTTTTACAAAATCGCAAAAAAAAAAATCTATTGTCTTGTGTACGTGTGTGTGTGTGTAACCTTGTGTATGTGCGCGTGCGCGTCAGTCGTTGCATTTCGGCGTTTACGCTGCTGTGTGGTAAATGTTAATATAATTATTGTATATCAATGTTAAGGTCTTAGTTTTTTTTTTTTTTTTTCTAGTAAATGTAAGATCTAACTGGCTCGCGGAAGAGCGACCTTTGACTGGCGCTCTTCAAATAAAAATAAATTGTCGGACGTGTTGACAGCTTGTCTTTTTTATTTTAATCTGCGGCTCCGGGTGCGCGTTGCCTTTGCCCCGCGGATGTGAAACAAACTGTCAGCCCGTTGCGCACGTTCTAGCGTGAGGCCGTGGGAACAAAGTAATGAAATTAAAGCGATTGTATTTTTAAAAAGATATGAGATAAATTTAAAATTTTCAATTTGCACCCTTATTTGTTGTTCCGGCGCGCGGGGGTGACGCGCCCGCCGGAAGTGGATGTAACTGAACACCAACTTGTGATGTAAACAGAGATAAAATATTAATGTTTCGGATGAGAATAAACGAAACAGTTGCGACTCTTACGTTGGTTTTATTTTTTCCTCTCATCGCGCGCTGCCTTCAGTGATGACGGTGCCCTTTTTATTTAGTGGGGGAATCTGTATTATTCTTTTGGGGGGAAAAGGCCATGTGGTATTTTCACCAACGAAAACACTTGGTGATCGCCTAAAGCACATCCTAGAGAGGACTGTAACGTCCTCGCTCTGGTAAGACGAGCACTAAACCAAATCGCACTTGTTCATCCCGGTTTGCTGAGTGAGCAGTCAGCGCTTCCCCCCCACCTTCAAAGTTCCTAATCGGGGAACTATTTTAGTCGCCTTGTACGACAGGCAGGACTTACCTTACTCCTATTCTTAGTAACCCGAGACTAATCGGCAATAGTAGACTTGTATACATAAGTCCAAACAGTATTGTGCAGACATTGCTGTGATCCGGGTTGAAGGACTTATAGCTATCACTGGTGGTAGTGTCTCTGTTGCCGGAGACCGTCTAGGCACCACCGCAGCGCGTATTGCAGCCGACACACAGTACTGTGCGGACATTGCTGTGATCCGGTTTGAAGGACCTATAGCTATCACTGGTGGTAGTGTCTCTGTTGCCGGAGACCGTCTAGGTACCGCCGCAGCGCCTATTGCAGCCGACACACAGTACTGTGCGGACATTGCTGTGATCCGGTTTGAAGGACCTATAGCTATCACCGGTGGTAGTGTCTCTGTTGCCGGAGACCGTCTAGGTACCACCGCAGCGCCTATTGCAGCCGACACACAGTACTGTGCGGACATTGCTGTGATCCGGTTTGAAGGACCTATAGCTATCACTGGTGGTAGTGTCTCTGTTGCCGGAGACCGTCTAGGTACCACCGCAGCGCCTATTGCAGCCGACACACAGTACTGTGCGGAAATTGCTGTGATCCGGTTTGAAGGACCTATAGCTATCACTGGTGGTAGTGTCTCTGTTGCCGGAGACCGTCTAGGTACCACCGCAGCGCCTATTGCAGCCGACACACAGTACTGTGCGGAAATTGCTGTGATCCGGTTTGAAGGACCTATAGCTATCACTGGTGGTAGTGTCTCTGTTGCCGGAGACCGTCTAGGTACCACCGCAGCGCCTATTGCAGCCGACACACAGTACTGTGCGGAAATTGCTGTGATCCGGTTTGAAGGACCTATAGCTATCACTGGTGGTAGTGTATCTGTTGCCGGAGACCGTCTAGGTACCACCGCAGCGCCTATTGCAGCCGACACACAGTACTGTGCGGACATTGCTGTGATCCGGTTTGAAGGACCTATAGCTATCACTGGTGGTAGTGTCTCTGTTGCCGGTGACCGTCTAGGTACCACCGCAGCGCCTATTGCAGCCGACATTGCTGTGATCCGGTTTGAAGGACCTATAGCTATCACTGGTGGTAGTGTCTCTGTTGCCGGAGACCGTCTAGGTACCACCGCAGCGCCTATTGCAGCCGACACACAGTACTGTGCAGACATTGCTGTGATCCGGTTTGAAGGACCTATAGCTATCACTGGTGGTAGTGTCTCTGTTGCCGGAGACCGTCTAGGTACCACCGCAGCGCCTATTGCAGCCGACACACAGTACTGTGCGGAAATTGCTGTGATCCGGTTTGAAGGACCTATAGCTATCACTGGTGGTAGTGTATCTGTTGCCGGAGACCGTCTAGGTACCACCGCAGCGCCTATTGCAGCCGACACACAGTACTGTGCGGACATTGCTGTGATCCGGTTTGAAGGACCTATAGCTATCACTGGTGGTAGTGTCTCTGTTGCCGGTGACCGTCTAGGTACCACCGCAGCGCCTATTGCAGCCGACATTGCTGTGATCCGGTTTGAAGGACCTATAGCTATCACTGGTGGTAGTGTCTCTGTTGCCGGAGACCGTCTAGGTACCACCGCAGCGCCTATTGCAGCCGACACACAGTACTGTGCAGACATTGCTGTGATCCGGTTTGAAGGACCTATAGCTATCACTGGTGGTAGTGTCTCTGTTGCCGGAGACCGTCTAGGTACCACCGCAGCGCCTATTGCAGCCGACACACAGTACTGTGCGGACATTGCTGTGATCCGGTTTGAAGGACCTATAGCTATCACTGGTGGTAGTGTCTCTGTTGCCCGAGACCGTCTAGGTACCACCGCAGCGCCTATTGCAGCCGACATTGCTGTGATCCGGTTTGAAGGACCTATAGCTATCACTGGTGGTAGTGTCTCTGTTGCCGGAGACCGTCTAGGTACCACCGCAGCGCCTATTGCAGCCGACACACAGTACTGTGCGGAAATTGCTGTGATCCGGTTTGAAGGACTTATAGCTATCACTGGTGGTAGTGTCTCTGTTGCCGGAGACCGTCTAGGTACCACCGCAGCGCCTATTGCAGCCGACACACAGTACTGTGCGGAAATTGCTGTGATCCGGTTTGAAGGACCTATAGCTATCACTGGTGGTAGTGTCTCTGTTGCCGGAGACCGTCTAGGTACCACCGCAGCGCCTATTGCAGCCGACACACAGTACTGTGCGGACATTGCTGTGATCCGGTTTGAAAGACCTATAGCTATCACTGGTGGTAGTGTCTCTGTTGCCGGAGACCGTCTAGGTACCACCGCAGCGCCTATTGCAGCCGACACAGTACTGTACGGACATTGCTGTGATCCGGTTTGAAGGACCTATAGCTATCACTGGTGGTAGTGTCTCTGTTGCCGGTGACCGTCTAGGTACCACCGCAGCGCCTATTGCAGCCGACACACAGTACTGTGCGGAAATTGCTGTGATCCGGTTTGAAGGACTTATAGCTATCACTGGTGGTAGTGTCTCTGTTGCCGGAGACCGTCTAGGTACCACCGCAGCGCCTATTGCAGCCGACACACAGTACTGTGCGGACATTGCTGTGATCCGGTTTGAAGGACCTATAGCTATCACTGGTGGTAGTGTCTCTGTTGCCGGAGACCGTCTAGGTACCACCGCAGCGCCTATTGCAGCCGACACACAGTACTGTGCGGAAATTGCTGTGATCCGGTTTGAAGGACTTATAGCTATCACTGGTGGTAGTGTCTCTGTTGCCGGAGACCGTCTAGGTACCACCGCAGCGCCTATTGCAGCCGACACACAGTACTGTGCGGAAATTGCTGTGATCCGGTTTGAAGGACCTATAGCTATCACTGGTGGTAGTGTCTCTGTTGCCGGAGACCGTCTAGGTACCACCGCAGCGCCTATTGCAGCCGACACACAGTACTGTGCGGACATTGCTGTGATCCGGTTTGAAAGACCTATAGCTATCACTGGTGGTAGTGTCTCTGTTGCCGGAGACCGTCTAGGTACCACCGCAGCGCCTATTGCAGCCGACACAGTACTGTACGGACATTGCTGTGATCCGGTTTGAAGGACCTATAGCTATCACTGGTGGTAGTGTCTCTGTTGCCGGTGACCGTCTAGGTACCACCGCAGCGCCTATTGCAGCCGACACACAGTACTGTGCGGAAATTGCTGTGATCCGGTTTGAAGGACTTATAGCTATCACTGGTGGTAGTGTCTCTGTTGCCGGAGACCGTCTAGGTACCACCGCAGCGCCTATTGCAGCCGACACACAGTACTGTGCGGAAATTGCTGTGATCCGGTTTGAAGGACCTATAGCTATCACTGGTGGTAGTGTCTCTGTTGCCGGAGACCGTCTAGGTACCACCGCAGCGCCTATTGCAGCCGACACACAGTACTGTGCGGAAATTGCTGTGATCCGGTTTGAAGGACTTATAGCTATCACTGGTGGTAGTGTCTCTGTTGCCGGAGACCGTCTAGGTACCACCGCAGCGCCTATTGCAGCCGACACACAGTACTGTGCGGACATTGCTGTGATCCGGTTTGAAAGACCTATAGCTATCACTGGTGGTAGTGTCTCTGTTGCCGGAGACCGTCTAGGTACCACCGCAGCGCCTATTGCAGCCGACATTGCTGTGATCCGGTTTGAAGGACCTATAGCTATCACTGGTGGTAGTGTCTCTGTTGCCGGAGACCGTCTAGGTACCACCGCAGCGCCTATTGCAGCCGACACACAGTACTGTGCAGACATTGCTGTGATCCGGTTTGAAGGACCTATAGCTATCACTGGTGGTAGTGTCTCTGTTGCCGGAGACCGTCTAGGTACCACCGCAGCGCCTATTGCAGCCGACACACAGTACTGTGCGGACATTGCTGTGATCCGGTTTGAAGGACCTATAGCTATCACTGGTGGTAGTGTCTCTGTTGCCGGAGACCGTCTAGGTACCACCGCAGCGCCTATTGCAGCCGACATTGCTGTGATCCGGTTTGAAGGACCTATAGCTATCACTGGTGGTAGTGTCTCTGTTGCCGGAGACCGTCTAGGTACCACCGCAGCGCCTATTGCAGCCGACACACAGTACTGTGCGGAAATTGCTGTGATCCGGTTTGAAGGACTTATAGCTATCACTGGTGGTAGTGTCTCTGTTGCCGGAGACCGTCTAGGTACCACCGCAGCGCCTATTGCAGCCGACACACAGTACTGTGCGGAAATTGCTGTGATCCGGTTTGAAGGACTTATAGCTATCACTGGTGGTAGTGTCTCTGTTGCCGGAGACCGTCTAGGTACCACCGCAGCGCCTATTGCAGCCGACACACAGTACTGTGCGGAAATTGCTGTGATCCGGTTTGAAGGACCTATAGCTATCACTGGTGGTAGTGTCTCTGTTGCCGGAGACCGTCTAGGTACCACCGCAGCGCCTATTGCAGCCGACACACAGTACTGTGCGGAAATTGCTGTGATCCGGTTTGAAGGACTTATAGCTATCACTGGTGGTAGTGTCTCTGTTGCCGGAGACCGTCTAGGTACCACCGCAGCGCCTATTGCAGCCGACACACAGTACTGTGCGGAAATTGCTGTGATCCGGTTTGAAGGACCTATAGCTATCACTGGTGGTAGTGTCTCTGTTGCCGGAGACCGTCTAGGTACCACCGCAGCGCCTATTGCAGCCGACACACAGTACTGTGCGGACATTGCTGTGATCCGGTTTGAAAGACCTATAGCTATCACTGGTGGTAGTGTCTCTGTTGTCGGAGACCGTCTAGGTACCACCGCAGCGCCTATTGCAGCCGACACAGTACTGTACGGACATTGCTGTGATCCGGTTTGAAGGACCTATAGCTATCACTGGTGGTAGTGTCTCTGTTGCCGGTGACCGTCTAGGTACCATCGCAGCGCCTATTGCAGCCGACACACAGTACTGTGCGGACATTGCTGTGATCCGGTTTGAAGGACCTATAGCTATCACTGGTGGTAGTGTCTCTGTTGCCGGAGACCGTCTAGGTACCACCGCAGCGCCTATTGCAGCCGACACACAGTACTGTGCAGACATTGCTGTGATCCGGTTTGAAGGACCTATAGCTATCACTGGTGGTAGTGTCTCTGTTGCCGGAGACCGTCTAGGTACCACCGCAGCGCCTATTGCAGCCGACACACAGTACTGTGCAGACATTGCTGTGATCCGGTTTGAAGGACCTATAGCTATCACTGGTGGTAGTGTCTCTGTTGCCGGAGACCGTCTAGGTACCACCGCAGCGCCTATTGCAGCCGACACACAGTACTGTGCGGACATTGCTGTGATCCGGTTTGAAAGACCTATAGCTATCACTGGTGGTAGTGTCTCTGTTGCCGGAGACCGTCTAGGTACCACCGCAGCGCCTATTGCAGCCGACACACAGTACTGTGCGGACATTGCTGTGATCCGGTTTGAAGGACCTATAGCTATCACTGGTGGTAGTGTCTCTGTTGCTGGAGACCGTGTAGGTACCACCGCAGCGCCTATTGCAGCCGACACACAGTACTGTGCGGACATTGCTGTGATCCGGTTTGAAGGACCTATAGCTATCACTGGTGGTAGTGTCTCTGTTGCTGGAGACCGTGTAGGTACCACCGCAGCGCCTATTGCAGCCGACACACAGTACTGTGCGGACATTGCTGTGATCCGGTTTGAAGGACCTATAGCTATCACTGGTGGTAGTGTCTCTGTTGCCGGAGACCGTCTAGGTACCACCGCAGCGCCTATTGCAGCCGACACACAGTACTGTACGGACATTGCTGTGATCCGGTTTGAAGGACCTATAGCTATCACTGGTGGTAGTGTCTCTGTTGCCGGTGACCGTCTAGGTACCACCGCAGCGCCTATTGCAGCCGACACACAGTACTGTGCGGAAATTGCTGTGATCCGGTTTGAAGGACTTATAGCTATCACTGGTGGTAGTGTCTCTGTTGCCGGAGACCGTCTAGGTACCACCGCAGCGCCTATTGCAGCCGACACACAGTACTGTGCGGAAATTGCTGTGATCCGGTTTGAAGGACCTATAGCTATCACTGGTGGTAGTGTCTCTGTTGCCGGAGACCGTCTAGGTACCACCGCAGCGCCTATTGCAGCCGACACACAGTACTGTGCGGAAATTGCTGTGATCCGGTTTGAAGGACTTATAGCTATCACTGGTGGTAGTGTCTCTGTTGCCGGAGACCGTCTAGGTACCACCGCAGCGCCTATTGCAGCCGACACACAGTACTGTGCGGAAATTGCTGTGATCCGGTTTGAAGGACCTATAGCTATCACTGGTGGTAGTGTCTCTGTTGCCGGAGACCGTCTAGGTACCACCGCAGCGCCTATTGCAGCCGACACACAGTACTGTGCGGACATTGCTGTGATCCGGTTTGAAAGACCTATAGCTATCACTGGTGGTAGTGTCTCTGTTGCCGGAGACCGTCTAGGTACCACCGCAGCGCCTATTGCAGCCGACACAGTACTGTACGGACATTGCTGTGATCCGGTTTGAAGGACCTATAGCTATCACTGGTGGTAGTGTCTCTGTTGCCGGTGACCGTCTAGGTACCACCGCAGCGCCTATTGCAGCCGACACACAGTACTGTGCGGAAATTGCTGTGATCCGGTTTGAAGGACTTATAGCTATCACTGGTGGTAGTGTCTCTGTTGCCGGAGACCGTCTAGGTACCACCGCAGCGCCTATTGCAGCCGACACACAGTACTGTGCGGAAATTGCTGTGATCCGGTTTGAAGGACCTATAGCTATCACTGGTGGTAGTGTCTCTGTTGCCGGAGACCGTCTAGGTACCACCGCAGCGCCTATTGCAGCCGACACACAGTACTGTGCGGAAATTGCTGTGATCCGGTTTGAAGGACTTATAGCTATCACTGGTGGTAGTGTCTCTGTTGCCGGAGACCGTCTAGGTACCACCGCAGCGCCTATTGCAGCCGACACACAGTACTGTGCGGAAATTGCTGTGATCCGGTTTGAAGGACCTATAGCTATCACTGGTGGTAGTGTCTCTGTTGCCGGAGACCGTCTAGGTACCACCGCAGCGCCTATTGCAGCCGACACACAGTACTGTGCGGACATTGCTGTGATCCGGTTTGAAAGACCTATAGCTATCACTGGTGGTAGTGTCTCTGTTGCCGGAGACCGTCTAGGTACCACCGCAGCGCCTATTGCAGCCGACACAGTACTGTACGGACATTGCTGTGATCCGGTTTGAAGGACCTATAGCTATCACTGGTGGTAGTGTCTCTGTTGCCGGTGACCGTCTAGGTACCATCGCAGCGCCTATTGCAGCCGACACACAGTACTGTGCGGACATTGCTGTGATCCGGTTTGAAGGACCTATAGCTATCACTGGTGGTAGTGTCTCTGTTGCCGGAGACCGTCTAGGTACCACCGCAGCGCCTATTGCAGCCGACACACAGTACTGTGCAGACATTGCTGTGATCCGGTTTGAAGGACCTATAGCTATCACTGGTGGAAGTGTCTCTGTTGCCGGAGACCGTCTAGGTACCACCGCAGCGCCTATTGCAGCCGACACACAGTACTGTGCAGACATTGCTGTGATCCGGTTTGAAGGACCTATAGCTATCACTGGTGGTAGTGTCTCTGTTGCCGGAGACCGTCTAGGTACCACCGCAGCGCCTATTGCAGCCGACACACAGTACTGTGCGGACATTGCTGTGATCCGGTTTGAAAGACCTATAGCTATCACTGGTGGTAGTGTCTCTGTTGCCGGAGACCGTCTAGGTACCACCGCAGCGCCTATTGCAGCCGACACACAGTACTGTGCGGACATTGCTGTGATCCGGTTTGAAGGACCTATAGCTATCACTGGTGGTAGTGTCTCTGTTGCCGGAGACCGTCTAGGTACCACCGCAGCGCCTATTGCAGCCGACACACAGTACTGTGCGGACATTGCTGTGATCCGGTTTGAAGGACCTATAGCTATCACTGGTGGTAGTGTCTCTGTTGCCGGAGACCGTCTAGGTACCACCGCAGCGCCTATTGCAGCCGACACACAGTACTGTGCGGACATTGCTGTGATCCGGTTTGAAGGACCTATAGCTATCACTGGTGGTAGTGTCTCTGTTGCCGGAGACCGTCTAGGTACCACCGCAGCGCCTATTGCAGCCGACACACAGTACTGTGCAGACATTGCTGTAATCCGGTTTGAAGGACCTATAGCTATCACTGGTGGTAGTGTCTCTGTTGCTGGAGACCGTGTAGGTACCACCGCAGCGCCTATTGCAGCCGACACACAGTACTGTGCGGACATTGCTGTGATCCGGTTTGAAGGACCTATAGCTATCACTGGTGGTAGTGTCTCTGTTGCCGGAGACCGTCTAGGTACCACCGCAGCGCCTATTGCAGCCGACACACAGTACTGTGCAGACATTGCTGTGATCCGGTTTGAAGGACCTATAGCTATCACTGGTGGTAGTGTCTCTGTTGCCGGAGACCGTCTAGGTACCACCGCAGCGCCTATTGCAGCCGACACACAGTACTGTGCGGACATTGCTGTGATCCGGTTTGAAGGACCTATAGCTATCACTGGTGGTAGTGTCTCTGTTGCCGGAGACCGTCTAGGTACCACCGCAGCGCCTATTGCAGCCGACACACAGTACTGTGCGGACATTGCTGTGATCCGGTTTGAAGGACCTATAGCTATCACTGGTGGTAGTGTCTCTGTTGCTGGAGACCGTGTAGGTACCACCGCAGCGCCTATTGCAGCCGACACACAGTACTGTGCAGACATTGCTGTGATCCGGTTTGAAGGACCTATAGCTATCACTGGCGGTAGTGTCTCTGTTGCCGGAGACCGTCTAGGTACCACCGCAGCGCCTACTGCAGCCGACACACAGTACTGTGCAGACATTGCTGTGATCCGGTTTGAAGGACCTATAGCTATCACTGGTGGTAGTGTCTCTGTTGCCGGAGACCGTCTAGGTACCACCGCAGCGCCTATTGCAGCCGACACACAGTACTGTGCGGACATTGCTGTGATCCGGTTTGAAGGACCTATAGCTATCACTGGTGGTAGTGTCTCTGTTGCTGGAGACCGTGTAGGTACCACCGCAGCGCCTATTGCAGCCGACACACAGTACTGTGCAGACATTGCTGTGATCCGGTTTGAAGGACCTATAGCTATCACTGGTGGTAGTGTCTCTGTTGCTGGAGACCGTGTAGGTACCACCGCAGCGCCTATTGCAGCCGACACACAGTACTGTGCGGACATTGCTGTGATCCGGTTTGAACGACCTATAGGTATCACTGGCGGTAGTGTCTCTGTTGCCGGAGACCGTCTAGGTACCACCGCAGCGCCTACTGCAGCCGACACACAGTACTGTGCGGACATTGCTGTGATCCGGTTTGAAGGATCTATAGCTATCACTGGTGGTAGTGTCTCTGTTGCCTGATACTGTCTAGGTACCACCGCAGGGCCTATTGCAGCCGACACACAGTACTGTGTAGACATTGCCATGATCCGGTTTGAAGGGCGTTGTTGGTATTTTAAATACTGTCTCGCCGCTTATTTGTTTATAAAAGATAATCCAAATAAAACGAACACATAGTACAAAATATATATTTGCAACAGTTTTAATGTATTAAGATTAATCTAATACGCGAGGCACTCGCTCTGCTGCGGACGGTGAACGGGCAAGGAGTCGGGCTAGTTACTATGAGCGAGTAGCTGAAGACAGCTTTGTCGCTGGATCATGAGCGAGTCTGCAAGGGCGACGGACGATCACTCGGCAGGCGAGTCGTCTGATCGCAAAGCAGGCACAGACAGAACTAGTAGAGGGAGTCCCGCCGGTAGTGTGAGTACACAGAGTTCCTACGGACGATCACTCGCCTGGCGAGTCGTCTGATCGCAAAGCGGGCACAGGCAGAACTAGTAGAGGGAGTCCCGCCGGTAGTGTGAGTACACAGACTTCCGACGAACGATCACTCGCCTGGCGAGTCGTCTGATCGCAAAGCGGGCACAGACAGAACTAGTAGAGGGAGTCCCGCCGGTAGTGTGAGTACACAGACTTTCGACGGACGATCACTCGCCTGGCGAGTCGTCTGATCGCAAAGCAGGCACAGACAGAACTAGTAGAGGGAGTCCCGCCGGTAGTGTGAGTAGACAGAGTTCCTACGGACGATCACTCGCCTGGCGAGTCGTCTGATCGCAAAGCGGGCACAGACAGAACTAGTAGAGGGAGTCCCGCCGGTAGTGTGAGTACACAGACTTTCGACGGACGATCACTCGCCTGGCGAGTCGTCTGATCGCAAAGCAGGCACAGACAGAATTAGTAGAGGGAGTCCCGCCGGTAGTGTGAGTACATAGACTTTCGACGAACGATCACTCGCCTGGCGAGTCGTCTGATCGCAAAGCAGGCACAGACAGAACTAGTAGAGGGAGTCCCGCCGGTAGTGTGAGTACACAGAGTTCCTACGGACGATCACTCGCCTGGCGAGTCGTCTGATCGCAAAGCGGGCACAGGCAGAACTAGTAGAGGGAGTCCCGCCGGTAGTGTGAGTACATAGACTTTCGACGAACGATCACTCGCCTGGCGAGTCGTCTGATCGCAAAGCAGGCACAGACAGAACTAGTAGAGGGAGTCCCGCCGGTAGTGTGAGTACACAGAGTTCCTACGGACGATCACTCGCCTGGCGAGTCGTCTGATCGCAAAGCGGGCACAGGCAGAACTAGTAGAGGGAGTCCCGCCGGTAGTGTGAGTACATAGACTTTCGACGAACGATCACTCGCCTGGCGAGTCGTCTGATCGCAAAGCAGGCACAGACAGAACTAGTAGAGGGAGTCCCGCCGGTAGTGTGAGTACACAGAGTTCCTACGGACGATCACTCGCCTGGCGAGTCGTCTGATCGCAAAGCGGGCACAGGCAGAACTAGTAGAGGGAGTCCCGCCGGTAGTGTGAGTACACAGACTTCCGGCGAACGATCACTCGCCTGGCGAGTCGTCTGATCGCAAAGTAGGCACAGACAGAACTAGTAGAGGGAGTCCCGCCGGTAGTGTGAGTACACAGACTTCCGACGAACGATCACTCGCCTGGCGAGTCGTCTGATCGCAAAGCAGGCACAGACAAAACTAGTAGAGGGAGTCCCGCCGGTAGTGTGAGTAGACAGAGTTCCTACGGACGATCACTCGCCTGGCGAGTCGTCTGATCGCAAAGCGGGCACAGACAGAACTAGTAGAGGGAGTCCCGCCGGTAGTGTGAGTACACAGAGTTCCGACGAACGATCACTCGCCTGGCGGGTCGCCTGATCGCAAAGAGGGCACAGACAGAACTAGTAGAGGGAGTCCCCCCGGTAGTGTGAGTACACAGAGTTCCGACGGACGATCACTCGCCTGGCGGGTCGCCTGATCGCAAAGAGGGCACAGACAGAACTAGTAGAGGGAGTCCCCCCGGTAGTGTGAGTACACAGAGTTCCGACGGACGATCACTCGCCTGGCGAGTCGTCTGATCGCAAAGCTGGCACAGACAGAACTGGTAGAGGGAGTCCCGCCGGTAGTGTGAGTACACAGAGTTCCGACGGACGATCACTCGCCTGGCGAGTCGTCTGATCGCAAAGCGGGCACAGACAGAACTAGTAGAGGGAGTCCCGCCGGTAGTGTGAGTACACAGACTTTCGACGGACGATCACTCGCCTGGCGAGTCGTCTGATCGCAAAGCGGGCACAGACAGAACTAGTAGAGGGAGTCCCGCCGGTAGTGTGAGTACACAGACTTCCGACGAACGATCACTCGCCTGGCGAGTCGTCTGATCGCAAAGCGGGCACGGACAGAACTAGTAGAGGGAGTCCCGCCGGTAGTGTGAGTAGACAGAGTTCCGACGGACGATCACTCGCCTGGCGGGTCGTCTGATCGCAAAGCAGGCACAGACAGAACCAGTAGAGGGAGTTCCGCCGGCAGTGTGAGTAGACAGAGTTCCAACGGACGATCACTCGCCTGGCGGGTCGTCTGATCACAAAGCGGGCACAGATAGAACTAGTAGAGGGAGTTCCGCCAGCAGTGTGAGTAGACAGAGTTCCGACGGACGATCACTCGCCTGGCGGGTCGTCTAATCACAAAGCGGGCACAGACAGAACCAGTAGAGGGAGTTCCGCCGGCAGTGTGAGTAGACAGAGTTCCGACGGACGATCACTCGCCTGGCGGGTCGTCTGATCGCAAAGCAGGCACAGACAGAACCAGTAGAGGGAGTTCCGCCGGCAGTGTGAGTAGACAGAGTTCCGACGGACGATCACTCGCCTGGCGGGTCGTCTGATCACAAAGCGGGCACAGATAGAACTAGTAGAGGGAGTTCCGCCGGCAGTGTGAGTAGACAGAGTTCCGACGGACGATCACTCGCCTGGCGGGTCGTCTGATCGCAAAGCAGGCACAGACAGAACCAGTAGAGGGAGTTCCGCCGGCAGTGTGAGTAGACAGAGTTCCGACGGACGATCACTCGCCTGGCGGGTCGTCTGATCGCAAAGCAGGCACAGACAGAACCAGTAGAGGGAGTTCCGCCGGCAGTGTGAGTAGACAGAGTTCCGACGGACGATCACTCGCCTGGCGGGTCGTCTGATCGCAAAGCAGGCACAGACAGAACCAGTAGAGGGAGTTCCGCCGGCAGTGTGAGTAGACAGAGTTCCGACGGACGATCACTCGCCTGGCGGGTCGTCTGATCGCAAAGCAGGCACAGACAGAACCAGTAGAGGGAGTTCCGCCGGCAGTGTGAGTAGACAGAGTTCCGACGGACGATCACTCGCCTGGCGGGTCGTCTGATCACAAAGCGGGCACAGACAGAACTAGTAGAGGGAGTCCCGCCGGCAGTGTGAGTAGACAGAGTTCAACTATACATATATCTATCTCTTTCATTCGCACGTATATACGTATACCGAGTAAAGTAGATAGCTGGTCGTTTACTAGCCTACAGTAGAACGAGTGCATTGTGCTCTACGCAAATATATAAACTACATTACATTTTCTAATTTAATAACTACATGCAATGATCTGTGTATTAGGCAATCACATAAATATGGGTGATCACATAAAAAGGAGTGTAAGATGCGAGTCACTGGAACCGAGTCTATCTTACCGGCTCGTAGTGCATCACGGACAAGGCTCTGGGTTCCACTAACCCGCATTGGGACTGCGTGGTGGGGAATGGGCCTAAACTCCCCCCCTTCCCATATGAACCCTTACAAACTACTGCCGCTAGAACACAGTAGTGGACGCCATGCTGCCCAGCACTAATCAATGTGGGGATGCTTATCGGAGGTCTACGTCTAGCAGTGGACGTCGTCTCCCAAAATGGTGGGATTATTGAGAAGTAACAATGCAAAATCATCCATCCACCAAATGGTATACTATTAATGAAATTATGAAAAATTTTATATATTTTAAACAGTGGCTGTATGACCAACGGACCTTTGTCAAATAAATGAAAACTAAATACGTCCACTATGGTATTGGAGGTTTATATACACCGTCATTATAAGCTGATAGACGTCCACTGGTGGACGTGGGCCTACTCGTATCTCCATATCAATAGGTCCCGCGTAGCTCGCATCCAACTTCTTCCCTCGATCTTCACCAGATCCTCGGACCAGCTAGTGGAAGGCCAATACTGCCTCATATATATATTACTAAATACTGGCTGGTTTTTTTTTATTCAACGAAGCGACGAGACGAGCGGGACGTTCATTTGATAGTAATACACAATTGTATTCGTCTAAAGAGTAGTCTAGTTACCTCAGTAATTACACTATCTACAGCGCCCTTCAAACCGGAACACAGTAACCACATAGACGAACTAGGTGGGGCAATAAATATCCTAATTAGAGCCGATTTATATGGAAGAGGGTTGCAGCTGAATTGTTCTGCTCAACCAGAGACAAAGGACTACCACGCTGATCGCCAACCTTCACCAGTGGGAGAGGCAGTTTAAGAAGAAGGGTTATAGCTACTGTAATTACTGCGGTAACAATACTTATGTCCAAGAGCCTCTACCACATGGATGGGAGCTGGAGTATACATCATGCGGTCTACTCTGCGTATGACCGCAATCAAGGCGACGAGCACAGAACAGTGTCATCATCATCATCATCAGACATCCACTGCTGGACTTAAGCCTAGTGCAGTGTATAAAAAATAATCTAGCCATAATCTAGATATAGTATGTAACAGTTCATTTCTTCACCTTCTCAGGCTTCCGGTTTGGATTTGAAGAAATTGTATAAGGATGTCTGCACCAGGCCATCGGACAGCTTCTCATGCTTCATGTATTTCCTCTTGACGGGCGTCACCTTGTGTTCCGGTTTCTCTATCACCGCTTTACTATTCGCGCTCTCAGAGTATTTAAACACGTACTGCTGCAGAGGCTTCCGTCTGCTCTCCGGCTCCCCCGTCTTGGACTTCCTCAATACTTTCCCCTTCGACTTGGACAATCTCTTCTCCTTCTCTTTTAATACTTCCCGCGTTTTCGATTCTCTCTTCGTCAACGTTTCCGGTGCTCCTCTCGTTCGCTTCGAAATTGACGTTCTATCCTGTAAACGTTTCAACGTTTTCGTCTCTCTCAACTCTCTCTTCATCCTCTTACCTCTCTGTTCTGCCGGTTCCTCTGTTATCTTCAGCTTCAACCTCTCATTCCGCCACCGGATTTTAACCTTAATGTCTTTCCGCGCAGCGCGCCGAAACTTGACAGTGTTCTTGACTTCCCAATCATCTTTCCTCTCGCATTCGACTTCAATCTCCGACTCCTTCTTGTACTTCACCAAAAGTTTATTCAGTTTCCTCTTTCTCTTTGCTTCCGTATCCTCTTCCGGAAACTTCAGTTTTGCGGCTCTCTTCGATTTGTGTGAGTCCGTTGTATAATCATCGTCGTTATTTCCGTTTTTTTGATCGTTCATTGAATTATATTTCCTGTCCACCTCGTTTAAGTATTGGTGTTTGAAACTTTCCAAGTCTATGTCCAGCTTGTTACACTGCAGCACATCTTTGTTCATTGCGCTGAATTTTATGGCACATTTGTCATTCATCACAGAACCATGCTCCGATTCCAGTTCAAGCATAGTATGATCTTCAACTCCTCTTTTAACAGAACCATGCTCCGATTCCAGTTCAAGCATTGTATGATCTTCAACTCCTCTTTTAACAGAACCATGCTCCGATTCCAGTTCAAGTATTGTATGACCTTCAACTCCTCTTTTAACAGAACCATGCTCCGATTCCAGTTCAAGTATTGTATGACCTTCAACTCCTCTTTTAACAGAACCATGCTCCGATTCCAGTTCAAACATTGTATGATCTTCAACTCCTCTTTTAACAGAACCATGCTCCAATTCCGATTCAAGCATTGTATGCTCTTCAACTCCTCTTTTAACAGAACCATGCTCCGATTCCAGTCCAAGCATTGTATGATCTTCTACTTCTCTTTTAACAGAACCATGCTCCGATTCCAGTTCAAGGATTGTATGATCTTCAACTTCTCTTTTAACAGAACCATGCTCCGATTCCGATTCAAGCATTGTATGATCTTCAACTCCTCTTTTAACAGAACCATGCTCCGATTCCAGTTCAAGCATTGTATGATCTACTTCTCTTTTAACAGAACCATGCTCCGATTCCAGTTCAAGCATTGTATGATCTTCTACTCCTCTTTTAACAGAACTATGATCTGATTCCGATTCAAGCATTGTATGATCTTCTACTCCTCTTTTAACAGAACCATGCTCCAATTCAGATTCAAGCATTGTATGATCTTCAACTCCTCTTTTAACAGAACTATGATCTGATTCCGATTCAAGCATTGTATGATCTTCTACTCCTCTTTTAACAGAACCATGCTCCGATTCCAGTTCAAGCATTGTATGATCTTCAACTCCTCTTTTAACAGAACCATGCTCCGATTCCGATTCAAGCATTGTATGATCTTCTACTCCTTTTTTAACAGAACCATGCTCCGATTCCGATTCAAGCATTGTATGATCTTCAACTCCTCTTTTAACAGAACCATGCTCCGATTCCGATTCAAGCATTGTATGATCTTCAACTCCTCTTTTAACAGAACCATGCTCCGACTCCGATTCAAGCATTGTATGATCTTCAACTCCTCTTTTAACAGAACCATGCTCCGATTCCGATTCAAGCATTGTATGATCTTCTACTCTTCTTTTAACAGAACTTTGATCTGTTTCCGGTTCAAGCATTGTATGATCTTCAACTCCTCTTTTAACAGAACCATGCCCCGATTCCGATTCAAGCATTGTATGATCTTCAACTCCTCTTTTAACAGAACTATGATCTGATTCCGATTCAAGCATTGTATGATCTTCTACTCCCCTTTTAACAGAACCACGAACTGATTCCGATTCCAGCATTGTGTGATCTTCTACTCTTCTTTTAACAGAACTTTGATCTGTTTCCGGTTCAAGCATTATATGATCTTCAACTCCTCTTTTAACAGAACCATGATCCGACTCCAGTTCAAGCATTGTATGAACTTCTACTTCTCTTCTAATACAACTATGATCCAATTCTAGATTCAGCGTTATATGGTTTTCCACTTCTCCCATTATGTCTCTTTTCGTTTCAACTTTACCATTTTGTACAGGATTGCCATTTTCGATTATCTGATGAAAAAAACGGAAGTTTATCAATACATATGAAAATATGGAATTTTTATGCAGGTAGTTGTTGAAACGGTTGATCCGATTTACAGGCTTTCACTGGTATGTAGCTGAAGATAGGGAATATTAGAGACATTTATTTTTTACTAGTGTTAGTATGTCTCTTACCGGACACCATACAGATAGATACTTTTATTACTGTCCGGTCTGAAAGGTGCTGTAGCTAGTGAAACTACCGCCCTTCAAACCGGCACGCAGTAATGTTCGCACAGAATGTACAATAGTATATAAAGTCACAAATACCTTTTGAGCTTCCATTTCCATCTCCGGATATTTCTTAGGCGATATCCATTCCTTTATTGGTCCTTTAGCTTTGATCTTCTCTTTGTATAAATTTCTGAACACGCTCTCCACTATGTCGCTGAAATTATTAGTAAGATTATTACTATAATGTAGTAATATTATTAGCACGTGAGTTGATTGTTAAGGGATATCGTTATTAACCACCGCTGAACCTAAGTTATAGGCATAGTGATGGAAAATGGAGTGGAGAAAATACTTGCGCATACCCGTCCTCGCGGGGGCAAGGACAGGTTATGTCGGACTTGCATCGACTAAAACCCCCACGATTCCGCCTCGTCATTGGCGAGGTCACGGGAACGCTCTTGCACACATCCAAGCCCCACCTCGGAAGGGAGGGAAGAACCCTCTTTTTCCACCTCCGTAGGGACACGCCGAACCACACAGTGTGATCTCTCCTCGGCCTCTTATAGGCGCCGTCACCCAGAAGCCATAGGGGTTAAGATAGAAAACTCACCCGGCTCCCTGCGGCGGATCCGAGGTTGGGCCCGCCGCTACCCGTTATACGGCCGCGGAGGATAGAGAGAGCGGCGCATCGCAATACCGACACTCCTCTTCCCCTCGGCCCAACCGCCGGCACATTAGCGGTGCGGCACCGCTCAGTTTCTCTCCGCGAATCTACATCGGCTGCAAAGGACAGTATAAAACCGCCCCTGCAGCCCACAGGCACGCATCCGAGATGAGCTCACGGTGGAGCTCTGGAGCTCTAACCTGGACCGGCTGCCTTGGGCCGCCGGGTAGGTTCCTCTTCGCTTCACCGTAGACTACTAAATCACTGCTACTGAGCCCCACCGCCACGCCAAGGCCAGAACCTATTGGGGGGGGAGTGTACAGTAACCTAACCAACGCCACATGAGTGGTTGCAAGTTGTGAAAAAGGGCCCAAAGGAAACTGAAGACCAACCGCGCACACAATGGCGAACAAGCTACGGTCTCCGCGCTCCGCAGCTGTCACAATCACAATCACTCTGGAGACCGGTGCCGAGGAGAGGAATCACCTACCAAAAGTATTGACAGATGTCAAGGAAAAGATTGATTTCTCTTCTCTTGGTCTTCCCAGTCGGCGGTTCAGAAGAGCGAAAACTGGTGCGAGAATCTGAGAGGTCCCAGGGGTGAAGAGCGGAGAAAAAGCAGATATGCTGGCGTCGAAGCTTTAAGAATCTTTAGGGAACAATAACTTCCGCGTAGGCCTACAAAAATGCTCAGGAATGCGTATTTCTGGGCTAGACGGTTCCGTCACAGCAGACGAAGTTGTGACGGCTGTCGCGCAAGGAGGCGAGTGCCCCAGGGACTCGGTGAAGAGCAGCGATGTAAGACCTGACCACTCAGGTCTAGGCACAGCCTGGATACGGTGCCCGATACCCGCCGCCAAAAACTCACCTTGCTGCTGTAATTGGGAGTGACCTGTCACTGCCAGCTGTAGTAGCTGCTACGGTGAACAGTGATGTGTCATGGGACATGATGATCTCCTGTGAGGAAGTGATGACACAGAAGGAAACGATGGAGAGGGTTAGGGAAGACGACCCCTCGTCTCTATATATCCGTCGCAAGAAAATCGGACGCAGGCGGCTCGCTCCATCGCCGCCTTTTTCCCTAACGAGGACTATGGGTGATAGTGATGATGTAGAGGTTACCATCATCCGGTAACAACTGGCCCTCGAGATGTAAAGCATGACAGGACAATCCAAATAAAGCAGGATGAAGGTCCTGAGCAGTCTTCACCATGCAGACAGGCGCCGGTAGAGTGCGAGAGTGATCCCGAGGCTGCCACCAATTGGCACTGAGAAGGATCTTCGATGGTTCTTTAGTGGGTATTCTGACAGTTGGCCAGCGAGTTCCACATACCCGCCGGGTAACCTTGGGCTGGATGCGTAAATGCATTTTGCCATCGTAAAAAAAAAAAAAGGTTACTCCACACTCGCGGTTGTGTTCCGAACGGCGATCCCATGACCTCTCCAAACGCCGAAGGTGACCACCGAGGAGGTTTTAATGGGTAAAAATTTTCACGTAACTGATTTACCTCCAGAAAGCAAAATATCCTTTTAAAGATTCCCCTCCACCCCAAAAAAAAAAAAAACAAGAAAAATATACTTTTTTATTTATATATAATATATAAATAAACACTACAACATATTGCGCTGCCTTGAGACATTAAACGTTAAATCTCGTTACCCCAGTAATTTCACTTGCTACCACGGCCTTCAAACCGGAACACAATAATGTTTGTCGATACAAATAGGTGGATAAATAAGAAATTTAATAAAGCTGTGATGAGGGGTTACGAATAAAAATATTGTTTGCAACACTGCGTTTGCGCTTAATGGATGTGACGTCACTATCACAACCTAACGGAAGTTTCATAAAAGTTGGCAATCACTTCGGTCTAGATATGTTGGCAACACTGGTTACCTACACAATACCGGTTACTTTAAAACCACTTATAGTATTAGTAATAGTGTTTACTGTGGCAACACTGGTCGAGTTAGCAATACAGGTTTAATTGGCAATACTGATAGTATTAGCAACATTATTTACTGTGGCAACACTGGTCGAGTTAGCAATACAGGTTTAATTGGCAATACTGATAGTATTAGCAACATTATTTACTGTGGTAACACTGGTCGAGTTATCAATACAGGTTTAATTGGCAATACTGATAGTATTAGCAACATTATTTACTGTGGCAACACTGGTCGAGTTAGCAATACAGGTTTAATTGGCAATACTGATAGTATTAGCAATAGTGTTTACTGTGGCAACACTGGTCGAGTTAGCAATACAGGTTTAATTGGCAATACTGATAGTATTAGCAACATTATTTACTGTGGCAACACTGGTCGAGTTAGCAATACAAGTTTAATTGGAAATACTGATAGTATTAGCAATAGTGTTTACTGTGGCAACACTGATGTGGTAGTTTAACTAACTTGACAATCTTCTTCTTAACAAACAGAGGCTTTGGTTTCTTTAACCTCTCCCTCAGCTCCCCGATCAGCTTCTCCGAGTCCAATTCAATTTCCATCTGAGCGTCAGATAACTTTTCATGCAGCCCTTGCTCCAACATCTTCAAAGGTGACAGCAGTTTGTTCTCCACATTCCTCAACACCTTTGCTTCAATGAGCTGAGGTTTCCTTGGTGTCTTTAAGTTCAGCTCAAGTCGGCTTCCAATGTTGTCTTTGGGTTGATCTGGAAGTAATGATGGTGAACGTTGGATTAGTAACTGTCTAAGTAAATATCAGTAGTGTGCAGATTTTAATGTTTATTGAAGGATCCTAAAGGGACTATCACCATGAGGTGTAGTATTTCATCACCATCATTTCAACCGATGGATGTCCACAGCTGGACATAGGTCTCTTATAATATGGTCTACCACACGGTCTTGTATAGTATTTGATGCAGTGTAAATAGGCATTACTTCACCATCAGCTCTTTACCAAAACTGGTGGTAATTCTCTGTTGCCGGAGACCATCCAGGTAGATTACCAATGCAGCGCCTTTTTCTGCCGCCAGACAGTAGTGTGCAGATATTACCATATTGCAGTTGGATAGGCGCTGTAGTCAATGTAATTACTGGAGTAATCAGACACAACATCTTACGTTTGAAGGAGACGAGCACAGTGGTGCAGTGACCTAATTAACACGTAACACTTGATATCAGGTGATCGGTCCCGCTCACAAAACACAACACTTGTTCGTCTCATTGATTAGAAGACAATACTACTGCATGTTCCGAATTTTTTTTTTTCATCATTCAGCTGATGGTAAGCGATACTTCCTACTCATAATGTGGTGGTAGTTCTGATGGTATACACGGCAGTACATTGCGCTCGTCGCCTTGAGATTTATCCAGTGTCATTACCACAGTAATATCACAAGCTATACCATCAACAGCATGGAAATGGAACACAGTAATGATTGAACCTTACTACATGGCTCCTAGTCTCCAGCAGCTGAACCCTACCCCGGTTCCACCTATTCTGATGCTGTAGTATTTGACTGTCTAGTTAGTTACCACCTGTCACCATTGTTGGTGAGAATTTTTTTTTTTTTTTATAATGGAAGGATAGGCAAACGAGTGAACAGTTCACTCAGTGAAAGGTGATGACTGATCATGGACAGTCGCAACACCAGAAGGGTCACAGCTGCGTTGCCGACCTTCACGGGAGTACCTTTGCTTGAAGGTCACCGTGTTATACTGGTTATGAAATACCGCTGGCGATAACTGACTCCACAAGGTGGTAGTGGTAGGATCGCCAGTACATCCAAGTGGTGAGGATGGACCTTCGCCATCTTTGTTATTAAAATGTATGCTCATATACCTTGACCTTCCTCTTGACTGTTGTATACGTGACTCGAACTTGAAGAACTGGAACCATAAAAAATTGAATAGAGTAATTATTTATACAACTACTGGTGGAGGTCTTTGGGGGAGGCCTATGTCCAGCAGTGGACTATGAGCTGATGACGGTGGTAGTGTCTGTGTAGTCAGAGACTGTCGGGATACCACCGCAGGAACAAACAGTAGCGTGGAAATATTACTGTGTTCTTGTTGTAACTAGTAATATTACTGTGGTAAGAAGACTGAAGATCTAGTATGGAGACGAGGACAATGCGGTGCAGTGTATATCATCCTAACCAGTGAGACATTGTTATGGTAACAATTGCTATGAAGCTGTAGTTATTGAAATTACTACGGTAAGGAAACTGATGATGATGAAGGAAACTTAACATCTCATGTCTGGAGACGAGGACAATGCGGTGCAGTGTATATCATCCTAACCAGTGAGACATTGTTATGGTAACAATTGCTATGAAGCTGTAGTTATTGAAATTACTACGGTAAGGAAACTGATGATGATGAAGGAAACTTAACATCTCATGTCTGGAGACGAGGACAACGCGGTGCAGTGTATATCATCCTAACCAGCGAGACATTGTTATGTTAACAATTGCTATGAAGCTGTAGTTATTGAAATTACTACGGTAAGGAAACTGATGATGATGAAGGAAACTTAACATCTCATGTCTGGAGACGAGGACAACGCGGTGCAGTGTATATCATCCTAACCAGTGAGACATTGTTATGTTAACAATTGCTATGAAGCTGTAGTTATTGAAATTACTACGGTAAGGAATCTGATGATGATGAAGGAAACTTAACATCTCATGTCTGGAGACGAGGACAACGCGGTGCAGTGTATATCATCCTAACCAGCGAGACATTGTTATGTTAACAATTGCTATGAAGCTGTAGTTATTGAAATTACTACGGTAAGGAATCTGATGATGATGAAGGAAACTTAACATCTCATGTCTGGAGACGAGGACAACGCGGTGCAGTGTATATCATCCTAACCAGCGAGACATTGTTATGTTAACAATTGCTATGAAGCTGTAGTTATTGAAATTACTACGGTAAGGAATCTGATGATGATGAAGGAAACTTAACATCTCATGTCTGGAGACGAGGACAACGCGGTGCAGTGTATATCATCCTAACCAGCGAGACATTGTTATGTTAACAATTGCTATGAAGCTGTAGTTATTGAAATTACTACGGTAAGGAAACTGATGATGATGAAGGAAACTTAACATCTCAAGTCTGGAGACGAGGACAACGCGGTGCAGTGTATATCATCCTAACCAGTGAGACATTGTTATGTTAACAATTGCTATGAAGCTGTAGTTATTGAAATTACTACGGTAAGGAAACTGATGATGATGAAGGAAACTTAACATCTCATGTCTGGAGACGAGGACAACGCGGTGCAGTGTATATCATCCTAACCAGCGAGACATTGTTATGTTAACAATTGCTATGAAGCTGTAGTTATTGAAATTACTACGGTAAGGAATCTGATGATGATGAAGGAAACTTAACATCTCATGTCTGGAGACGAGGACAATGCGGTGCAGTGTATATCATCCTAACCAGTGAGACATTGTTATGTTAACAATTGCTATGAAGCTGTAGTTATTGAAATTACTACGGTAAGGAAACTGATGATGATGAAGGAAACTTAACATCTCATGTCTGGAGACGAGGACAACGCGGTGCAGTGTATATCATCCTAACCAGCGAGACATTGTTATGTTAACAATTGCTATGAAGCTGTAGTTATTGAAATTACTACGGTAAGGAATCTGATGATGATGAAGGAAACTTAACATCTCATGTCTGGAGACGAGGACAATGCGGTGCAGTGTATATCATCCTAACCAGCGAGACATTGTTATGGTATGGTGATGGCCAACAATGTCTTGCATGTTACAATAACTTCATTGATATAAACTTACAGGTTGGCCGCTAGCACCTGCTTGGTCCTCCTCAAAGACATGCGGCAGGGCATGGCCCGTCTCCGCAGGACCGGAGTCTGCTGGACCTCGTCCTGCAGCACCGCTGGAGAACAGAATAAACCTGTTACCATTTATATATGTTTGTTGTATGTGGTAAAACACAATAACATAGTAATAACCTGTTCACCTTCTTGAAGACACCCATGTAGTATTTGGACAATTACCAGTAACTATTAATACAGCACTCCAAAATCATTGATCCATCTATAGCAATGACAAACAATACTGCGCATAATAATGCTATCCGGTTCCACGGACTTGCAGCTGATAAAATTGCTGGGATGTTTTTATATTGAACGCAGCGATGAGACGAGCTCGGCGTTCACCTGATGGTAAGTGATACGCTTGCTCGTAATATGGTGTTAGTTGGGATGGTGTACAAAGCACCACATTGCCGCTCGTCGCATTAAGACGTAAGATGTTGAGTCTCGTTACCCCAGTAATTACACTAGCTACAGCGCCCTTTAAACCGGAACACAGTAATGTTTGCACGATACTGTTTGACGCTGTAGTGGTACCTAGCTAGACGGTCTCCGGCAACAGAGACAGTACCACCACTGATAGCTATAGGCCCTTCAAACCGGATCACAGCAATGTCTGCACAGTACTGTGTGTCGGCTGCAATAGGTGCTGCGGTGGTACCTAGACGGTCTCCGGCAACAGAGACACTACCACCAGTGATAGCTATAGGTCCTTCAAACCGGATCACAGCAATGTCCGCACAGTACTGTGCGTCGGCTGCAATAGGCGCTGCGGTGGTATCTAGACGGTCTCCGGCAACAGAGACACTACCACCAGTGATAGCTATAGGTCCTTCAAACCAGATCACAGCAATGTCTGCACAGTACTGTGTGTCGGCTGCAATAGGCGCTGCGGTGGTACCTAGACGGTCTCCGGCAACAGAGACACTACCACCAGTGATAGCTATAGGTCCTTCAAACCGGATCACAGCAATGTCTGCACAGTACTGTGTGTCGGCTGCAATAGGCGCTGCGGTGGTACCTAGACGGTCTCCGGCAACAGAGACACTACCACCAGTGATAGCTATAGCTCCTTCAAACCGGATCACAGCAATGTCTGCACAGTACTGTGTGTCGGCTGCAATAGGCGCTGCGGTGGTACCTAGACGGTCTCCGGCAACAGAGACACTACCACCAGTGATAGCTATAGGTCCTTCAAACCGGATCACAGCAATGTCTGCACAGTACTGTGTGTCGGCTGCAATAGGCGCTGCGGTGGTACCTAGACGGTCTCCGGCAACAGAGACACTACCACCAGTGATAGCTATAGGTCCTTCAAACCGGATCACAGCAATGTCTGCACAGTACTGTGTGTCGGCTGCAATAGGCGCTGCGGTGGTACCTAGACGGTCTCCGGCAACAGAGACACTACCACCAGTGATAGCTATAGGTCCTTCAAACCGGATCACAGCAATGTCCGCACAGTACTGTGTGTCGGCTGCAATAGGCGCTGCGGTGGTACCTAGACGGTCTCCGGCAACAGAGACACTACCACCACTGATAGCTATAGGTCCTTCAAACCGGATCACAGCAATGTCTGCACAGTACTGTGTGTCGGCTGCAATAGGCGCTGCGGTGGTACCTAGACGGTCTCCGGCAACAGAGACACTACCACCAGTGATAGCTATAGGTCCTTCAAACCGGATCACAGCAATGTCCGCACAGTACTGTGTGTCGGCTGCAATAGGCGCTGCGGTGGTACCTAGACGGTCTCCGGCAACAGAGACACTACCACCAGTGATAGCTATAGGTCCTTCAAACCGGATCACAGCAATGTCTGCACAGTACTGTGTGTCGGCTGCAATAGGCGCTGCGGTGGTACCTAGACGGTCTCCGGCAACAGAGACACTACCACCAGTGATAGCTATAGGTCCTTCAAACCGGATCACAGCAATGTCTGCACAGTACTGTGTGTCGGCTGCAATAGGCGCTGCGGTGGTACCTAGACGGTCTCCGGCAACAGAGACACTACCACCACTGATAGCTATAGGTCCTTCAAACCGGATCACAGCAATGTCCGCACAGTACTGTGTGTCGGCTGCAATAGGCGCTGCGGTGGTACCTAGACGGTCTCCGGCAACAGAGACACTACCACCAGTGATAGCTATAGGTCCTTCAAACCGGATCACAGCAATGTCTGCACAGTACTGTGTGTCGGCTGCAATAGGCGCTGCGGTGGTACCTAGACGGTCTCCGGCAACAGAGACACTACCACCACTGATAGCTATAGGTCCTTCAAACCGGATCACAGCAATGTCTGCACAGTACTGTGTGTCGGCTGCAATAGGCGCTGCGGTGGTACCTAGACGGTCTCCGGCAACAGAGACACTACCACCACTGATAGCTATAGGTCCTTCAAACCGGATCACAGCAATGTCCGCACAGTACTGTGTGTCGGCTGCAATAGGCGCTGCGGTGGTACCTAGACGGTCTCCGGCAACAGAGACACTACCACCACTGATAGCTATAGGTCCTTCAAACCGGATCACAGCAATGTCTGCACAGTACTGTGTGTCGGCTGCAATAGGCGCTGCGGTGGTACCTAGACGGTCTCCGGCAACAGAGACACTACCACCAGTGATAGCTATAGGTCCTTCAAACCGGATCACAGCAATGTCCGCACAGTACTGTGTGTCGGCTGCAATAGGCGCTGCGGTGGTACCTAGACGGTCTCCGGCAACAGAGACACTACCACCAGTGATAGCTATAGGTCCTTCAAACCGGATCACAGCAATGTCCGCACAGTACTGTGTGTCGGCTGCAATAGGCGCTGCGGTGGTACCTAGACGGTCTCCGGCAACAGAGACACTACCACCAGTGATAGCTATAGGTCCTTCAAACCGGATCACAGCAATGTCCGCACAGTACTGTGTGTCGGCTGCAATAGGCGCTGCGGTGGTACCTAGACGGTCTCCGGCAACAGAGACACTACCACCAGTGATAGCTATAGGTCCTTCAAACCGGATCACAGCAATGTCTACACAGTACTGTGTGTCGGCTGCAATAGGCGCTGCGGTGGTACCTAGACGGTCTCCGGCAACAGAGACACTACCACCAGTGATAGCTATAGGTCCTTCAAACCGGATCACAGCAATGTCTGCATAGTACTGTGTGTCGGCTGCAATAGGCGCTGCGGTGGTACCTAGACGGTCTCCGGCAACAGAGATACTACCACCAGTGATAGCTATAGGCCCTTCAAACCGGATCACAGCAATCTCCGCACAGTACAGTGTGTCGGCTGCAATAGGCGCTGCGGTGGTACCTAGACGGTCTCCGGCAACAGAGACACTACCACCAGTGATAGCTATAGGTCCTTCAAACCGGATCACAGCAATGTCTGCATAGTACTGTGTGTCGGCTGCAATAGGCGCTGCGGTGGTACCTAGACGGTCTCCGGCAACAGAGATACTACCACCAGTGATAGCTATAGGCCCTTCAAACCGGATCACAGCAATCTCCGCACAGTACAGTGTGTCGGCTGCAATAGGCGCTGCGGTGGTACCTAGACGGTCTCCGGCAACAGAGACACTACCACCAGTGATAGCTATAGGTCCTTCAAACCGGATCACAGCAATGTCTGCATAGTACTGTGTGTCGGCTGCAATAGGCGCTGCGGTGGTACCTAGACGGTCTCCGGCAACAGAGATACTACCACCAGTGATAGCTATAGGCCCTTCAAACCGGATCACAGCAATCTCCGCACAGTACAGTGTGTCGGCTGCAATAGGCGCTGCGGTGGTACCTAGACGGTCTCCGGCAACAGAGACACTACCACCAGTGATAGCTATAGGTCCTTCAAACCGGATCACAGCAATGTCCGCACAGTACTGTGTGTCGGCTGCAATAGGCGCTGCGGTGGTACCTAGACGGTCTCCGGCAACAGAGATACTACCACCAGTGATAGCTATAGGCCCTTCAAACCGGATCACAACAATCTCCGCACAGTACAGTGTGTCGGCTGCAATAGGCGCTGCGGTGGTACCTAGACGGTCTCCGGCAACAGAGACACTACCACCAGTGATAGCTATAGGTCCTTCAAACCGGATCACAGCAATGTCCGCACAGTACTGTGTGTCGGCTGCAATAGGCGCTGCGGTGGTACCTAGACGGTCTCCGGCAACAGAGACACTACCACCAATAAAAGACATACCCCTTATATTTCAACGCAGTGGTTGCTGGTGTTGGTGCAGTGAATGTCATCCTAACCAGCGCCGCGTTAACTTACCAGTTTCCACCGTCTCCGCCAGCGAATCGATGTCGTCCGGCGCCACGGGCAGGCACGTTGCGCACACGTACCGTCCGCGTCCGCTCTTCCCGGTATTGCCAGTATTGCCAGTATTGCCAGTGTTGCCAGTGTTGCCAGTGTTGCCAGTTGCGAGGCACTCCGCGTGTATGCCCGTACTGCCGCACAGTAGGCACAGCTTTACGCTCCACGACCTGAACAATTGAGCATTCTTTTTTCGTTACCATGCCAACCTTAGTCATAGAGATAATGTTTAGAGAGGCAGAAGGCAGGTACTCTTCGTTGAAGGTTATACCACCTGGTCCCTCTTTGGACTTTAACCCTGGGAGTTGACCAAATAAAATCCCGCACAACCACTCACGGGACCCAAGCCATGCGAATTAACGGAGGTCTGGCTCACACCAACCCGCATTGGCTCAGCCTGGTGGGAACCATGCTGACTGCAAGCAGGACTGATCGATGTGGAGATCTTTGGCGGACTCCTATGTCCAGCAGTGGTCGCCTATCGGCTGATGATGTGACGTGAATCAGATATCTCTTGCGCTCACTACAAATGGACGGAGTACTCCTTAGCGATATAGAGAACAGCTGCGGTTGTGTTCTGAACGAGGACCTGGGTTTTGTGATGAAAATGAGACAAGCTTCGCGCGTTGTGTATGGTTTATAGTCTCCATGTAGTGCGTCTCCTCTCCACGCTGCGGCTGGTAGCACACCATGCAGACTAGTCTCCATACTGTCATCATCGGCCGATAGACGCCCACAGCTGGACATAGGCTTAGGGAGGAATTGGGCTTTAGCCCACCCCAATAGCCCACTGCGGGTTGGTGGGTAGTCAGAGCCTCGTCTGTTATTCAGCAGGTCGACTTGGGCTCCGTAAGATGTTGGACGGATCCCCTCTCCCTCCTACCTTTACCCCTTCTCTCTCTATATATATCTCTCTCTCTAACTCTGATTATATGAAGAGAGAAGGAATGGAAGAGAGGTAAAGGGAAAAGAGAGATGTTACCTTCAACTTAAAATAACTCACCCGTCGTCAGCGTCGTGGTCACGACCATTGGGACATGCGCACTGCGGAGCACTGCACTCTACAACGCGTTCGTATATCTCGGAGAACGCGTTCTGCTCCAACTCCCACGCAGCATCTCTAGAAGATACAACCTTAACATTTTATGTTATTAGAGAACTTCCGGTGAAGATTCCTGTGGCAGCGGGATGAAGAGAGGCAGGATGCCACAATGTTATTTTCATAGTGTGCACACATCACCGAGTTCCGATTTGAAGGGTGCTGTAGCTATTGAAATTACTGGAGCAACAAAACCTCTTATGTCTGACGAGCACAGTGAGTGCTGTGCTCCGGTTTGAAGAGCACAGCTGGTGTAATCACTGTGATAGTAATAGATCATCCTAACTGGCTACACTTCATTATCATTGTCTCCTCTTGAATTTTCTCTGAACTTTCATTCGGTGTTTAACTACCTCCATAGGCTAGAATCTGAACGCTTGTCTAACATGAACGCCCTGGTCGGTTCTTGTGCCATAGGTGGAAATTGATACTGAGCTTATATATGAGGACATGGTCTTTGGTAATCAATGGACCATTCCAGAACGAGGAGGTTATACGACCTTTATAAAACCAAGGCATTATCTGTTCTGCTCGTTAGAACATATCTTGAAGCATTTAAATATACTCACCGATCAGGCACATAGTAACCCTGACTGAGAACAGCTTTATAGAAGACCTCCTTCTCATTACATAGCGGACACTTCAGATAGTGTACACCAGCACTGAGAGCCATGCGCTGAAAGAGTTACATAGATTAATTCACTGCGAGACTGCTAAGTAGTATGCTAATGGATTACGAGGGTGATGATAGTTAATATCTTGTTTCAATGAGATGAGTACAGAGATGCAGTGTATGGTATCTTAACTAGCACAACATTGGTATATGAACAGGAGTATCACTTCTTTTTTTTTTACTGAACAGACCGACTACATGAAGACATAACAAGGCTCTACTTATGATTATGATATACACCGCACCACATTGTTCTCATCTTCTTCTAGATGATTAACTCTGGTTGCTCCAGCAATCTTAGCCACACCAGCTTTCACATCGGAACATGGTATGTTTTCACACTACTGCTCGGTTGCTGCAGTGGTACTTAACTAGGTCACGGACGACAGAGACCTATAACCAGTACCACTTGATATCACATCATCAAGACTTCAACATCACCACTTCACATCACCATAAATTTTAATCTCACCGAAAATTATGTGGTCTCAACCAGACAATACAATAGAAAGGATCTATTTATTTGTCTATTAATCATGGTCTGGTGAGTAGAGGTGGAAGGTATATTCCTCATGTACTCCTGTCACCTGCTAGTCAGGAAGTTATAAAAGATAAAAACCATCACAATTCTGACTTCCGTCAACAAGCATGATATATCTCCGAAGAACATATTACCATAAAACAGTACTCAATGAACAACATTGATATTGTCCGGAATGATAACTTCTACTTCCGTGATCATTATCATCAGCTAATAGCAGTCCATAGCTGAACGAAGCTGAAGAATCCAAGGAACGCCAATTAGCTCAATTATTAATCATTAAACCATACTTAATTTTATTCTCTTTATTTTATTTACCCGGAAGCCTTCATCGTCATCTGCGACTATAACAGCAGTGGATACGGACCAACCTGTAAGCAATTCCTGTGAAACCAGGCATCTCTTGCACAGCACGGAGGCCAGAATGACGTAAGTGTTGGATACCCTTCAACTGTCTCATAACATATCACACATACAGTATCCTTTCCTCGGTGTTGTTCATCTGAGAAATTTTATTCGCTATTAACATTTAACTGTCAATTATTAAAATTATATTTTTTTTATGTCTCATCGACGACTATATCATCTTCATCATATCCAAAACTCTTGGCACTTGGTCGATCTGATCATCTCATTAGTATGATAAACACTCCACCAATCGAAAGGTACTATTTAAATCAGCTCGTAAGTTACCTTTAAAACTTTCCACTTCATCAACATCACATGATATCACACCATCGACTGTAGCTATTACATTTATATTGTTCAGATGTTGCCGTTTCCTCTGTAGTAATCTCGGTGTGACTTTCACCATTATTTCTTTGTTAACTTTCTGCATGGGAGCATGTTTTTCACAGAATGTCCTAAATAGAAAACGGTGTTAATATATTTGTGGGTATTATTAAAAAATATTTGTTGCAATAAAAAGACAAGTTTTTAACTCGTACTGATGTGCAGTACATAGTGCGGTGTAAACATCTTAACTAGCAATTTATTGTTAAAGCTATGGATACTTCTTACTATCAGTTAAATGTTCTTTATCGTTCACATACATTTATTGAAAGTGATATCTGCTGTTAAAATATGTGACGATAAATAATATGTTTACTTAGCATCAATAATGTTATAATATGATCACTTACTTATAATCATCAAAGAACAAAGAAACAGCACGTCGTTCTCTGCCACATGGGAGATGAAACTGTTTCCTACATTTGGTCACATTGCAACCGAGTGTGGCACCTACTTGGCCGCAGTAAGAGCATTTCTATAACAGTAATATATTTTTGTTACAATTACATTTCTAACTCCCTAATAACATGTAGTTGACTTTAGATTGCTTGCCATCATACATTATTAATTTGCTTCTCCAGTATTTACGAGTCCAAGTAATGCAGCTTTATATACTTCACCATATTTAGAGTTGTCAACAATATTAATTTAGGTTTAGCCAAATTGATAAACAACCATAGAATAAATTATTACTACGATATTAAATTAGACATTATTAAATGTCTAGTTGAAATAATGATAATACTAACATGTTTTTTACTTCTCTCCACCTCTGCAACAATATCTGGATAAAGGAATCCAAAGAGACCTTCATTGTCCTTACCATTTTGGATTACACAGCAGGAGAGGAGCTAAAACACAGAGCAAATTATGAGTATTTAATATTGATTGTGGTGAAACAATTAATTAGTTGAACTAAATAAGATATGTCAAAAAAACAAATAAATAGAATCTTTATTGGATATAGGCCTCCCCCAAAAATTTTCACATTAATTTGGTCCCACTTCGATCACATGGCATTTTGTGTGTATTGGCTGCTCATGTTGATGGTGATGAATCTTTATTAATCCCATAAAATACATATGCAATATATTTATTCATTTAAAGTAATATAAGTGGCATTCTCTCTAAATTATCAATACTTAACAAGAGTGAAACTTCAGAACTAATAAAATTTT
Organism: Ornithoptera alexandrae; assembly: GCA_029030555.1. Classification (NCBI taxonomy): domain Eukaryota; kingdom Metazoa; phylum Arthropoda; class Insecta; order Lepidoptera; family Papilionidae; genus Ornithoptera; species Ornithoptera alexandrae. Next base: position 431,601 of record JARDVY010000157.1, on the reverse strand, counting down.
AGCTTTATATATACAACAAATTCTAAATATACAGATTATTACATTGTACAAAGATTTTATTAACAAAAAAAAATAAGCAAAGGCATACATTTGTGTATGCGAAACACAAAGGTTTACTTATCCATCATCTATTATATATTCTCATAGTACCTGTGTAGTTATAAATAGCAACAAATAATAAAAACTCTGTAAACATAAAACTCACCACACAAAAATAGTGACAATGTATATTTCCAATAGCATATAATTTTCCGTAAGTAACTTCATCGTCTGTGTCCCGTTGGCAAAATACACAAGGAGAACTTCTATCAGCAAGTTTAGCAAGGAATAATTGTTTTTTCGTTTTATTTACTTTATTGTAGGACATGGTTAGTTGTTTCACATAATTATGCAGTTACTGATAAAGGTTTATATAATTGCATTGAATCGCATTGCACAGAATTCTTGCGCTTTTAAACTGAACTTAAAAATATTGGAAATGTCATAATAAGAGAAGCATTTGGCGGGAATGGTACAAATTCTTTTACGTTCAGAAATTTTATCATCTAGTTTGTTAAAGAATTTTATCACTTTTTATACATAATTAATGTTATTTAATACATGTAAGTTTTATATTTATTACAACTTTTTTATCTAATTATGTAACGATGTTAAATGAACCAATAGACAATATTTAAATAAATTGGTATCATTTTACGTCAATATAGAAATCAAAGACGAATAATATTTCCTTTGTAAATCAAAATAGCTGGGGTACGTTTGTGTCTTTAAGGTAGCTTAAATTGACATCATTTGCCATTTAAACCATCATTATAACGTCAGTACTTCAGATATAGCCAATAGATCAATCGGTTAACGTTCTATTTAGATATTAACGTGTTGCCTATGCCGGAACATGATTTTTCATTAAAAATTATGTGCAATTAATGTCAAGCAACACTAGATTTAAAACGTCAAAAAAACCCAAAAAAGAAAACACCGCAAATGCTGTTGTAGTTTTAATTTAGTTTTTAGTGTTATTTGTGTTTATTACTGTTGAGTAGTGGTATTAAAAAGTGCAGAAACCATTTATTATGTCTAGTCTTAGCTATTATGTTTAATAAATCTTTAAGAAGGTTAAAGAAATTCTTTGATGCCATTAAGTATCTAATTGACGACCCTTTGTTTTGAAATACAAAAAATATTACAACGATAGACTAAAAAGAACTTAAATGGATAAAAATAACAAATAATTATTGGTAGCAGTCAACTAAAAAAACGTTTCTGCGTATTGATAGAATCCCGCCATTTCCTTAATAATCATTTCCATTACTTTTATTAATATAAGCTATTTGTTGGATTTGTGGAAAATGACTTCCATTCGTGAAATGTGCTCAACAAAAGTGATAAAACAATAAAGAATTGTATCAGATTCCATTAAGATAAAGATGTCGACAATACAAAAATCTGTTTGGTCAAACATATCTGGTGAATCTTTAGACCCTAAGTATGAGAAATGTCGTAACATCACCGAGGAGATATACAAGAGGATTAATTTAACATTTCAAATTAAAAAGCTGGAAGGAACTGGGTCCCAGAGTGATTTATCTGATTGTAGGTAAGAATTTTTTTCTTATTGGTTTTTTACCATTTCAATATTATGACGTAAGATTGCCTTTAATAAAAACTAACTAAAGAACATTTCTTCAAAGGATCCTTGCTTAAGCTTTATTTGATTTTTTTAAACAAACCTTAAAATTTTAAAGATAAACATGTGTATTAAGAGCCTTTAGCACTGATGATGTGTGTACTAAGCTGGTCATAGATTATTCAGAAAGAGTAACATTTATACACTAGAAGGGCTGTACTTTTATTTAAATGCCAGCTAACTACTATGAATCCATAGCTTTTTCAGATTTAGCAATGGCTATGGTGATCATCACTAGCTGACAAATATCCACAGTTGTAAATAAGCCTCCGCCAAATATCTCCCCACTGTTTCCCACAACCTATACTAGTCATCAGTCAACCTTTTGATCCATAGTGATTCCTTGTTGTCATACAAAAAAAAAACTTAGTAATTGAAAGAAAAAACAAGTTATGAAATGATGTAGCTGCTGTTTAACACCATAAATATAATTGTGGGTAGTTAATATCTTCATAAAACTACCCAACAAAATAATGATGCATGAAAAGTTTCTATGATATCATTTCTGTCAGTGTTAGAGTGTGCAGCGTTCATCCAGAAGGTCGCGGGTTAAGTTATGTACATTTGTGAACTTAAGTAACAACATCGAAATACAAACAATGAATGAAAACATTGCTAGGAAACCCGCACACTGGAATTATCTTTGTGTGTGTGTATGGTGGCCTCAGTAAAATGGCAACAGGCTCGCTCCTGTTACATGGGACCTAATGTGACCACATCTGGCGAAAAGTGGGTGTTTATTCGCCTCTGTATACTCCTACTGGGAAAAAAGGTGTGATAATATAAATAAAAAATATTGATTTTGGTTTGTTATCTAAATTTGGTCGGGTAGTAATAGGTGAGTAGTGAAAGATGACATGTGTAAGAAGAGTGTGAATTCAGATATGACGGCTGATAGAGGGGTGTGGAAGAGAAGTACACACTGTGCCGATCACACATAGAATGGGAAAAGGGCAGGAGGAAGAAGAAGTAATAGACGAGTAGTAGGAACAGAAAGTATTGTAACACAAAGATGAGCAGCGCCGAGACAAACCCATGGTTTATCAGCCAATAGTAACAATATGATAATTTTTGTCTTTGTTCTCTATTTAAAAAAAAAATTACTAAATTATTAAATATCACACTGCGAGTAATTTGTAATGTGTAAATATTATTGTGGTCATATTAAAGAATGCTGTATAAATGTGGAGTTGTTCCAGTGGTACCTCCATTTATATATTAAGTCAGATTTCGATTTCTCGAATCAACGGAACCCATTTATTAACCCTCATCATGAACTGTGCATAAATGGTCATATGTTCCTTTCAGCGATCAAATCGATAGCAATGAGCTGAGCAATGAGACGGACCTATTCGCTTGCGATAAGAGCTCGCTGTCCAGCAGCACCGACCAGGAACGTGCCATCAGTAAGTGCGAGAAGTACATCAACATAAACAACAATGAGGAGACCAAGGTCAACAAAGCCGTGCCCGCTTACAAGAGACCAAGGAAACGGTACTGATTTATAATATATATATCTTTAATGGTTATTTACTGGATGTAGACCTCCATTGCCGGGGACTGTTTAACACAGCGAGCAAACAGTACTGTGCAAATATCGGAGGAGCCTGTAGCTGGTATAATTGCTGTATAACATCCTAACTGGAGTGATATTGTTATGCCGAGGCTTATCACATATCATTAAGTGAACCTACCGCTCGTTGCTTTGTTGAATAAAAAAAATATATTTGGTCTTCAACCGGAGATGGAAAGCTGCAGTGCCAATTAACCAATATAATTAGGTGGCAGTCTTTATACATGACCATACCATCACAGTCGACTCTATTGAAGCTTGTCAACGGAATACTAATAGTTAAAGGGGTGTAAGTAGTCCCGCACAACAACTCACAGGACCCAAGCCAAGCTGATCTGCTTGTGATGCTGCATTAGGCTAGTATGATAGAAAATGGCCTGAATCCCTTCATATGAACCTCTACAAACGACAGCCCCTAATGTCCAGTGGTACCAGAGGCCATGCTGACTGTATATGGAGATCATTGTGGAAGACCTATGTCCAGCAGTGGACCTCTATCGGTTGATGATGATGATGAAATTTGTCTTTAAACGAAGGTTCAGGTCATGGCTTGAATAAATTAATTGATTTTTTTTTTTTTTTTTTGTTATTAACAGGTATAAAAAACAATTAACACTATATTCGGTCATTGTCTCTGTTTTGTTATTAATCTGTGCTTTTAAGTGTATCACAATAGTTGTCTTATAACTTGCCGAGGTTATAAATTACTCAATTGTCAGGTTCAGGAAGCGCGTGAAGAAGCACCAGTCGAACAGGAACCGGAGCGACACGGACGGGTCCAGCGATGAGGCACTGCCGCTGAGCCGCGTGGACGTCGACACCAGGACCAGCGAGAGCGGGTCGCCGGAAACGGTGATGGGTGTCCCCAACATAGTCATCTTGACTAAAGGTAACTAAAGATAGGGGAAGAGATAAAATAAAAAGGTTCCACCGCAGCGACAAACTGCAGTATAAAACGTTGCCGTGTTCCGGTTTGAAGGGCGCTGTAGCTACTGAATCACTTCGGTAAACAGACTTAACATCTTATGCGGTTTAACAACGAGTACATTGTGCTGGAGTGTATATCAGCGTATCTAGCGCAACATGTCTGTACTCCGGTTCGAAGGGCGCTGTAGCTACTGAATTACTGCAGTGATGATAGTTAACATCTTATGTGCTTTGACAACGAGTACATTGTGCTGGAGTGTATATCGGCGTATCTAGCGCAACATGTCTGTACTCCGGTTCGAAGGGCGCTGTAGCTACTGAATTACTGCAGTGATGATAGTTAACATCTTATGTGCTTTGACAACGAGTACATTGTGCTGGAGTGTATATCGGCGTATCTAGCGCAACATGTCTGTACTCCGGTTCGAAGGGCGCTGTAGCTACTGAATTACTGCAGTGATGATAGTTAACATCTTATGTGCTTTGACAACGAGTACATTGTGCTGGAGTGTATATCGGCGTATCTAGCGCAACATGTCTGTACTCCGGTTCGAAGGGCGCTGTAGCTACTGAATTACTGCAGTGATGATAGTTAACATCTTATGTGCTTTGACAACGAGTACATTGTGCTGGAGTGTATATCGGCGTATCTAGCGCAACATGTCTGTACTCCGGTTCGAAGGGCGCTGTAGCTACTGAATTACTGCAGTGATGATAGTTAACATCTTATGTGCTTTGACAACGAGTACATTGTGCTGGAGTGTATATCAGCGTATCTAGCGCAACATGTCTGTACTCCGGTTCGAAGGGCGCTGTAGCTACTGAATTACTGCAGTGATGATAGTTAACATCTTATGTGCTTTGACAACGAGTACATTGTGCTGGAGTGTATATCGGCGTATCTAGCGCAACATGTCTGTACTCCGGTTCGAAGGGCGCTGTAGCTACTGAATTACTGCAGTGATGATAGTTAACATCTTATGTGCTTTGACAACGAGTACATTGTGCTGGAGTGTATATCGGCGTATCTAGCGCAACATGTCTGTACTCCGGTTCGAAGGGCGCTGTAGCTACTGAATTACTGCAGTGATGATAGTTAACATCTTATGTGCTTTGACAACGAGCACTTTGTACTGGAGTGTATATCAGCGTATCTAGCGCAACATGTCTGTACTCCGGTTCGAAGGGCGCTGTAGCTACTGAATTACTGCGGCGACGAGAGTTAACAGTGTAATCATTACACGAGAAATTTTTCACTACCTTCATTTTCAGATACAAAATCGAAGCAGAAGTCGCCCAAACAGCTTCAGAGGAGATCGGAGAAAACTGACTCACCGTCGCGGTCCAACAAAACGACGCCGAAGTTACCCAAAGATGTCACCGTCCACAAGGCCAGCGACGACGGCGACAAACCGGCCGCCGGCGCAGAGGGTGCCGGAAGCCAGGAGTGGAGGAACTGCCAACATTGCAGCCTGACGTTCCGCGGCGAGAGAGGACTTCGGTGAGCGTTTCTTTCTACACAACCTTTAGAATACATTCGACGAGACGTTGAATTGATAGTAAGTGATACGTTAGGATGGTGTACACTGCACCATAATGCGCTCGATGCGTTGAGACATAAGATGTTATGTTACCTCCGCAATTTTACTAGCTCCTTACCTATAAACCGATATCAATTCTCTCTCTGTCTGCACCCTATCTCCCTGTCACTTCGCCTCTCTCCTTGTTTCTTCTCACCATTTTTTTTGCTGTCTTTGTCCCTCGCCTCACTATATGTCCCTCTTCTCTCTATATATCCCTTTTCTCTCTATATGTTCTTCACCTCTATATGTCCCTCACCTCTTTATATGTCCCTCTCTATGTCCCTCACCTCTCTATGTTCCTCCCCTTTTTATATGTCCCTCACCTTTCTATCCGTCGCTCATATCTCTATATGTCCCTCACCTCTCTATCTGTCCCTGACCTCTCTATCTATCTTTCACCCTCTCTATCTGCCCCTCCCCACTCTTTCTCTGTCTTGAGCTTATGACGTATATACACAGCAACTTTACTATATACTTCCAGACGCCATATGACCACGTCGCACTTGAACAACGAGGAGACGAAGAAAACCAATAAACCGGAGGAGTAGGATATCAGCTGAAAAGGAAACCACTACAGATCCAGCTTACTCCAAGAACCAACAGCAGTAGTGTATTACGATATAGTCGATTTGGAATCGGTTATACCGTTCTAGGTTAGTGCGCCTTACCACCGCAGACCGTATCACTCAACATCAGGTGTGATGGACGTCAAGCGCTAACCTTGTCGATTTAAAAAAAAAAGACGTTCACCTGATAGTAACTGATACGCATACCCACGCTACGGCGCCAGTTAGAATGTTTATACTGCACCACATTACGCTGGTCTTCTAACGTGTGTTTAGTCTCGTTACACCAGTAACTTTACTATTTACGCCGCCCTTAAAACTGGAACGCAGTAATACCTTTTTTTTTTAAATTCACCAGTGTTACATATTAATTTTTATTCTCCTTCTAATGACAAAAATAATGGCGGGAAAAGTTAAGTGAGCGCCATATTGAATTTTCCTTCACACAGATTTCCCGCCATTTTGTTTTGTCAACATATTGAATACGTAATTTAATCGTGGTGTATAACATCTTAGTGTTAATTATATAAATAATTTCGGTCTAACAGAGGATTGGTAGATTAGGTGGTGATGGTATAGTTTTACCGTCGCTTCTAACTGTACCATCAGGCAAGTGGTCTTCGTTGTGGTCACTTACTATGTGTCTAGTATTACAAACGTTGGTGGTGCCTGCCACTGTTGTTACATTATACCACTGGTCGTACATCATCTCACTGGTGGTAAATCATACCACTGATTTTACATCATACCACTGGTGGTACATCACACCATTGATGGTACATCATACTATTAGTGGTACATCATACTAACGGTGATAAATCATACCAATGGTAGTATATTATACCCATGGTGGTAAATTATACTACTGGTGGTACGCTATCGGAATCCCATCATACTTTAAATTGCGGTGAAATAGGAGGGTAGTTCGCATATATCATAAGTCCTATTATATCTAGTTAGTACATCTATGGATTTGAAAATTTCTTTATATGATTAAGGAGGGATTAAAGGATGTTGAAATGAAGGTAAGTGTTGCCGCTACACAAAAATAAAACGACCAACTTTTCATTATTCACAAATTACCAAAAAAAAAAATATATACATATATGTATATAAAAATTGTCTATGGGCATATCGTACTTTTTATTAAATAGGAAGTAAATTTTTAAAAATTTGATTTATGCTAATGGAAAATATGGAACGTCTTTGAACAAATTTAGGAAAAAAAAAAGAAAGTATTATTTATGAAGCGGCAACAAAGAGTCAGGGTCAAACTATCTGTGATCTGTTGGCATAATGTGATTGTAGGAATAGATTGGATGAGTGGCTTACCATAGATACACTTTGCTCTATATTTTTTTTTATTCTCTAACGGCGTATTTGTGTAATTGCCAACACGGCGAAAAAAAAAATTAACTTCAACAATTATAAATATTTTCAAATAATCAAATGTATATATGCGTAGCCATATTGTTTCAATGGAGCTGATATATATTTAAAAAATGAAACTGCCTAGAAGGAAAAAAAAAGTTTCTTGTTTTCTCTATTTAAAAAATATATATCCGTTTCCGCTTTGGGTTGCGGTGGACTTTGTAAAGCACTTTTAGGTATCACTTGGTCATAAGTGACATAGTATGAAAAAAGGTTGTCGAATAATTAAGTGGGTGAGTGGAAGAGAAAGCTTGTGGAAGTGAGAGATGGTTAGTAAAAGAGAGAGGGTAAGTGGAAGGAAAAAAGAGTTGACAACTGATCTATTCCTCTCCTTTATCTTCTCTCTGTACACAATATCTTCCCTCTAAAGAATTAAAGTGTGTAGTGATAACTCTCTTATCTACTACTCTATTTTTTTTTTCCAAACTTAATCCTTAATTCAGCTTCTCTTGCTACTTCTCTTTCAGGACAAGAACCACTCCCTTGTCCTGGTAACAATTGGTAATAATTGACAACTGATTTATTCTTCTCCTCTGTAAAGTGTTCTGTAAAAAACATGGAACCACCAGTACACAACACTAGTGAAAGTGAGAAATGGCGAGTAGAAGAGGGAGAGAGAGAGTTAGTGAACGCGTGAGAGTGTGACTAGAAGAAAGAAACAGAAATAGTGTAAGATATTTAAAAAGAAGATAGATTTCATAATGTATAGGGAGTAGAAGAAAAAGAGCGAACCGGTGAAAGAGACCTGGCTACGAAAAGAGATAGAGTAACAGAAAAGGAGATAGATTGAACGAATGAAGAATAAAATAGTGTGAATGAAAAAAAAATCAAAGTTTTGACACAACTGTAGAGAAGAGACTATAGAGTTTGTAAAGTTGTCTATGGTAAGAAACTCGCAATGATGGAGGGAAAATTTTTCGGCCGTTTTTCAGTACAAAATTCTATTTATGAATAGTCGTTTAAAAATTTTTCTTAGTTTAATAAGGTTTAAAAAAAAAACCCTTCCCATAGAATTGCATTTGTGGAGGTTTTCGATATAATTAAGAGGTCAAACGTTACTTGTTTAGATATAAAAAAAATTGTCTACGGTTAAGGGTGTTGCAATATTTAAAAAAAAAAATCTATATATATATATCATAGCTTGCTATTACTTTGACGCTGTCGCGTTTTGAACTTGGTGCTATTGTTGTTTTTTTTTTTTTTTTCTGTAAATAGCTCGTGTATATACACAACTGGTTTGGATCGCGGGAGGCCATCGTTCGTGCCAAAACGCGGCGTGGGTGTTGTCACACTGCCGCTATAGTGTTTACTTTAAGCTTTGCATGTTTTTATTTACCCACACAGTAGCTTAGTTAAGTTTTTGCCCACTCCACCTAGTGGGACAATATGCTTGGTTAAATGTCGGTTAGTTAATCCAGCTTCAATGTTTCACACATTAAACCCGATGATGTACAACACTGTAGTAACAATATCTACATCATCAATAGACAAATAGTTTTTTTTTTTTTTTTTAATATGTAATGGTCTTTGTCAATTACGCTGCACCACATTTTTAAAATTTAGAATGAGCCTTGTCCTTCACACGATTGTCTGCATACATGTTTTTTTTTAAATAGGCTTCATCGTTTGTACGGTCGTGCCTCTTCAAGTTTTTTTTTAAATAGGCTTCATCGTTTGTACGGTCGTGCTTCTTCAAGTTTTTTTTTAAATAGGCTTCATCGTTTGTACGGTCGTGCCTCTTCAAGTTTTTTTTTAAAATAGGCTTCATAGTTTGTACGGTCGTGCCTCTTCAAGTTTTTTTTGTAAAATAGGCTTCATCGTTTGTACGGTAGTGCCTCTTGACAAAAGTTTTTTTTTTTTAATTGAATTTTTTAGGTTGGATTTGTTGTTTATACAATTAAGAAACTCCATAAAGGTTTCTTTTTTAATTTTAAATGCTCATTGACGTTTGTACGATTGCGTTCTCACAAAAATTTGTTTTTTTTTTTTTTATTTAAAATGGCCGCTTGTTTATACAATCATTATGTACCCTCACTATTTTGTATATGTGGTAGTGTCTCTGTTGCTGGAGTCGGTCTTGGTACCACCGCAACACCTATTGCAGCCGAAAGACAGTGCTATGTTCCGGTTTGAAGAGCGCTGTAGCTAGTGTAGTTACTGGGGTAATGAAACCTAACATCTTACGTCTCAATGCGACGAGCTGAATGTGGTGCAGTGTATACCATGCTAACTAGCGCCACGTTATTATGGGCAGGCGTATCACTTACCATCAGGTGAACGGTTTGTTCGCTGTCGCTTGATATTAAAAAAAAACTTTTTTTTTTATTTAAGCAACGCTCGATCGTGTATACAATTAAACTGCACCACAATTTTTTTTTTATCTAAATTAGACTATTGTTCACAGTGGTGTCCTTCATAAAACTTTTTTTTTTTTTTTTCAAAATGGTGCTTATGGCCTTTGCCTATGATTTATTCGATTATTCCTCATCACAATATAGACAGTTGTTTATGCTTATCGGCTTCTCATCGTTGTTAAGTCTTCAAGCGTGAGGATCGAAATTTCGGAGAACAGATTAAAAAAAAAATTAAAGTGCCTCTTCTTTATGGTTTAGCGGTTTCTTCTTAATTCTGCTAACTTATCATCAGTCGTGGAAGTCACATTAGAGTAGGTAGTTAATTAATACTGTCTGAGACATCTTGTCCGTGTGCGAAGGTCATGACTATATTACAGGGTTTAGTAAGCCCTGTACCGACACTGATATTTTTACCACCAGGTCTGAGACATCTTGTCCGTGTGTCGCTTAGTGTTACTAGGAAAAGTGTGAACTTCAATCGTGCGAAGGGCATGACTTTACATTACAGGGTTTAGTAAGCCCTGTACCGACACTGATATTTTTACCACCAGGTCTGAGACATCTTGTCCGTGTGTCGCTTAGTGTTACTAGGAAAAGTGTGAACTTCAATCGTGCGAAGGGCATGACTTTACATTACAGGGTTTAGTAAGCCCTGTACCGACACTGATATTTTTACCACCAGGTCTGAGACATCTTGTCCGTGTGTCGCTTAGTGTTACTAGGAAAAGTGTGAACTTCAATCGTGCGAAGGGCATGACTTTACATTACAGGGTTTAGTAAGCCCTGTACCGACACTGATATTTTTACCACCAGGTCTGAGACATCTTGTCCGTGTGTCGCTTAGTGTTACTAGGAAAAGTGTGAACTTCAATCGTGCGAAGGGCATGACTTTACATTACAGGGTTTAGTAAGCCCTGTACCGACACTGATATTTTTACCACCAGGTCTGAGACATCTTGTCCGTGTGTCGCTTAGTGTTACTAGGAAAAATGTGAACTTCAATCGTGCGAAGGGCATGACTTTACATTACAGGGTTTAGTAAGCCCTGTACCGACACTGATATTTTTACCACCAGGTCTGAGACATATTATCAGTGTCTCGCTCGCTACTTAGAAAAGCATGGACTTTAGTCATGCGAAGGGCTGACTACGTTACAGGGTTTACTAAGCCTCGTACCATCACAAGTTCTACGACCAGGTCTAAAAAACCTTGCATGAAGAAGATAATTAATAGAAAAATCAATGCAGTTTGCAACATTTATAAAAAAGTCACAGTGAATTCATTTGTATGATCCGTGTCATCCTGTTGTTTTTGTCTATGGTCAAAAAAAAAAAATCTTTGTTTATTAATAGATCTTGTGTGCGTCAGCGTTACAGAAGTACGTCACCAAGTTGTACTTGTCTCGCTTATAGTTAATGCTGGTCTTCATAAACGTCCGCCATTTTGTCTTCATAGAGGCACGCGTTCTTCGGAGCCGATCCTCGCAAATTGTTTATGGTTTTGTCTTTTGCTCATGAAACGAGAATCGGCGCTCTTGGCGAGTCCATTGGTTTTTGTCTATGCGAAGAATACAATAGATAAGTACAATAATTATAAAACTTACAAGCGGCCCCACTTGGTATTCCCACTGTTGGGAATGGCGTTCTCTCGGTCGCGTTTCAACCGAGCTGACAAAGTGCCGGTCGACCGTTCTCACATGTCCACGAACACGTGTTCTCCAAGTCGTGAACATTGGGACTCGAACCTGCTACCCATAGACACGAAGGACATGAGACAAACTGAGCTATCACGGCTAAAATGTTCTCTATATTAAAATACTTGATTCGCTTTAGAAAGTTAGAACTACGATCTCCTACGTGTCATCCAGTCTTGATGCAATCGGTGTTGCCATATTATATATATATATATATATATATATATATATATATATATATATATATATATAACATTCGTACGCATTAAGTTCTCTACTTATTATTCGTTATATTGATATTATTTAATTGCGTCTCAAACGGCTCAACGGTCCCGAAGGAGTCTTCGATTGTACAGCGACTTGTGTTCTTGATACTCGCACACAAAGTTCATGTCTTGTGTATGATCATGAATTATGTTTAACTTAGACTTCAAGTATCAAGAACACGTGATCCAGACTCGCATATCAAAGTCAACTATCAAGATCATGGTAACGTATCAGGAATACGCTTTAGTGTTTAAAAAAAAAAATTAACGCCGCGAAAGGAAGTCTATGGTCAGGTTACTTGCTCTTCAGCATCAGGACCGTAGCCGGTTGCAAAGGAAATGCAGTACGATGTGTTGATTTAATAATTGTTCCTGGATTGTTTTTTTTTTTTTTTTATAGATAGTCTAAATATTTGTTGCTAGCTGACTAGTAGACGAGTGGAATAATTGGTCAGGCGACGTTCGTCCTTTGTCTATGACGGCGGGGGAAATCGGCGCGCAATTCTGGTGAAGGTGATTCCTCATAACCTCGCTTTTTTTTTATTCTACTTGAAGTTTGTAAATTTTGGCGGGAAAAATTTCGTAATAGGTTACATTGCTAGTCCTGCTGCGGACGTGCATTGGGATTATGTTGGAGAGTTGGGATGGAGAGGGGGGATTTGAAATTGAAATATTGCCTATAGGCGCGCCTAGTCAGCTCCTCGGAGATTGGTCAACGTATATATATATATATATATGTGTGTTATTATTTTGTTTGTTATAGCGTTGTGGTATTTGTTTCAGTTTTGTAATGGAGAACTTCGTTGGACGGCCGTTGTAATATTTTTTTTTTATCCAATTTAAATAACTGTTATTATTAACTGTTACGAAAAATACTAGGCTGTTATTTGATGCGTTTGTTTATCGTAGCGGATATAATTTTCATTGAAGTAAAACTTTAGAGACGATACGAATAGAAAGAGACGGCTATATTGATGTATCAACGCGTGCGAGTGAGACGGAGAGCGTTGTGAATATACCATCACTACTCCGCAATCCATGCAGACTAGTGTCCGTACTGTATCTCTATCTCACTCTAACCAAAGAAAGAGAGAGAAACATTGATATCTATAGTACATTTTATTCATCTCTGCCTTGTTCTTTCTTACTTTAACCAATAAACATTGACAATCGATCCATCGCTCTCTCTCTATTCTACAGCTCCACAGTATATCCATCTCGCTCTCTCACAAATTAAACAAAAGTTACACTTCCTATTACCTTTACACGCGGAAACGGAACCTATTATTTTTTTATTATTTCATATTTAATATCGATGCTACAATGGAAATTAAATCTACAGTTTCGGCCGTCGTTATAAAAATTGTCATTGCATCAGTGTTGCCATATGAAATTTGAAATTACCTTATGCATATAAAAAAAAATTTTTTTTTTTTTTTCGTTTTAATTATCGAACGCCAGTCCAACGATTTTCTCGTTAATTATAAGATTTCGCATATTTCTAGTCTGTATTTCGATCTATAAGATTTATTTGGAATAATTCGAATGTGGCGGAATAAAGTTTATCTATTTCTTATCACCGTTCGTTTTATTTATGAGGGTATTATGTAATTTTTTTTTTGCCGCCATTTATTGGGGGTCATATATAGCGTACTCTGCGAGGACTGGAACATCAGCTTAGTCATGCCGCCACCTGGTGGTAGTGTCTCTGTTTCCAGTGACCGTCTGTGTACTACCATTACTGTATTCTGGTTTGCTGAAGTGCCTGATAGTATAAGATACTCCTTAACAAAGCGTTAGGATGTTAACACTGCAACACATTGTGCTTATCGCTTTGAGACTTGTGGTTATATATCATTACCCCCTTTAATACCGCTGCAGCGGCCTTCAGACCGGAACAGTAATGTTTGCACAATATTGTTTCTTGGCTCTAATTGGCGCTGCGGTGGTACCTAGGCGATATCCGGCAACAGAGACACTACCACCAGTGATAGCTATAGGTCCTTCAAACCGGATCACAGCAATGTCCGCACAGTACTGTGTCGGCTGCAATAGGCGCTGCGGTGGTACCTAGACGGTCTCCGGCAACAGAGACACTACCACCAGTGATAGCTATAGGTCCTTCAAACCGGATCACAGCAATGTCCGCACAGTACTGTGTGTCGGCTGCAATAGGCGCTGCGGTGGTACCTAGACGGTCTCCGGCAACAGAGACACTACCACCAGTGATAGCTATAGGTCCTTCAAACCGGATCACAGCAATGTCCGCACAGTACTGTGTGTCGGCTGCAATAGGCGCTGCGGTGGTACCTAGACGGTCTCCGGCAACAGAGACTACCACTAGTGATAGCTATAGGTCCTTAAAACCGGATCACAGCAATGTCCGCACAGTACTGTGTCGGCTGCAATAGGCGCTGCGGCGGTACCTAGACGGTCTCCAGCAGCAGAGACACTGCCACCAATAATAGTTACAGCGTCCTTCAAACCGGATCACAGTAATGTTTTGAAATATAAATTCCTCATTCGTCGTCGTCAACGCTATTAATCTGATTAGACTTCAGCTTGTGGAAGATTGTGAAAAATTGCGACGTAGGCGAGAGGGCGCCTTTCGCTACCCACATCTTCAGCGTCTTTACGACATCCTCACTCTTCAGCTGCATCTTCAGCTTCATCGGCTTGTCCAGTATATTAGGATCGAAGAACTCATTGCTGGTGTTCACGCACAAGTTGGACAGCAGCGGCGGGTTGGGCCCGAGGACCGTGTCCACGTAGTCCTTGTCGTAAGCGCGGTTGGTGTAGTCGATGCCGGAGCTGGTGACCACTGGCACGGGGCAGTAGTCGCGCACTTGGGCCATGTGGTCCACGTTCTCGTCCCAGCCGGCGTGGATGCGCAGCAGCGACGGTATGTCGTGGCCGTGCAGGCTGGCATCCTCGAAGGTTTTATAGCCGAGGCCTGGTGGAACAGCATCAGTAATATAATTACACTGGTGGTAACAATGCCTGTGTTCATTTGAAGGGTGCTTTGGATGATGAGATTTTTTTCGCTGCAGCAGCCTTCAGTAAACTGTTGGTGCAGGTGTAGAGACGGCGCAGAGACATGACACCTGACCATCGGGCTGGTCCACCGATTGAAAGTAGCACAGCGAGAGATGGAGAGAGAGCTGTGCTTAATTTCTCTAAGAGTCAAGTCCTGAACGAAGAAATCCAACAGAGAGCTGAGGCTGTTGAAGTAGCTCACAAAATCTGCGAGCTGAAGTGGCTGACCGGTCATGTCTGTCGTGTCAGTGACGACCAATGGGGCAGGAAGGTCTTGGTCAGAAGTGTAGAACGCCCTCTATCCAGATGGACCGACGACATCAGGAAGTGAGTGGATGTGGGAAGCTGAGGATCGCATTTAGTGGAAGACATCGGGGAAGGTCTACATCCAGCAGTGGATAAAAATACTCTGATAATGATGATGATGATGATAAAGACTTGACATCTTAAGGCTACAACTACAATATGATGCAGTGTAAATTTCCTAACCAGCATTACATTGTAATGGGCAAGGTCCATCACCATGAGCTGAACATCCTACCCTTCTCATTACCTACAGAGTGATGTATATCGGTTAAATGTTTATTGTAATAAATAAATAATATAATGAAAAAGAACTATAAAGATAAAACCGATCACAGTATACATCATCATCAGCTCACAGATGTCCACTGCTGGACGTAGGCCTCCTCTAAATATTCTCATATTGATTGGTGTTGCGCTGCATGAATAACCAGGCAGTCGGAGCTGTTGTTTGTAGGGATTCATATGGGGGGGATTTGAGCCATTACCCATCACGCTGGCCAAATGCGGGTTGATGGGAACCAGAGCCTAGTTTATTGAATAGCAGGGTGCACCATGAGCTGGTGTGGTTGGCTTTCATCCCGTGAGTTGTTATGCAGGAACCCTGTATAACAAATATATATTACTGTACCGGCACTTGCCTATGACATGGATGTCCTCAATATGATCCCGTGACCATATTTTCATGATGGTAAAGTTTCTTCAAACCGACCTATGTCCCAGCTGCCCAATGTAAAGTGGAAATTTTCCATTCATGATCCACAGCCTAATTCCTCAATTGTCTATGGTCTGCCATAGACTAACAGCTTACCTTGTACGCAAATCTTCAACAATTTAACCGCGCGAATCGAACTCGTCAATGCCACCGGTAGTCCTGGAGGTGTTGCCAGATACAAAGGTGCACTGGATCTGGTCTCCGACGAGAGTTGAACGCTGATGAACACCAGTTCACTGAATTGCACTGTATGTACCTGAAACAGATGTTTATAATCTGTGCTTAAAAAAAAAATCTTGAACTTGACGGAGAATACTGGTTGATGAAAATTATGGATCATAAACATTTTTTTTTTTTATTAAAAAATATGAAGCTGTATAGGCTATATGGAGAAAGTCGAAGCTTCTGAAGTCTATGACAAAAGAAACTAAGACTACTGGCGATAGGTCTCTGTTCCCAATGATTGTCTAGATAGGTACCGCCGCATTACCCATTGCAGCCGCCAAACTGTAATGTGCCAACATAACTATCCGGTTTGAAGGATCTTGCCGCTAGTGAAATTACTAGAGTAAGGAGACAATATCTTATGCATCATGATGAGTACAATGTGGTCCTTTGTACAACATACTGAGAAGGAAAGAGAGCGAGAGGGCGGTCTCCTACAAGATGAACACACACAACTCGGGACGCTACGGGAGCTACCCTACAATCATCCATCCAAATGGCGCAAGACAGAAATGTCTGGAAAGAAATGGTAGCCAGGGCAACGCACCATAGTCACATCCCTCAGTCATGAGGTTACTACAAAGAAGAACATCCTGACTAGTGCCACATTGTTACAGACACACATCACTTACCATTAGGTGAACTTCCATGTTCTCGCTTCATAGAACAAAAAGAGGACAATAAATTAAAAAATAGTAATAAAGTTTAATATACATTAATTAACAGTTTACCTCCGAATGTATAATCTTGCCCGTACGAGCACCAGCCAAAGCCGCCAATAGGCTCTCCTGCAAATCACCAGCTTCTAAAGGCTCTTCATTTAAAAGTTCTTTTAACGTGATGACATGCCACAACCGTTTCTGTACCGCAATTACTAAAATTAAAAAAGACTATTGATCTGATGAACTCCGACTACGAACTAGTTTCTAAACAGCAAAGAGGTTCATTATTCTATATTAATATTTAAAAAGTATATTTTTAATGTGTATGAGAAAAAAATCGCTGTTTTATTTGTACAACTACACAATAGTCTTTTTATTTCTAAATAAAAATATTTACAAAATTTAAAAAAAATAGAAAAGTTGTTTTTTTTTTTATTTTAAGTTGAAGCCATTATAATATACAATATATTGTAACTGTTAGTTTGTGAACTAATTATTTGACACCTTGATAGTATAGACAATGTAATTAAAAGTTAATAAGCACATAAATTACAAAATAGATTATTTACTCACATTTAAGCCGTAATCTAGATAGAATGTAGTCAATCTCTTCCGGTGGTAAATTCTGAGCGACTCTTTTACATATAATTCTTGCAATGCTCGACGGGCTCATGGGCAACCGCGCGTTGCGTATAACTCTCGCGACATCTTTCCATCTCACTCCAAAATCTGGGTATACTGTACTACAGCAAACGTCAATTGGCAATCTGCTTATTACTGTCTGCAACTCTTGCAGTTCTGAAATTAAACGGAAAATTATAAGAGTTTACTTAAACAGCACATTTTGTTCGTACTGTTAAAACAGCTTTACATGACGACTCTTTCCTTAGAAAGCTACGAGTTCCACAAGTGGAAACTTTAAGTGAGCTGTTCATTCCGAGTATATGTATAACAGGAGCGATGGAAAATCAATTTCCGTGTAACAATCGTAACAATATAAAAGAAACATATTATATTAACATTTTATTGTACTTACTTGTTGTTCTGGCGTAAGACATTTTTTTTAATTATATTATGTGTCTTTTATAAAGTTGTTGTGTGTGATAATAATAATGAAAAACTGTTACAATTCGAAAATGTGAATTTGACGTAGAGAAGTAGCCATTGCCATATAGATAAAAAAACTTAAATAATTGAATAGATTTTTTTATGTTAATCGATATAATTATTTATGTATCGATTTTTTTGCATTTCTCAATAGTAACAAATTTGGAATCCCTAAGTGGTTTCACGCATAATAGTTCCGATGTCTGATATTGACTTATCTAATAATAATAATATTTTTTTATGCCTATCATACTTTATTTAATATTTTTTTTACAAATGGTACTCTAAACCAAATAGACGAGCATAGAAAAGAGGTAACGAGTCAAAGGTGCTGTCAGAACAAAATGACTAAAAGTAAATGCGCGAATTCCGAACCCGAGCCTTGTCTCCAGTGTAGCTGTAAAAGTCAACAAGAAGTCTAACAGCATTAAAATCATTTGAAGATAAGAGGCCAAATCTGTTGTTTCAATGGCAAGACGCACTCGATTTATCGATTCGTTAAGTTAGTTGACATATAAGCAATAAAAGAAACTTTATTACAATAGCTAAATGAAATAGCCTTTTTAAACTCTAGCTCGCTGGTATTCTGATCTTCCGACTTTGGTTCATTATTCTGTAATGATCAACAGTGGTATCAAGGCGTATGTAGTTCCACAGCTTATCGGATGCAGAACTCTTTTATTTCACATAAATCTAATTATAATGATACTTTTGTCTGGATGCATACAATTTAAATCGAAAACACTTTTGTGTTGGTAAATACTAGGAAATAAATTGACTATTTAATTTGCCTGCTTTTTTTTGTTTAAAGGTTTTCATTTCTAGAGTATTTCCACGGGTAATTATTTTACTACGGGTCGCCAGTGTCTATATGGCAAGTCTAAACAATCACAGGGAAAGAGTATTTGTATATATAATAATATTACTTGAATTTTCTTTTATATAGTCTTAATATATTACGTGGTAGTTTGTTTATACTAATAAAATTATATATAACAAAGAGTGAGTGTAAGGGGTCCCGCACAAGAACTCGCTGGACCCAAGCCAACCATAGCTGTACGTCCCTCCAACAGATTTCCGCCTTGCCGTGGCGGAGGGGCTCAGTAGCCCTGGATTGATCACCTGCGGTGAAGCGAAGAGAAACCTGCCCGGCCGGCAACTCCAGGCTAGAGCTTCGGAGCTCCGTGAGCTCAACTCGAATGCATGCCCGTGGGCTCCAGGGCGGCTTTATACTCTTTGCAGCCGAGGTGGAGTCACGGCGGAAGAGGAGTGTCGGTATTGCGTTTCGCCACTCTCCCTATCCTCTGCCGCCGTACAACGGGTGGCGGCGAAACCCAAGATCGGATTTGCCGCAGAGTCGAGTTTTCTCTCTTGGCTTCCATACACTCTGGGTGACGGATTCGGGGGAATCTGTTACCGGCGTGACTGAGAGGCCTAGGAGAGGGGGTGCTAAGTGTTCCGGCATGCCCTTACAGACGTGATTCTTTTCTCCCACCCGAGGTGGTGCTGCATTGTGCGGCCAGCGCGTGCGGGGTCGCGGATGTGTGCGAAAGCGTTCCCGTTACTCTGCCATAAAGCTACGAGGCGGAACATCGTGGAGGTTTTAGTCGGTGCAAGTCCGACATAACCTGTCTTTGCCGTCGCGAGGACGGGCATGCACATGTATTTCCCCCACGTTAAACAAAAAATATACTATAGCTGTGCATGGTGCACCCCTATAATCAACAAATGTGGTTCTGGCGCCCACCATCCCGCATTAGGCTAGCGAGGTGGGAAATAGCCCAAATCCCTCCATATGAACACCTACAAACCACGGTCCCTGGTGCTCGGCGGTACCGGAGGCCATTCCGAATGTGACATACATTGGCAAGGCGCAGGAACTAGGGCATCGCAGGATTGACCGATGTGAAGATCTTTGGGAGAGGCCTATGTTCAGCAGTGAAAGTCTATCGGATATAATGATGGAGAGTGATTGATAGAAGCAACTTAAGCCTGTATTTATAAAGGTCAAAGGTCGCCGAGATAGTCTAACGGTTATACTCAACCAGCCGCCCACTGGACTTTTGGGAGTTAGCCCACTTAATGTTCCATTAAACTATTTAGAATTTTACGTCTATGAATATAATATTATACATAGTATATAGTATAGTTCTTTAAGAAAATCTGAAACCTGAATAAAAGAAAAAAAAATCATTACCTAATTTTGTTGTGCGGACCGCAACACAATGGCTAACGCACTTTTGTGACAACTCATGAAAAAAAAAGTACCTCTGATTTAACAGATCAGTAAACAATGTGGCTATAAGCTTGTTATATTGCAGACAGAACTGCCAATGGAGCTGGTGGATTCATCAGAGACCACACATTGACCATAAGAGTAACTAGAGCTTTACCAGGATTTCAATTCACTTGGAAGAATCGATGTGCTGTTGAAGGAAATGTTGCAAGTAACATTAAACAGGTCTCGGCAATATAATCGGATTTAGTCCAGCAGTGGGCAACAGTTGGGATTAAAATAATGATAGCGAATGTTTCTTTACAAAATAACATTTATTACAATAGTATAATACAAAAATTAAATCATAATTTATCACTACATTACCTTCTACGCCGGTACCTTCGTTCATCTGGCGTATACCTTCACAAACTGAGATATATATACAACATACTGACCGGTGACCTTGACACTTGCCATATTTAGGGAACACGTTCTTTGATTTTTTTTTTATATATTAATATCCGCCATTATTTTTAATAAATATCAAAGTAACGATTGTATAGCTTTAGACTTTTTTTTTTATTTATATAAGCGACGAAACGACCGATACGTCCACCTGATGATAAGTGACACGCCTGCCCATAACAACGTAGCGCTAGTTAGGATGGTATACACTGCACCATATTTTTGCTAATGGTATATAAAGTCGATACATGTTATAAGGACAAGAAAAATTTACTCGTTTTTTTAACTGGCAACACTAGAAAAAAAAAAAACTGGTTTGTGGGGGGGACCTTCAAAGTCTATAACTAGTTTTAAGATTCACCAATATATTAATGAATCTACACTTAAAGATAAACCAACTTAAATATATTTATATAACAAAAAAAAAAAAAAAACACGATGTTGAAATATTACCTAATCTAACTCGAAAGTATCTAAATTAAAGTTATATTGCATTAATGATAAAAAAAATTATAATTACACTAAACGAAAAAAACAACTATTAAAAAAAAACAACATGAAAGCTTCACTATAACTAAAACAGTACACCGTGATATATGAAAACGCAAAAAAAAATGGCCTCTGTTAATAGAATACTTTTATTTAACCACTTATCGACCAGACCTTCCAATAATTCTGGTTAGGTTAGGTTAGGTTAGGTTAGGATGATATACACATCAGAATGTGCTCGTCGCCTGTTGGAGACACGACGGAGTAACACAGACCTATCACCAGTATTACAAAGAAATAGATTATAAATTGCAATACACTCAACGACAAAATTAGAGTAACGTCAAAAAAAAAAAACAAGAGGCAGTGACTCGATCCCCATTGAGCTTGGATTTCCGGTGAAGTATAGAATGTTGAAGAAACGGATATGTTACTTGATATTATGACCATCCGCCAATAAAGACATGGCTAGTATGAGCTTGAAATGATGTACTCTCTTTTTATGTGAGAATGTCATGAATCCCAGTGGTGAGGATGTTTATAAGATAAATATATATATTTATATATATATATATCGCCAGAAGGCACTTTAGTTGGATTGCCTCTTTAGGCATAATGCTGACGAGAGATAGAGGCAAAAACTTTTGGGAGAGACGCATGTCCAGCAGTGGTCATCTATCATTTAACGATGATGATATTTAAGCGTAATTTTTTTTAAACCCACTCCATTTTTGTAAAAATATATCTATGTAAAAAAAAAAACCAAAAGCTTGCAACTTGATAAATTCACTAAGCACCATCCAATATATAAATAAACACAAACATCAACGGAGTAAACTTGACTCTCGACTCGCTAATCACTTCTTGAAAATTGGCTGATGCATTGCAGTGTATCAACTTTGGTGATGTTCAAATGATAGTTGTTTCAACTTCAGATGGTAACTTACCAGAAGCTTGTTTTTATTTCGTCACTTAAAAACAAGTGACTACAAATTTTTCAAAGATATCGACTTCAGACAATATCACATCGGAATATTTTGTTGTCACTGAAAAACAAGTGCCACAAATATTCAGAACCAAGATTCAACTGATATCACTTCTGAGAGTTGTTTCATTTTTACACACTCAAAAACGGGTGCCATTACATTTATTTAGATTCAGAGGTTTAGCTGATAGCACATCTGAAATTAGTTTCTTTGGCACCGAAACACTGGTGTTTATCGATACTATATAAATATCATATTGAGCTGGTATCACATTCGTAGGATGTTTTTTTTTTAACACTCAATAATAAGTGATCTTCAGAAACTATTCAAGGTTCTGCACAAATACTGGTTCCAAGAATTATGCATGATTTGATATTCTCAAAATAAGTCTGTAGCAGTAAATCATAAAACATTTAACTCGGGGGGATTCCTCTTTACTAGTGTTTGTTCTTATAAAAATACTATTCCCCGTTTATATGAAATGATCCTTCAAATTTTTAGGATTAATATATTGCAGTCATTTTCTCTTTCTTTCACTTCATATTTGTAGTCTACAGGTCTAGTCACAGACTCCGATGATAACCTGGATTTGATCTGTGGAGGTATACCATCACCTTTCGGATGCTTCGTTGCTTTGTGATGTTTCGTAGTAGGTTCTTTGGTGTGATTTAGAGGTTTTGGACTTAAAGATTTCCTTTGTTTAAATTTGTTTTTTAATTTCAAAGGTTCATTCTCCGGTTTGAAATTTTTCACAACGAAATTTCTGTAAGAGTCAACAAAACTGGATGGTGATTGTTCCACATCCCCTGCCTCCTCTTTTATAGTTACTTCCGCATCCTTTTTAGTGTTAGTCATAATATCCTTGTCTCTTCCGTTTTCTTGTTTATCAGTTAAATCTAATTCATTTTCATCACTGTCCATCTCGTTGACAACTTTACTGATGTCCTGATCAGCTAAAGAGAATGAATTAATTATCTTTATTGATGTATCCTGCAGTAGAGGAACTGAGGGTACATTCGAAGAACCATCACTACTGGGATTAAGTTGATTAATCCTTGTCTTAAACCTTTTAGTGATCTGTTCAGTTTTAGGTTTTTCGGTGCTGATGTCGATTTTTCTCTTCTCACTCCCACTGTCTCCGGTCACACTGTTCTCTATGATACGCTTAGTTGCTACTGTATCAGAATCCGGATCGTCTTCAGTGTTATTTAAAACGGACGTCATGTCTAAAGCTTTACCAATTAAAACTTTTAGCGTTTCAACATCTACCTTGGCAGCATCGAGAACTATACATTTCATCAGCTGTTTAAACTGCAGATGCAAATCATTCTCCTCAATTCTTAAATCCTCTTTCTCTGTGTAGGCACCAGCTTTTTTAAGTAGGGTAGTTAAAGAATACTTTTTATATTTATCTGATAACACATAAGCGCCACAATCGTGACCATGATGGTCTTTGTAGTAATGCACCTGTGTGCCTTTCGAGAATTCCTGAACAACTATTGCAGATGGACAAAGGTATGATGTGGTATCATCAATTGAGCTATTCCCTTCCGGCAGGTTGGTGCAACGAAACATTTTCTTAAAATTGTACTTCCCGAGTATAGAATATTTGACTTTAGTTTGATCCTCCATTTCATTTTTCCACTTCTGAAATACTGCAACATAAGAAAATGCTTTTAAAAGTAGAAAGAAGACAAGGAAAGTAATTACTAGATTATTATATCTAGCTACCACAGCCAACTTGACGAACCCCTAAACAACATATGAGAGCTTCAGCATTTTGGGTAAACTAGCATCACCATCTATGGAGTTATTGTCATTTATTTTCATGATAAATTTAGGTTATATGATAGCACAAACTACAATAAAAATAGAATCATCAAGCGTCACAGCTTTTAATAGTTTTTTATGTAAGATAGCAATGATAAAGAAATGACACATTCACCTCGTAAATGATACACCAGCTCTTAACAAAGTCATGCCAAGTTATGATGATTTATACTGGACTGTATTGTGCTCATCGCCTCCAGATAAAAGATATTGAGTCTTGTTACCCAGTAATTATATTAGCTACAGCACCCTTGAAACGTGGAATACAGTAACGTTTGGATACTGTCTGTCGGTTCCAATAGATTGATAGGAGCTGCTGTGGTAGCTACATAATCAAGTTCTTATGATTTTAATAAAGATTTGGTACTACTGGATATTTGCATATTTAAAGTTTTAAATGACCTCTCATGATAACGGGAGTTATAGCAGTAGAGAGAATGTTGAAATCTGTCCCAAAGTAACAAGTTTCACGTATATGGAGTTAATAAATAATGGTTTATCATATTTTCCGTATTTTATCAACTTACCTTCATTGTTTGAGAAAAACATGCTTTCGACGCTGTTACAATGTAACCCGGCCACATGGAGATCGAACAGCCTAAGGTTAAGGAACTGCTGCTTACAGCCTGAGCAGATGTAATTTACCGACTGCATCAAATCCTCTAGATCAACTTTCACAACATCACATGTATGGGAATCAGATGAATCTAATTGTTTATTACATTTAGAGCAAACCTCTCTCACAATAGGCTTTATTAGTTGCGGTGAGTTGGGTGAGCTGAAACATTAATCACTAATATTGAAATAAAATATCCACATTTTATTCTGCTAAGCCCTGAGACAATTACCAGTATTCTGAATGTATATACAACACCCTATAGCACTTATCTTTTACACATAAAAAATGTCAAATCTTGTGACCACAGTAATTACTGTAGTTATTGCACCCTTTTAACTGTGACCCATGGTGTTATGCAAAAATAACATCTTCGGCACCTACTTAAGCTGTTTCCAGCACAGAGACAACACTTTTGAAGCATTAAAAACATGTCAAGTGAGTGTATTCACAGACAAGGTAAAACTTGCATCACTAGAGAACAAGAAAAAGAAAACCTAACCTAAAAAATTCTCTGCTAATGGAAAAGTTTGATCAAAGATCGAAAATTATATAACTATTACGTTAATTGAGGACAATAACTAATAGATTCGTAGCTTAGTAATAGTTAAGTAGTAAGTAACAGTTTGACATACTTACACTTTCTCACCAGAACTATTCACGCAATGACTCTTCTGTATATGCCTGTGAGCAGAGAAATATATACGGAACGTCTTACTACATTTCGGACATTCATATTCGCAGTCAACCGACTCACGTTCGGGATTTGTTGTCATCGTTGGCTTCCCCGCGCTTTTTACAGGTGTTTTGTTTACTGTCTTATTTGAAGCGGGTAGTTTTTTCAACGCAATCTTTGATTTTACAATAATTTTCTCATGCTTCTCACTCTTCAACTTCTGCGATTGCAACTGACATTTAGCTTTGTTAACAGATTGTTTCGTTGGAACACTTTTCGTTTTCACTTTTGCGGCAAGGTTGTGAAGGCAGACTTGATGAGATTTAAGAGCGTCCGCGCTCATTAATCTGCGGCCGCATATTTCACATTTGTATGGTGCTGTGCGTAGTTTTATCTTCGCTGCTGATCTGGTACCCATTTTATCCAATTCATTTAAAACTAATACCACTAAGGAAACTTGTATATATAATTTGTTTTGACGACTAATAACAGATTGTACAACTCGTCAAATATCGACGATGACGCTTGTCGCTATTTGGGAGTTCAATTTTTTTTAATTGGGTTACTGTACAGTAAGGATGTCAACATAAAAATTTTTTTAATATCGATTCTTTACAGAATCGTTATCAGTATTTTTATCAATTTTAGTGTTAAAAATTTCCTAAGTATTTAATACTCAGCGTTATTATACTTATTTATTTATTTAAATAAAAACACAAACATTTACATGACATAGTAACCTAAAGTTATTATTGGAATTGTCTTAAAAAGGGGTTAGAGTATAC
The DNA here is from genome assembly GCA_029030555.1 of Ornithoptera alexandrae. Taxonomy (NCBI): domain Eukaryota; kingdom Metazoa; phylum Arthropoda; class Insecta; order Lepidoptera; family Papilionidae; genus Ornithoptera; species Ornithoptera alexandrae. The sequence continues at coordinate 405,408 of JARDVY010000157.1, read as the reverse complement.
TACTTTTATTGTTTCTCTCTAGTTTTCCACCTTTGTTCTGAATAAAATTTACAAATAATGATCTGTAAAATCGTCTAGAAAGACGAAGCATTTTGATAAAACGTTTATAAAAATTGTTTTTATGTAAATTTTCTGTTAAGGTCCTTTACACTCTTTAATCTAAAATTATGTATAAAGATTAAATTAAATTAATTACACGAAACAACGATAAATTAATCCATGAAATTTAGTACGTTGTTTATTATAAATAAAGGAAGATTACTTGTGAAAATATGGGTTAATATTAAACTACCGTGCTTCTATTTAAACTACTTCATTCAATATCGATTTTATTGAAAATCGTAAATGCCCTTCACAACTTTAAATCTACTGCGCAGAATGTTCTGAACGTATGGGAAAATAGAATAATTATATTGTATGCCTGTACTCAAACATTTATGGTATATCCTTGTCAATAAATATATTCCTTTTTAAATAATTATATATAGACCGCTTAATTTACTACTAATGGGATACGCAACGATAGAAACAATTTGATTTTTGTACCACGCTGGTCAAGTGCGAGGTGGCGAATGTCGCTTGTCCTTGAAATTTGTGTAATCTCTTTTTTTTAGCCTCTCAATATCTCCTAGCCTCCTCAAGTCGCACAGTGCGTAGAACTATTTTACAAACTAAGATATCGCCGCTTATTTAATGATATTTAAAAAAAATATTACAAAGGACAGTCTTTAAAATAATTATAGCATGAACGAACATTAGCCGATAATCGTGCACGGCAGGACATAGGCCTCCCACAAAGTCCGATCTATGGGGTCCCGCGTCCAGTGGCTATTACCAGATTGTCGGTCCACTTCGTGGGGGGCCTCCCAACACTACATCTAGCGGTATGCGGCCGCTACTCGACGACCTTACTGTCCCATCGGTCGTCAGTCCTTCGAGCAATGTACCGTGCTCACTGCCACTTAAGTGTAGCAATCAGAAAATTATAATATTTATGATTTCGGTTCTATGCACTATATTTTTCTATTCGATGAATCGAGTAGTACGTCATCTGATAGTAAATGATACGCCTGTCAATAAAATGGAGAGCTTGTTAGGATGATAAACAAGCACATATTGTGTTCGCCGCTTTGAAATAGTTGTATATCGTTACCTCAATATTTGCATTAGTTACAGCGACCTTCAAGCCGGAATAGAGTCTTTGCACATTTCTGTTTAGAGACAAAAATGGGCACTACGATATTATTTATCGTGACAGTGCTGTTAGGTACTCGTAACCTATTTTTATTATTAACCAGTTGTCCTAGCGAAGATGATGTCCAGTTTATGAATGTCGTGTTACTTTTTTCCTCAATTTAATTCAGGATTATAATTAAATTAAATATATAATTACATAATTTTGGCAAAGATTAAGAGATCAATAAAAATTCCTAAATATTTGATAAATTTTGACATGCTGTAATTTAGTCCAAAACGGTCCTATCGGTAATCTAAAAAAATAAACTACTTGAATTTTTTTTAGATTGCCGATACGCCCTCTATACTTTCGTGGCTCCCATGAGCTAAGAGTCACGAATTCTGGGGATATCCCAAGTGACGATAAAAGGCCGTGAAGAGGACCTGCTGATGTCCCGGCCCTTGCAGAGATAGAAAGGGAGGGGCTTTCCGGAGATGGAGCAACACGGTGCAGCCGGACATAACCTGTCTTTGCCGCTTCGAGGGTAGTATGCGAAGGCATTTCCTCCAAAATAAAACAATAAAAAAACATTACTGTTATCTGGTTTGAAGGGCGCTGTAACTAGTGAAATTACTAGAACGCGACTCAACATCTTATGTCGCAGACGACGAGAGCAATGTAGTGTTGTATTTATTATTCTAACTAGCGCCACGGTGTTATTGGCAATCATATCACTTACCACCAAGTGAACGTCTGGTTTCTCAAGTCGCTTTGATGAATAAAAAAAAATATATTTAAAAGCATGCTACCGGTTCCGTTCTGTCGGTCGGTGTGATCATGATTGCATGTGACATTATCAGAAATGCTTCTTGCGGTATTTTAATATGAAAATTATGCATAACACTATTAAGTGATTTTTTTCTAGGCCCAATTAGGATAATTTCATAACAGAATTTTAATAGCGCTTAAATTTTGTACAAGAAGTCTAGACTATAATGTAGACATACAGTAATTTGTACCACCGCTTCTGCCACCATACCTGTTACCTCTCAAACCAATGAGCATAATATGAATCAGTGCAAATAATTATAAGAATGTAATAAGAACAGAGAATAAAGATGGAAATAAAATGGTGATATTAAAAGTGGACCATAGATTAAGAAACATTGTGATAATAGAATAAGAAAGAATGTACAGTTCTAAATAAAGAACGACGGTTGTCTTTACTCATTTAAGGGAAATAAATGCAAGAAGGAATTAGAATGGAGAATAGTAGGGAGTTGAAATGTGAAAGTGGGAAATGGTACGAAAGAAGGAAAAGGTGGAAAGACGAGTATGAATAGGAAAGAATAAAATATAATGAAGAATAGAAAGAAATAGGCTCATACCAAACAAAACTAGAAGAATGCTGTAAAAAAAAATATGGTTCAGTGTATATCATCCTAAGTCATGTCTTCATTTCAATTTAAATCGTGCTGTATCTAGTGAATTACCGAAGTAGATTTAGCATTAAGACGAGGAGCACAATGTAGTGCAGCGTATATCATCCTTACTATTGCTTATTGTTGTTATGGTAAGACATTTTATTTACCATCAGGTGAATGTTTCACTTATATCATCAAATAAAAAATGTGTACAGTTTATGTCTTGCTTGCGGTCACTGGAACTACTTGTGATCCATGAATGCCCCTTAAAGTTTAAGAAGAGATCTACAAGTCGGTTGTTAGACCTGTCGTGTTGTATGGAGCTGAGTGTTGAGCCATGAAGGGTTCGGATGAAAGGAGATTACATGTGGCCGAGAAGCGAATGTTATGATGGATATGTGGTGTGATGAGGACGGATAAAATTAAGAATGAGTATATTAGAACAAGTCTGAAAGTTGCTCCAGTGACAGAGATGTTGAGGAGCAAGAGGTTAGCGTGGTGTGGGCACGTTGTGCGGAGGGATGAAGGACATATAACAAAGAAAGTAATGAGAATGAATGTGGATGGTTATAAAGGTAGAGGAAGACCGAAGAAAGTGTGGATGGATTGTATGAAAGATGACATGTGTAAGAAGAGTGTGAATTTAGATATGACGGCTGATAGAGGGTTGTGGAAAAGAAGTACATACTGTGCCAACCCCACAAAGCTGGGGGGAAAGGGCAGGAGGAAGAAGACTAATTTATGTCTTATTGTTAAACTTATTTTTATTTTTGTATGAAAGATATTGAAATCTCTTTATGATAAATAAATATATAATAAATTAAAAATATTATTTATTCATCCATGGCCTTTGTTCCCCAAAGCTTAACTTCATCCTCACATGCAGTTAGCAAATAATTCTCCGTTGGATGATGGCATAGTGACACCACAGGTTTGTTAACTGTATGTGTTAACTTCTGAACACAATTACTACTAATTAAATCATAGTAAAGTATCTCTCCGCTCACTGAGCCTGTTATAATATGACTGTCTTTTTCATTAATAGCATTCTCTAGGAGAAAATCTTTCCCTTTATGACCAGTGAAAGTGTTAAGCAACTCTCCCGAATCTTTATCGAACAATTTTATAGTATCATCAGCACAGCTCAGAACATAACACTGGCCATCATGTGTTATACTTCCGTAGGTAATTATGTGACCAATGTAATCAGATATCATTTTACCAACGCGTGTATCATATAAACGTACATGACAATCTACTGAACAAGTGAGTACTTCGGTATTTGTTACTTGAATTGCCGTTATTGTATCTTTAGCATCTTTTAAAACTTGAACAGGCTCCTGTCTTCTACTGGCGACATCCCAAAAGGCGACGGTGTTATCGACAGAACCGGAAATTGCCATGCTAGATTCCTCATTGAATTTAACGCATGTGACAGAACTTGCGTGTCCACGGTATCTCCTTAAAGGTTGGCCAGTAGTCACGTCCCACAATATCACGGACTTGTCTGAACTACACGAAATTATGTAACTACTGTCGCAAGAGCCCGCTGCATCTAACACTTCGTTCGCGTGGCCGCCGTAAGTTTTTAAAAGGAGCTGGGTATGTGGATTCCATAGTTTAATTTTTTTGTCGGCACCACAGGTCATACAGTAGGTCCCGTCTACATTAAATCGCACTGCTCTTATAGCCTGCTGCTTACACTTTATTGTTACTAATGTTGATAAATCAAATTCAGTCATAATTTTCACTATAAAATTTTTCTTATATATGTATATGTTTTTTAAACTTGTATGTGCTAATTATTAATTACTTAATATTTTATATCAAGACGCGCAATTATATTTACAGTATTCTTTTCTATTAACATTTATTTACAGTTTTTTATTTGTTTACTCTTTGATAAAAAACTTTTTAAAAATGTCAAAACTTGACATTTTGAAATTTGGGTAAAAATTTACATGAGTGACTAAAAATTACCTTCTGTGAAAAGATTAATGATAATCTTTAAATCTAAAAAGTTCAGATATGTATTTGAATTTCTTAGTTGATTTCTATTTCATTTTGCTTAATTTGACTGTTATATCAGATAACATTTCATTAAATGATACGCTTGCAAAATTGAATTAAAAATGTATTTATTTATTTTTGTTTAATTAAAAAACAGATTAGATAGATAAAATACTATAATCGCGTTGATATTGCGCGCTGGCCATATGTCGTGTAACAAGTTTGCCTATTTAATGCGCAGGGTGTCTTCACCGTGGTGTTCTAACTGCAGTAGGATCGATGATGTTTTTCACATCCTCATAGTATATTCGAAAAATCAAGCTCATAGAGACGCTTTCGATTCTAGTGTTTTCCATCAAATTGGTAGAGTTAATACAATCTTGACTAAACCAATGTCCAATGAAGCCAAACAACTTTACAAAATAATTTTAAGGCGTGTTCGTGATTAATTATACATAAATTATATTTTTATTCACTATGAGGGCGACATCATCGCATTAGTAATTAAGAAAAAAAAATTGTTAATTATTCAAAAAAAACATGTTATGACTTAAATAAATAAAGAACATGAGACCAGTTTGATGTGGCTATGAACAAGGATTTATATGAAAATATTTTTTAATTTATTTTGAATATATAATTCCAATAGTATATTATACTGGGTTATTATTTGTAGTAATGTAAATAAAAAAAAAATATTTATGTTGATTATTAAGATTTGATGTCCTGCGTATGTATGACAACACAGTTACGTCATTAAAAAAGTATCTGTTGTAAAAAGTTTTCGTTTCAAAGCGTCAGCACGCGGGAGACAGTTGCCAATGTTTTGTATTTTAATGAGAATCTAATTAATATTTAATTACACACAATCAGTTATCTGTACGAATACGGTCAATTTATGAATATATTATTTAATGAATTCGTTAATGAAACGCTGACGTCATTCTGTGATCATTCTATTGTGAAAATGTCTATTGTTCTTTCGATTCTATTGTGGGTTGATGAATACAGAAGTGCCAAACTTTGTGATGTGAATTGTACTGCGCAGTGAATTTAAACCTTCCCATAGGAATATCATTTAATGTGAGTATTTTAATTATACATTAATTCACTGTCGTAAGGGCGCGAACTTTAAAAACAGACCTGCATTGAATAACAAATTAATAAATAGAATTGAAGATTCAATTTTTAATATTAAAATAACAGCTTTTAACTTGTTTGTTGTCCTTGCATTGATTTTTAAAATTTTATTATACCTAGTCTAAAAATATACTGTAATATTTCAAATTTATATATAAAATAATTCTAGGCTATGTATTAAAACGGGTTTAATTATGAGTTCCATTTATTCTCTCATATGCTAAATTCCTTCACACCTGGTCTATGCCTGTTATAATAAAATATTTAAGACGGAGTAAACCTATAAAAAGGACAGCAGTTATCTTTATAAATTTTATCGAAATACTGCAGTTGCAATTCCATATGATAAGAAATGTGAGTGCAGCAATTACCCTCATGTAAAGAGCCTTTAATAAGCAGTCAAAGGTAAAAATAAAAAACTTAAGGTCTATTTCAGTCTAATTAGACAGCCGACAAAGAAATTTCAGTCATGTAAATTTTCATATTAAAAGCATCTGCATTTCTCTAACACATCATTTCATATGCATTATGTGCACATATTTTTTAAATGCAATAATAATAATACAAAAAAATGATTCTTTAAAAACAGATAATTTTTATTCCTATGAAAAGTAAGATAAATGTCAATGGAATAAAAAACCAGAAACTTGTTTGGTTTTTGTCGTTTTATATATATTTCTTTTATCTAATTAATTGTCAAGTTTATTGAAGGTTGTGCGAATATGCTTTAGCAGTTTTATTAGATATAACCCATTCAAACATGACAGACATTTCTCTGATGAAATGACCATCAAATGGTGGACTGGCAATTTTAGAACATTCACAAGAAGCCTCCACGAATTCTAGGAACAATTAGTGTTAAGGTCCTTAGTGATGTTTAACAGTTGGCAGCTAATGATGATGAGGAAAATAAAAAAAAAAAATTTCCAATAATATCATTAGATAATTTATTATCGCATTATATCAAAGTTCAATTTGAAATTGTGGATCAAATGTCAAACAATAAATATATTGCGTTAACAAGAAGCGCACCACTGATTACGACTTCAATGATCTATATACCAATTGGTCCGGCCAACATTCATACCGGCTCGGTCGTTGCAGGAGGAAAAACAAAATTGACATATAAATCATCCAATTAGCCGAATTAAACAATTTCGGTGTTACGAGGGTAATTGCCGTTTGGTATTTTAATTTGAACCGAGTTCTTTATTTAATAAGAACATTATACAGTTAGCTTTGAGATGGAGAAAGTCAAGTTTAGTATCTCATATATGCTTGGAATAATTTAATGCCCATTCATTAATGGACTAACATTTTGGTTTTTTTTTTTTTATAATCCATTTCAATTTCTGGCTTCTCCGACATGGTATGACTATAGATGATAGACTGTTCTTTTTAACTGCGGTTCCTTAGATCTATACATCAAAGTCGTTGATTATATTATAAAAATCTTTTCTCTACTCTCCCTTATCACCTTCATCAGCCTGTGTCAGTAGAGTTCTGGTCGAAGGTCTTTCCCATATAAAGTCAGTACTCTCCTTATTCCCTATTAATTTCATCATAATTTGAACATAGATAATATATTCCATAAAGCAGTCTTGGTTTGAGTAGAGCGGGGCCTGCAGTGATTCTTTTAATGTCATCTGTACACCTAGATGGGTGTCAGCTAATGCTGTGCTTTCCAGTGTGGGATCCTCATTCCAACACCTTAAACCCCCAATATACTGATGAACAGGTTGAAGTGGTAAAGGACGAGTCATACATTAATATTCCTCGTCCATTGCCACTTCAAACCCTTGATTTACAGGGCTGTGTTGGTGATCCTTGTTCTTCTGATGATTTCATTATATATTTGGCTGCACTCGCTTTCCCCCTTTGACTTTCGGAGATGGAATTTTTTAAAATCCATTCTTAGTTGATTTCCCGATGGCAGGAGCAATATCTCCATCAAAGTTCAAGTGTTTATGTCCAATTATCATTAGTATATAAACATCCACTAACATAGGCCTCCCACAAAGATTCCCATATGATCAGATACAGATTCATATGAGGGAATTTAGTCCATTTCCCACCACACTGGCATAATGCGGGTTGTTGTGACCCAGGGCCTTGTCTGTTGATTAGCAGGGTGCACCATGAGCAGATGAAGTTGGCTTGGATCCCGTGAGGAAACCTATGTCTAATAGTTTCCGAGACCTAGTGATGATGCAATGAATCTCTGGATATCTCCCATATATATATATATCTTCTTTGTAGTAACCTCATGACTGAGGGACATGACTATGGTGTGTTGCTCTGGCCACCATCTCTTTTCAGACATTTCTGTCTTGCGCCATTTGGATGGATGATTATAGGGTAGCTCCTGCAGCGTCCTGAGTTGTATGTGTCCATCTTGTAGGAGACCATCCTCTCATTCTCTTTCCTTCCACACAACCAGTAATAATCAGTCTTTCCAGACTGGGTTTCCCCTGACTGTGTGTCCGAAGAATTTGAGGACTCTCTGCCTACAGATTGATGAGAGCCGTGTTGTTATGTTCAACTGTTTGAGGATTGACTCGTTTGTGCGACGTTCCGTCCAGGATATCCTCAGGTGATCCACCCGACGGTGGTCTTTATATATATATATATATATATATATATAAAGACCACCGTCGCCTTGTCTTGACTCCTCTTAGTGAGAGGTGAAGTCTATTTTATCCTCCATTAAAATGAAGTCAATATAATTTTTAATTAAAAAAAAAAAAAAAATTGCTCTTAAAAAAAAAACGCTCCGTGTGTAGACGCCCTAAGGCGTGACTAATAAAAATTTATAGACCGTTAACAGTGCACGTTAGCAACATTTAAAAGTAAATACGTTTTGAATTTTTTTTTTTTTTTTATCCGAAGCGACGACACGAGAGTGACGTTCACTTGATAGTAAGTGATGCGCTTGCATAACAACGGGGCGGTAGTTAGTATGATGTGCACGACACCGCATTGTGATCGTCGCCTTGAGACATATATTAGCGTCTCTTTACCCTAGTAATGACAATTTCTAAAACGCCTTTCAAACCGGAACACGGTAATTATTTTTTAGATACAATTAACCGACGAACGCGATGTTCACCACTATATAGCGCTCGAGACCTGAGACGATGTTGAATATAGTCACCCCTGTAACGACTATCTGCAACGCCCTTCAAACCGGATCACTATAATATTTGCACAGTACTGTTAATCGATACCTAGCTAGACGATCCCTTACGATATATATACTTTTTTTATTTTATTCAAGTGATTTTTTTTTAATGATTCTTAGTAAATATATATACTCTGTTATTCATCAAAAGCAACGTTAGAATGATATACACTGCACCGTATTGCGCTGGTCGTGAGATATTAAATGTGAAGCCTTTCAAACCGGAGCACAGTGACGTTTGCAATATTCATGTTTGTCGCTGCGGTGGTACCCAGCCAATTTTTTTTTTCCATGAAGCGACGAGTGAGACGTTCACCAATCGGCGCTGGTTAGGATGTGCACACAGCATATCGTACTCCTCTTGAGACAAGGTGTTAAACATCACCTCCCCTTTCACTACCTACCATCACGACGTAGTAACGTATTCACACCGCTGTACCCACAGCAGCAAGCAGTGAGTTACCCATTCAGTGCCGAATTGAGAGTTACCTTTGCCCAATAAAATTTCCTAACGATGAATTACAAAAAAAAAAAGTGTTACCCACCGCTCCCGCCAAATTCGTCACAGTCGGCGGACGGACGGTTTCATTATATTTTTTTTTTTGCTTGATAACATTTTCATTTGAACGTATGGTACCGTTAGACCAGCGATGGACTGGACCCTTACTTTTGATGGACATGGTCGGGGGGAGGGGGGCAATTGATGATGGTGGTAGTGTGACCGCAGCGTCTATTGCAGCCGACACACAGTACTGTGCGGACATTGCTGTGATCCGGTTTGAAGGACCTATAGCTATCACTGGTGGTAGTGTCTCTGTTGCCGGAGACCGTCTAGGTACCACCGCAGCGCCTATTGCAGCCGGCACACAGTACTGTGCGGACATTGCTGTGATCCGGTTTGAAGGACCTATAGCTATCACTGGTGGTAGTGTCTCTGTTGCCGGAGACCGTCTAGGTACCACCGCAGCGCCTATTGCAGCCGACGCACAGTACTGTGCGGACATTGCTGTGATCCGGTTTGAAGGACCTATAGCTATCACTGGTGGTAGTGTCTCTGTTGCCGGAGACCGTCTAGGTACCACCGCAGCGCCTATTGCAGCCGACACACAGTACTGTGCGGACATTGCTGTGATCCGGTTTGAAGGACCTATAGCTATCACTGGTGGTAGTGTCTCTGTTGCCGGAGACCGTCTAGGTACCACCGCAGCGCCTATTGCAGCCGACGCACAGTACTGTGCGGACATTGCTGTGATCCGGTTTGAAGGACCTATAGCTATCACTGGTGGTAGTGTCTCTGTTGCCGGAGACCGTCTAGGTACCACCGCAGCGCCTATTGCAGCCGACGCACAGTACTGTGCGGACATTGCTGTGATCCGGTTTGAAGGACCTATAGCTATCACTGGTGGTAGTGTCTCTGTTGCCGGAGACCGTCTAGGTACCACCGCAGCGCCTATTGCAGCCGACGCACAGTACTGTGCGGACATTGCTGTGATCCGGTTTGAAGGACCTATAGCTATCACTGGTGGTAGTGTCTCTGTTGCCGGAGACCGTCTAGGTACCACCGCAGCGCCTATTGCAGCCGACGCACAGTACTGTGCGGACATTGCTGTGATCCGGTTTGAAGGACCTATAGCTATCACTGGTGGTAGTGTCTCTGTTGCCGGAGACCGTCTAGGTACCACCGCAGCGCCTATTGCAGCCGACACACAGTACTGTGCGGACATTGCTGTGATCCGGTTTGAAGGACCTATAGCTATCACTGGTGGTAGTGTCTCTGTTGCCGGAGACCGTCTAGGTACCACCGCAGCGCCTATTGCAGCCGACGCACAGTACTGTGCGGACATTGCTGTGATCCGGTTTGAAGGACCTATAGCTATCACTGGTGGTAGTGTCTCTGTTGCCGGAGACCGTCTAGGTACCACCGCAGCGCCTATTGCAGCCGACACACAGTACTGTGCGGACATTGCTGTGATCCGGTTTGAAGGACCTATAGCTATCACTGGTGGTAGTGTCTCTGTTGCCGGAGACCGTCTAGGTACCACCGCAGCGCCTATTGCAGCCGACACACAGTACTGTGCGGACATTGCTGTGATCCGGTTTGAAGGACTTATAGCTATCACTGGTGGTAGTGTCTCAGTTGCCGGAGACCGTCTAGGTACCACCGCAGCGCCTATTGCAGCCGACACACAGTACTGTGCGGACATTGCTGTGATCCGGTTTGAAGGACCTATAGCTATCACTGATGGTAGTGTCTCTGTTGCCGGAGACCGTCTAGGTACCACCGCAGCGCCTATTGCAGCCGACACACAGTACTGTGCGGACATTGCTGTGATCCGGTTTGAAGGACTTATAGCTATCACTGGTGGTAGTGTCTCAGTTGCCGGAGACCGTCTAGGTACCACCGCAGCGCCTATTGCAGCCGACACACAGTACTGTGCAGACATTGCTGTGATCCGGTTTGAAGGACCTATAGCTATCACTGGTGGTAGTGTCTCTGTTGCCGGAGACCGTCTAGGTACCACCGCAGCGCCTATTGCAGCCGACACACAGTACTGTGCAGACATTGCTGTGATCCGGTTTGAAGGACCTATAGCTATCACTGGTGGTAGTGTCTCTGTTGCCGGAGACCGTCTAGGTACCACCGCAGCGCCTATTGCAGCCGACACACAGTACTTGTCAGACATTGCTGTGATCCGGTTTGAAGGACCTATAGCTATCACTGGTGGTAGTGTCTCTGTTGCCGGAGACCGTCTAGGTACCACCGCAGCGCCTATTGCAGCCGACGCACAGTACTGTGCGGACATTGCTGTGATCCGGTTTGAAGGACCTATAGCTATCACTGGTGGTAGTGTCTCTGTTGCCGGAGACCGTCTAGGTACCACCGCAGCGCCTATTGCAGCCGACACACAGTACTGTGCGGACATTGCTGTGATCCGGTTTGAAGGACCTTTAGCTATCACTGGTGGTAGTGTCTCTGTTGCCGGAGACCGTCTAGGTACCACCGCAGCGCCTATTGCAGCCGACACACAATACTGTGCGGACATTGCTGTGATCCGGTTTGAAGGACTTATAGCTATCACTGGTGGTAGTGTCTCTGTTGCCGGAGACCGTCTAGGTACCACCGCAGCGCCTATTGCAGCCGACACACAGTACTGTGCGGACATTGCTGTGATCCGGTTTGAAGGACCTATAGCTATCACTGGTGGTAGTGTCTCTGTTGCCGGAGACCGTCTAGGTACCACCGCAGCGCCTATTGCAGCCGACACACAATACTGTGCGGACATTGCTGTGATCCGGTTTGAAGGACTTATAGCTATCACTGGTGGTAGTGTCTCAGTTGCCGGAGACCGTCTAGGTACCACCGCAGCGCCTATTGCAGCCGACACACAGTACTGTGCAGACATTGCTGTGATCCGGTTTGAAGGACCTATAGCTATCACTGGTGGTAGTGTCTCTGTTGCCGGAGACCGTCTAGGTACCACCGCAGCGCCTATTGCAGCCGACACACAGTACTGTGCAGACATTGCTGTGATCCGGTTTGAAGGACCTATAGCTATCACTGGTGGTAGTGTCTCTGTTGCCGGAGACCGTCTAGGTACCACCGCAGCGCCTATTGCAGCCGACACACAGTACTGTGCGGACATTGCTGTGATCCGGTTTGAAGGGCCTATAGCTATCACTGGTGGTAGTGTCTCTGTTGCCGGAGACCGTCTAGGTACCACCGCAGCGCCTATTGCAGCCGACACACAGTACTGTGCGGACATTGCTGTGATCCGGTTTGAAGGGCCTATAGCTATCACTGGTGGTAGTGTCTCTGTTGCCGGAGACCGTCTAGGTACCACCGCAGCGCCTATTGCAGCCGACACACAGTACTGTGCGGACATTGCTGTGATCCGGTTTGAAGGGCCTATAGCTATCACTGGTGGTAGTGTCTCTGTTGCCGGAGACCGTCTAGGTACCACCGCAGCGCCTATTGCAGCCGACACACAGTACTTGTCAGACATTGCTGTGATCCGGTTTGAAGGACCTATAGCTATCACTGGTGGTAGTGTCTCTGTTGCCGGAGACCGTCTAGGTACCACCGCAGCGCCTATTGCAGCCGACACACAGTACTGTGCGGACATTGCTGTGATCCGGTTTGAAGGGCCTATAGCTATCACTGGTGGTAGTGTCTCTGTTGCCGGAGACCGTCTAGGTACCACCGCAGCGCCTATTGCAGCCGACACACAGTACTGTGCGGACATTGCTGTGATCCGGTTTGAAGGGCCTATAGCTATCACTGGTGGTAGTGTCTCTGTTGCCGGAGACCGTCTAGGTACCACCGCAGCGCCTATTGCAGCCGACACACAGTACTGTGCAGACATTGCTGTGATCCGGTTTGAAGGACCTATAGCTATCACTGGTGGTAGTGTCTCTGTTGCCGGAGACCGTCTAGGTACCACCGCAGCGCCTATTGCAGCCGACACACAGTACTGTGCGGACATTGCTGTGATCCGGTTTGAAGGGCCTATAGCTATTACTGGTGGTAGTGTCTCTGTTGCCGGAGACCGTCTAGGTACCACCGCAGCGCCTATTGCAGCCGACACACAGTACTGTGCGGACATTGCTGTGATCCGGTTTGAAGGGCCTATAGCTATCACTGGTGGTAGTGTCTCTGTTGCCGGAGACCGTCTAGGTACCACCGCAGCGCCTATTGCAGCCGACACACAGTACTGTGCGGACATTGCTGTGATCCGGTTTGAAGGGCCTATAGCTATCACTGGTGGTAGTGTCTCTGTTGCCGGAGACCGTCTAGGTACCACCGCAGCGCCTATTGCAGCCGACACACAGTACTGTGCGGACATTGCTGTGATCCGGTTTGAAGGACCTATAGCTATCACTGGTGGTAGTGTCTCTGTTGCCGGAGACCGTCTAGGTACCACCGCAGCGCCTATTGCAGCCGACACACAGTACTGTGCAGACATTGCTGTGATCCGGTTTGAAGGACCTATAGCTATCACTGGTGGTAGTGTCTCTGTTGCCGGAGACCGTCTAGGTACCCTTCAAACCGGATCATCATATGTCCCAACGCGACGAGCGGAATATGGTTCTGTGTATTACATCCTAACTAGCGCCAAGTCGCTTAACTAGCAACAAAAAAATCATTACTGTAATCCGGTATAAAGGGCGCTGTAGCAAACGAAATTATTCTGTAACGCGACTTTATAATTCAAAACGTCAAACGCATTGTGGTGCAATGTTAACATCTTAATAGCGCTACATTATTATGGGCGAGTATAACTTACCATCAGGTCGACGACTCGCTCGTATCGTTTGGTCAAATAAAAAAAAAAAAAACTTCACATTGGTTCCTGTGTAGAACCGGAAACAGTTAAACAGTTGATTGCATTGCAGATAGAAAGATGGCGACGGTACAAAAGATGGGCGGCGGTAGGAGAATATTGATGGAGAACAGTCGGGACACCATAAACAATGAGATATCCTCCACATCGAGCGACGACTGCCCGCCCCAGTCCGCGAACGGCGCCATTTTGAAATTCAACAATTTCTACAAGTCCAAATACAGGGAGTCGGCGTCCGACAACGAGCTGATGGACGTCGGCAGCCGACCCAGCATCCACGCCCGCAACCACCACAAATCAACGGGGAACATCACCGACGGCATCCTAACCAGGGACATCAACAGGAACAGTATCCACAACAGCATCAGCAACATCGATCTGAGCCTGCACGGCGGCGAGATCAAGAAGTTCGACACACTACAGATACCCATAGTCGGTTACGAGGTGATGGAGGAGAGGGCGAGGTTCACCATATACAAGCTGAAAGTGGAGGACGACAAGCGCGACCAGTCTTGGCTGGTCTTCAGGCGGTACACCGACTTCGTCAGGCTTTACACGAGGATCAAGTCGGAACAGCCCAACGTCATGCTCCCACTTCCCGGTAAGAGATGGTTCCGTGACAACTTCGAACCGGCATTCCTCGAGGAACGCGTCAAAGGTCTCCAGGTGTTCATCAACGCGGTGCTCTCCAAGCTGCCGAACCATCCGGTCGTCAGGGAGTTCTTCTGCATGGACGAGCCGCCCCAAGTGTTCACTTACCAACCGGAAGTGCAGGCGGTTTATGGCGCCCTCGAAGATACCATCACCGCTTTAAAAGTTCAGTTGAAGCAGAAGGACGCCACGATAATGCATCTGCAGAGGCAGCTCTCCCAGACGGAGTCCCTGATGAAGAACTGTCCCACGTGCAGCGCCAGGAAGTCTTGATCCGTAGACTATAGGTTTAAGGTATGGACTACCAAAGTATTTGGTATATGTGTATTTAAAGATGAGGTACGGAACTTCCCTGGGCAGGGTCCTCCATCATCACCATCACACCACTGCTGGACATGATCATAATACACAAAATGACCAAGTCGATCAGAGTTCGACATGTAATACTTGGTACATTCGTCATCATCATCATCACCACCGGCAGGCTTTCCATCACCGAATGTTTTGGTGATCTCATTGATACATCAGAAAAACCTCGAACAGTCTCTTGTGATATTGTAGTTGAGGAATCATGGTAGCCAATGGTTGTGTAGTGTACAACGGTAACTAAAACCTGATGCATAGAGGGGGGAGAAATGAGAGAGGGGAGAGTGAGAGGGTGAGAAAATGAGAGGGAGGTAATGAGAGAGAGAGTGACAAAAAGAAAACGTGAGAAAGATAGGCAGGGGAGATATTGGGAAATAAAGAGAGAAGGATGGAGTGAGAAATAGAGAGAGGACGAGAGTGAGAGTGAGATAGAGCAAGAGAAAAAAATGTTATAGCCTATTTCTTCAAAGGAGCTAAGAGGCGTGCTAAACGTTCACCGGATGACAACATTTGATGTCTGAATGTGAGCAGCACAATGTGGTGCAGTGTAAACATCTTAACAAGCGCCACATTGTTATGAACTGGTGGTATCATCAAGTAAACGTTTACCTCGTCTCTTTGCTATGCTGTATAAAAGATGATAAATAGGTAAATTACCTATCTCTCTATCCCTCTCCCTCTCTCTCTCTCTCTCTCTCTCACACACACACAGGCACTAGACTGAAGCAATATTTTTGTCCTAACATATTTTAATGAACCAATTAATCATCAGCCGGTAGACGTCCACTGCTGGACGTAGACCTTGTCCAAAGATCTTCACATTAATCGGTCCACAGTCAGCATGGCCTTCGGTACCGCTGGGTACTAAGCGCCGTCGTTTGTAGGGCTCATGGAGGGATTTGGGTTATTCCCCCCCACACTGGCCCAATGCGGGTTGATCGGAGCCAGAGCCTCGTTTCTTGATTAGCAGGATGCACCACGAGCTGGTGAGGTTGGCTTGCCTCCCCTTACATTCCTACAATTTTTTTTTACTTAACTGCACAATATCCACTTTTGTAAGCCTTGGGGGAAATCCCGGATGATGACGATGAAAACTGTGCTACCATATCCGTATCCGGAATTAAAATTCTCCAATATTAAATGATAAATTTGCTCATGGTAGCCGAATTTTTTTTTTTTTTAATTTTTCACATCCATTACAACTGTACGTACAAATTGTTTATGGCGATAATGACAGGAGTGTTATTTTTTTGGCGGGAACATTTTGTCTATGGTATAATATGTAGGTGCTAACCTTGTCACTACGTTAAATTATCGTTAACTAATAAACATTATGAATGTGATTAATATAATTATTTAATTATTATACATTTTATAGTTAATATAAATTTTTTTTTCATTAAAAAAAATAAATAAATTATAAAGTTCCGTATCCGCCGACTGGTTGTTGGGTTGGTGTTGTCAGCACGAAAAATTCATTTATATATTTTTGTACGGCATATTTTTTGTTTTAAGTTTTTTTTTTTTTTTTAATCTTACTGCATTTGAACTTAGTTTTAGTAAATAATTACTGTGTGTTCATATAGATTAACGTCGTCGTACAAAATAACATAGTATAGGTATAACTCATTATACAATATTTGTACAAGTGTTATATTATCACGGAATGTTAAGTAATAAGTATTGTTATTTATAATATATTCTACGCCGGAAGTGGTTATTAGGGGCATATGGTCAAATTGGCCATGAGTAAAATATCAATAAAATATATATATATATATATATATGTGTAACGAACTACTAACGCCGACACACAACAGTACTTTACTAAGATTACTGTGATCCGGTTTGAAGGGCGTATAGTTAGTGTAATTATTGGGGTAACGAGACTCGACATCTTATGTCTCAGGCGACGAGTGTACCATCTTAACTAGCGCCACGTTGTTATAGGCGGGTATATCAAATAAACGTGCCGCTCATCTGGTCGCTTAATTACAAAAAAAAAAAATTGACCATATTCGCTTTAAGTGATCTTTAGAAGCATATGGTCAAATTGACCATATGCGAAATGGTGAATGTTACATATATATATATATATATAATATTAATTAATTATTTTGAGGTTATATTATCTGTAGGTGATGTTTGTGACCATATGGTCGAATTGACCATATGCGAATAATTAAATGGGTTTTTGTCTACATAAATATTAAAAATAATACAAATATTCGAGCTTATTTAATGAAGTCGATCTCTCATAGTCTATGGTCAAATTGATCTTATAGCAGGTCAGGTCCTGATAGTATGTTATATAAGGTCTATTTTATTATACCACGGGATCGGCATTCATCATCATCAGCCGATAGATGTCCACTGCTGGACGTAGGCTTCCCACATGCAGTCAGTATGGGTTCTGGTAACGTTGGGCACTAGAGACTCGTAGTTCATAGGGGAGGATTTGGGCCAGTTCCCACCACCCTGTCGCAATGCCGGTCGGTGGAATCCAGAGCCTCGTTTGTTGGTTACCAGGCTGCACTACGAGCTGGTGAGCTTGGCTTGGATCCCGTGAGTTGTGCGGAACCCATTAAACCCTTTCTGTCTGGGTTCTCCATTAATTTGGCTATATATATATATATAGATGAGATCGCTTTATTAATTGTTATACTCCTATTTAAAATAATATTAATAATTAAAAAAAAAATGTTCAAAGCAATAAGTGCCTTAATGAAACGAATGTTAATTAAAAAAAAAAAATGTTTTAGTATTAATAATTAGTCAAGTGCAGTGATGTTAACAATAGTAGAAATTTTACAATGTACCGATTTTCGAGCATTTCCATATAAATTTATTAATTAAAAAAAAAAAATGGTTTTTATTTTCTTATACCCTCACATTAATAAATTTAGCTCTTTAAAAAACCTATCGATTTTTTTTTTTTCATTAAGCGACGAGGGGGAGTTTCGCCTGATGGTAAGTGATACGCTTGTCTATAATACGGTGTTAATTAGAATGATATTACATCGCTCGTAACCTTGAGATATAAAATGAGTCTCGTTACCCCAGTAATTATACCAGCTACAGCGCCCTTTAAGCCGGAAATCGGTAATGTTTGCACAGTACTGTTTGACGGCAGAGTTGTCCACCTACCTTTTTTTTTTTGTTTAACGTGGGGGAAACGCCTGCGCATACGCGTCCTCGCGGGGCCAAGGACAGTTTATGTCGGAGTTGCACCGACTAAAACCCCCTCGATGTACCTCCTTGTCGCTTTAAGGCGGGGTCGCAGGAACGCTCTCGCACATATCCGCAACCCCGCCAGCACTGGCCGCATAACGCAGCCCCACCTCGGGATGGAGGGAAGAACCCACCTCTGTAGGTGCACAACGGAACACATAACGCACCCCCTCCTCAGCTTCTTGCAGTCACCCAGAGGCCATGGGAGCCAAGAGAGAAAATTCTCCAGACTCCCTGCGGCGGATCCTATTTTGGGTTCCGCCGTCACTCATACGGCCGCGGAGCAACACCGACACTCCACTTTCCATTGACTACTCCACCTCGGTTGTAAAGGGCAGCATAAAGCCGCCCCTGCAGCCCACCGGCACGCATCCTAGGTGAGCTCACGGAGCTCCGGAGCTCTAGCCTGGGGCGGCCGCCTCGTGCCGACCGGGTAGGTTCCTCTTCGCTTCACCGCGGGGGACCACGCCACGGCTACTAAGCCCCTCTGCCACGACAAGGCGGGAACCTGGGAAGGGGGGTACCCGCCTAGACGATCTCTGGCAACAGAGACCTACCACCATATAAATATGATCAAGATGGCGTCTGATTTTTAGTGATATTGTATCTGTGGTAGATAATAAAAAAAAGATTTATTATCATCAGCCGATAGACGTCTACTGCTGCACAGAGGTCTAACCCAAAAATTCCCGAGTACGGATTCATATGGGGGGTTTTGGGCCATTACCCATCGCTCTGGCCCAATACGGGTCGGTAGGAGCCAGAGGCTCGTTTGTTGATTAGCAGGCCACACCACGAGCTGGTGAGGTTGGCTTGGATCTCTTGGAACCCTTACCCCCCTTAAAGCATCAATAAAATGAATTCGTCTATGATTACAGCTGCTGAAAAATTAACCGACAAAATTGGGAAACCCTTGAAACGATGCTTTACGATAAGCTTCCGATAGATGTGGTGATAATTGCCCGATGCCCACGTCCAGCTGTGGGCGAGTATTTATGATGATCACAATGACAGTCATAAGCTACATTTAAGTAATGAACTGATACTAAATTATCAGGTGTAGAGGATTCACTACTCATGTAGCAGAAGAGCCCCGTTTGTTGATTAACAGGGTGCATCACGAGCTGGTGAGGCTGGCTGGGATCCCACCATAAAAATATTAGATATATGCTAACTGAACTGACAGTATACTGGCAACATTTATTAAACTTAATTTTATGAGCAAAATAACATTCTTCTTTCTACCTTCAGGTATTTAAAATGAATGTTGTTTTAAAATAGTGCAAGCGTTTACAAATGTTAGTTTTTTCTTTTCTTTTATTTCGTTCTTTTCTTTCATTTTTTAAATTGTTTTATATACTTTTCTCTTTAATCTGTTTAATGAACTTTTTGTGGGGGAGCGAAAATTATCGATACAAGCATACTCTTTCTTACTAGAATAGCAGGCAATCAAATATACATTATTTATTTCATCATCATCATCATCAACCGATAGACGTCCACAGCTGGACATAGGCCTTCTCCAAAGATCTCCACATCGATCGGTCCCGCGCTGCTCACATCCAGTGGATTCCCGAGATTCTCACCAGTTCATCGGTCCAGCTTGTGGCGGGCTTGCTGTCATCGTGTAAGTTGATATCACCATAATGCGTCAAATATTAATATTGAATGGCGCTGTAGCTAATGAAATAATCAGAGCGACTATCACAATGTGGTGCAGTGTCATCATCCACTGCTGGACATAGGACATGGGGAGCGTATGTCTTACCATCTGTTTACATCAGCTCGTTTCCTCCCACAGTTGTTGCGCAATGTTTGCAAAGTATATTGGGCGTGCGGTAGATCTGTTACAACTGGCAACACCACTAACGAATTTGACGTAACTAGTTCTGTCCAAGATGTTAGTATTTAAAATACCAATATCAGGACGCCCTAGTATAGCTATGTCATAATAACAGGGCTAGAAACTAGGTTTGATAATGCTTTCAATACTTGCTATGTAAAATTGGATTTTTTTATTTCAAATAGGCTTTATAATATTATAGTTTATTATATATATATATATGTATGTACTAAAAACGGATTTTGTTCGCTCGCCAATCACGTAAAAAGTAGTGAAGGTATCGACACGGGAGCATGACCATCCGACGCGGAATTAATGGCAATAGGTTACAGGTTTATTTTTTTTTAATTTTATACATCCTTTATTTAGGGGATGACGGCCGATGGGGCACCAAGGTCCTCGAATGGTGACGCACCGGTAAACGCAATGTTGGTAGGCTTTCCACTAGGCGATCTGAAGATCTGGTGAAAGTTGCGGGTAGCGCAGGACCGATGGATGTGGAGGTCTTTAGGAGAGGCCAATGACTAGCAGAGGACGTTTTTCGGCTAAAGATGATATCCTCCATTTTATTTGGATTGATCTTATGGCATTTTATGGTAGTATTTTAGGTTAATAGATGGTAGGCTTATATACTCGCCCCTAGTCCATCCAAAATGAAAGCACTATTTTTTGTAGGTAGTGTTATAATAATCACTCGTGCGATATGGATTGTAACACTATGTCCCACCAACTTCCTCTCTTTAACTAGCGTCGCTTTTCCTTCCTTTTCTCGGCCTGTTGTCAGAGCCAATTCCAAATTCAAACTCCTGTGGTGAGGTGCGTTCGGAAATCGAAAACCGTCACAATTTTTTTTATAAACATTTTCATTTCACACTATTTATGCGGTTACTCTCAAGGAAAGATTCAGATAAATTTTAGGTTTAATTCTATATTTCGCTCAGCGAAGCGGGCAGGTAACAGGTAGTATAGTTAGTATTTATATATATATAAGTTAATTTAAAGGAGTACAGCTCGATTAGTATACTATATAACACAGATAAAATATAACGCAATTAATTTTTTTTATTAGTTATAAATACTTGAAAGTATTTTAATCTGGTTCCTAATACTAATACTTGGAAGTAAATACCTGGTCGGCTGAATAGTGCGTCACTAGTGAACACGCGCATCACTATTGGAAGTCGTTTTTGTTTATGAATATAATTAATTAAAAATATGGAGAATCTGTGTATTGTTTGTTTAAGCGGTGATCGAAGATTGTATGATATTTCAAATACTATTACCGAAGTAATTACAGCGATATTACCGGAATTATATATATCGAAACTATGTTGGGAATGTTTTGCTATTGTGAAACGTCTAATACAATTCAGAAAGAAAGCGCAGGACTCTAAGAGGATACTGGATAAACATTTAAATGTAAGTAAATGTTATATTAATATGCATTATCGAGAGTTTTAAAGTCTAGAATTTTAGATTCACAGTTCATGTATAAATACTAATAAACCTAAATTTATTTCATTATTCTTCTAATATTAATCTCAATAATTCCCTTTATACTTGTAATAACAACAGACATCTTGAAATCGTTTGGAAATTAAAATGGCGATATATATTATATATACTAAAAACATTTTGAAGGAAGCTCATCATCAGAAAAAGCACAGCTTGAAATATATTTTTTTTTTTAATAAAAGATGAGGATTACATTCATCTGATAGTAGCTGCTAACAAAAGTGGTGTTAATCCGAATGATATACATTGCACCTCGTGCTCTTCCGAGATATACTTCACTGGTCATAGTGTCTTTGTAGCCCGAGACCATTTAGATAGGTATTACAGCATCACCAATTTCAGCCGCCTGGTAGTGTGGAGAAATTACCGTAATTATAGTATAATTATTAGTAATGAGTCAACATCATATGGTGGCGAGTGCAATGTGGTGCAGTTTATATCATCTTAACCAGCACCTTGTTATGGCCAGCCATATTATAACTCTCATCTTGTCTCTTCGCTGAATAAAAAGAAACTATCTTCACTCCGGTACAGTAATGTTTGGACTCCACTGCAATAGGTGCTTTGGTGATACCCCATTTAGTTATTCGCTGGCAACAGAGACCCACCACCAGTATGTGATGGCATCATCCTGTGTTATATATAATATGTAATAGTATTATCTCCGTTTACTTCAGGTCCCATAAAGACAGAGTGATGGCATGATATCCTACAAATAGAACAATCATCACTTTTTTTATATGATTAGGATATTTTTTCCATCAGTTAAGTGTTGCCGAAGTGTTATACTGCAAAAGAGATTCCAGCTCTTATATTTATGACTGGAGCATATTTATGGTAAAGTGGGTTCGTGAAACTTCTACCTTCATTTAAAGAGCGGCTCTGTGCTGATCTTTATTTACAGTACCGACTAACCAGTATTAATTAAGTTTTTTTTATAAAAATTCCTATTACTCATCATAATTCTAAATACGAATAGGTTCCCACACATTTGACTCGTAACTGAAAAACTTTAACTGATCAGTTATTTTCTTCATTAATTTTAAGGAAGGTTCGACGGCTTCTAAGCAGTTCCAAAGCGAAACCAACTTAGGAATAAGTCACATACATACCTTTTCCCTCTGTGATAATAATGTATATAATATAGAAGAAACTACAAATGTTACCAAAGATAATGGTGATGTTACACCGATGTTACCTGGCAACACTGAACCGAAGAGTAATTGGGATATAGAAGAGCCGAGCTCTAAAGAAGTATCTGTGATTGATTCCAACAGTAAATATGATGAAATCGATTTAGTTAGCGAGAGTAAAATTGGTTTTGAGAAAATCAAAAAGAAGAAAGTGAGAAGTAAAAAGAAGAGAGGCGCGACTGAGAAGCAGTATGTCTGCAGCGACTGTAAGCAAACGTTCGAGTAAGTTGAGAACTCCAGTAGTAGTAATATACACATCCCTCGGTTAACACGGTAGGTGTGTTCTTCGGAATACCGTGCTAAACGAAACCGTGTTAAACGAGACGCAGAGTTCATACATAGACAAGGGTGTGTTCGATTAACATGGAAACCGGTGTAACTCTATCTGAAGATGACGAAGAACGAAGATCATTGTAATCTCTGTGTAATGAGATAAGGGTTGTCGATAACCAGTTATTGGAATTCAATCAGATCATGATTTTGAAGTGTCTTCTTCTAAAAAAGAGCCCCATGTATTAGCATAGGGTGCGTTCGAAAACATTCAAATGAGCTTTCCAAAGAGTGCGTTCATAAATATGATATTTATAACTGGCATAATGCAAAATTATTAAAAAAAAAAAAATTTTTTTTTTTTATTTAAAAACCGTGTAAATCGAGGGACGGCTGTTCTTTGTGGAGCACACTGGGTGTATATACACAACAAACAAATGTGAAGCGGTGATAGTAATTACACCAGGACCAGGAGATACACCAGCTTACAGCCAGTGTAGTTTTCAGTTTCCTCGTGAGACATCCTCAAGTCTGAGATGGATGAATATTTAAATGGGTTGGTTTGTGATAATCTAATGTGACTTTCTGGATCCAAGCCAACCTCGTCTCTTCACCTTCACAATAAGCTCGACATACTTCAGCCCCTAGTGCCCTGTGGTACCGGAGGCCATGCTGACTGTCTGGTGGTAATCGCGGGAAGCCGCTGTATGGGGGCAGTGCAGGACCGATCGATGAGATCTTTGGTGGAGGCCTATGTCTATCGGCTGATGATGATGATGATGAATATAACTATTGTCTATGGTCAGGCTTTTAAGCACATGCCTCAAAGTACTGCTTATCGCAAAAGGTGACTAAAGGTCTTGCTTTACATGCGCTAGATAGGATGATATACACTACAGTACATTAAGCTCATCGCCTTGAGACTAAGATGTTGAGTCTCGTTACCCCAGTATTGTCATTAGCCACAGCGCCCTTCAAACCGGATAACAGTAGCAGACGTTACTGTTTGTCGGCTGCAACAGGCGCTGCGCTGATACTTATTTAGACGGTTTGGTCCGATGCAGTGTATATCATCCTAACTAGCGCCATGTTATGGGCAGGCGTATCACTTACCATCACGTGAACGTCCCGCTTGTCCCGTCGCTTAATTAATTAATTAAAAAAAAAAATTTTCTTTGGCCTTTGCGTGGGTTAACAGAGGGGGTTCCAGTGAGTGGATATCTCACAACCTTGAGCTTCCTCTGGTAGTACGGTGCACCGTCATATCCTGTCGTTGGTCTGATCAAGCAGTAGCAGAGGTAAATACGAGTACCACAGGCAGAAGCATCGCGGCAGAGTGAAGTGCCAGGTCTGCGGCCGCGACTTCTCCTGCCGCAGCGCGCTCCACGCGCACGCCGGTGTTGCCCACAGCACCGCGCCGCGGGACGATGGGTATACGAAAATGTTTTTTTTTTTTTTTTTTAAATCCTTTAACGTGGTAGTGTCGGACTCCAAACGACTAAAACGCTTCACACAGTGTTCCAATCACATCCGAAATAATGCACGAGGGTCACGGGATAACATCGAGCAGTTCTTCCGCAACGCTCGATCGGCCCGTCTAGGGGAGGGATGTGAAGCACCCCTCCCGACCGAAAATCCCTATGTGGCGGCGCGTCGGAATAAGAGACCCCGGGCACCCTCTCGAAGGGGGGCGCCGGCCTGACGGCCCGCGTCGGTCGCGACGCCAGGGTATACGAAAATGTTGCCATATTAATTATTTTTTCTCCTTACATTTTATATATATATATATGACGAGACGGCAATACAATTAGTAATTGCGTCTGTCTGAAGGACTGACAGCCGATGGAGCCCTAAGGTCCTCGAATGGCGATCACATGCCGGAAGACAGTGTTGATGCCAGCCGGATGCAGGCAGCGCAGGATCGATCGATGTGGATATGTTTGGGAGAGGCCTATGTCGAGCAGTGGGAATCTGAAGTAATGATGATGATGATTGCGCGGCGCCGAATCCCAGTCGCCGCCTTGAAGTGATAAGTGCATGGTGAAGTGACCTTCGGAAGGTAATCACCACGTGTGTGATTGTGGCGAATTAATATGGTGGTATTACATCTCCTCGACCCTGTACCCGTGCCTTGTCACAATGAACTCTTACCACGTAAAATATCTCATCTTCACAATCTCCATATATACAGGGTCAAATTTTTCCCTAGAAATTCGGGAATTTTTTGGGAAATATTTAAAAAATTAATAACTCCCGAGCCATTGTCCATGGATGGGGTGTTTCATACATAGACAGATAGTATACGAGCTATACTTTAGCCCATACACATTTTTACACAGATTACCTATCACCCTGTATATATATATATATATATATTTTTAATACAGTTTCAGGCGCTACTGTCAGCCGTGCGCGAAATTCTTCAAAACTGACTGCAGCTACAGGAAACACATGCGCACTTCCGCGCGCCATGTTGATCCGGAAACGTTGAGGTGGGTACATATATATACTTTAAAACATGTACGTCGTCAGCCCATAGACGTCCACTGCTGGACATAGGCCTCCGCCGAAGATTCCCATACGATCAGGTAGAGATTCAAATGGAGGGGGGGGGTTTAGGTTATTTCCCACCACGCTGGCCCAATGCAGATCGATGGGAGCCAGAGCCTCGTTTGTTGATTAGGGCTGTACCACGAGCTGGTGAGGTTGGCTTGGACGCCGTGACCTCACACCTCTTAATATGAAAAATATACATGTTAATATATTTTCCACCTACCCGCATTGGGTTAGTGTGGTGGGAAATAGCCTAAATCTCCCCCATATCAATCCCTATAACTGTGGAGATCTTGAGGCCTATCTCCAGCAGTGGACGTCTGTCGGCTGATGATGATGGGATTGTTTACCCACAAGGAGAGTCAAGTCCATTTATACACTGTGCTGGTGTTGACGGATTATCTGTTTTATTGGTTCAATCGACGAGATGAGCTGGACATTCACCTGATGGTAAGTGATACTGCCCACAGCGCAAGATTGGATGATATATACTGCACCACATTGCGCTTGTCGCATCAAACTTAAGATGTCCCGTTACTCCAGTAATAGTACTACTTACAGCGCCCTTAAAACCGGAACAGAGTAATGTTAGCCTACCTAAACGATTTCCGGCAATAGAGGCATACCACCAGTAAAATGTTGACGAAAGATGCTACTTCAACGAGAGCTGTTCTGGAAACCCTGTTACTTCACGAAGTCTACCTTCACCTTGTGCTCTATGAGGATCGAACTTGGGACCCTTTGGGATGTTAATTGCAGACATTCGTGCCCGGAGTGCGGGAAGCTCTTCGTTCATTCATTGGTGCGGGATGAACACCACAAGCGGGTCCACATGCTGCGAGGCAGGCTGCAGTGTACGCGCTGCTGCCGTCAGGTAAACATGGAGCAGTGAGGTGGAGACTCGAAGAATTGATATATCCAGCTCTCTGTTGCCAGACACGTTGCCGGTAGGTGATACCACCGCAGCTCCTATTTCTGCTTAGCAGTAGTGTGCAAACGTAACTGTTCCGGTTTGAAGTGTTTTATGACTAATGAAATTACTGTGATAACATTATATACACTTGAAACTGATGAGTGCAATGTGGTGCTGTGCACATCCTAGCTATGACCACATCGTTACTGCACACCACTTCAACGTGCTGCTCTTCACTGGTCGCTTCCTCTAATAGAAAAAAAAAAACCTTATAACACAGCCTCTACTAATTTCCCATAGGCAGTTCTTTTTTTATACTACGAAGCGTCGAGACGAGCGGGACGTTCACCTGATGGTAAGTGATACCTCAGTTCATAACAATGTGGTTTTATAATAGTATACACACCGCCACACTGTGCTCGTCGCCTTAAGACATTAAGTGTCATTATCGCAGTAATTTCACTAGCTATAACGCCTTTCAAACCGGATCACAGCAATGTCCGCACAGTACTGTGTGCCGGCTGCAATAGGCGCTGCGGTGGTACCTAGACGGTCCCCGGCAACAGAGACACTACCACCAGTGATAGCTATAGGTCCTTCAAACCGGATCACAGCAATGTCCGCACAGTACTGTGTGTCGGCTGCAATAGGCGCTGCGGTGGTACCTAGACGGTCTCCGGCAACAGAGACACTACCACCAGTGATAGCTATAGGTCCTTCAAACCGGATCACAGCAATGTCTGCACAGTACTGTGTGTCGGCTGCAATAGGCGCTGCGGTGGTACCTAGACGGTCTCCGGCAACAGAGACACTACCACCAGTGATAGCTATAGGCCCTTCAAACCGGATCACAGCAATGTCCGCACAGTACTGTGTGTCGGCTGCAATAGGCGCTGCGGTGGTACCTAGACGGTCTCCGGCAGCAGAGACACTACCACCAGTGATAGCTATAGGTCCTTCAAACCGGATCACAGCAATGTCCGCACAGTACTGTGTGTCGGCTGCAATAGGCGCTGCGGTGGTACCTAGACGGTCTCCGGCAACAGAGACACTACCACCAGTGATAGCTATAGGTCCTTCAAACCGGATCACAGCAATGTCCGCACAGTACTGTGTGTCGGCTGCAATAGGCGCTGCGGTGGTACCTAGACGGTCTCCGGCAACAGAGACACTACCACCAGTGATAGCTATAGGTCCTTCAAACCGGATCACAGCAATGTCCGCACAGTACTGTGTGTCGGCTGCAATAGGCGCTGCGGTGGTACTTAGACGGTCTCCGGCAACAGAGACACTACCACCAGTGATAGCTATAGCTCCTTCAAACCGGATCACAGCAATGTCCGCACAGTACTGTGTGTCGGCTGCAATAGGCGCTGCGGTGGTACCTAGACGGTCTCCGGCAACAGAGACACTACCACCAGTGATAGCTATAGGTCCTTCAAACCGGATCACAGCAATGTCCGCACAGTACTGTGTGTCGGCTGGAATAGGCGCTGCGGTGGTACTTAGACGGTCTCCGGCAACAGAGACACTACCACCAGTGATAGCTATAGGTCCTTCAAACCGGATCACAGCAATGTCCGCACAGTACTGTGTGTCGGCTGCAATAGGCGCTGCGGTGGTACTTAGACGGTCTCCGGCAACAGAGACACTACCACCAGTGATAGCTATAGCTCCTTCAAACCGGATCACAGCAATGTCCGCACAGTACTGTGTGTCGGCTGCAATAGGCGCTGCGGTGGTACCTAGACGGTCTCCGGCAACAGAGACACTACCACCAGTGATAGCTATAGGTCCTTCAAACCGGATCACAGCAATGTCCGCACAGTACTGTGTGTCGGCTGCAATAGGCGCTGCGGTGGTACCTAGACGGTCTCCGGCAACAGAGACACTACCACCAGTGATAGCTATAGGTCCTTCAAACCGGATCAAAGCAATGTCCGCACAGTACTGTGTGTCGGCTGCAATAGGCGCTGCGGTGGTACTTAGACGGTCTCCGGCAACAGAGACACTACCACCAGTGATAGCTATAGGTCCTTCAAACCGGATCACAGCAATGTCCGCACAGTACTGTGTGTCGGCTGCAATAGGCGCTGCGGTGGTACCTAGACGGTCTCCGGCAACAGAGACACTACCACCAGTGATAGCTATAGGTCCTTCAAACCGGATCACAGCAATGTCCGCACAGTACTGTGTGTCGGCCCCTTTTCACTGTCAGCACGTCTCTGAAGAGCCAAACCCTCTTAAGCACCATCGGTGAGCCATATGCTGTTGAGCGATAAGGGTCCCCACCCTCAAAACCCGCTAAACTCCCACACCCTTTCAGTTGCCTTCTGCAGGCAGGGCTCACCTTACTCCTATTCTTACTAACCCGAGACTCCCCCAAGTCTTAGTCTTTTTCTTGATGTGCTCATCACCAGTTCAATACATTTTCAGTACTGCAGTGCGCGTGCGCTGAGGTCTCATGTAAAGCGACGTCACACACCAGCAGTAGCGAGGCGAGACTACATGTGCGAGGTTTGCGGTGGTGGGTTCAAGGTATGATGTATGGAGTTCAGGGTGCGTGGGAGTGATGGAGTCTGGTGGAGAGAATCAGCGCGCCGTCTCCGGATATCTCTCTCTCACTCTGAATGTGTAAATAGAGAAAGAATTTATTCTTCCCCTTCCGGTTATTTCTGCTTCATCATCATCATCAGCCGATGACGTCCTCCCCCAAAGATCTCTATATCCAACGATCCAGTGCTGCCCACATCCAGCTGCTTCCTGCATCCTTCACCATATCATCGGGCCTGTTGGTGGTGGGGGGGGGGAGGCGGAGGGCTGCCAACACTACATCTGTCGTCCGTCGATGGTCTGCTTCATATATATATATATATATATATATATCTTTACAGACGGCGCAAGTTTTAAAGGGCCACCAACGGATCCATGCAAAGAAGTTGGATGGAGTCGAAGACACCAAGAATTCTGAAGTCGATTCAATTGAATAAATTATGTTGGGATACAACATATAACCTCCCTATGTCTTAGTTCGCTTATCCGACTTGAAGGACTTACAAAACTAATTTCATTATCAGCCGATAGACGTCCACTGCTGAACATAGGTCTTCCTTAAAGATCTTCACAGAGATCATCGGGGGGAATTGGGCTTTAGCCCACCACACTAGTCCAGTGCGGGTTGGTGGGTGACCAGATCCTCGTCTGTTATTCAGCAGGGTGCGCCGTGCAGGCGAGGTATACTTGGGGTCCCGGGTGTTGTGCGATACCCCTTCCCCCCCCCCCTACATGGTAAGTCTGCATAACGTGACGCTGGTTAACATGGTATATACATCAGCACATTGTGTTGGTGTTGAAGCAAGATGTTGAGTGTGATCGCTCCAATAATTTCACAAGCTATAACATCCTTCGAACCGGATAGTAATATCCCCACTGTACTCTTTGGTCACTGCGATGATACCTAGAGTGTCACCGGTTACGGAGACCTACCACAAACTATCCAGCAGTGATCATCAAGCTCGTGTTACGGGTTAAAGTGTTTTTAAGGTACAGTCGGAGACTGAGGTTTTAGGACTTGAGTGTTCTCTAGGAAGACAGGAGATGGATTGGTGAGAGAAGCTGATATATAAGTTTTATTTCATGGGATTTCAGTTGAAATAATTCTAATTTAAAACTTATGAAGCTGTCGGTATTAAGGATACAGCATCAGGACTCTTGGATCCTGAATCTGCACAGATTATTGGGTGATGATATAAAACTATATATATATAATGCATTGAACTTCAAAATATATTTTTAACATTAATATAATTAAATATATATATTTATATATAACATATAATTCCATATAAAATATCACCCACTCCATTGATGGTGAAGCTATCCCAGGGTACTCCAGGTCTTATATGACAGCCGGAACGCAGCAATGCTGCTATGATCATGGTAGCTTAGCAGGTTAGTAGGAACCACCAGCCATACTCCACATGTAGCTTTAGAGTTGGACCGAGTCCAGGTCCGGACCCATATCAGTCTCTTTTACTTTAGTTAATTGTAAGCTCACCGTCGGGGCTTCAGTTCTCTATACTGTTCTTGGTGTCGATGAACTCCACGACACGTTTCAGCGGGACCACGTTGTGTACCCTCTTCCTGTGGGTGTACAGCGACGCCTTCTGCTTGAAGGTCTGATGGCAGATGTCGCACGACAGCGGCCTGTCACCGGAGTGTATCACCTCGTGCTGGTTCAAGGCTTTCTTGTCCTGTGAATGATAATGAAGTTCTATTTACGGACACATATATATATATATGCAAGCATATGCACACATACTCCCGAGCACCCTGCACCAGCAAACGTGAAGTGATATTTATAGTAGCAGAGTGAGGAGCTGATACAGTTCCGCTTCACTGGGATATGCAGTAGCACTGATGGGTTCTGTAGTAATCCATCACAATCAAAAATTTTGGGTACCTCCCAAGATCCTCTCCCTCACCACCAATGATGATTAGACACAGTTTATACAAGATTCAGTTGTACTCACAGTGAATCCCTTGCCGCACAGCTTGCAGACGTGATTCCTCGGCTTCTCCTTCTTCTCGCCGTGGACCCTCATCATGTGCTTCTCCACGTTCGCTTTGGACGCTATCGGCTGGAAGGTATACGTTCGGCGATGAGAGAAGCGGATTCGGGAATATTTTCAACACTGCTGATAGATCTATCTTGCCTGGCTAGCTAAATAGGAAGAGCATAAAATCTTAACCCTGGGGGTCCTAGGTATGTAAGGAGTTCCGCCCAACATCCCACGGAGCCCAAGTCGACCTCACCTGCACGAGGTGCATCCTGCTGAACAACAGACCAGGTCCTGACCACACACCAACCCGCACTGGGCCAGCGTGATGGGCTAAAGCCCTATACCCCCATGAACTCTGTGGAGATCTTTGAGGGTGGCCTATGTCCAGCAGTGGACGTCTATCCGCCGATGATGATGAGATATATATATGTGTGACTGGTTTTCAACATGGGTTTGATTCTACAGGGACAGACCTATATGCCAATAGATGGTAACACTGATGGTAGGTCTCCTTTGCCGGTGACCGTCCAGGTAGAGACCATCGCAGCGCCTATTGCAGCCGTCGAACAGTACTGTGCCGAGATTACTGTGTTCCGGTTTGAAGGGCTCTGCGGCTATTGTAATTACTGGACGTAACGATACTCAACATCTTGTATCTCAAGGCGACGATCCTGATGCGATGCAGTGTATAACATCCTGACTAGCGCTACGTTATCATGAGCATGCGTATCACTTGATATCAGGTGAATGTTCAGCTCGTCTTGTCGCTTCTTTGTCAATCACAAAATCTCGAAGCGGTCAGTTTAATATAACATGAACCAGTCCACATAATTTCTCCACTGCTGGGATTATTGGTGATAGGTCTCTGTTGCCGGAGACCTAAGTAGGTACCACCAGTGTCTATTTCTGCCGCCGAACAGCACTGTGCAAACATTACTGTGTTCCGGTATGAAGGGCGCTGTAGCTAATATTATTATTGTGGTAACGAGACGCGATGGGCGCAATGTGGTGCAGTGTAACATCCTTACTAGCGCCATAATATGGGCGGGCGTATCACTTACCATCAGGTGAACGTCCAGCTCGTCCCTCCCCTTCGTAACATAAAAAAAAATATGCTTCATCCACCACGCTGATCAAACTTTGGTTGGTGAATTACCCATGTTCTTGAATCGTGCTGCTTCCACTTCGACACCTTAAAGCTCTGTGGGAATCGAACCATCTACTCTTCGACTCTTAGACTGTATGCTTTGCTGAGCTATAATAGATCGACTCTACTATGGTTGTGTATAAATTACTACCATATAAAAGTATATACACCATCATCATAGCCAGAGGATGTGCTACTATTCCCAAGTCTTCCACCTGCTCTTCTCCCAGCTGTGGGATCGGCACAGTATGTACTCTCCCACATCCCTCTATCAGCCGTCATGTCTGAATCCACACTCTTCTCACACATGTCATCTTTCATACAATCCATCAACACTTCCTTCGGTCTTCTACCCTTATAACCGTCCACATTCATCTTCATTACTCTCTTTGGTTATGTCCTTCATCCCTCCACGCAACATGCCTGCACGCTGACCTCTTGCTCCTCAATTTCTCCGTCACCGGAGCAACTTTCAGACTTCCTCTAATATACTCCATTATTATTCCATCCATCCTCATCACACCACACATCCATCTTAACATTCGCTACTTATTCCCAAGTGTTCCTTTCAATCACCTTTTACGACCTTCGGAAGGTTTAATCGTGATGGGTACCTTATCACATTTAGGACACTTGTGCGAAGTTTTCCCGAGGTGTTGGTAGTTGAAGTGGTCCTGCATCGCCTCCTTGGTGGGATATCCCTTGTTGCACATGGGACAGGGGAATCTGTGGGATGAGGAAAATATTTGTACTTAATCATCAGGTAACAGCAGACAACTGCTGGACGTAGGCCTCTTTCAAGGAAGGAGGCAATGAACGTCTCGCATGCATCGTCGGTAAAATTGATCAGGTTCTGGTGACAACTTTCCGTCATAAAGAAAAAAAAATTTTCGAATATCGAAGTCTCTTTCTCTTGCTTTCCGACTCGAGTAGAGCGTTAAAAGTTTATCGTTAAGATTATAAGAGGAGACTCACTTCAAGACCTGTTCGGAAGCGTGCGCTCTGGAGTACTTGAGGTGCGCGTGGTAGGTGGTGAGGTGGGAGAACAGCTTGTTGCACTCCGCGCACTCGTACCGGCCCTTGCTCTGGTGCCGCTGGATGTGGTACTTCAGCTGCACCGCACGCACCATCTTGCGGCAGATGGAGCATTCGGCGCGTGGCGGTGGACCTTCGTGTAGCCTACGCGAACGACATATAAAAAAGGGGGGGGGGGGTTTAATTAGCTGACTATTATAATTAACTAATAACTTGGTTTCTGATGACAGTGGCTGTGTATATAGGTACCACTACATCTTCTGTTTCTGCCTTCGAACAGCAGTCCCGATTTGGAGAGCGAGTTGGGATCCTAACCACTTTCTTATGGGTATACGTGAACCTTCTATTTTATGGTTTCGTTGGGGAGTCAAGGTTATGCGAGATTCTTACTCACTAAAACTCCCACTCGGTGGTCAACTGACGCAGACCGCATTCGGAGAGGCTCCAGGATCTCGTATAGAACGCACCGATGCCCCTCTATACGGTGTGAACACGTCTCTGAGGAGGGGCTGAACCTTCCTACTCACCATCGCTGTTCCACACAGGTTCTCTTGTTGAGCGATAAGGGTCCCCACCCTCAAGGCCCGCGAAACTCCCACATCCTTTCAGTCGCCTTCTGCAGGCAGAGCTTACCTTACTCCTATTCTTACTATCCTGAGACTACAAGGCTGATGCGTATACCTAACCATCGTGTGCAGCTCTCTCATGCAGGTCATCAAATAAAAAATCTCACCCTTCAACATTCACAGAGAAAGATTCCATTTTAAAAATCTATAAAAGGGGCGTCACCGTTCTCCGGAACCGCCCATTATAAGGGCGTATATTTACTTGAGATGTGTCGCCAGGGTGGTCTTGTTCACGAATCTCTTCT
Source organism: Ornithoptera alexandrae (assembly GCA_029030555.1). Classification (NCBI taxonomy): domain Eukaryota; kingdom Metazoa; phylum Arthropoda; class Insecta; order Lepidoptera; family Papilionidae; genus Ornithoptera; species Ornithoptera alexandrae. The sequence goes on along the minus strand of JARDVY010000157.1, from coordinate 370,984 downwards.
TGCAATGATCGCACTGCAGACCCTCGCGGTGGAACCTCGCCACGTGGTTCTTACGCGCGCGGGAGTTTCTGGAAGATAAAAAAAAATTATCACTTCAATAATGTATTTTAACATTATTGAAGAAAGTAAACAATTTTAATATTCTCGTTTAATCATAATCCCTTATTACTCCATCACCTGCATGCCCAAAGCCTTCCGTCACACCTTTATGAGCTCATTAGTCTGGTGTTTTAATAGGGGAACAGCGCTCCAAAGAAGGGTTACCGTACGCGCTAACAGCCGATAGACATCCACTGCTGGACATAGGCCTCCCCCAAAAATCCCCGTCGGTCCTGTGCTGCCTGCATCCAGCGGCTTCTCGCAACCTTCAGTTTGTAGGGCTTTATATAGAGGGGGGGTGGATTTGGGCCATTTCCCACAACGTTGGACCAATGCGGGTTAGTAGGAGCCACAGCCTCGTTTGTTGATTACCTGGCTGCACTACGGGCTGATGAGGTTGGCTTTTTTTTTTTTGTATTTACGTTTGTAACAAAATGCTAACGGATTACACACCCCGTACCAATAGTGGGCCGGTAGTGGGGTAGTGTCGGACTCCAACCGACTAAAAAGCTTCACACGGTATTCCATCACTGCCGCAAAGAAATGCACGAGGGTCGCGGGATAACGCGAAACAGTTCTTCCGCAACCCCCGTTCGGCGCCCGGATCGAACGGGCCCGCCTCGGGGAGGGATGTGAAACATCCCTCCCGATAGATAATAACTAACTACAAAGTACATGGCGACGCGTTGGAATACGAGACGCGCCACCAGATACGCCCCAGGATCCCTCTCTAAGGGGGGCGCCGGACCGACGGCTCTAGTCGGTCGCGGCGCCAGTTTCCTCTGGTGAGGTTGGCTTGGCTCCCATGAGTTCTTGGGTCTCCAATCATAACAATTGGTGATTACATTTGTTGTTAGTAATAGAACAATGAGTTAGGTTCATTTAGAAGAACCTGGTAGAACGGAGGACGGAGGTGTACGGAAGGTCAAGGTTCATGTCTTGTTAATGGACATCATGGAAATCATATTTACCGGGGGCAATCTAGCTATAGAGCACTTTAAACCGGAGCCCTGAAACATTTTGTTTGGCGGCATATATATACTCTCTGGTATAACTTAATAGTCTCCAATGAAGACCTGTTTCTTTATACCACTACGCGACGAGACGAGCAGGACATCCATCTGATGGTGAATACGTCTGTCCAAAACAATGAAGCGCTAGTCAAGACGTTTACACTGCATCGCATATAGCTCGATGCTTGAGGTACCTGTTAAATACCGATACCCCAGTAATTTTATTAGCTACAGCGCCCTTTAAACCGGAACTAGGATGCTCCACTCGTTGTTTCGAATAAAAAAAAAACGATGTAGAAACTCACTTGAAGAACATATCGCACTCCAGACATTTATATCCGACTATTGTGGTCTTCGACAGTAACTTCCTCAGGTTGTGCGGTTCAGACTTCGATGGGGACATCGCGTCTTCCTTCAGCTTCCTTTTTCTACTCTGTGATAAGACAGAAGACTTATTAAGTTATTTTACTCATGTATCATCAAGCATCAGGTCACTGCGTGACGGCTCTTGCCTTGACTCTCTACTCTACTACGGAGTAGAGAGCACAGAGACTAAAGACTACGGCGCTGTAGCCTATGCTCCTCTCCGTCTGCCGTAGATGGTGACTAAAAGGTTTCAGAATAATGCGGTTTGAAATCCAGGTTCACATCGAACACGGACCAAGACAGACGGAACTTTTAGTGGATAGAAACCTCTCACATACCCCTGACTTCCATCAGCAGGGTTATCTTATGATGATAACAAACTTAAGTGGTATATTGTAGGGTTCAGCAATGGTTTTTATTCGAGGCTACATCTCTTCTTCCTGTTGCCCTTCTCCCAGCTGTGGGATCGGCACAGTACGTACTCTCCCACATCCCTCTATCAGCCGTTAAGTCTGAATCCACACTCTTCTTACACATGTCATCTTTCACACAATCCGTCGACACTTCCTTCGGTCTTCTACCCTTATAACCGTCCACATTCATCCCCATTACTCTCTTTGGTTATATGTCCTTTATCCCTCCGCGCAACATGCCTGCACGCTGACCTCTTGCTCCTCAATTTCTACATCACCGGAGCAACTTTCAGACTTCCTCTAATATATTCAAGGTGGAGCTCGACACGGTCTTGGTCCAGATGTTCACGGGGCACGGGGGTTTCTCCGAATACCTTCATGGGTTCAAGCTCAAGGAGAGTCCCTCGTGCCATTGTGACCCAGCGGTGGACCAGACCGTGGTGCATACGTTGACTTCCTATCCCTTATATGGGAAATTGAGAGTTGAGTGAGATTGAGCTCAAAAGACAGCTCACTAAGGAAGCTTTTGCCTCTCTGATGAGTGAAGACGAAAGTCGCCAGACATTCCTAGGATTCGGTAGAAAAGTGATAGCTGATACAATAAAGACAAACATAAGTTGATGTTAAAAATAAATAAATAAAAAATAAACAAAATAAGGCTAAAGTAGAAGTAGAAAAGAAAATGTAAAAATAAATAAACATACAATTAACAGAAGGAGAAGAAAGAAGGAAATGGAATGTAGCATGAAAGAGAACAGAAGTGTGATAGTATAGTAAGATTGACAAGAAGGACGAAAGGAGGGTACAAAGAATAAATTAAATGTATAGGAATAAGATAAAAAATTAAGATGTTAAGTGAACTGTGTAAATAAGCCCTGACTCAAACCACGCAGAAAAAAGAATTAAAAAAAAAAATAGAGGCTATATCTCTGCATGTGTGTATTTATATATTTTCCCTATTTGTGTGTGTGTTTTTTTTTCTTTTTAGAGTAAAACTAGCTTTTACTCGGAAGACGCCAGCAAAGGGTTCATGTGACAGATGATTATCTTAAAGGTTGGACAGATGAAAGGAACTTACCAACTGTCTTAGACATTGTGTGTATACATCCCTTAGAAATTGTATGGTTGTGTTTTTTTTTTTTAATTAACCTGTGTAACAAAATGCTAATGGTCGCACACTCCGAAACCAGAAGGGCCAGTAATGGGGTAGTGTCGGACTCCAACCTACTAAAAAGCTTCACACGGTATTCCAATCACTTCCGAAGATATGCATGAGGGTCACGGGATAACATCGAGCAGTTCTTCCGCAACCCCCGATCGGCGCCCGGATCGAACGAGCCCGCCTCGGGGAGAAGTATGGGGTGTCTGTGTGACCTTGTCTCACCTTCTTCGCGACTACCGCGTCACCGATCTGTATCAGCGCGCTGGGCGGCTTCTTGTCAAGGTGAGCGCGCACGTGGAGCTCGGCGAGCCGTGCGCTTCCCTCAGCGTGACCACACGTGCGGCACACGTGGCGCACGTAGTGGGACTGGACGTGGGCCGCCTGCTTCTCCACCTCCACGTACACGAAGCACACTTTGCACGCCACCGTGCCGGGCCTCTGCGATAACAAACATAATTGAATCTCTGCGAACCTTCACAGCTGAATGGCCATGAACAATAGGTATCTCCTTTTTTAATTACAGCTTATTTACGTCCCCACTGTTGGGGCACAGGCCTACCCTCAATATGAAGGCGATGGGGCCATAGTCACCACGCAGGCCCAATGCGGATTGGTGACTCCACACACACCTTAGAATAAATTCTAATTCAAGTGCAGATTTCCTTCACCGTTTGTTCCGCTGTTGTTACTTGAAGTTCACAAATGTACACAACTTAAATATTAAACTCATCGATACATGCCGAGGTTCGAACCAGAGACCTTCGGAATGAAAGCCGCACGCTCTAACCAGAGCTACGAACGATATGGATGGTGATAGTGTATTCGCCAGTCCTACTTATAACCACCGTATTGTAAATCCGAAGCGACGCCATAACATCATCCCTGTGCTCCGACTGTCACAAATGAGCCGCGATATCCTGGACACAGTTAAGTAATCACTCAAGTAATTAATTACTGATAAAAAAAAATTAAGAAAAAACTTAATCGAATACGCCTCCACTCTTTTCTTTGTTCTTCACATTCTTAACAAATTTTACTAATGTATTGAAATATTGTAATGCCTTAAACATATTTGTTACTTATATAATTATAAAGAATAAAAACTGGATGGCGGCGAGCAGTGTGGTGCAGTGTATGACATCCTAACCAGGGTCCGACGATGACCTGCTCGACGTTGAATAAAAAAATGTTGTCTCGTTACTCCAGTAATTTCACTGGCTACAGCGCCTTACAAATGGGAGCAATGTTTGCACACTACTGTTTGGAGACGGAGATGGGAGCTGCGGTGGTACTGATCTAGTCTTAAACAGATACCTCATCATCATCAGCCGATAGACGTCCACTGCTGGATATAGACCTCCATCAAAGATCTCCACGTTTGTAGAGGTTTATATAACGCTGGCCCAATGCGAGTCGGTGGGAGCCAGAGCCTCGTTTGTTGGTTACCAGGCTGCACCACGAGCTGGTAATGTCGGCTTAGATCTCGTGAGCTGTTGTGCGGGATCCCTAACATCCCTAGTATAACAGGCATCTACCACCAGTAATATACTGTAAGGTATATCCACTTGCCATCTGATGAAAGCAACAAACGGCACTTGGCAATAGGAGGATATAACAAAGACAGGTTTTGAAATTCTTCATCAGACTGATGGTGATGATGGGTAGTGAAGGTGCTGGTGATACTCACAACTTTGTGCGCGGTAACGTAATGCTCCTCGACCTGCTGCTGGTTGTAGAAGCCAAGGATGCACAGTTCACATTTGTATACAGCACTTGCATACTGTATCTTTTCCTTTGCCAATTCTCTAGAAAAAAAAAAATTCTTATAACAAGTATTATAGAATAGAATGAATTATATATATTTGTCTGGTGGTAAGGGTTTCCGCAAAACTCCTCACGGGACCTAAGCCAGCCTCACCTGTTGTTGCAGTCTGCTAATCAACAAACGAGGCTCTGGCTCCCACCTACCCTCATTGGGCCGGCATGGTGAGAATCGGCTCAAATCTCCCTACAAGAACCCTTACATACAACCCCTAGTGACCAGCGTTATCGGAGGCCATACTGTATGCCAATCAGCTGATAATGATGATGAACTGATGGTAGGTCTCTGTTGAAGATGATGACCATGTAAGTACCACCGCAGCGACCAAACAGCAGTGTAGAATACATAATGCTTTCTTTATAGTAAGCAAAATTCCCATATAACTGTTCACCAGTAAGGATGATAAACAGCACCACATTGTGATCGTCGAACTAGACATAAAGTTTGGTCTTGTTACCTCAGTAATTTCACTAGCTTTCAAACTAAAACACAGTAATGTTTGAACACTAAGGTTTGGCTGCAGGAAGGTTCTTACATAGCCTATCGTAGATGGTAGCTGGAAATTTATTATCAGTGGCGGCGGAGATCAGCAGCTTCCGGCTTCAAGATGGAATTGGTGATGCAGAAACTAACCTGAAAGCCAACATCTCCTCTTCGTTCATATACACCGTCATGTAACCAGTTCTAAGATCAGGTTTCTCATCAACTCCGTCCTTCAGTTTGTTTTCTATTAATATATTCGCACTGTTCACTGTGCAGGGGCTGGAATTGTATATACAAATAATTATTATGGTTGGACTGTTAAAAGACTGCTGGAGATCTGGATGCTGAATCAAGGGTCAGTTGAGTTAATGAGGACAGTAAACATGGAGTAGTCTAGTTAATAGACTACTGGAGACCTGGACGCTGAATCAAGAGTCGATTGAGTTAATGAGGACAGGAAACATGGAGTAGTCTCATAGTACGTTCTATATACAATAATCTCAATTTCCACCTTCGTCGAGGATGGTGAAGCATGTTCAGTATACTCAGGCTCTAATATGTTGGTGGAACAGTGTGATGGTGGTAGCCAGATAAACCCCAACCAAATTCCACAAAATGTGCTCACAGGAATCGAACTGGTTACCTTTATGGAAAGTAAGCAGATAGCCAATGTCTTCATTTTACCTGATGGTGAGATCTGGAAGCACATACTCATTACACTTGTACATATCCTGTGATGCGAGGGGTTCAGCATTGATCACAATGTGAGGAATTGTTGAGGAGGTGTCTAATACCATACCTGGAAATGAAAACCGTCATATTGGAATTGGAAATTAGTGGTAGTGTATCTGGTGCCGGAGACCGTCTAGGTACCACCGCAGCGACAAGCATTAGTGTGTGAACATTACTGTGATCCGGTTTGAAGGACCTATAGCTGTTACCGGTGGTAGTGTCCCTGTTGCCGGAGACAGTCTAGGTACCACTGCAGTGTCAAACAGTACTGTGTGAACATTACTTTATGGATCGAAGGGACTGTATCTAGATTAATTACTGCAGTGTATATCATCCTAACTAGCGCTACATTGGAATGGCGTATCTCATTATCACATGAATATTCTGATTATGTAGTCATTTCCTCGATTAATGACTTCTTGGAAGTATTCATAGATCGGATAATCAACTGGTGTCTAATTCCATGGCTTTTGAGGTGATGGTGAGACCACCACCTTCCGATACGACGGCCTATATTATCTGAAAGCCAGGTTATATTAGGCGAGCATGCTGCGAGGGTTGTAAGGGGTTCCGCCCAACATCTTACAGAGCCCAAGTCAATCACACCTGCACGCGGCGTACCTTGCTGAACAACAGACCAGGGTCTGACCACACACCAACCTTCTCAATGAACTCTTCGATATGGAAATCTATTCGGGAGGCCTATCTCCAGCAGTGGACGTCTATCGGCTGATGATGAGCATGCAACACCATCAACAACCTTAAACATTTAATGGATTTCTGCTGCAGTGTGTTTTTAAAACCACCACCCCTAACCACCCCTTTAAAAGCTGTTTAGAAAAATAATACTATTTATTGCTATGAAATAACGAGACTTGATGCTAAATGATACGCCTGGTCAATGTAGCGCAAGATAGAATGATATACACTATACCACATTATTCTCCTCGCTTCACACATAACGTCTTAAGTCTCGTTACTTCAGTAATATCAATAGCTGCAGCGCCCTTCAAACCGGAACACAGTAAGGTTTTCACACTGCTGTTTAGATGCAGCGGTGGTACCTTCTACCAACAGCACTCACCTCCCAATATGTTTTCCTCCAGCTCCAAGTTAATGTTTTCCCTCACAGCCTGAGCAATGTCGTAGCTCTCGCACTTCACATTATCAGCGGTGTCGATCGATATGTACTGCGACGACCACTCCGTCAGGATCTTGGTGGTGTGATCCAAGTATACCCTGTCGTAGCCCCTCTTGGAGAAGGATTCGAGCGAAGAGAGCGACGGCGATATGTATGCGTGGTCAGCGGTCTGCGAAGATGAATGACCAATTTTATATTATTTGACATCCAAGGACTGACGAGCGATGAGACTATGAGATCAGGATCAAGACCACCAAAGGCGGACATGGTCTGGTGAAGGCATCTCGCGAAATACCGACTACGGTAAGTCGTTCCGATCTTTTGCCATTCGTATGGAGAACAAAAGTTGCTGAGTGGAACTGCTGGTGATTGGGGAAATAGTGATGGGATACGCTTACACCGAGGGCTGAGATGTTAGCCTGCGCCGTGTGCACCTGCTTCTTGAATTTGCTGAACCTCTTCATCATCGCTGCACATTCCCAGCAAACTCTCATCGTCTGATTGGATAACGAGCCTAACTGAAAAAAAAAATAGTTTTTTTTATTTTTTTTTCCATGCAAATAAATGTCTGTAATTTTCATATATTATAATACGGAAATTGATTTTTATTTATTTTTGTTAGTAAAGCTATTTTCTTTAAATAAACTTACAAATTAAATGTGTATGTAGTATGTATATATATATATATATTTCCTGTATGTTTAGCTTGTGCATTCCGGATACGGATGCCCGGAGTTAAATGAGCGTAAAAGTTGTTAGTAAAATTAGCATAGACTTCACCGGAATAATAAAAATAATACGGACACAAAAAATTAATTGGCGTATAGATATAAAACGATATTTGAGGAAAACAATAATTATGTATAATTTTTTTCATAATTTTATTGAGTTTATTACTGAACGTCCCATGAACAATAATTTTTTAAAAAATTTTAATGTGATATCTATTTAGGTTTTCATGGAAAAGTATTTTTCAACACAACGGTTTCTAAAACTCTTTTATTACCAAGCTTTATAATATAAAAACTAATTTTTCTCATGACATTGTTGTGTTATAATTATAATAAAACAAATTGATAGCTTAAAGTTGAATACAATAACATGTTAGAAAAGATTTAAGCGCGATAACTTTTATTAAATCGGTTATTTGAATGATTCACTTTTACCATGACCATCCACCCAAAATTAAGAGTGGCAATTTTAAATACTCACATCGCCCGCGAAATCGTACATCAATAGACGAAATGTTTGGTAAACTTCCGACTGATCTCCGTATTTTATTAAATCACGATTCGAACTCAGACAAGTACTGCAGACTTTACGGTTGCGTTTATCGACATCCTCTTCCATTTTCATTCAATCCAAATATTTGTTTTTCAAAGTAAAGAATGGACGCAAAATAACTTTCAAATCATAACAAAAAGTAATACTCCCATGTAAAATAGACGAAAATTGATGAACAACCTTCAACTATCACTGCGACACTACAAAATGGCCGCTTAGCTGCTTTAGTCAGGGTTGTAAGCTAAAAATATTTAAAAAAAATTACACTTGATTTTATAATTTTTTATTGAAACACTTTAATAGATATTATTAAAACGAATAAAAAATCCAATACGTCCTAAATTTGTTGTATTGTAATGAAATTAATATATAAAGTGAAAATATATGTTTTCAGTGTTTTTTGTTATTACTTTAAAAAAAGTTACTATTTCTCGAGAATAGTGTTATTTACAAAACTATTAGCTAATTTAAAACTGTATTATTGTTTGTATTGCAAAACTAAGAATTTTTTTTTTTTTTATTTAGTTTTGAATGATAATAATAATTTAGTTGTCAAGTAGTATTTTTTAAAGATAGCCTCCACTTGTTTTTAAAACTATTTACTATTACTAAGCTTACATTTTTTATATAAAATTAATTAAAAAATTATGTAAAAACTTTCATTGGTACATGTTATTTAAAAAAAATAAGATGCGATAGATGTAATTCCTTAATATTTGTTTTTTAGTTAATTTATCTGTAGAATCTTGATATGTGGGTTTTTGTTACTCTCGTTATCATGACGTGTTCACTTAGAACATTGGTCTGAACTATTATATATTAGTAACAGGTATCCATACTATAACTACTGGGAATACTGCAATGTGCCATTATAATTAGTTGGATTAATAATATATTTTTACGGATAGATGGCAATGTGGTTAAATATCTTTGTTTGGATTTATGTTAGCTTGTTTATAGAGAACACAAATTATTTTGAACGCGACTGATTATGTTACTCGTGGTAGGTCTCTGTTACCGGAGACTGTCTCAGGTAGGTACCAATGCAGCACAGCTTCTGTTTCTGCTGCCAAACAGTAGTGTGCAAATATACTGTGTTCCGGATTAAAAAGAATTGTAGCTAGTGAAATTACTGCAGTAACAAAACAACATTTTATGTCTCAAGGCGAGCAGTATAATGTGGTGCAGTGTATATCATCTTAACAAGCGTTACGTTGGGTAGGCGTATCATTTACGTTCAGGTGAATGTCCCGCTTGTCTCATCGCTTCATTGTAGATGTGTTTAAATTTTGGATTTTCTTATTTAATAATACGATGTTTTCAACGGATTAGATGTATCTTAAATCTGATTGTGATTACCTGGAAAATTTATTTTGAACCCTAAGACACCGGCGCCTTCGTTATAGAGGGTTCCTGGGGTGTATTTGGCGGCGTGTCGCCACGTAGGGATTGTCTGTCCGGAGGGGTGCGTCACATCCAAGGCGGGCTCGTTCGATCTGGGCGCCGTTCGGGGGTTGCGGAAGAACTGTTCGATGTTATCCCGTAACTCTCGTGCATACTGTCGGACGTGATTGGATTACCGTGTGAAGATTTTTTCAACTATCACATTAACACTAAACAGGCTACTTAGTTTTGTATTGGGTTGAGAGTTTAAAAATATTTAAAAAAATCTTACTTGATTTAATATTTGTAATTAATATTTTTAAATAATAATTATCTGATAGTATATTTAAAACAAATAAAAAAATGTAACAGTTATTTGTATTGTAATAAAATTGAAAAAAATAACAATGCGTACGTATATTTTTTAAGTTAATTTTGCCATTCCATTAACAAAGTGAGAACAAGTCGTTAGTACAAAATTATTTCTTCATACAAAAGTATTAAGGATATTTAATTTATACAAAATATATAAGTAATAGTTCATTTAAATTTAATTTTGTGCGATGGTAATAATATAGTTGTCAATTTAATCATGGCTGCCGTTTGTTTTGTTTTTGGAACTGTTTTCTATAATATCTAGCTTTCACTTTTTATATAAAATTATTTAAAGAATTATTTAGAAACTTTAAATGGTATTAAATAATGAAAAAGTAAAGATAAAATAAAACTCCTTAATATTGGTGTTTCACTTCATCTTTCAGTACGATCTGAACATGCAGGAACATTAATACGTTCGTTATGAATGAAAAATGTCTTTAGAACCAATTTTAATAGGGCAGTATATTTCAGTGGTGTGATACTAGTTAAAAGAAATAGATTTGCATTGAAGATGGAGTCGAAAACAGAAGTGGCGAAGAACTTGCTCTGCGTAGCTTGTTTGAGTGTTGAAAAATCTTTACGCGAACTTAGCACTGGCAAAACAAAACAGTATTATTTGAACTGTATAAACGAAATTCCTGTAAGTACTTCATTATTTATAAAATTAGAAGTATAGTAAAACTTTTATCGCTGCGTTAAATAAAAGAATACAATGATGGAATTTGATCATGTGTTACTTACGGATATGCTTCTCTTAAAAGAACTGATGTCACGTAGACTTAATTTAATAATATATTTGTTATCATTTATATATTTTTCTTACTCAACAATTCTTAAATGTTTCAATAGGTTTGTGATATGGTGAAGACAATTACAGTGTGTTGGGAATGTGATGTAATGCTACAGAGGGTGGTTAAATTTAAAGAGCAAGTGAAGGATTCTTTCCGAATATTACAGACATACACTAGTCAGGTAATAGCTATTAGCTCAATGGTTCATGGTGTTAATTATTTATAATTCTCCCTGTGAGAACTCATTTTGCAACTCTTCATGATGCAAGTATGATGAGCAAAACATTCACCTGATTGTATATGATATGCCAGCATGTAACAATGTGCTGCTTGTTTGGATGATATGCAATTCGACTTTTGGTCATTGTGAGGCAATAGTTTAGTGGCACTATCCCAGAAATGACACTTTCTATGGCTTCCTTAAGTAAATACAATAATGTTTGTGTACTACTGTTTATTGCTTTACCTATTTAGAAGTTTCCTGACAATAGAGACATTTATTGTTGTGGTGGAATATCTTTGATAAATTGCTTCTTCTGGGGAAAAGCCATGGTTTTGTGTGTTTCACTCACTAAAACCCTCTCTGTGATTTACAAAACTAAACTGTTATTAGCTCCATGGCTGAGCTACAGATAATTGAATTTGCTGTCCCACAGAGGTTGCATATTAAATAGTAAGAACCCCTGCAAATTCCATAGAACCTTTTAGTATTACCTTGGTCTTATTCTTCCTAGCCTGTGACTACAGGATTGTGACAAGAGAGATATATCACCACTAATGAGTTTAATTTGTATTTTGTAGAATTTATTAGAATGTCATCTAACAGACATTTCAAGGCCTCCAAGATTAAAAGTGTTCAATAATGAACCTGTTGACATAGCTCCCAACACCGATGGGAATGTGGCAAAGAAGACCTGGATTGATCACTCTCAAACTGTAAAGGACGAACCAAAGTTGGAAGTGCAGGACCAAGGTGAGATATTTTTCATTAATTCAACAAAGTGACGAAATGAGTGGGACTTTCACCTGATGGTGATAAGCTTGCTCGTTACTATGAAGCCACATACTCCAATACATTCTGATTGTCACTATAGACAAGACAGTAAGTCCCATTATCTGTCTTAATTTCACTAGCTACCATGTCGGAATACAGTAATGTTCCCACAGTACTATTTGTTGCTGCGGTGGTACCTCTACCTAGATGGTTTCCGGCAACAGTGACCTACCATCTACAATACTATCATGACCATATGATTGGTGGTAGTTCTCAGTCGCCAGGGACTGCTTAGGTAGGTACCATCATAGCTCTTATCTAAACACTAGTGTGCAAACATTTTGTTACGGCTTGAAGGGCGCTCTAGCTAGTGTAATTATTGGGGTAATGCGACTTAACATATTTTGTCTCAAGGCGATAAGCACAATGTGAGTTGGTGTATATTATTCTAACGAGCAATAAGTTGTTATGGGCAGGAGTATCAATTACCATCAGGTCAATGTCTGCTCGTCTGTTCGTTTCTCCGAAATAAAAAAAAATAAAAATACGATTATGTATATACTTTTCAGATGCTGGATGTATGAAGGTACAGTCGGCAGATAGAAACAGTCTCTTAACAGAAGGCTCTGATGTGGAACCGGAGTCCAAAGACCAGGAAATAAATAATCATGTAATGTATATAATTATCTATTAGAATATGCACACAAAAAAAAATCTATTATTTGGCTGAAATGAGATGAGTAGGTCGTTTATCTGATGGTAAGAGATACAGCCATAATATTATGGTGATAGTTAGGATGATATACTGCACCAAGTTATGTTCGTTTTAAAGACAGGATATTGTCTCGTTACCGCAGTAATATCACTAGTTACAGCGCCGTACAAACCAGAACACGGTATTATTTGTTCTCATCGGCATCAGCTGAGAGACATCCACTGCTGGACATAGGTCTTCCCCAAAGATCTCCACATCGATTGGTCTTGTGCTGCCTGCATCCACGGGCTGCCTGGCACCAGAATTCGCTGAATGCGGGCAATTTCCCACCACAATGTCCTAATGCGGGTCGGTGGGAGCCAGAGCCTGGTTTGTTTATTAGCAGGCTGCACCATGAGCTGGTGAGGTTGGCTTGGATCCCATAAGTTGTTATGCGGGGCTCTTCATTTTTTGTTCCACTGACTACTAAGTACAACACAGTTACCTTTTCATATTACTGTTAGACGGTAGTACTGGAAGCTGCGGTGGTACATTTATAGCTGGTATGGGTGAGATTTTCTTTAATTATCTAACATGTAATTTTTAGGACCTACCACCAGAAAAGGACAATATGATTTATTCCATCTCTTCACAAGTATTAGGCAATTTGAGGAGTACAAGAGCCGGAACAGACAAACCTGAGGAGTTACAGATCGTCTGTGTAAAGGACGAGCTTAAAGTGGAGTACAAGAGAGGTAAGTTATGTGGGGCAACACCAACCTTCTGGTAATTTTTTTTTTTAGCTCGGGATATATCTGGCTCTCAATCAACATCGGACATCATATAAACACTTGATATATCTGGCGACCATCCACACAGGACATCAAATGGAAGCTTGATATATCCAGCAACCATCCATAAAGAACATGAAATTGGATGCCAGATATAGTCACCTGAAATATCTGGTGCATCATCATCAAACATCAATTTGGATGCCTGATTTATCCGACGTTCATACACATAGGATAGGATTCTGGATATATCCGGCCCCTTAGAGGATAAAGACATCAAATGGATGCTTGATATATCCAGCGACCGTCTACACAGAACATGAAATTGGATGCCGGATATATCCAGCGACCATCCGCACAGAACATCAAATAGTCACCTGAAATATCTGGTGCTCATCTTCATATGACATCAATTTGGATGCCTGATATATCCGACGTTCATACACATAGGATAGGATTCTGGATATATCTGGCCCCTTAGAGGATAAAGACATCAAATGGATGCTTGATATATCCAGCGACCGTCTACACAGAACATGAAATTGGATGCCGGATATATCCAGCGACCATCCGCACAGAACATCAAATAGTCACCCGAAATATCTGGTGCTCATCTTCATATGACATCAATTTGGATGCCTGATATATCCGACGTTCATACACATAGGATAGGATTCTGGATATATCTGGCCCCTTAGAGGATAAAGACATCAAATGGATGCTTGATATATCCAGCGACCGTCTACACAGAACATGAAATTGGATGCCGGATATATCCAGCGACCATCCGCACAGAACATCAAATAGTCACCTGAAATATCTGGTGCTCATCTTCATATGACATCAATTTGGATGCCTGATATATCCGACGTTCATACACATAGGATAGGATTCTGGATATATCTGGCCCCTTAGAGGATAAAGACATCAAATGGATGCTTGATATATCCAGCGACCGTCTACACAGAACATGAAATTGGATGCCGGATATATCCAGCGACCATCCGCACAGAACATCAAATAGTCACCCGAAATATCTGGTGTTCATCTTCATATGACATCAATTTGGATGCCTGATATATCCGACGTTCATACACATAGGATAGGATTCTGGATATATCCGGCCCCTTAGAGGATAAAGACATAAAATGGATGCCGGATATATCCGGCGTTTTAAAATCCACACAACACAATAATATTTACGGCGTTCATTCACCCAAAACATTAAATTTGGACGACGTATATATCCGGCGCACAATCCATACAAGACGGGATATGAACGTCGGATATCTGGAACCCGTGTCGACGAGATTAAGGATCTACGACCTTCCTTCAAATCTCATCATCATCAGCCGACCGACGTCCACTGCTGGAGACTGGCCAAATAGAATTTAAAATCTCACACACTAGCATTTTTTTTTTATTTTTTCTTTCTATCAAAAAGACACAGAAGATGACTCCGACAGAAGAGACTGTCCAACGTCGGACTGCTCCGACTTGGAGTTAGAAACTAAATTGCAGGAGTTCCTTAACGTTAAGAGGAATAAGAAGAAGAGTAAAGCCTCCGTTAAAACTGTTGCGAAAAAGAGAAAGAAGATGATGAAGCATTGTAACGACAAGAAGGTATTCCATAAAAAGTTTTTTTTTTTTTTTACTACGAAGCGACGAGACCAGCTGGACAGTGGTAGACGCACCTGATGCTAAGTGATACCCCAGGGTATGTAAATATGGAGCTAGTTAGGATGGTATACATTTCATTACACTGCGCTAGTTGCCGACGGACATTATTTTAAATCTTATTACCACAGTAATTTCGATAGCTAAAACGCTCGTCAAACCTGAACATAGGCTCGTTCCTTTTGTTAGGATATTTACATTGGACACGTCGCCTCGGGACATATTTGGAGTCTCGTTACCGCAGTAATTTCATTAGCTTCGACTATAACGATGTTGCGATTGTTACCATAATATACACTGCAACCACATGATGCCTATCAAGCAGTGCATCGTTGGATCTTGCCTAATCTTACCGCTTGATGCCAGGTCTAGGATCTTCTTAATCCTTTGTACTTTTTTTAAGATTAAACCGGTGAAAGAGGAGAAGAAGATATTGACCGTGAAATTGACTTACGAGGAGATGCTGTCCGATAGAGAGAGGGAGTCGTCTAAGGAGTCTTACGTGAACGCAGTGTACAAATGCGAGACCTGCATCATCGGATTCAACAGTAGCAAATCGCATAAGTCACATATTACCAACAAGCATTCACCGGTGAGTTTCTCCGGCTTGAAGGGTGCTGTAGTGAAATTAATGACATCTCACGTCTAATGAGACTAGCATATGGTAGTCTATATCATTGGTTCATCGCTTATCATGAGCTGTACGAGTCGCTGGCCGATTAAAAAATCTACTCTGTTCCGGTTGGAAGGGCTCTGAAGCAAGAAAATTACTGTACTAAAAAAACCTAATTTAAGTCTAATGCGACGAGTATGTAGTATAGTGGCTTACCGTAATATGAATGTGTCGCTGGTTTAATAAAAAAAAATTATGTTCCGGTTTGAAAGGCGCTGTAGCTGGTGAAATTACTGGTGTAACCAGACTACACAGTTTATGTTTAAGGCGACGAGTGACATGTTATATATATATTGACCTTAAGTATTTACCGCTGTAGCTTGTATACCAGAATTAAAAAAAAAACGAGACTAGAACTGTATTCTGGTTAATTCGTGAGAGAAAGAGAGGGATATACTGTGGAGCTAATAAACAGAGAGAGAGAGAGAAGGGAGCGATTGATCAACAGTTTTTGAAGTAGGAAAGAACTGAAGGCAAAGGATGAATAAAGTAATGCGCTGTACATTTCAATGTTTCTCTCTCTCTTTCTTCATATATTTAGAGTGAGAGAGAGATACAGTACGGAGATTAGACCGCACGGTGTGTGGCGGAGTAGTGAGCGCTGCGGCCGTGACGCTGAGAGTAGACGCGCGGTAGGGAGGGTATATGCACAAAGCGCCCCGTCTCACTCGCACGCGTTGATACATCTATATAGCTGTCTCTTTCCTTCCATAAAGTCCTATTCACTCGCACCGTCGGAATAGAAGGGACATTCCAAATTTCTATACATAATCAAAAATGTACTAAGGTGTCTATAGTATAGTGTAAAGCGTTGGATAGTTAATTTAGTGGGGGTAGGTCTCCGTTGCCAGAGACCGGTCATCATGATGATGATGATGATGATGTGGTATTTGTTGCCAGAGACCGTCTACTACTCCTAATTCTGCCTTCAAACAGTAGTGTGCAATCATTACTGTGTACCGGTTTGTAGGACGCTGTCGCTAGTATATATTACTGGAGTAACGAGACTCGAAATTATCGCTTCAAATTCCACACGCTGTTAATTGACAATTAATAGTATAATATATATATAGTATAATATATATATAGTATAATATATATATAGTATAATATATATATATAATATAATAATAGTAGATCGTGTATATATTCTCTCATATGTTTACAGAGTAGATTTACATGCGAGTTGTGTATCCTATTTCAGGAGCTGGGTAAATACAGCTGCCCGATTTGCAGCACGGTCATATCCTCAGTGGAGTCATTCACGGAGCACTGCAAGAGGCATTTCAGAAGGTCAATATTATATACTGTTAACAACAGACTGGTTAGAGCAAATGCTGCAGTTTAAATTTTTTTTTTTTATTTTTTGAGATGACGATACCGGTGAAACTTTCACCTAATGGTAAATGATGCCGACTGTTCGAACGAACGTGCGAATAAATAAATAAATAAATGAATGAATAAATAGATGGAAGGATGAATGAAGAATCATACGAACGAAAGAACGAATGAATGAATGAATAATTAGAAAGATGGATAAATGAAGAATCTGACGGACGCACGCCTGAATAAATAAATGAATACACAGATGGATGAATGAATCTTACGGACGAATGAATGAATAATTAGATGGATGAATAAATGAAGAATCTGACGGACGCACGACTGAATAAATAAATGAATACACAGATGGATGAATGAATCTTACGGACGAATGAATGAATGAATAATTAGATGGATGAATAAATGAAGAATCTGACGGACGCACGACTGAATAAATAAATGAATACACAGATGGATGAATGAAGAATCTTACGGACGAATGAATGAATAATTAGATGGATGAATAAATGAAGAATCTGACGGACGCACGACTGAATAAATAAATGAATACACAGATGGATGAATGAAGAATCTTACGGACGAATGAATGAATAATTAGATGGATGAATAAATGAAGAATCTGACGGACGCACGACTGAATAAATAAATGAATACACAGATGGATGAATGAAGAATCTTACGGACGAATGAATGAATAATTAGATGGATGAATAAATGAAGAATCTGACGGACGCACGACTGAATAAATAAATGAATACACAGATGGATGAATGAATCTTACGGACGAATGAATGAATGAATGAATGAATGAATAATTAGATGGATGGATAAATGAAGAATCTGACGGACGCACGACTGAATAAATAAGTTAATACACAGATGGATGAATGAAGAATTTTACGGACGAATTATTGATTAAATAATTAGATGGATGGATAAATGAATAATCTGACGGACGCACGACTGAATAAATAAATTAATACACAGATGGATGAATGAAGAGTCTTGCGAACGGACGAACTAATAAACGAATGAATGAACAAATAAATGAAAGAATGGTCGGACTAATAAATAAATATTGTTTCTGTGTAGATATGAATGTATGATCTGCCAGAAGCGGACCATGGACAAGAAAGCAATAGAGCAGCATTACTTCACCACCCACGAGATATCCCTCAAAGAGTACCACTGCAACCTCTGCGGGAAGGTATCCAAGTACGTTGCGGTTTCACTGGTCAACTAAATAGGGTTGTCACTAGAATAGTACACTAGGTATTAAGTTTAATATTAATTTGTTGATGTAGACCCAAGTATAGACTTAATAAGATATAAAAGGAAAATTACTATGCGGAACTAGGATGCTTACACTACACCGCATTGTGATCGTCGTGACACATGATGTTAAGTGTTATTACCGCAGTAATTTCACTAGCTATATCCCCAATCGGAACACAGTAATATTTGCATATTAATATTCATCGTTCACTGCCGTATTGTGGGTAGTCCTATGCCCCAACAGTGGGTACGTAAACTGCCGGTTGAAAAAAAAAAAAAAGAATTGTCGCTGCGGTGATGGTGTCTGACAACAGAGACACTACCACCATTGAAGAAAATAACGAAAATATAAAATTTGTTTATATCTGATTGTAAATGAGAAAAGGTTTCCGCAGGGTTGACAACAACGCTCAGTGATAGGTCTGGTGATGCTGGCGGTCATAGGCTGCGGTTACCACTCAACATCAGGTGGGCCGCAAGCACTGTTTGCCGTCTAAATGGTATAAAAAATAAAAACGAGTTTTTCCTTTCAATGTTTACACTAAACTAAAAAAAAGTGTCGCTTTAAGATTATAGTCGTCTTATTACCGCAGTAATTTCACTAGCTACAGCGCCCTTCAAACCGGAACACTAATGTTTGTGCACGGCATTTCCAACCCCGAGGCGGGCGCGTTCGATCCGGACGCCGATCGGGGGTTGCGGAAGAACTGCTCGATGTTATCCCGTGACCCTCGTGGATATCTTCGGAAGTGATTGGAATACCTTGTGAAGCTTTTTAGTCGATTGGAGTCCGACACCACCTCGTTACCGGCCCTTCTGGTTCAGGGGTGTGCGACTATTATCATTTTGGTACATACGTTAATAAAAAAAAAAAAGAAAAAAACGGTAGTTCCATCTTAGTGAAGATAAGCATTTGAGTATATAGAAGATAAGCTCGATATCTAGAGATCCACTGACTCATCATTACTTCTCCGAAATTATTACACGTGAACACTCAAAATTTAGTGTTGATATTGCTTCTGCCGTTTAAAGGTCAGCTGAGGATGGATTTTAAGAAGTTCCTTCCCGAAAAGGTGGTTACGGGGTGTTACGGCCAGCAAAGCGAGAGGGGAACAGCCAGTATATAAATAATTTATGCGGTATTTGTTACCATCACAGATCAATAGACAGCCACCGCTACCACCGCGACACGCACAAGTCGAGGGTCCAGTGCACCGAGTGCGAGAAGACGTTCAGCCACCGAGCGGGCCTGATGAACCACCGCCTGTCGGTATACGCCAGATTATTACGCTGAGGTCGAGTGGAAACTGTATTGAACCATAAAAACATAAAAAAAAACTTAAGACTTAACCGCTCGTTTTTGTTTGTGACGTGTATACACGTCATGAATTTTCATGACGGCTAAAAACGTCATTAAATTTCATAATGACGGGTGTGGTGTACACGTCATGGATTTCAAAACGGCGAAGCGCATCATTAATTTCATAATGACGGCTAAAAACGTCCTAAATATCATGACAACATGTATACGCGTCATGAATTTTACTCAGACGGCGATTCACGTCATGGTAGGAAAAAATTCCACTCTACCCTAGTGTATATTATAATATTATTGATAACATGGTTTTTTTTTTTATTTAAAACACAACTCCCTAGTGCCGTGCACGAGCTGCACAACACGTTCCCCTGCACGGTCTGCGACAAGGTGTTCCGCTGGAGGACCAGCCTGAAGAGGCACTTGGAGAAGCACGATTTGAAGGTACTTTTCAAAAGATCTTGCGTCATTATCATCATCAGCCGGTAGACGTCCACTGCTGGACATAAGCCTCTCCCAAAGATCCCCACATTGATCGGTCTTACTCTGCTTGCATCCAGCTGCTTCGTATGAGTTCATGTGGGGGTATTTGGGCCATTTCCCACCACGCTGGCCCAATGCGGGTTGGTGTGTGCCACAGCCTCGTTTGTTAATCAACAGGGTGCACCACGAGCTGGTAAGGTTGGCTTGGGTCCCGTGAGTTATTGTGCGGCGCCTTTAACACCGCCTGCCACCTTTGTCTCCTTTTTATCATTCTCCATTTCCCTTCCACTATTCTGTCTCACTTTTTATTTTATTCCAACTCCAACCTAAATAATAGTAGAAACCGCTTCCCTTACCATCTTTAAAGCATCTCTTTCTTACAAAATATATTAAAATAACTCTTTCTCTCTCCATCTCTATTCTGTATAGTCTCTTCTTTTTTTCTTTATTTTTATTCTCTGTCATTTATATTTTACTCTCTTCCTTCCTCTTTAAAGCATCTAAGTCTTACAACAGGAGTTCAATACTCAATGCGACGATCACGATGTGCTGCAGTGTATATCATACTAACTAGCGATACGTTTTTATGGGTAACGGCATCACTTAATATTAAGTGAATGTCTTGCTACTGTCAACGTTTATTGGATAAAAAAAAATATTTATATTTTATATTTACCGTGATCGATTTTAATTAGTGTTTATGTTAATTTCGTTAATAAATATAATTAAAATCGATTTGTAAGACGCAAGGCGCGGTGGGCGGCGGCGCTGGCGGCGCGTTCTGCGCGACCTGCGGGATAGAGTTCTCCTCTCTCTGCTCCTACCGGCGGCACCTGCGCAACAGCCTGAAGCACGTCACTAGAGACCAGCTGAAGTAAGAGATACACACACACACACACATATATATATATATATATATATATATAAATGCAGATACAAAGGCGCTATACTTTAAAGCCTTCGCTTTCCATCAAGTAGAACCGACAAGAATTACCACCGCAGCGTATATTGCAGCCGAAAAATAATATTGTACAGACATTGCTGTTATCCGGTTTGAAGGGCGCTCTAACTATCACTGGTGGTAGTGTCTCTGTTGCCAGAGACCGTCTAGGTACCACCGCAGCGCCTATTGCAGCCGACACACAATACTGTGCAGACATTGCTGTGATCCGGTTTGAAGGGCGCTGTAACTATCACTGGTGGTAGTGTCTGTTGCCGGAAACTGTCTAGGTACCACCGGAGCGCCTATTGCAGCCGACAAACAATATTGTACAGACATTGCTGTGATCCGGTTTGAAGGACCTATAGCTATCACTGGTGGTAGTGTCTGTTGCCGGAGACCGTCTAGGTACCACCGCAGCAAGTAGTATATAGATATTTGTGAAGAGCTGTAGTTAGTGAAAGTTCTGGAGTTATGAGACAACATCCATCTCAAGCGGTGAGCATATGGTGCGGTACATCATATATATATATATCGGACACTTCTCAACATTGTCGTCAGTATTAACGGGTCTTGTGGGCGTCATTGGGGTGAAGTGGGAGCACAGAACGAACTATACACAAATCACTTTCCCATATAGTTTTAATTAAGTGGGTAGGTTCTTAATAATTTTATTTTAAAGAAACGTATATTTAAGTAGGGTAGGTAGCAATTAAATATGAGCAACGGGTTCAAGGCACCGATCTAACTCTTCAATATGAATCACTACGCGATCCACCTCGATCGACCGCTCTCAAAGGAATGCCCGATGAGACACAATGGCACCTCGACCCCATTCGAGGTCGTGCTCCGCTCTCATTCACTCATTAATTCGTACATTTCATTCAAAATAAATTAAATAAAATAAGATTTTGCAAAGTATTTTGATTGTAAACAATTGACACCGCGTTTTATACAATCATCAATTAACCCAACTCGTCGCTTCATATATATATATATCGGCGTGAATATTTTATATCGTTAAAAATAAATATTCGAATTAAAAAAATTCGATTCACCGTACAAGTGTGACGTCATGACAAACAACATCTGCACGCGCCCCCACTACCGACACTACCTCACTCGATGATATAAAGCGCGCGCGGAGCGGGGACGCGCAGTTCGTTCGCGGCTCGCGAGACGGACGGACCTGTAGGGCTGTGTAATAATTTGGATATTGTTTTTGTTTGTGGTTATTTAATTTCACTGCACCATTGTTATTATTATTATTATTAATAATAATAAGTTAAACGTTTGAATAAACGACCGTGAATCAAGAACGTAGTCATTATTGTGAAGACACCCCTCATATATATATATATATATAATTTTCTTCTTTGTAGTAACCTCGTGACTGAGACTTGACTATAGTGCGGTTGCCCTGGCCACCATTTCTTTCCAAACATTTGTCTTGCGCCATCCATCCAGGATTATTGTAGGGTAGCTCGTGTATGTATATACATAAATATAATATAATAGTACGACCGCCCAAAACAACGTGGCGTTAGGATGATATACATTGGATCATAAGCTCATTGCTTAATATGTTAAATCTTGTTACCTTAGTAATTACACTAGTAACAGCGCTCTCAAATATATATTAATGTTCGCACACTCGATGGTAATGACGTGTTTTATGTGGTAAAGCTGCTTCAATCTATAGTCCAGTTTGAAGGGCGCGAGATGTGGTGCTGTGTATATCGTCCTAACTAGCGCCAGGTTGTTCTGAAGGCGTGGTCACCATTAGGTGAAATGTCTTCGAAACTTTTTTGCTTGTGTAAAATGTACTATATTGTGATTACTCATTTGTTTATGCCGTCTTCAGGTTCATATGCGACCACTGCAACAAACGCTTCGCCGATAAGACCAAGCTGAGGGACCACATCGAGGAGAAGCACCTGCACAAGGTCTACCAGTGCCACATATGCAATAAGGTGCGTCTGTCATTCAGCCGTATATTATCGTGTAGTCTTATTGTTGAATTCACTAGTGTAGAACTGGCCTATTCATTCTCATTTTCTTTCTCTTTCCCTCTTTCTTCCTCTTCCCACACCCATCTCTCTCGCACAACTATATTTTCAACCAGTTTCTCCCTATATAATGCTCTCGGAACTTTATTTGTATATGAAACCCGATCAGGTGCTGTGATGAAGATGGTAAACTTGATGACGAGGATTTAGATAAGATTTTTGAATAAAAAGCCTAGATAGAAAGTTATAAGCTCGCACATAGCAGTATAACGTTAGTTAAGATTTTTACACTGTACTTTCTCCACTGCGTACAAAATGAGAGAAGCTCACTTACTGGACATTAAGTGTACTGTTTATGAATTGACTATTTAAAAGATTTATTTGTCTTTCAATTTCTGGTTGGGATATATGCACAGTAACATGAATTTCTTTTTTCTTCTATCAGGCGACGAAGAACCGCGTGGGTCTTGATCAGCACGTGAGGTACGTCCACAAGAGCAGGCCGAACAATAAAATGTGCCATTACTGCGGCAAAGGGTTTCCGGTTAGTATCGCTGCGGAATTAGTTGCCCTTAACTCCATACATCCATTTGCATTTTATCTTATTCATATTTAGTTTAAGTGTCGGTTTGTCGTCGATAGCTCATTCGTTTATTGCGTAACAGTGCCAGCCAATCTTATGCAGTATTAGTGTTTGTCGCCGATAGCTCATTCGTTTATTGCGTAACAGTGCCAGCCAATCTTATGCAGTATTAGTGTTTGTCGCCGATAGCTCATTCGTTTATTGCGTAACAGTGCCAGCCAATCTTATGCAGTATTAGTGTTTGTCGCCGATAGCTCATTCGTTTATTGCGTAACAGTGCCAGCCAATCTTATGCAGTATTAGTGTTTGTCGCCGATAGCTCATTCGTTTATTGCGTAACAGTGCCAGCCAATCTTATGCAGTATTAGTGTTTGTCGTCGATAGTTCATTCGTTTATTGCGTAACAGTGCCAGCCAATCTTATGCAGTATTAGTGTTTGTCGCCGATAGTTCATTCGTTTATTGCGTAACAGTGCCAGCCAATCTTATGCAGTATTAGTGTTTGTCGCCGATAGCTCATTCGTTTATTGCGTAACAGTGCCAGCCAATCTTATGCAGTATTAGTGTTTGTCGCCGATAGTTCATTCGTTTATTGCGTAACAGTGCCAGCCAATCTTATGCAGTATTAGTGTTTGTCGTCGATAGCTCATTCGTTTATTGCGTAACAGTGCCAGCCAATCTTATGCAGTATTAGTGTTTGTCGTCGATAGCTCATTCGTTTATTGCGTAACAGTGCCAGCCAATCTTATGCAGTATTAGTGTTTGTCGCCGATAGCTCATTCGTTTATTGCGTAACAGTGCCAGCCAATCTTATGCAGTATTAGTGTTTGTCGCCGATAGCTCATTCGTTTATTGCGTAACAGTGCCAGCCAATCTTATGCAGTATTAGTGTTTGTCGCCGATAGTTCATTCGTTTATTGCGTAACAGTGCCAGCCAATCTTATGCAGTATTAGTGTTTGTCGTCGATAGCTCATTCGTTTATTGCGTAACAGTGCCAGCCAATCTTATGCAGTATTAGTGTTTGTCGTCGATAGCTCATTCGTTTATTGCGTAACAGTGCCAGCCAATCTTATGCAGTATTAGTGTTTGTCGCCGATAGCTCATTCGTTTATTGCGTAACAGTGCCAGCCAATCTTATGCAGTATTAGTGTTTGTCGCCGATAGTTCATTCGTTTATTGCGTAACAGTGCCAGCCAATCTTATGCAGTATTAGTGTTTGTCGCCGATAGCTCATTCGTTTATTGCGTAACAGTGCCAGCCAATCTTATGCAGTATTAGTGTTTGTCGCCGATAGCTCATTCGTTTATTGCGTAACAGTGCCAGCCAATCTTATGCAGTATTAGTGTTTGTCGCCGATAGCTCATTCGTTTATTGCGTAACAGTGCCAGCCAATCTTATGCAGTATTAGTGTTTGTCGCCGATAGTTCATTCGTTTATTGCGTAACAGTGCCAGCCAATCTTATGCAGTATTAGTGTTTGTCGCCGATAGTTCATTCGTTTATTGCGTAACAGTGCCAGCCAATCTTATGCAGTATTAGTGTTTGTCGCCGATAGTTCATTCGTTTATTGCGTAACAGTGCCAGCCAATCTTATGCAGTATTAGTGTTTGTCGCCGATAGTTCATTCGTTTATTGCGTAACAGTGCCAGCCAATCTTATGCAGTATTAGTGTTTGTCGTCGATAGCTCATTCGTTTATTGCGTAACAGTGCCAGCCAATCTTATGCAGTATTAGTGTTTGTCGCCGATAGTTCATTCGTTTATTGCGTAACAGTGCCAGCCAATCTTATGCAGTATTAGTGTTTGTCGCCGATAGCTCATTCGTTTATTGCGTAACAGTGCCAGCCAATCTTATGCAGTATTAGTGTTTGTCGCCGATAGTTCATTCGTTTATTGCGTAACAGTGCCAGCCAATCTTATGCAGTATTAGTGTTTGTCGTCGATAGCTCATTCGTTTATTGCGTAACAGTGCCAGCCAATCTTATGCAGTATTAGTGTTTGTCGTCGATAGCTCATTCGTTTATTGCGTAACAGTGCCAGCCAATCTTATGCAGTATTAGTGTTTGTCGCCGATAGTTCATTCGTTTATTGCGTAACAGTGCCAGCCAATCTTATGCAGTATTAGTGTTTGTCGCCGATAGTTCATTCGTTTATTGCGTAACAGTGCCAGCCAATCTTATGCAGTATTAGTGTTTGTCGCCGATAGCTCATTCGTTTATTGCGTAACAGTGCCAGCCAATTTTATGCAGTATTAGTGTTTGTCGTCGATAGTTCATTCGTTTATTGCGTAACAGTGCCAGCCAATCTTATGCAGTATTAGTGTTTGTCGCCGATAGTTCATTCGTTTATTGCGTAACAGTGCCAGCCAATCTTATGCAGTATTAGTGTTTGTCGCCGATAGCTCATTCGTTTATTGCGTAACAGTGCCAGCCAATCTTATGCAGTATTAGTGTTTGTCGTCGATAGTTCATTCGTTTATTGCGTAACAGTGCCAGCCAATCTTATGCAGTATTAGTGTTTGTCGCCGATAGCTCATTCGTTTATTGCGTAACAGTGCCAGCCAATCTTATGCAGTATTAGTGTTTGTCGTCGATAGTTCATTCGTTTATTGCGTAACAGTGCCAGCCAATCTTATGCAGTATTAGTGTTTGTCGCCGATAGCTCATTCGTTTATTGCGTAACAGTGCCAGCCAATCTTATGCAGTATTAGTGTTTGTCGTCGATAGTTCATTCGTTTATTGCGTAACAGTGCCAGCCAATCTTATGCAGTATTAGTGTTTGTCGCCGATAGCTCATTCGTTTATTGCGTAACAGTGCCAGCCAATCTTATGCAGTATTAGTGTTTGTCGCCGATAGTTCATTCGTTTATTGCGTAACAGTGCCAGCCAATCTTATGCAGTATTAGTGTTTGTCGCCGATAGCTCATTCGTTTATTGCGTAACAGTGCCAGCCAATCTTATGCAGTATTAGTGTTTGTCGTCGATAGTTCATTCGTTTATTGCGTAACAGTGCCAGCCAATCTTATGCAGTATTAGTGTTTGTCGCCGATAGCTCATTCGTTTATTGCGTAACAGTGCCAGCCAATCTTATGCAGTATTAGTGTTTGTCGCCGATAGCTCATTCGTTTATTGCGTAACAGTGCCAGCCAATCTTATGCAGTATTAGTGTTTGTCGCCGATAGCTCATTCGTTTATTGCGTAACAGTGCCAGCCAATCTTATGCAGTATTAGTGTTTGTCGCCGATAGTTCATTCGTTTATTGCGTAACAGTGCCAGCCAATCTTATGCAGTATTAGTGTTTGTCGTCGATAGCTCATTCGTTTATTGCGTAACAGTGCCAGCCAATCTTATGCAGTATTAGTGTTTGTCGTCGATAGTTCATTCGTTTATTGCGTAACAGTGCCAGCCAATCTTATGCAGTATTAGTGTTTGTCGCCGATAGTTCATTCGTTTATTGCGTAACAGTGCCAGCCAATCTTATGCAGTATTAGTGTTTGTCGCCGATAGCTCATTCGTTTATTGCGTAACAGTGCCAGCCAATCTTATGCAGTATTAGTGTTTGTCGCCGATAGCTCATTCGTTTATTGCGTAACAGTGCCAGCCAATCTTATGCAGTATTAGTGTTTGTCGCCGATAGCTCATTCGTTTATTGCGTAACAGTGCCAGCCAATCTTATGCAGTATTAGTGTTTGTCGCCGATAGTTCATTCGTTTATTGCGTAACAGTGCCAGCCAATCTTATGCAGTATTAGTGTTTGTCGCCGATAGTTCATTCGTTTATTGCGTAACAGTGCCAGCCAATCTTATGCAGTATTAGTGTTTGTCGCCGATAGTTCATTCGTTTATTGCGTAACAGTGCCAGCCAATCTTATGCAGTATTAGTGTTTGTCGCCGATAGTTCATTCGTTTATTGCGTAACAGTGCCAGCCAATCTTATGCAGTATTAGTGTTTGTCGTCGATAGCTCATTCGTTTATTGCGTAACAGTGCCAGCCAATCTTATGCAGTATTAGTGTTTGTCGCCGATAGTTCATTCGTTTATTGCGTAACAGTGCCAGCCAATCTTATGCAGTATTAGTGTTTGTCGCCGATAGCTCATTCGTTTATTGCGTAACAGTGCCAGCCAATCTTATGCAGTATTAGTGTTTGTCGCCGATAGTTCATTCGTTTATTGCGTAACAGTGCCAGCCAATCTTATGCAGTATTAGTGTTTGTCGTCGATAGCTCATTCGTTTATTGCGTAACAGTGCCAGCCAATCTTATGCAGTATTAGTGTTTGTCGTCGATAGCTCATTCGTTTATTGCGTAACAGTGCCAGCCAATCTTATGCAGTATTAGTGTTTGTCGCCGATAGTTCATTCGTTTATTGCGTAACAGTGCCAGCCAATCTTATGCAGTATTAGTGTTTGTCGCCGATAGTTCATTCGTTTATTGCGTAACAGTGCCAGCCAATCTTATGCAGTATTAGTGTTTGTCGCCGATAGCTCATTCGTTTATTGCGTAACAGTGCCAGCCAATTTTATGCAGTATTAGTGTTTGTCGTCGATAGTTCATTCGTTTATTGCGTAACAGTGCCAGCCAATCTTATGCAGTATTAGTGTTTGTCGCCGATAGTTCATTCGTTTATTGCGTAACAGTGCCAGCCAATCTTATGCAGTATTAGTGTTTGTCGCCGATAGCTCATTCGTTTATTGCGTAACAGTGCCAGCCAATCTTATGCAGTATTAGTGTTTGTCGTCGATAGTTCATTCGTTTATTGCGTAACAGTGCCAGCCAATCTTATGCAGTATTAGTGTTTGTCGCCGATAGCTCATTCGTTTATTGCGTAACAGTGCCAGCCAATCTTATGCAGTATTAGTGTTTGTCGTCGATAGTTCATTCGTTTATTGCGTAACAGTGCCAGCCAATCTTATGCAGTATTAGTGTTTATCGCCGATAGCTCATTCGTTTATTGCGTAACAGTGCCAGCCAATCTTATGCAGTATTAGTGTTTGTCGCCGATAGCTCATTCGTTTATTGCGTAACAGTGCCAGCCAATCTTATGCAGTATTAGTGTTTGTCGTCGATAGTTCATTCGTTTATTGCGTAACAGTGCCAGCCAATCTTATGCAGTATTAGTGTTTGTCGCCGATAGCTCATTCGTTTATTGCGTAACAGTGCCAGCCAATCTTATGCAGTATTAGTGTTTGTCGCCGATAGTTCATTCGTTTATTGCGTAACAGTGCCAGCCAATCTTATGCAGTATTAGTGTTTGTCGCCGATAGTTCATTCGTTTATTGCGTAACAGTGCCAGCCAATCTTATGCAGTATTAGTGTTTGTCGCCGATAGTTCATTCGTTTATTGCGTAACAGTGCCAGCCAATCTTATGCAGTATTAGTGTTTGTCGTCGATAGCTCATTCGTTTATTGCGTAACAGTGCCAGCCAATCTTATGCAGTATTAGTGTTTGTCGCCGATAGTTCATTCGTTTATTGCGTAACAGTGCCAGCCAATCTTATGCAGTATTAGTGTTTGTCGCCGATAGTTCATTCGTTTATTGCGTAACAGTGCCAGCCAATCTTATGCAGTATTAGTGTTTGTCGTCGATAGCTCATTCGTTTATTGCGTAACAGTGCCAGCCAATCTTATGCAGTATTAGTGTTTGTCGCCGATAGTTCATTCGTTTATTGCGTAACAGTGCCAGCCAATCTTATGCAGTATTAGTGTTTGTCGCCGATAGTTCATTCGTTTATTGCGTAACAGTGCCAGCCAATCTTATGCAGTATTAGTGTTTGTCGCCGATAGTTCATTCGTTTATTGCGTAACAGTGCCAGCCAATCTTATGCAGTATTAGTGTTTGTCGTCGATAGCTCATTCGTTTATTGCGTAACAGTGCCAGCCAATCTTATGCAGTATTAGTGTTTGTCGCCGATAGTTCATTCGTTTATTGCGTAACAGTGCCAGCCAATCTTATGCAGTATTAGTGTTTGTCGCCGATAGCTCATTCGTTTATTGCGTAACAGTGCCAGCCAATCTTATGCAGTATTAGTGTTTGTCGCCGATAGCTCATTCGTTTATTGCGTAACAGTGCCAGCCAATCTTATGCAGTATTAGTGTTTGTCGTCGATAGCTCATTCGTTTAT
Organism: Ornithoptera alexandrae; assembly: GCA_029030555.1. Lineage (NCBI taxonomy): Eukaryota > Metazoa > Arthropoda > Insecta > Lepidoptera > Papilionidae > Ornithoptera > Ornithoptera alexandrae. The sequence goes on along the minus strand of JARDVY010000157.1, from coordinate 341,022 downwards.
TGCGTAACAGTGCCAGCCAATCTTATGCAGTATTAGTGTTTGTCGCCGATAGCTCATTCGTTTATTGCGTAACAGTGCCAGTCAATCTTATGCAGTATTAGTGTTTGTCGCCGATAGCTCATTCGTTTATTGCGTAACAGTGCCAGCCAATCTTATGCAGTATTAGTGTTTGTCGTCGATAGCTCATTCGTTTATTGCGTAACAGTGCCAGCCAATCTTATGCAGTATTAGTGTTTGTCGCCGATAGTTCATTCGTTTATTGCGTAACAGTGCCAGCCAATCTTATGCAGTATTAGTGTTTGTCGCCGATAGCTCATTCGTTTATTGCGTAACAGTGCCAGCCAATCTTATGCAGTATTAGTGTTTGTCGCCGATAGCTCATTCGTTTATTGCGTAACAGTGCCAGCCAATCTTATGCATAATTAGTTTGTCGCCGATAGCTCATTCGTTTATTGCGTAACAGTGCCAGCCAATCTTATGCAGTATTAGTGTTTGTCGTCGATAGCTCATTCGTTTATTGCGTAACAGTGCCAGCCAATCTTATGCAGTATTAGTGTTTGTCGTCGATAGCTCATTCGTTTATTGCGTAACAGTGCCAGTCAATCTTATGCAGTATTAGTGTTTGTCGTCGATAGCTCATTCGTTTATTGCGTAACAGTGCCAACCAATGGAGTGGAGTTGGCACGGAATCTCTTTTACCAACCACGCATTGGCCCAGCGTGATGAAAAATGGCCCAAATCCCCCATATGAATCCCTTCAAACGACAACCACTAGTGCCCCGCCGTACCGGAGCTATGTTGACTGTCGGCCCATCGATGTGAGTGATCTTTGGCGGAGGCCTGCGTCCAGTGGACGTCTATCGGCTGATGATGACCTGCCTCTTTCAGACAAAGGTGCAGCTGGAGTCGCACATTCGCACGCACACGGGCGAGAGGCCGTTCATATGCGAGTTCTGTCCGACGACATTCTCGCAGAAGTCCAACCTCTACAAGCATAACCGGCAGGTAACTTGCAAGTTGACTAAGAACTCGTTTACATTTCACCTGATGGTAAGTGGTACGCATGCCTATAGCAACTTCGAGTTAGTTGAGCATATATACGACGCCGTATTGTGCTCTTCGCGTTAAGATGTTATGTATCGTTGCCGCAGTAATTTCGCTAGCTACAGCATCCTACAAACCGGAACATGATAATGTTTGACACTACTGGTTTAGTCGCTGCGGTTGGTACCCAAACGGTCATCGGAAGTAGACCTGACACCAGTAACAGCAACTGATAACAATGTGCCAGTTAGAACTTTTAGTTAGCTACAGCATCCTTCGAACCGGAACACGGTAATCTGTGCAATTAGACGGTCGACGGCAACGGAGACCCAGTCGCCAGTAACAGTTGGTAATAACAATGTGACGTCTGTTAGGATGTTTATACCGTTTCGATAACTCGTAAGTTAGCTAATTTGTCCTTCAAACCGGAATAGGCGGTCGCCAGCGATGGCGACATGACATCAGCTTTTTACTCTCGTAACTTCGCTAATGGATACTTGGAGGGTTGGGGTGGAGAAAGTTATATTTAGAGACGACGGAATATTCTCGATCTGGCATTGGTACATTTAGGTTTACGTCCAGGTCCACCTGAACATAAAGACGAAACGCTACCCGCTCTGCAAGAGGAGAGAGGAGAGGAAGAGCTCGGAAGCGGCGGTGTACCAGCCGGCGGTGGATTCCGCGCCGAAGGCGGCTGAAGCTCGGAAGACTTTGCAGTACCCTGAGATGTTTAACGGGTGGTGAATGAGCAGGATATCCGGCTCGCACCAGTTCACTTCCTAACCGCCTCTACGCTGCAGTAGTTAACCTGATCATCATGTATGAAAAGTCCACGGTTAGATTCCTTACTCCTTCCGGTCTTCGAATCCGTCTGACTACCTTACAGCCATCATCGTCGTTTGTCTATCGCTGAACATGATTCTCCACCAATCGGCCTTATAAAAAAAAAAAAAAATTATGATGGTAACACTGCTGCTGTTAATTTCAAATATGGCAACACTGGAGAGCGGTCCGTCTCCAATCATTCGGGCATTAGCTGCAGGCAAGTGAGGATATCTGGTCGGTATTGAATTACTTCCAATTGGAGTGTAGTGTGGATTGTTTAACTGTAGTGGTAAATTGAACTGAAGGATGTCGAACAACATCCTGATCCTCAACCGGAAGTTGAAACGTAAACCCTCTTTGGTATAAATTTATATATACATATTTACTGATGGCAGTGTCTGTTGCTGGAGAACGTCTATGTATTACCACCACAACGCTTACTTCTGCCGTCAAACAGTACCGTGTTCCGGTTTGAAGGGCGTTGTGGTTAGTGAAATCACTCTTGGTATACTTAATATATTTTGTCGCAAAGCAACGAGCGGAATGTGGTGAAGTATACATCATCGTAACTAGCCTCGCATTATGGACAGGTGTATCACTTACCATCGGGTAAACGTCCCCCCTACCCCCTCTCCAATATCAAACCTAAAAGTAAGTTATTAAATTTCTATATATAAGTATCATTAAAATATTAAATGAGACTATCATTGTGTATATACTTTGTGATCGTGTAAATAATTCATTGAAGTAATGTAAGCGTTTGAGGGTTGAAAAGTCGAGGGATAAAAGTAAACGAAAAAAAAAAAATCTAATTTTTGTGCTGAAATCCTTTCCCGCCGTCAGTCGTCTTGACGTTTAAATTGCAAGGGGTTACCAGATTAAAAAAAACCAGGGTTTCCATATGTATTATATATTAATTATAAAGGCTCCATGATGTCGCCTCATTGTTCTTGGTCACCGCTTTGGGTTAGCGCTGCGGAAAAAAAAAATTGCAAATGTTTATTCAAAGTTAACCCCCCGCACAACAACTTTACAATAGAAACAATTTTTTTTTTTTTTTTGTCTTTGACTATGAAACAATCTTTAAATACCGACAGCTCGTCGGTCCGACGAAACTAACCTCGCCAGCTCATGCCGGCAGGGTCGCGGTCGAGTGCGCGCGCGCACACACGCGTTCCCCTAACCCCGCCATTAGGCGCTGAGGTGGAACATCGTGGGGGGTTTTAGTCGGTGCAGGTCCGACATAACCCGTCCTCGCCCCTGAGAGGACGAGTATGCGTAGGCATTTCACCACGTTAAACAAAAAAAAAAACTCGAACCCATGGTACAGCCTGCTAGTCGACAGATGAGGCTTTGGCTCCCACCAAGCCACATTTGGCCAGCGTGATGGAGAATAACCCAAATCCCACCATATGAACCAACGTGGAGATCATTGGTAGAGGCCTGTCCAGCAGTGGACGTCTATCGGCTGATGATTACGAGACTGACCAGAATGTGAACTGTCTTACACCGCGGTGCTAAGCTGTAGTGTGCAAACATTACTGTTCCGGTTTGAAGGGCGCTGTTGCTAATGTAATTACTGCGGTAACGAGACGTGTTATGTCTCGAGGCGACGAGCGGAATTCGGTGCAGTGTATACCATCCTAACTAGCACCATTTTATGGGCAGGCGTATCACTTAACATCAGGTGAACTTCTAAATAAAATATCGAACATCCTGTATAAGAGTTTCGACTTTAGCAATCGCAATAGGGAGAGGAGGATAGGAGTGGGGAGTAGTGGTGAAGAAATTAAGTACTAGATTCAACTGTACTCTTGTTATGTAAAAATTCTAGGTTTTTTAATCGATCAAGAGATCGGCTGATCAGGCCGGTCACCTGATGTTAAGTGATACGCCCGCCCATAGCAACATGGCGCTAGTTACAATGGTATACACTGCACCACGTTCCGTTCTTTGCCTTGAGATAAAGATGCTACGTCTCATTGCCCCAGTAGCTATACTAGCTGCAGCGCCCTTCGAACCGGATCATGGTAATGTTTGCACAGTACCGTCTATCGGCTGCATTAAGCGCTGCGGTGGTACTTAGACAGTCTCCAGTAACAGATGCACTATCACCAATAAAAGTTACAGCGCCCTTCAAACCGGATCACGGTAATATTTACCGCTGCGGTGGTGTACCTAGACGGTCTCTGGCGACAAACTACACGATGGTAGTGGTGCTAACAAAAATAGTTTTTATAACTACCCACTAATAGTTCTCGGTCAGCTGACCTCGGAAGTGTCATCTCCATCGAATTTTGAGTGTTCACGTCTAATAGAGTCTATGGACTCTGGATGTATTTATAAAGGGCTGTAAGGGGTCCCGCCCAACATCATACAGAGCCCAAGTCGACCTCGCCAGCACGCGGCGCACCCTGACGAACAACAGACCAGGTTCTGACCACACACCAACCATTACTGGGTCAGCGCGGTGTACTACAACCCTATTCCCACCCAATATCCTTGCGAGTACCACGCCCAGCTGTGGGCGTTATCCGACTGATAAAATTAACGAAGATGCTTACCTTTGAAATCCCTCTCCACCTCCTTTACAATAGTATCCACGACTGTTTAAAATTAAAAAAAAACAATTAAAAAAAAATAATATAAAATATTAAAAAAAAATTACTACAGATTAAAAATACTTTCTTAAACTGCAAAGCAATGAGACGAGCGGGACGTTCACCTGATGTTACCGGTAACCGTGTCACTAGAATATCCTCACGTTACCATATCAGTGTTCCGGTTTGAAGGGCTTCGTTGCTAATTGCAGCGTTAACGTTTTATATACCACGCGCAAAGCTTGTGTAGTGTACAACACACTAAACGGCGCAGTGTTGTGATCAGGGGCATCACTTAATATCGAGTGATATATATTTATTGTGTATATAATTAGGCGAGTGCATTAGACGTTTCCACCAGGCCAGAAGTGGATCCTGCACCACATCACGCTGGTCACCATCAAACGTTCCAAGTCTTCTTTTTCATTCAATGAAGAACGAAGCGATGATACGAGCGGGACGTTCACTTGATATTAAGTGATACGCCCGCCCGTAACGACGCCAGTCTGTATTTCCTATATAAGACGGTCTCGATAAACATTTAATAACATTTGCAACAGCACCCTTCAAACCGGATCACGGTAATGTTTGCACTGTGCGCGCACCCGTTCAGAGGTATCCGTGGCCATGAGATCTTAATTGCTAGTACGGAGTGTTCCATCATGAGCTTTCCATCACCTGCAGCTTGCACTATCCTCGACGGATGAAAAATTAAAAAAAAAAACATACCTTTGGATACTTGCTGTATTGTCTCTGTAGATCAACGATTGCAACATTAGTAGACATTTTTTTTTTTTTATTATTCGGTTAAGCAACGGTCGGGACGTTCACTCAATTTTAAGTGATACGCTCGTCCGCGGCGTGGCGCTAGTGAAGATGATGCTGCATCACATTGCGCCCAAGATATAAGATGTTGAGTTTCGTTACTCCGGTAATTGCATTGATTGCAGCGCCCTTCAAACCGGAACACGGTAATATTTGTCGGCTGCGACTGTCTCCAGCAACAGAGACACCGCCACCAGTGTAATCATATATCTATATATATATATATATATATATATATAAAGAAAATGGGTTCCGTTTGTTTGCATATCACGTGAAAACGAGTGATCGTGTCGACACTGCGCCACGAGCATTCGAACCGGACTGATCTGCAGATGGTTACAGGATTTATTTTTTTTCAATTTCATAAATCTTTCATGGTTTTATTTCCAATTAACTTCCAATAAACGTTTTCGTTCGGCAATGTTCACGCGGTTGCTATGGTAACGGTTCGATATAGAAACTCTTTCGCGGTGTAATTCTGTATTAAGGCGGGAAACGGCCGATATATATATATATGTTTATAATAACCTCTGAGCAGATTTACTTATCATCAACCGGTATATACGTCTACTGCTGGACAGCTTCCCCCCAAAGATTCTCGCATAGATAGAGATGGGAAATAGGGGGGATTTGGGCGATTTACTACCGCGCTGGGCTAATGCGCGATAGTGGAAGCCACAGCCTCGTTTGTCGATTAGCAGATGTCACCATGAGGTGGTGAGGTCTGCTTGGGTCCCGTCGGCCGTTGTGCGGGGAACCCTTGCACCCTCGGCAGCAGACCAGATTTATTAGTATATAAAATCCTTCACAATATGAATATAGTATAATTACTCACCATTTAAAGTGTTCAATATGGTGTTTACTGGAAAATAGATTTTTTTTTATATATCAATAACCGATGACACTAGCAGACGTTCACCTGATGGTAAGTGATACGCCTGCCCATAACGTGGCGCTAGTTAAGATGGTATAGATTGCATTGCCCTCGACGCGTGGAGACATAGGATGTCGAGCCTCGTTGCCCCAGTAATTACACAGCTACAGCGCCCTTCAAACCGGATCACGGTAATATTCGCATAGTACTGTTTGCCGTTCCGGTGGTACCTAGACCGTCTCCGACAACAGAGACGCTACAACCAGTAATAGTTACAGCGCCCTTCAAACCGGATCACAGCAATGTTCGCACAGTGCTGTTTGCTGCTGCTGCGGTGGTACCTAGACGGTCTCTGGGAACAGAGACACTACCACCACATAATTTAAGTATGGAAAATTGACTACCATCCTTCCTGATGGTGAAAATGGCGAAATGGTCTTTCATGGTGAAGCACACTGGTCTAGGAATCTATTCACTACTAAAGAAATTTATATATTCGACGAAATGAGATTAGCTCGTATTACGATTGTGCTCATATAAGATGTTAGGCCTCATTACCGCGGTAATTTCAATAGCTACGTTACCCTTCCGAACACGGTAATGTTCACACACTACTACAGTGGTAGGTAGACGGTCACCATCAAGACAAACACTACCACCAACTACAATAACTTACTCAAACTGTTCACTGTCTCCGTGGCTTGGATGGCTCCGTCAGCTGTAAACAATTATATAAGCGTTCATATATATACACTACTCCACGTGCCCCCGGAATCGAACCAGCTACCTTCAAGAGGAACAGCTGATATCAACACTACAGCATGACGTCCGCTTCCGGACAGGCCTCGCACGGAGATCTCCACGTCGATTGATCCTGTGCTGTCTGCAGAACCGCCAGGCGCTAAGGGTCGTCGTTTATAGGAATTCATATGGAGGGGATTTGGGCATTTCCTCACCACGCTGGCCCAATGAGGGTTGGTGGAGAATTAAAAAAGCATCTATAATATATATATCATCACTGGGGTAAATCGGTAATTTTGTTTTCGATGAGACAACCGGCGCGTTCACCTGATGATGAGTGATACTCTCACCCTTAACGCGGCGCTAGTTAGAATGAAGAAAAGACTGTTGAAGCAAGTTTTAAAGTCATGGTTGAGGACTATCAGGGAATGGACTGGTATATCTGAGGCGTCCGAATTGTTCTGCCGAACCGGAGACGGAGAGGACTGTACCACAGTGATCACCTTCACCAGTTGGAGAAGAGCTTTAAGATGTAGTTAAGCAGTCGGACCTATTTTTTTTTATTCGAACGAAGCGAGGAGACGAGCGTGACGTTCACCTGATGGTGAATTACACGCTTGCTCATAACGATGTGACACAAATTAGGATGGTACACACTTCACCATATTGTATTCATCTCCTTGAGATGTAAGACGAGTCTCGTTACCTCGGTAATTACGCTAGCTACAGCGCCTTTAAACTGGAACACGGTAATGTTTTCACATTACTCTTTGTCTGTTGCTTCGTCATTGCCGTCATTTTCACATAGTAGCCTATATTTACAATTTATTATTTTTTTATTATGTTTACTAATTACTTAAATTTATTATTAAGTACTAAATTACCTAAACTTTATATTTATTGTACTTACTCAAGTTTTCTGTAATTTCCTCCGCCCTGGAGAGAATATTTGCTGCGAAGAAAATAACAATCATTGTCTTCCGTTGCTTATTACGTTGTTTTACATACAGTTTATTTTATTAAGATTTAAAAAGGCTTTGGTTATGTCTATACAGCCTAGTTTAAATTTATTTTATTTTTTAGTGTTTATTAATAAAAAATACTCGTCAATTTCATTCTTTATGCAGCCTAGTTTAAAAATGTTTTATTTTAATTTTTTTTGTAATGAAAAAAAAAAACTTCATTTTCATTCAGTCTATGGTACGGCGTCTTAAATTATTTTTCTACAGCCTAGCTTAAATCGATTGTAACCTTGTAAATTTCGTTAAGTGTTTAAGGTGAGGTTTATTAAATCGATTTTTTTTTATTATGATGTAAAGGCTTTGGTTTTGTCTATACGGCCAAATATAAAAGTAAGGATTTTTTTACAAAAAACATCGTAAATTTCTATCACATATGCCTTTGATACTCTTTTAAAATTAATTTCTTTTTTAAAGTGAATTAAAGAGCTACGGTTTTGTTCATAGTCTAATTTAATTGCCAGTTGTAATATATTGGAACGGTAAGAATTTTTTTTTTCTATACTCACTCTGCCTTAAACGGTCTATAGCCCTTTCGACATCATCTGTAAGTCAAGAATATACGTTAGTAATGGTAGTCGAGTGAAAGTGGTGATAATTTGCATGCATTATAGGTCTCGAAGAGGTACTCCCACTGAGCTTATGAGACACTCGCCAATCTTTAAACAGCGTAATTAAAAATCTCTAACGAGAAAGAGAAGGAAGGCTTGGAGTCCCAATAGTGGGAAGAATAAAAGGAATATAAATAATCTTAATTAAGAACGCAATCACAATCGGGTCTCGGTCTTTTCACTGCTTTACTAAAAAAGTCTTATTGTTACTCACTGCTCAGCTTTTGCACCAATCTCTGCGCGCTTCGTGCTGTAAAACGGGTATGTATATATACACATCTAAAAACTACTTTTTTATTTGGATACTAAAGATCAAATTGGCTTAAATGTAATTCTACATTTCCACGCTTGTCGCGGAACACTCATCTACCTGGTGCTCTTATTTAAATGGTCTCTATGCTATAGTGCGCACAGTTCAAATTTGATTAAACAAATGGAACTGTATTAACCGAATAAGTTCACACGTCGTCGCGCTGCCGGTATATATGAAAGTTGCGACCGTTTAATTTAGCCGTGTAATAATCCTGTCAGTTGCTGTGCGGACGGTGGAGCGTCGAATTGATTGTACGTCAATCGTTTATTCAATTTATTTACTAAATGAAATTTATACAATTAGTAATATAATAAAATGAACTGTTGTATAATAGCAATTAGTATAGTAGTAAAGAACTTAGTATTGAGAAAGAAAAATCAATATAAGTAATACATATAACCTTATATACTGATATATAATATATCTCACCGACGTTGTCGTTAAATTCCATCGCCTTTTTCAAGGCTTCATCTGAAACAAAAATTATATTATCGCATGGATTGTATGTATCATCATCGTATAATGGATTATCGATGTATCATCGTATCAAATGATGGATATCCATTGCTGGACATGGCTCTCTAGTAATATCTATATTTTCAAATTCAACATAACCTAGTTTTGCTGAAGGAGGACTTCTCCACCACTACAATTGCTTCTTATAATGTATTCCACATAACACCGTTTGAGTCTAGTTGTGATTATCAAAAAAAAATAATTGTAAGGTAATTAAAATATACTTTAACTTTTTTTTATATTCAACGAAACGACGAGACGAGCGGAACGTTCACCTGATGTTAAGTGATACGCGTGCCCATAACGTGGCGGATAGTTAGGATGGTACACTGCATCACATTGCGCTCATCGCATTGAGTCCTCGCTACATTAGTAATTTCATTACCTACAACGACCTTCAAACCGGAACACATTAATGATTACATACTACTATATGTCGACAGAAATAAGCGCTAACAAAATTTATAATTATATTTTTCCTTATATTATTCCTTATATCCTTATTCTTGATATCAAATGAATAATACAATGTTAATAAAATATTGTTTGACAGCAAAATGGCGCTGACGGCGACGATTACAGACGGCGTTGAATAAATTAACCACACTAGTGAAATAAAATGTTTTATACGTCTTATTTACTCACTGAAATTTGCGTGTTACAGAATATAATTTATTTCCAAAAAAAAGAGAATTCAATAAATAGCAGCATATAAAGTAATCGACAAAATCGGACCGCCTTTTAAAAAGTTAACCGCGGCCACGGACAAACATGCAACGGAAATGTAAATATACATTTACACGCCGATATAAAAACTGTTTTATTATTTTGTTGGGATAAATTATTTAATTTATTAAAAAATTTAATTCTAAATATTTAATATAAACGTTTAAATAAAGTTTAGCGAATATATAATGAACTGATAACACCCCATACCAATATTGTTTGCCACCTCATCTGAAACAAAGGGCGGGATTTAGTAAAACAAAATGGCGGAATGACATTTCTATACGACGCATGAAGTTATTAAGTTAATGATGTTTCTAAGTGTAATAATCTCAATGGGGCCGGGCTTATTTGCAAGGACATGCAAGCCTGATTCAACGCCGGCTATGCGTGGGTTGGTAATTATTAACAATAGCTTTCATCGTGATGTTTTCTTTCACTTATCAGTGGTAATGAAACCACACGCAAGAGTCGAGTGGTACTTCATCTGATGGTAATGCATTACCACATTGTGTTCTCTAGTAGAAATCAATATACAGTAAGATGAATATATAGTAAGATTTTATTTACTTTCGGACAGTGCTGGCCTGAAGGAAGCAGCCGTGAACTGGAAGAAATATTTATAACATATATATATGTGTGTGTGAAAGAACTGGTGGTAGTGTCTCCGTGGTCGGAGACAGTCGACGTACAGTGCTGTGCGGACATTACTGTGGTACGGTTTGTAGCGCGCTGTAGCTAGTGTAATTACTGCGGTAACGAGACTTACCTTCCAATGTCTCAAAGCGATGAGCACAATGTGGTGCTGTGAATGCCATCCTAATTAGCGCCACGTTATTATGGACGGATAGCACTTACTATCAAGTGAACGTCCACCTCGTCTCGTTGCTTGGTAGAATAGAAAAAATATTACAAGACCGGAAATAACAATAATATTAAAAATATATTTGATGAGATTAACGAGACATTTGATAGTAAGTGATGAGATTTTCCATAACAATATGGCGCTAGTTAAGATGATATACACTGCATCACATGGTGCCAGTCTTGAGACATATATATTAAGTATCGTTACCGCGGTAATTTGTCTAGCTACAGCACCTTTAAGAATACAGTAATATTTGCACACTGCTGTTCGGCCATCGAGGAAGGCCTAAAGCATGCAGTACCTTTGCACTTATATAGAAAATAACAAAAAAAAAAAAAAATCTCACCAAAAGCAAGACGATAAGGTATTTCATATTTACTTTAAATTTCAAAACGACTACAGTTTAATTCACTACAGTGAAAGAAATGGCGCATTTATAAATTATTACCATATATATATGTATGTATATATATATATATATATATATGGTAGTAAAATAGTAATAAAGTGATATATTAAAAAAAAAGTATTTGAAATGAATATCACGACTTTTTTATATACATGATTTGTTGTAGTCATAATATAAATATATACATATATATCCTATACGTAGACTACTGAGAGAGATATATATATATATATATATCAACGGCCTTGTAAGGGGACAGCAACTCGCGGGACCCAAGCCAAGCTCACCAGCTCGTGGTGCAACCAGGTAACCAACAAACGAGGCTCTGGCTCCCACCGACTATTGGGCCAGAGCGGTGGAGAATAGCTCAAATCCTCCCCGTATGAACCCCCTACAAACGACCCTATATATACCTATACAGGTATATATCAAATTTAACTGGTGGTAGTGTCAACCGTTTGGGTACCACCGCAGCGACAAACGGTAATGTACGAACGTTACTGTGATCCGGTTTGAAAGGCGCTGTGGTTAGTGAAATTCATAAGGTATACTGAATATATTTTGTATCATAGCAATGAGCGGTATGCCATGCAGTATATCATCCTAACTAGCCACGTTATGGACAAGCGTATGACTCGCCATCGAGTGAAGATTACCGTGTTCCGGTTTGAAGGGCGCTGTGGCTAGTGTAATTACAAGGTTATCGAGACTTAACAAATGTCACAAGAGTTTGATGCTGTGTATCACTTACCATCGGATTAACATTGCGCTCGTCTCGTCGCTTAGTTTTAATAAAAAAAAAACAATACAGCGGTTCCGGAATTGAACTCGGGACGTCCATGTTACTAAAAGGTAAGCAATCAACCTAAGCGCCACTAAGACAGTTGAATCGTGCGTATGAGTCATATCAATGTGATAATTAAAGTAATAAAAAACTAGTCATGGCTATGGATAGTGGAAGAGGGGAGAAAGGGACAGAAACAAAGAGAGGGAAATTTATAAAACCTGCCTGATGGTAAGTCCGCAGCTAAGACTGCAGCGCTGTATTCCATCTGTCGATATATGAGATAGAAAGAGAATGAGAGAGAGAGAGACGGAGTGTGCTTGGCGGAGCACGCTTCACTATCTCCAGCTCCCGTCGCACCTGTCTGACTACTGCCTTCGTATTGTAAGTCCGCCGCTATGACTGTGGCGCTGTATTCCATCTGTAGATATATGAGATAGAAAGAGAATGAGAGAGAGAGAGAGAGACGGAGTGTGCTTGGCGGAGCACGCTTCACTATCTCCAGCTCCCGTCGCACCTGTCTGACTACTGCCTTCGTATTGTAAGTCCGCCGCTATGACTGTGGCGCTGTATTCCATCTGTAGATATATGAGATAGAAAGAGAATGAGAGAGAGAGAGAGAGAGACGGAGTGTGCTTGGCGGAGCACGCTTCACTATCTCCAGCTCCCGTCGCACCTGTCTGACTACTGCCTTCGTATTGTAAGTCCGCCGCTATGACTGTGGCGCTGTATTCCATCTGTAGATATATGAGATAGAAAGAGAATGAGAGAGAGAGAGAGAGACGGAGTGTGCTTGGCGGAGCACGCTTCACTATCTCCAGCTCCCGTCGCACCTGTCTGACTACTGCCTTCGTATTGTAAGTCCGCCGCTATGACTGTGGCGCTGTATTCCATCTGTAGATATATGAGATAGAAAGAGAATGAGAGAGAGAGAGAGAGACGGAGTGTGCTTGGCGGAGCACGCTTCACTATCTCCAGCTCCCGTCGTACCTGTCTGACTACTGCCTTCGTATTGTAAGTCCGCCGCTATGACTGTGGCGCTGTATTCCATCTGTTAACGTATAAGAGTGAGATATAGACAGATAGAGAGACGAAGAGTATTCTTGGCGAGCTTAATCATCAGCCTAATGTTATTCCGGGTCTTATCACGGGCGCAAACAAAACCTATTCAAATCCACAAACTTGACTAACTTTGGCCACCAGATATGACCACCGTTCTTGATCACCATTCTCTATTACTGTCACTGACCACCATTCCCGGCTGAGAGTCGGGCTACTCTCTCTCTCTTAATAAATATCTCTTATTATGAAATGAAAAATATATACATATACGAAAAGAGTGATAAGTGGCTTAGCTGTTAGCCGTTGCGCCTAACGGCTGATTTTCGGTAAAGCCGCTTTCAGCGGCCATTTTGTTTATCATAGTTCTCTATTAGTTGAACTTTATCATACGCCTTGAGTAGAGTCCTATACGAAGATATCTTTGTGAGAAGCCCACTCAATATTCCCACTGTTGGGACTGCGACCTTCTCTAACCGGACACGTACGGGTATATGTATTATATTAACGTAAGCTATTCCATTGTCGATATCCTGTTTCGAGTCCTCCATTCGGTAAGGCGCGCGCCACTGAGCTGTAGCGGCTTCATACAAAATATTTGCACAGATGTGTACTGAGAATAAAAGCCTTTACAAATGTTGCTGATGTTGGATCATCATATATATATATCGTTACCAGTAACAATGTGGTAACAAAGGTTGAGTGGATGTACTGAAGTGCGCCGGCTGATGATGATGATGATGATTTTAGTGTTTGTGAGTATAGTTATTTATTTAATTTTACTGAATTAATCATGATCATCAGCCGATAGACGTCTACTGTTGGACGTAGGCCTCTCCCAAAGATCTCCACATCGATCAGTTCCTATATATATATATATATATATATATATATATATATATATATATATATATAGATGTGTAAGGGCCCCGTACAACAACTCACTGGGCTCCGACTCCCAACGGCCCACTCACTCAATATATATCTATGTATATATAGATGTGTAAGGGCCCCGTACAACAACTCACTGGGCTCCGACTCCCAACGGCCCACTCACTCAATATATATCTATGTATATATAGATGTGTAAGGGCCCCGTACAACAACTCACTGGGCTCCGACTCCCAACGGCCCACTCACTCAATATATATCTATGTATGTATAGATGTGTAAGGGCCCCGTACAACAACTCACTGGGCTCCGACTCCCAACGGCCCAATCACTCAATATATATCTATGTATATATAGATGTGTAAGGGCCCCGTACAACAACTCACTGGGCTCCGACTCCCAACGGCCCAATCACTCAATATATATTTATGTATATATAGATGTGTAAGGGCCCCGTACAACTCACTGGGTTCCGACTCCCAACGGCCCAATCACTCGATATTAGTCCCTACTTAACTGTGAGTGAATGTTTGGGGGAGACCTATGTCTAGCAGTGGACGTCTAACGGCTGATGATGATATATATATATGATCAAGCTGATACACTACTTTATCTTAGGTACTGATTGCAGAACTATCAGGTATGTTAATTTTATTTGTTTTTTTTTTTTTAATTAACGAGAGTAACGTTCACCTGATGGTAAGTGATACGCCCGCCCACGACATGGCGCTCGTTAGGATGGTGTACACTGCGCCGTATTGCGCTCGTCGCCTTGAGACGTAAGTAGTTGATTTTCGTTACCCCATTAATTGCGCTGGCCGCAACGCCTTTCAAACCGGATCGCAGTAACGTTAGCACACTACTGTTTGGCGGCAGCAATAGGTGCCGAGGGATCTTCGGGATCGGCAACAATTCAACTGACGGACCACGGTATACGGTTGGTGAAGAAGCAGCGGTCGTCGGAGGACGTTCAGCAAAACCACGCGGAGTCCAGTTCATCAGCTAAAGGTTTTTTTTTTCTGGTCGTAAGAATATAACCTTAGGATATATACTGTAACAGATTGCACTCGACGCGTTATATGTAAGATATTAAGTCTCGTTACCGCAGTAATTACACTAGCCACAACGCCCTTCAAACCGGAACATGGATAAGTTGCATTAGTTAGGATGTTATACACTGCATCGCATTAAGACAAAATATTAAGTCTCGTCACCACAGTAATTACAATAGCTACAGCGCTCTTCAAACCGGAGCATGGATAAGTTGCATTAGTTAGGATGATATACTCTGCATCGCATTAAGACAAAATATTAAATCTCGTTACCGCAGTAATTACACTAGCTACAGCGCCCTTCAAACCGGAATATGGATAAGTTGCTTTAGTTAAGATGATATACAATGCATCGGATTAAGACAAAATATTAAGTCTTGTTACCGCAGTAATTACACTAGCTACAGCGCCCTTCAAACCGGAGCATGGATAAGTTGCATTAGTTAGGATGATATACTCTGCATCGCATTAAGACAAAATATTAAATCTCGTTACCGCAGTAATTACACTAGCTACAGCGCCCTTCAAACCGGAATATGGATAAGTTGCTTTAGTTAGGATGATATACAATGCATCGGATTAAGACAAAATATTAAGTTTTGTTACCGCAGTAATTATACTAGCTACAGCTCCCTTCAAACTGGAACATGGATACGTTGCATTAGTTAGGATGATATACACTGCATCACCCTTCAGATATTAACAAGCAAGGTTTGCACACTACTGGTCATTGGTAAAAGACCGCTGTCATCATCAGAGCTGGTGTATCCTGGAGTCTCCCACACCATCATAATAAAGACAATACTTCAACAGGAGATGGATCTTCATCTGAAGCGGAGTCATCGGCATCGGCTTCAAGTATCAAGAAATCGGACGTGAAGACTTCATCGTCGTCAATCGACTTGGAGTTCACGAAGCACGGCATCAGCCTGGTGAAGAAAGTGGATACTACGGAGGAGGAACGGAACAGTGAGGCGCACGCGCAGGCGAAGAGCGAATCCAGAAGTAGAACCTCTCAAGGTGAGAGGAACTGAGAACTGGTATCTTCAAGTCGATCTGAAGAGTATAAGCTATTTACTGGTGGTAGTGATTGCCGACAAAGAGTAAGCCAACCGACAAACAGTACTGTGCGAACTTTACTGTGATCCGGTTTGAAGGGCGCTGTAACCATTATTGGTGGTAGTGTCTCTGTTGCCGGAGACCGTCCAGGTACCACCGCAGTGCTTATGGCAGCCGATAAACAGTACTGTGCGAACATTACTGTGATCCGGTTTGAAAGGCGCTGTAACCATTATTGGTGGTAGTGTCTCTGTTGCCGGAGACCGTTTAAGTACCACCGCAGTGCTTATAGCAGCCGATAAACTCTACTGTGGGAACATTACTGTTTTCCGGTTTGAAGGGCGCTGTATCTGATTTTATTACTGGGGTAACGAGACATAATATTTTATGTCTCAAATACGCCTAGTTGTTACGGGACTATCAGGTGAACGTACCGCTCGTCTCGTCTCTTCATTGAATTCAAAAGAAATAGAGAGGGGAGGGGAGAGATGACGAGAGAGAGAGAGAGAGAGAGAGAGCTGTTGAACAACAATTTTGTTCATCGATGGTAGTAGGAAACATCGCTATTAAAACTTTCTCTATTTTCTATGCAGACGGTTCATCCAGCGGAACAGTGTCGTCCGCGTCCAGCTCCAGCTCCAGCTCCAGTTCTGTTAAGAACGTCGACAAGACCTCGTCGTCGTCTCTGGACTTGGACTTCACAAGGGGCGGTGTCCAGCTCACGAAGACCAAGGGTAAATCCGAAGAGCGACAGTACGATGAAACGGCAGCCGAAGCTTCCAGTAAGACGGTAGCAAGAGAAGCAACTCATGGTGAGTGATACGCCTGGTCATAACAATGTGCCTATTGGGGATAGTATACATTTCTCCACATTGCGCTCGTCACCTTAAAACATAAAATGTAGTCTCGTTACCCCAGTAATTGCTCTAGCTACAGCGCCCTTTAAACCGGATCACAATAATGCTAATGGTCAGTGTCTGTATACGTGTACGCTAGGGTGCAAACGTTGTGATCCGGTTTGAAGGGCGCTGTAACTATTGTTGGTGGTAGTGTCTTTGTTGCCGGAGACCGTCTCTAGGTATCACCGCAGCGCCTATTGCAGCCGACACACAGTACTGTGCGGACATTGCTGTGATCCGGTTTGAAGGACCTATAGCTATCACTGGTGGTAGTGTCTCTGTTGCCGGAGACCGTCTAGGTACCACCGCAGCGCCTATTGCAGCCGACACACAGTACTGTGCGGACATTGCTGTGATCCGGTTTGAAGGGCGCTGTAGCTATTACTGGTGGTAGTGTCTCTGTTGCCGGAGACCGTCCAGGTATCACCGCAGCGCCTATTGCAGCCGACACACAGTACTGTGCGGACATTACTGTGATCCGGTTTGAAGGGCGCTGTAACTATTACTGGTGGTAATGTGTTGTTGGAGACCGTCTAGGTACCACCGCAGCGCCTATTGCAGCCGACAAACGGTAGTGTGAAAACATTACTGTGATCCGGTTTGAAGGGCGTTGTAGCTAGTGAATTTACCGGGGTAACTAGACTTAACATTTTATGTCTTAAGGCGACGAGCACAATGTAACCATCACCATTATGATAAACGTCCACTGGTGGACACGGGCCTCTATCAAAGATTCCCATATTGATCGAGTAGGGATTTGGGCCATTTCCCACCACTTTGGCCTAATGCGGGTTGGTGGGAGCCAGAGCCTCGTTTGTTGGTTACCAGGCTGCACCACGAGCTGGTGATGTTGGCTTGGACCCCGTGAGCTGAAGAGCGCCTGCTAACACTCCCATATGTTTCATTGCAGCTGCTGGATCAAACGGAACCCGTTCATCATCAGAAGCGATGTCCCAATCGTCGGCAGCGAGCGTTCACGAATACGACAGCAAAAATTCATCATCATCATCTAAATTAAATCTAGATTTAAAAAAGGTTATATTTAAAGTACTAAATAATAATAATAAAAATAAATAATTTAGTTGTGAAAAAAAAAAATGGCGGTCAGAGGAGTATTCATGATTTTTTTATTCTACGAAGCGATGATACGAGCGGGACGTTCACCTGATAGTAAGTGATACGCCCGCCTGTAACATGGCACTAGTGAAGACGTTATACACTGCACCGCATTGCGCTCGTAGCCCAACACAAGTGATGAAGATTTAATAAGGAAATCCACTTATCATTCAAATCCCAGCCCCAGTTGTGGGAACATTAGAATTTGCTGTTTAATATGGCCATGGTGTTGCATATGGGGACATTTGGGCCATTTCCCCTCCATACCCATCCCCACCCGATCGACGTAAGGAATCTTTAGAGGAGGCCTATGACCAGCAGTAGACGTTTGTCTGATGATGACGATAATAGGGAACAACCTTGTCGACTTTGTTAGAATTGGAAAGGTGAACACCAATTCACAGATAATAAAACATGGCGACCGTAAGAGAAACTTTGACAGAAAAAATGGCGGCAAATTTGACAAGACGCGGGGTTCCGTTCCGGTTCCTAATTTGAATGTTATGCGACACGCGCGGTGTCGTATGGCGGGCTTTTGTCCATCTAACTTTGGGTTCCGTACTTAATAAATAGTATTAATAAATTAATTAATATTATTATTATTATATTATTATTAATTAATATATTATTATTTATTAATATTAATTTATACTAGCTGCTCCACGCCCGCTTCGATAGCCGGAACACTCGCGCAATTATCTATAGGGAATTTTTGTAAAAACCATTCTTAGCTGACCTCTAAAGGACAGAGGTATGAGTGAAAGATTACAAAAAAAAAAAAAAAGAACAAAACTACCACGGCTCTACAAAACCGAAGAAATGACTATAGAAGAAAAAAGAGGTAGAAGCTTTAATAAATTTTGAGTGTTCAAGTCTATTATAGTCGGAGATCTCGTGACGCGCCTTCTAGACTAAACCAGGTACAAGTTGGAATGAAATGTTCATCCCACTGTTGGGATTCCAGATATTCTATATACATGTAAGTGGTTGCTAAGAGCAGGAGTGGGGAGGAGGAGTTTTTACACGGTTTCACTTGATGAAAAGTGATATGCTTACTTAGTAGCGTAAGATGTTAAGCCTCGTTACATTAGCAATTAGACTAGCTACAGCGCCCTTCAAACAGGAATACAATTGTTTTTTTTATACGACGAAGCGAGATGTACGGGACGTTTACTTGATGATAATTGACATCCATAACAATATGGCGCTGGTTAGAATGATATGCACTGCATCGTATACTCATTACGGCTTTAATATGTAACATTGTTCAGTCTTGTTTACATAAGTGAATTCGCTAGCGCCTTTCGAACCGGATGATAGTAATGACACCAGGTATTCATATACATTACACCGCATTGTGCTCGTCTCCTTGATACTTACAATGTTAGATCGTTACCTTATGCACTAATAACAGCGCCCTTCAAACCGGAACAGTAATGGTAATGACTTTGTTGCCGGAGATCATCTAGAAACTACCGCAGCGCTTATTGCAGACGCAAAATAATACTGTGTGTTCCGGTTTGAAGGGCGCTGTAGCCAGAGTAATTATTGTGGTAACGAGACTCTAACATCTTATGTAATAGGCGATGGGTGCGATGTGATGCTGTGTATGCCAGCCTAACTACCGGCATGTTATGGACGAGCGTATCACTTACCATCAGGTGAACGTCCCGCTCGTCTCCGTAGCTTCTTTATATAAAAAAAAAAATTGGTGTCATAAGCTGTCATGGTGATGTCTAAATGTACTACTAATAAGGAGCCCTACCTTCGAAATTCCATTTTGTATGATAAAAATAATATATTGCTACGGAACCAGTCGAATAAAACCGTTTAGCTAATTAAGAATGCATGCGCGCCATTAACGAGCCCCTCGAGTGGGGGCGCGCATGCGCACAATTACTTCTTTATTTACGACCTTTGACACTTAGCGCTGTTCTTTATTTAAATTGTTTAAAACAACAAGTTTCGAGTAACATTTCTTTTTCTTTTTCAGTTTAACGGCATCGGATTTCTCCGTACAGCCAGTACTGGTGGTAGTGTCTCTGTTGCCGGTGACCGTCTAGGTACCACCGCAGCGCCTATTGCAGCCGACACACAGTACTGTGCGGACATTGCTGTGATCCGGTTTGAAGGACCTATAGCTATCACTGGTGGTAGTGTCTCTGTTGCCGGAGACCGTCTAGGTACCACCGCAGCGCCTATTGCAGCCGACACACAGTACTGTGCAGACATTGCTGTGATCCGGTTTGAAGGACCTATAACTATCACTGGTGGTAGTGTCTCTGTTGCCGGAGACCGTCTAGGTACCACCGCAGCGCCTATTGCAGCCGACACACAGTACTGTGCAGACATTGCTGTGATCCGGTTTGAAGGACCTATAGCTATCACTGGTGGTAGTGTCTCTGTTGCCGGAGACCGTCTAGGTACCACCGCAGCGCCTATTGCAGCCGACACACAGTACTGTGCAGACATTGCTGTGATCCGGTTTGAAGGACCTATAGCTATCACTGGTGGTAGTGTCTCTGTTGCCGGAGACCGTCTAGGTACCACCGCAGCGCCTATTGCAGCCGACACACAGTACTGTGCGGACATTGCTGTGATCCGGTTTGAAGGACCTATAGCTATCACTGGTGGTAGTGTCTCTGTTGCCGGAGACCGTCTAAGTACCACCGCAGCGCCTATTGCAGCCGACACACAGTACTGTGCAGACATTGCTGTGATCCGGTTTGAAGGACCTATAGCTATCACTGGTGGTAGTGTCTCTGTTGCCGGAGACCGTCTAAGTACCACCGCAGCGCCTATTGCAGCCGACACACAGTACTGTGCAGACATTGCTGTGATCCGGTTTGAAGGACCTATAGCTGTCACTGGTGGTAGTGTCTCTGTTGCCGGAGACCGTCTAGGTACCACCGCAGCGCCTATTGCAGCCGACACACAGTACTGTGCAGACATTGCTGTGATCCGGTTTGAAGGACCTATAGCTATCACTGGTGGTAGTGTCTCTGTTGCCGGAGACCGTCTAGGTACCACCGCAGCGCCTATTGCAGCCGACACACAGTACTGTGCGGTCATTGCTGTGCTCCGGTTTGAAGGGCGCTGTAGATAATGTAATTACTGTGGTAACAAAACGCAATACATCTTATGTCTCGGCTCTTACCACTGATAGCTATCGGTTCTTCAAACCGGATCACAGCAATGTGTGCACAGTACATCAATAGGCGCTGCGGTGTTCCCTACCTAGACAGTCTTCGGCAACAGAGAGCTGCGCCCCAGTAAAGTAATCAAAGTATTATTATATCTGTGGTTATCTATGGCCATCCCCATGTGACAGTTCAATTATCAAAATGGCGCCGCCATGTCACAACATTCAAAGGGTGAAAACAATGGCGCGAAATCTATTTCGATTGCGGTTTCGTGTTACGCAGATAATAATATAATTATGCGATAAACTTCGGAGGGTTGAAGGGGATGAGATAGGAGCGAGTTAATCGTTTTATAATTTAATTATTATCTATCCAAATGTGTTCGTGAGATTGTTTATTGAAAAAAAAAAAGATTATTTATCTAATAATTTTCTTTGAAGTAGTGCGCTCTAGTCTATAGATTTTAGGGATAGGATTAAGGGGAGCTGTACGGGGTGCAATGGGGATCAGCCCAATATCTTTCAGTGCAAGTCGATCTTACCTGCACAAGGAGCACACTGCTGAACAACAGACGAGGTTTTGAACATCACCAACTCTCAGCGTGTCAGCGTGGTAGGGTTATTAGTCTATTCACCCTCGATAAGGTTGCTTATCCGGCTGATAAGAGTAAGGTAAGTTTACCCTGTCGTAGCCGCGACCTGGTCTTCGATAGCAATGGTCATTCAATAAGCGGACAAGTGGAATAAACGACTAAATTACACGGCTGAATTGAACGGTCGTAACGTTCATATACACTGGCAGTGCGACGACGATTCGTGCACTTATTCGGTTAATACAGTACCATTTGTTTAATCAAATTTGAACTGTGTGCTCTATAGCATAGAGTCCATTTAAATATGCGTGTTATATAGACGGGTGTACAGCGACGCGACGCGGGAATGTGTACACGGCCAAATTAAACGGTCGCAATGTTCATATATACTGGCAACGCAACGACAACGCGTGCACTTAGTCAGTTAATACAGTACCATTTATTTAATGAAATTTGAACTGTGTGCTCTAGTACATAGAGTCCATTTAAATAAACGTTTTACATAAACTAATGTTCTGACCCAAGGTGGGAAAACAAAACGAATTAACTTCAAGCTAACTAGATCATTACTCTCTAAGGAATAGAGTTGATTTTGCAATGGTTAGATTGTGTCGATGTACATTGCACCTCACGCTGTAAGCGGGATAAAGATGACGTCACGTCAACCAGTCGACCGACAACTAATAAACTACAAAGAATGATATACACTGCAACATATTGTCCTCTTCTTTAGACAAGTTACCCCAGTAATTTCTCTAGCTACAGCGTCATTCATAGACAATAATATTTGTCGCTGCTATGGTACCTGGACGGTCACAGGCGAGAGAACTACCACCAGGCAACCAAGTTAAAGCATAAATCAATAGATAAGAACTTTATGCATAAATATATACAATACTTTGATATATTCAAGAGTAGAGCTGATGAGGGAGTAGTGGTGAGGAAGAGGAGGAGAAATAAATAACACAGTATAAATACTGTTTTAGAGCACAATATATTTATTAAGTCTTTTCATTTAAAAGCCCTTCCTATTAAATATCCAATTTTTTTTATGGAAACGGATTCAAAAGAGGATTAGTGGAAGAATGAGGAAGTACCGCATTAAGAGGAAGAGGAATCGTCATCGACTCTATTGAAGAACTTTAGTCAAAGGATGACTACGGTTTCAATTGTCGCTGTTGGCGGAGGCTATGCTTGAAGCTACAGCCTTTCCTTTGCCTTCAGCTCGACTTTCGGCAATAGCTACAGCTGATGATTTCCTACCGTCGCTTATAGCTACGCTCTCGGCGTCGCTCTCTGCGCTGTCGATGTAGCTTTCGTCGTCGTCGCCTCCGTAGTCATCACCTTCCTCGCTGCCGCTGTCGTAAGGTTTTGTAGTTTTGTGTGGTTCAGTTTTTTTAGTTAACGATGATGAGCACGGGGTGGTTTGGGTTGGTGTGGTCTTCGTAGGTGTGGTTTTAGGGGTCTCTGTGCAAGAGGTGGATTTAGTTGGAGTTGTTTTGGTAGGAGTGGTCTTCGTCGGTGTGGTTTTTGTTGGTGTTGTTTTAGTTTTATCGGTGCGTGTCGTAGGTTTAGTTGGAGTTGTTTTGGTCGGAGTGGTCTTCGTGGGTGTGGTTTTAGGGGTCTCTGTGCAAGAGGTGGATTTAGTTAGAGTTGTTTTGGTAGGAGTGGTCTTCGTCGGTGTGGTTTTTGTTGGTGTTGTTTTAGTTTTATCGGTGCGTGTCGTAGGTTTAGTTAGAGTTGTTTTGGTCGGAGTGGTCTTCGTGGGTGTGGTTTTAGGGGTCTCTGTGCAAGAGGTGGATTTAGTTGGAGTTGTTTTGGTCGGAGTGGTCTTCGTGGGTGTGGTTTTAGGGGTCTCCGTGCAAGAGGTGGATTTAGTTGGAGTTGTTTTGGTAGGAGTGGTCTTCGTCGGTGTGGTTTTTGTTTTCTCAGTGCATGTTGTGGATTTAGTTGGAGTTGTTTTGGTTGGAGTGGTCTTCGTGGGTGTGGTTTTTGTTGATGTTGTTTTAGTTTTATCGGTGCATGTCGTAGGTTTAGTTGGAGTTGTTTTGGTAGGAGTGGTCTTCGTAGGTGTGGTTTTTGTTGGTGTTGTTTTAGTTTTATCGGTGCATGTCGTAGGTTTAGTTGGAGTTGTTTTGGTAGGAGTGGTCTTCGTAGGTGTGGTTTTTGTTGGTGTTGTTTTAGTTTCATCGGTGCATGTCGTAGGTTTAGTTGGAGTTGTTTTGGTAGGAGTGGTCTTCGTAGGTGTGGTTTTTGTTGGTGTTGTTTTAGTTTCATCGGTGCATGTCGTAGGTTTAGTTGGAGTTGTTTTGGTAGGAGTGGTCTTCGTAGGTGTGGTTTTTGTTGGTGTTGTTTTAGTTTCATCGGTGCATGTTGAAGATTTAGTTGGAGTTGTTTTGGTAGGGGTGATCTTCGTTGGTGTTGTTTTAGTCTTCTCCGTGCACGTCGTGGGTTCAGTTGGCTTCGATGTTGTTTTTGTTGATTTCGTACCCAGATCTATGGAAAAAAATATTTATTATATTACTCTTTAATAATAAAAATTTTAAGGAATCTCTATTTAATTAATTTATTTAAAAAAAAAAGATTTAGATCTTTTGATCTTTATATTATTAATAGATGATTTTAGATCTTTATATTATTAATAGTTATACGTACCTGGTATCTGAATATCTGTGAATAGAAAAAAGTATATACGGTTTTAAAATAATAAACGGCCTATTTAATGTTCCCATGGGGGGGCGTAAGGGGTCTAACTAACGGGACCCAAGCCAAACACAGCTGCTTGTGGTGCACCCTGCTACTCAACAAACGAGGCTCTGGCTCCCGCCAATTATCTAAATTGCCCCTCCCCCATGAAACCCTACAATCGATGGCCCTTGGTACCTAGACGGTCTCCCATAACAGACACTACCACCATTAACAGCTGCAGCGCCCTTCAAACCGGATCAGAGCAATATTTGCACACTGCTGCTTATCGCTGCGGCGGTACCTAGACGGTCTCCGGCAACAGAGACACTACTTCCAGTAACAGCTGCAGCGCCCTCCAAACCGGATCAGAGCAATATTTGCACACTGCTGCTTATCGCTGCGGCGGTACCTAGACGGTCTCCGACAACCACCACTCGCACGTTATACGAAGTAGAACAACTTACATTATCACTCAAGTTATCGGTTGGTGAAGAGGTGAAGGTCAGACTTACTTGGTTCAGCGGAGACCACCATCACGAAGGACTGGAAAGGAATTGCACAGTATATTTGCCATTTTTTTTTTCGTATATCACAAGCTCTACTGATGGTGAAGAGTTCATTAGATACCAGGGCAGCCGTCAGCCCTGCCTGTGGCAGAACGCGACTGAACCGGTCATCCGGTTCGTGGGCTTTAAAGGTGGCCATCATTGTCCACTAAGGGAGTCCGGGATGAACAAGCTCGAGCTGGTCTAGTGCTGGTGTCGGAGAGACGGTTGCGGCGAGGGTTACAACCCTCCTTGATACGTGCTTGGCGTAGTGAGGATGACCACCGAGGTTATAGTTGGTAGAAATCTTATATAACCTTGCCTTCCTCAGAAGGGTTAGAGTAAAGGAGTAGCCTTCCCCCCCCCAGGAAACAAAAAAAGGGGTTTATTTACGAAGCGACAAGACAAGCGGGACGTTCACTTGATATTGAGTGATACGCCTGCCCATAACAAAGTGGCGCTAGTTAGGGTGGTATACTCAGCATCACATTGCGCTGGTCGTCTTAAGATGTTAAGTCTCGTTACTCCAATAATTATTCTAGCTACAGCGCCCTTCAAACCGGAACACATTACTGTCTGTCGACTGCTATAGGCGCTGCGGTGGTACCTGGACGGTCTCCAGCAAGTAACCATCAAAGATACAGATAAAAAAAATTGTCATATGTAATATATATAGGGGTGGGTCCTGCACAATAACTCGCGGAACCCTAACCAACCAATCAACCTCACCAGCTCGTGGTGCATCCTGCTAATGAACAGACGAGGCTCTGACTCATACCAATCTGTATGCAGCGCGGTGGGAAACGGCCAAAACCTACCCCACATGAACCCCTATTGACGTGGAGATCCTTGGAGAAGGCCTATGTTCAGCTGTGGACATTAATCGGCTGATGATGATGATGATAACATACACAAAAGAAAATTCTCTAATTTATTCTATATTTTTTTTAAATATCCTTGAAAAGTATTAAAATTCCTCGCGTATCTGGTATAAGTATTATAATAAAAATACTCGGTTTTAAAACCTAGTCCCGTAAACGGCTCTCGTATCTAGTATACAGTCCGATGTATTCCAGTCCAGATTTGTGTTCGTTCCTATCGAAGATACCAAGCCGGTGGTGGTGCACAACGGCGATAAATATGTTCTTAGGATACCTGACAGTACAGTCCACGCGTTACCCATCGCTGGGATGATGAAATAACTATATTTTTTTTAATATTTATTTATTATTTATTACTCACCGTGACCGCCATTAGTACTAGCACACGACGCATCTCGAAACAATATACTATCACATATAATCATATAACATCTATATCATATATATATATATATATATATATATGGTGCAGTCACAATAGAGTATGAGGATAGCTGTTCAAACATACCACAGCATTGTTTTTTTTTTTTTAATTTAAACGAAAATAAGCATAACGTTCACCTGATGGTGAATAACAATCAATTATATGTAGTGATGGTTATGATGTTTATTATTTATTTTTAGACGTAATAAAATTCTCGTTCTGCAGCGCTCTTCAAACCGGAACAGTAATGTTTGCTTACCACCACTGTTTGGTCGCTGCGGTGATAGTCAAGTAGACAGTCTCCGGCAACAGTTGGTGCAGCAGCGTAGCGTGATGTGGTAAGTAGTGGAAATTGAAGGTTTAGACCATGGCACGTGGTGTGTCATCCTATCGGCATGATGATCTACACCACGTGCCAGTGGTGTATCAGTATCATCATCCTATTTTACATCTTGAGGACAGGCGTATTGTCTAGCACTAGTGATGAGCTAAGTAAAAGACCAAGACTCGGACAATATTGGTATTGGTTGGCTTGCGAGAAAGCTACACCAGGACCATTACCGAGATAAATTTTAGTATTCATTATTAATCACCAGGTCAAAGTCCATTTCGTGATCTCTATAAGGTTACCTTTTATAAGATAGAAGTAAGAAGTAGAAAGAGAAAGACGATTATTCCGGTTTGAACGCATTATAGCTCTCAACATCCTGTCTCGGGCGACGAGTACAATGTGGTGCAGTGTATACCATCCTAACTAGTGCTACGTTCCACTCTTCTGGTCGCTTAATGAATAATAAAAAAAAAAGGGTTAAGTCTTGACTTAGGTTCTCTGAAAGCAATAATATAAACGTAATAAATATACACCAGGTCACCTTTTAAGCTGAATTAATAATTATATAGGGTTACATTTCCATAAGCGGAAAAGAGACCGGTATATAATAATTGTATAATATTCCTATAAGTGGGAAAGAGAAAGGAAATTAATAACTGCATAGAGTAACGTTTCCTTAAGTGGGAAAGAGATGGGTGTATAAAAAGATGGCCAGTGGGAGGAGTTAACGAATAAGGCGCTCCGATTGGTGGAAACGTTTACACAAAGCGCCACGGTCGAAAGGGTTTTATTCTTTATTATAGGCAAAAGCGCAAGCTGGTTACATGATAGTAAATTGTTACCGCGTATAATGGTAACACTAGGTCTGGTGGTACTGGAGATTGTCTAGATAGGTACCACTGCAGCGCTTGTTACTATCGCCGAAGAGTAGTATGTAAATATTACTGGGGTAACGATACTTAGCATCGTATTTCTGAAGGCGACGAGCACAATGTAGTTGTATATCATTCTAACTAACGCCATGTTATGGATGGGCGTATCACTTAACATCAGGTGAACATTCCGATCGTCTTGTTGCGTTACATATTAAGAACAATTCAATTATTACACTCAAGTTGTCAATAAAACTAATGGATTTAGTCATAAATAAAACAAATATATATATATATATATATATATAAGAAATGTGGATTTTATTTGTTTGTTAATCGACAAAATTAAAGTAATTAATCAATATCATTAACTATCCTTAAAAAAAAAATCTCGTGTACCAGCTGTGGGAGTATTATATCAGCTTCTATATCCTTTAGTCGCTTAATACCTTCTCCCGTCCGTTACTGGGCGTTCCCGTTTACATTAGGCTCCTCCCACTTAGCACGTCCCGGGTTCGTAGGAGCAGGGGATTTAGTCGGGAGCCCACGGGTACGCAAGGCGGGCGCGATGCGCGCGAAAAGTCATAGACGATAGTCGAAGAAACGGAATATTCAAAAATCGAACACTCCCCAATCGGCCAGCGACAGACTTGTCGATCGACCATTTTGTTTTTCACCCGTGATTCCTTTTCCGCGCCAAACCGTTATTGATATTAATCGATTTTTTATTTTGTGATAAATTAATGTAAATATTTACAGTTTTGGTTTTGTTTGTGATGCTGTGTTTTCTTGTCTGTGCTTAGTTTCTTTTCTCGACGTACATCATTGTTTGGTAAGTATTTTTTTTTTTTTATCGCGACGTTCACTTTATGGTAAGTGATACGCCCGCCCATAACATGGCGCTAGTTAGGATGACGTAAAATGCACCGCATTGCGCTCGTCGCCGGAGACTTTAAGATATTGTCTCGTTACCCCAGTGATTACACTAGTTACAACGCCTTTCAAACCGGAACACAGTAATGTCTGCATACTAGTTATATGCAAAATGATATGGGGGGGATATACACTTTGGCATCTATAGTAAATATATTGCGTATATCTTAACAGGATGTAGGATATGTAAACAATGTGGTGCTAGACGCTTTAACATATGGTTATGGTAGGTCATTATTGCCGGATACCGGCAAACAACAGTGTGGCAAACATTACTGTGTTCCGGTTTGAAGGGCGCTGTAGCTAGTGTAATTATTGGAGTGGTAAGTGATACGCTTGCCCATAAGAATGTGACGCTATTTAGAATGATATACACGGCATCACATTGCGCTAGTCGCCTTGAGACAATTATGTGAAATCTCGTTAGTCCAGTTAAACTAGCTACAGCGTCCTTCAAACCTGATCACAGTAATGTTTACACAGTACTGTTTGTCGGCTGAAATAGGCGCTGCGTTAGTACCTAAATGGTATTGGGCAACTGAAAAACTCCCACCAGTAATAGCTATAGGTCCTTCAAACCGGATCACAGTAACGTCAGTAACAGTACTGTGTGTCGGCTGCAATAGGCGCTGCGGCGGTACCTAGACGGACTCCGGCAACAGAGACACTACCACCAGTGATAGCTATAGGTCCTTCAAACCGGATCACACACAGTATTGTTTGCATATTATTACTTGTCCATGCGGCGATACCTCTCCGGCAACAGATACACACTACCACCAGTAAGAAAAATTTTACTAGCCACAGTGCCCTCCATAATATTACTGTTTACCGCTGCGGCGGTACTTACCTATATAAGGTAGACTTTACATTCTGATCATCATCAGCCGATAGGCATCCACTGCTGGACATAGACCTCCACGTTTGAACATATGGGGGGATTTGGGTCATCACCCAGAGCCGGTCGATGGAAGCCCGAGTCTCTTTCCCGCAGGCACAAGCGGGTGAGCTTGTCTTCGGTCCCGTGAGTTGTCGGTCTCTATACATAGATTATACATATATGTATCATAGACAAAGACCAAAAAAAAAAAAAAAAAACCATAGTTCTGATAATGGCGGTGATAAAAAAAAAAGTGTCTACACATGGTCCGCACGTTCGGATCTGAATTGTTTACGTTAACGCAATGCGGACGTACACAGCTCACATCCCGGTACTGGTGGTGGTGTCTATCGCCCAGCCCTGTACTCTCGGGCTGGTAAGGATAGGACTAAGGGATGCCCTGCCTGTCTACCCTGGATTGAAGGTCCTCGGGTTCGTGGGCTTTGAGAGCGGACTGGGAGCTCATCAAGCGAGCTTTAGGACGGCTAATTCTAGGTGTGCCGAGGGCTTTGTCCTCCCGTGGGATGATTTAGCTAGTATGCATGGAGGCACCGACTCCTTAGATCTCGGAGCCGTTCCTACACTGATGGAGACCACCGAGGGGATTTTATTGGGTAGAACCCCCCACATAACCTTGTCTTCCCATCAGAAGCAGGGCATCTTCTAAGATTTCCTCCGCGATATAAAAACAAAAAGTTTCTATTGCCGGAGACCGTCTAAGTGCAATTGCAGCCACAATAGTAGTATACGATCATTGTGATCCGGTTTGAAAGGCGCTGTAGTTAGTGCAATTACTGCGATAACGAGATTGAACATCTTATGCAAGCGCAATGTGCTGAAGTATGTCATCCTAACTAGCGTTACTTTATCTGCTGGCGTATCACTTACCATCAGGTGAACGTCCGGCTTCTCTCGTCTGTACCGTTACCGCGGTAATTTCACTATCTGCAGCGCCATTCAAACCGGAACACAGTAATGTTTGTACAACACCCCAATAGATATCAATGAAGAATAATTAGGTTGAAGTGATTAATGTTATTATTAATATATATGAAATGTCTCTCTCTCTCTCTCTCTCTCTCTTTCTTTTTCTTTCTCTCTCTAAAACACCAACAGATACCTATCACCAGTGGAAAATTTAAAGGATCCTTTATTATCAGCAGGTCCGATGTCCAGCTACGGCAGCATGTCGCCTTCGGACGAGGGTTTCGACCGATACGAACCACCGTTCTACTGTCCACCACCACACCAAGGTAACCGTAGACAATGTTCATACTCCATTTAATGATACACTACCACTGCTGGACATGGGATCCCCATAAAGATCCACATCCAGTTACTCGCCGAATCCAGCGTTTGTGACTATCAGTCCACATTATGGAAGACTACCATACAACAACGTATTAAGTAACGCTTAAAGTTAGGATGATGTACACTGCACCGCATTGAACTCATCATCGTCAGCCGATAGACGTCCACTGCTGAACATAGACCTCTTCCAAAAATCTCCACACTCCGGCGATTCTCACCAGATCGTCGGTCCACCTTGTCCACTCGTTGACTTAGGATATTAAGTATCGTTACCGCACTAACTTGAAACCCGATTGGAGTGAAGATCGTTGGAGAAGCCCTACGTATCGAAAGTGGTAACGATGACTGCACTAACTTGAAACCCGATTGGAGTGAAGATCGTTGGAGAAGCCCTATGTATTGAAAGTGGTAATGATGACTGCACTAACTTGAAACCCGATTGGAGTGAAGATCGTTGGAGAAGCCCTATGTATTGAAAGTGGTAACGATGACTGCACTAACTTGAAACCCGATTGGAGTGAAGATCGTTGGAGAAGCCCTATGTATTGAAAGTGGTAACGATGACTGCACTAACTTGAAACCCGATTGGAGTGAAGATCGTTGGAGAAGCCCTATGTATTGAAAGTGGTAATGATGACTGCACTAACTTGAAACCCGATTGGAGTGAAGATCGTTGGAGAAGCCCTATGTATTGAAAGTGGTAACGATGACTGCACTAACTTGAAACCCGATTGGAGTGAAGATCGTTGGAGAAGCCCTATGTATTGAAAGTGGTAACGATGACTGCACTAACTTGAAACCCGATTGGAGTAAAGATCGTTGGAGAAGCCCTATGTATTGAAAGTGGTAACGATGACTGCACTAACTTGAAACCCGATTGGAGTGAAGATCGTTGGAGAAGCCCTATGTATTGAAAGTGGTAATGATGACTGCACTAACTTGAAACCCGATTGGAGTGAAGATCGTTGGAGAAGCCCTATGTATTGAAAGTGGTAACGATGACTGCACTAACTTGAAACCCGATTGGAGTGAAGATCGTTGGAGAAGCCCTATGTATTGAAAGTGGTAACGATGACTGCACTAACTTGAAACCCGATTGGAGTGAAGATCGTTGGAGAAGCCCTATGTATTGAAAGTGGTAATGATGACTGCACTAACTTGAAACCCGATTGGAGTGAAGATCGTTGGAGAAGCCCTATGTATTGAAAGTGGTAACGATGACTGCACTAACTTGAAACCCGATTGGAGTGAAGATCGTTGGAGAAGCCCTATGTATTGAAAGTGGTAATGATGACTGCACTAACTTGAAACCCGATTGGAGTGAAGATCGTTGGAGAAGCCCTATGTATTGAAAGTGGTAACGATGACTGCACTAACTTGAAACCCGATTGGAGTGAAGATCGTTGGAGAAGCCCTATGTATTGAAAGTGGTAACGATGACTGCACTAACTTGAAACCCGATTGGAGTGAAGATCGTTGGAGAAGCCCTATGTATTGAAAGTGGTAATGATGACTGCACTAACTTGAAACCCGATTGGAGTGAAGATCGTTGGAGAAGCCCTATGTATTGAAAGTGGTAATGATGACTGCACTAACTTGAAACCCGATTGGAGTGAAGATCGTTGGAGAAGCCCTATGTATTGAAAGTGGTAATGATGACTGCACTAACTTGAAACCCGATTGGAGTGAAGATCGTTGGAGAAGCCCTATGTATTGAAAGTGGTAACGATGACTGCACTAACTTGAAACCCGATTGGAGTGAAGATCGTTGGAGAAGCCCTATGTATTGAAAGTGGTAACGATGACTGCACTAACTTGAAACCCGATTGGAGTGAAGATCGTTGGAGAAGCCCTATGTATTGAAAGTGGTAACGATGACTGCACTAACTTGAAACCCGATTGGAGTGAAGATCGTTGGAGAAGCCCTATGTATTGAAAGTGGTAACGATGACTGCACTAACTTGAAACCCGATTGGAGTGAAGATCGTTGGAGAAGCCCTATGTATTGAAAGTGGTAATGATGACTGCACTAACTTGAAACCCGATTGGAGTAAAGATCGTTGGAGAAGCCCTATGTATTGAAAGTGGTAATGATGACTGCACTAACTTGAAACCCGATTGGAGTAAAGATCGTTGGAGAAGCCCTATGTATTGAAAGTGGTAATGATGACTGCACTAACTTGAAACCCGATTGGAGTGAAGATCGTTGGAGAAGCCCTATGTATTGAAAGTGGTAATGATGACTGCACTAACTTGAAACCCGATTGGAGTAAAGATCGTTGGAGAAGCCCTACGTATTGAAAGTGGTAACGATGACTGCACTAACTTGAAACCCGATTGGAGTAAAGATCGTTGGAGAAGCCCTATGTATTGAAAGTGGTAATGATGACTGCACTAACTTGAAACCCGATTGGAGTGAAGATCGTTGGAGAAGCCCTATGTATTGAAAGTGGTAATGATGACTGCACTAACTTGAAACCCGATTGGAGTGAAGATCGTTGGAGAAGCCCTATGTATTGAAAGTGGTAATGATGACTGCACTAACTTGAAACCCGATTGGAGTGAAGATCGTTGGAGAAGCCCTATGTATTGAAAGTGGTAATGATGACTGCACTAACTTGAAACCCGATTGGAGTGAAGATCGTTGGAGAAGCCCTATGTATTGAAAGTGGTAATGATGACTGCACTAACTTGAAACCCGATTGGAGTGAAGATCGTTGGAGAAGCCCTATGTATTGAAAGTGGTAACGATGACTGCACTAACTTGAAACCCGATTGGAGTGAAGATCGTTGGAGAAGCCCTATGTATTGAAAGTGGTAACGATGACTGCACTAACTTGAAACCCGATTGGAGTGAAGATCGTTGGAGAAGCCCTATGTATTGAAAGTGGTAATGATGACTGCACTAACTTGAAACCCGATTGGAGTGAAGATCGTTGGAGAAGCCCTATGTATTGAAAGTGGTAACGATGACTGCACTAACTTGAAACCCGATTGGAGTGAAGATCGTTGGAGAAGCCCTATGTATTGAAAGTGGTAACGATGACTGCACTAACTTGAAACCCGATTGGAGTGAAGATCGTTGGAGAAGCCCTATGTATTGAAAGTGGTAATGATGACTGCACTAACTTGAAACCCGATTGGAGTGAAGATCGTTAGGGAAAGCCTATATCCTGATGGTGGTAATAATGACCGAAAAGAACCCTCGAACCCGTCGGCCAGAGGCCATGGGAGCCACGGGAGTAAACCTCTCCCGAGATGTTGGGCCCGCCGCTACCCGTTATACGGCCGCGGAGGATAGGGAGAGCGGTGCATCGCAATACCGACACTCCTCTTCCCCCGCGGCCCAACCGCCGCCGCATCGCCGGTGCGACACCGTTTGCTGCAGAGGGTACTCCCTTCGCGACTCCACCTCGGCTGCAAGGGGCAGTATGAAACGGCACCTGCAGCCGGCCGCAAAGGGCAGCATGAAGCCACCTCTGCGGCCCTCGACCGCTCTGGTGAGCTCCTGTTATCCAACCGGTGGTCGAACCTGGAGTGGCTGCTTCGGCCGGCCGTGTGGGTTCCACTTCGCTTCACCGTGTGCCAGTCCACGGTTACTAAGCCCCTCCGCCACGACAAGACAGAACCCGTTGGGGGGACCGTGATTGATTGGGTGGGTGGATGGTACCCTTCGTCAGGTCAGTCTTTCATGCCTTACTCCTTTGTTGCCAGGTAGCCCGATGGATGGCGGCGTCTACTGGCCGAACTCCAGCGGCGAGGGTCACGAGTTCGATGCCCAGGATGTATACCACGAGGCCAACTACATCGGGAGAGGATATGGTGAGATGTCTTTGTATATATACTAAGGATTGAGACTGTCCAGGTAGGTACCAATCCAGCGACGGACGGTAGTATACAAATATTGCTTTGATCCGGTTTGAAGGGTGTTTTAGGTAATGAATTCATGGGAGTAAAGGGACTCGGGACTAAGAGATTATGCTGTAGTGTATATCATCCTCACTTTACTGTTGGTAAGTTTACGTTGCCGCAGCGACAAGCAGCAGTGTGCAAACATTACTGTGATCCTGTTTGAAGGACGCTGTAGCCAGTGAAATTACTGAAGTAACGGGACTTTATATCTTATGTCTTAAAGCGAAGAGATTGTGCTGTAGTATGTATCATCATAACTTTTACCGACATTACCGTGTTCCGGTTTGAAGGACGCTGTAGCTAATTAAATTACTGAAGTAATGAGACTTAACATCTTATATATCACCACTAGCACAATACGGTGCAATGTATATTATCCCAACTATCGCCATGTTATTATGGGCGTATCACTTACCATCAGGTGAACGTCTCGCGTACAAAACACCGTCCTAAGTTATATACACTACGTCTGTTTCCTAGGCTACGACGACATTCAGATACCGGCGAACGAGCCGTACGACAACTACCACCACAACGTGATGCACCACAGCTACCCGCAGGGTAATCCTGGTGAGTACAGCCCAGAGAGAGACGGCTATATATATGTATCAATGAGTGCGAGTGAGACGGAGCGAGTTGTGTGTGTACACTCCGCACCGCGCGTCTACTTCCCGCGCTGCGATCACTACTCCTTTGTATTTATTTATCAATAAGGGACTATACGGGCGGGACGTTCACCTGGTGGTAAGTGACACCCCACCATCATCATCAGATAGACGTCCACAGCTGGACATTGACCTCCCCCAAAAATTCCCACATCGTTCGGATAGGGATTCGTAGAGAGGTATATATGCAATTTCCCACTACGCTGTCCCAATGCAGGCCGTTAGGAACCGGAGCCTCGTTTTTGATCAGCAGGCTGCACCACGAGCTGGTGATGTTGGCTTGGGTGCTGCGAGTTACACCCCCGGGATGATATATGCTGCACCGCATTGCGCTCGTCGCCTGAGGCATACGCCGTTGAGTTTCGTGGCGTCACAACTAGCTACAGCGCCCTTCAAACCGGATCACAGTAATGTCTGCACAGTACTGTCTGTCGGCTGCTATAGGCACTGCGATGGTACCTAGACGGTCTCCGGCAACAGAGACCACAACTAGAAACTTCGCCGCAGTCTAGCACTTTGCAAACATTACCGTGTTCCGGTTTGAAGGTCGTTGTAGCTAGTGTAATAAAAACTCATAAAGGCTCAACGTGTTATGTCTGAGGCTACGAGCTCAGTATGATATAGTGTATCTTAACTAGCGTCACATTGTTGTGTGTCGTATCACTTACTATCAGGTGAACGTGACTTTAGTCCCGCCGTTTAATTGTATGAAAAAAAAAAATATATGAACCGTATTTTCTATAGAAATTTATAGTCTATGGTCGTAGTCATCACTTCAGGTGATGGTCGCAAGCTTCCAAGATGGCCGCCTTCCTAATACATTCATATAGTGGTTACAATGAGCCATTTACTGCCGCCTTTATCTGGTCAGTCCACCTCACAGGCGTTCTTCCTCGTGTCCTGGTACCGTCAACCTTTCCCTGGACTCTCGCCCCCTACCCTCCTGATTCTTATAGAAATCTTAACTGACGTATTCGCCAGGGATGGACTGCGAGATGCAGTCCCTACCGCTCCGCTACGAGCGACCTTCGCCCTCTTCGTTCGTAAGAGTGGTGAAAAGGAGAACGACGGCGAATAAGAAGGAGAGAAGGAGAACGCAGAGCATCAACACGGCATTCACCGACCTGAGGGAGTGCATACCCAACGTACCACCAGACACCAAACTCTCCAAGGTAAGTGAGAACCGTACCTAAATCATACACACCAGCCGTTTCCCGCCTTAATACAGAATTACACCGCGAAAGAGTTTCTATATCGAACCGTTACCATAGCAACCGCGTGAACATTGCCGAACGAAAACGTTTATTGGAAGTTAATTGGAAATAAAACCATGAAGGATCTATGAAATTGAAAAAAAATAAATCCTGTAACCATCTGCAGATCAGTCCGGTTCGAATGCTCGTGGCGCAGTGTCGACACGATCACTCGTTTTCACGTGATACGCAAACAAACGGAACCCATTTTCATTATATATATATATATGAATGCCATTGGATGCGAGCAATGCGGTACCGATCGATGTGTAGATCTTTGGTGGATGTCCAGCAGTGGACGTTTATCAGCTGATGATGATGATGATATATATATAGTTGATGGCTGTCTTCTCACTGCAGCGAGACTCCTTCTCTATTACTTCTATGGTATCGGTACCATCGCTGAACAATCCTCGCGCTGCCATCAGGAAACGTCTCCTTCTCATGCCTACAGTTCAGCAGTTACCGATCATCATCATCCTCTCTCAATCCACTGCTGGATGTAGACCGTCCCTCAACCAGGGTCCTCGGCTTTCCGCATCCACCAACTTCCGACTGCTCATACGATCCCGTCAGACATATCGATGGATGAAGAATTTCCTCCACCACCAGCCGTCACCGACACGATGGATCTGACCACTGACAGTTCAGCTCGTAGATTCCAGAGCTTCGTCAGTGACTTCAGTTCTGGTGACCCTTAAGTCTGCTAAGAGCATAGCTCTTTCTATTATACGCAGCGTATGGACGTTATACACTGCATTACATTATGCTCGTCGTGGAGACATAAATTACACTAGCTACAGCGCCCTTCAAACCGGATCACAGTAATTTTAGCACAGTACTGTTTGTCGTTTGCACCAGGCGCTGCGGTGGTACGTAGACGGTCTACGGCAACAGAGACACTACCACCAGTGATAGATATTAAGTCCTTCAAACCGGATCACAGTAATATCCGCACAGTACTGTGTGTCGGCTGCAATAGACTCTGCGGTCGTACCTACACCTATGTGGAGTTTAAATAACTTCGACTACCTCCTTCCAAAGCTCCGCGTCCCACTAGTGGGAACAAGTTTTTTTTTTTTCCAATGTATTAATTTGAAACTGTCAAGTAGACTCATCTGTCTCATTTCCGCTTGCACGCCCCGCCAGATGGTGAGAAAGAGATCGCAGAGCATCAACACTGCGTTCTCAAACCTCAGGGACCGTATACCAAGCGTCCTACCAGATACAAAGATGACCAAGGTCAGTTTAATCCTAGATATCCTGATATTAATATCCACCTAACAAGGCTAGATTATATTAAGACGTCTAAAGCCTAATAGACAGGGATAGGTATAGGAAAGAGACGACAGATCTATTGATACTTAGCCGGTTCACGCCCACTGCTGGGGATGTACCTCACTCGAGGATCTCCACTCCGATCAGTCCAGCGCTGTCCGCATCCAGCGGCTTCTCGTAACCTTCATCAGATTTATTAATAATTAACATTTAATTGCGATACATATTTGATTGACCATTCTAAATCTTCTAATGTCTATATTATACTACCTGTTCCCTGCCAGCTGTGCTGGTCGTAAACCCTTTACCGGTGATAGGTCTCCGCTGCTGGAGATCGTCTGGGTAGATACTACCCCAGCGACGAACAGTACTGTGCAAATATTACCGTGTTCCGGTTTGTAGGGCGCTGTGTCTAGTGTATTTACCGGGGTAAAAACTTCATCACCTTGCGTTACTAACTAGCGCCACGTTGTTATGGGCAGGCGCATCACTTATTATCAAGTGAAAGTCACACTCGTCGCTTAAATATATAAAATAAAGTATTTTGTAGTAACCAGTCTTAGTTGACCTCTTAACGGCGAAAGCTAATACCATATACCAAATTTTAAAGGTTTACGTGCAAATAATAATATAAATAAATAAAATATACACTACAGTTCATTAAAAATGCGAGAGCTGTGTAGCTGGTGAAATGGGTTGCCACCACCACCACCGTGTGGTAACACCATACACCCCAATACAGCATATAATGGTATAACCACTCCATTCAAAATTCATCAAGGTGACGTTTCATAAACAAAGATGTCTGATATAAGCCAGCAAAAGCAAATAGGTCATTAATCCGCCATGTTTATATATACTTTAGTATATTTTAATTTTCCTGTATTATGTATAATAAATAATTTGTTCTCTCAGTGGAATAGGCGCCATGTTGTTTTTTCTTAAGAACCATTTTATTCACCGCCCCATTAAATAAAGGAAGGAAAACGGGGAGTTTTCATGTCAGCTTTCGGTTAACTAGTGGTAGGTAGGTACACGAGTGCCGTAAAATCTAGACTGTCTAGGGTCGTTCATCATCGTTGAAGTAAATGGACCGTCCATTATCTGTTAGTCGACTAGGGCGACTGGTTGACGTGACGTCATCGCTTTCCCGCACACAGCGGGCGGTGCAACGTTCCTCCACACAACGTAGCTATTGCACAATCAACTCTATTGCTTAGTGCATAAAGATCAAATTCGCTTTAATTTTAGTCGTAGTTTGTGGTCAAAAATTATATAGTCATACTTTTACTCCATACTATTCACTCTCCCACTTAACTTCGAGAAACACTTATCTGCATATAACGGATATTTAAATTGACTCTAATGTATAGAGCACACAGTTCAAATTTGATTAAACAAATGGAACTGTGTTAACCGAATAAGTGCACGCGTCGTTGTCGCGCTGCCAGTCTACACGAACGTTGCGACCGTTTAATTGAGCCGCGTTATAATTCCCGCGTCGCGTCGCTGTACACCCGTCTATATAACACGCATATTTAAATGGACTCTATGCTGTAGAGCACACAGTTCAAATTTGATTAAACAAATGGTACTGTATTAACCGACTAAGTGCACGCGTCGTTGTCGCGCTGCCGGTATATACGAACATTGCGACCGTTTAATTGAGCCGCGTAATAATAAGCGTAGAATTGGTTGTACGTTAAACGTTTACTCTACACCGGTCGTCAGAGGCCTCCTTTCATCGATTCGTAAGTCTACATCCATTGAAGGAGTAATCTCTTCGCAGATCAAAACCCTGCGCCTGGCGACCTCGTACATCTCCTACCTGCTGAAGGTTCTAGAGACTGACGGTGAGCCGGCCGGTGGGTTCCGCGCCGAGCTGCACCACACGCCGCCCAGGAGAAGAACCGTCGACCCTAACGTACAGGTAATATATAGTCTTCGCACTGCATCTCTCTTACTCAGTCTGAATATATGGGGGGAGAGAGAGAGAGAGAGAGAGAAACATTGCTTGCTTTCGTTGTTTTATGTGATATATACGAAGAGAGGTCCCAACTTGTTTTGCACACTGTACCTTACATATGCTCCTTACAACTATAAGGAATAACCACCACAACCTGTTTATCTGTCATTGGTGATAGACCTTATTATAAACATGAGTAGTGTGCGAACTTTACCGTGTTTGAAGGGCGCTGACAACGTCTTGCGTGTATAAAAAAAGTTGACATCCTAAGTAGCGCTTCATCATAATAGCCAAATGATGTAGTGCATACCATAAATCTTTCATCATCATCATCATGTTCCGCTGCTCGCATGCCGTCAGCATGACCTTCAGTAACACCAGCCACTAGGAGCTGTCTTTTGGGGAGGGGGGTTAGGAGTTAGAAATTAGGGGAGTATTTAAGCTATATCACACCAAGGTAACCCAATGCTATACAATTTTTTTTTTTTTTTTAAAACTGCATTCTTGTACCAGTCCACAGTTTTGTTGGGCTAGGGCGTATGTTTGTCTTCCTTTAATCATTCATTTATTTTTATCTCATGACGAGTACAACGTGTTGCAGTGTGAACATCCCTACTGCTACATTGTTACGTCTGCATGAGAACCCCCATTTTTTGTTGCTGGTTAAATGCGGAGTTATTCATATGGAGTAAGTGCGGTGTGTATATATATATAAATATATAAATATAGGCCGATGGCGCAGTGACGTTACAAGTGGGTGCACTCGAGTGCATTAGCGGGTTCGTTGGGGAGAAGTGGCTCCGTTATCAGCGACGCACGTGGTGCAGCGGCGCCGGCTGCGGGATTATCTCTGAACGGTGCTCCGTGGTGATTGAGGGCGTCGCGACTCCTCACGAGGACTCGGACAGCGCTGGCGCTCGTCGCCTCGAGGCGAATTGTCGAGTCTCGCTACCTTAGTAATTACACTAGCTACAACGCCCTTCAAACCGTATCACAGCAATGTCCGCATAGTACTGTGTGTCGGCTGCAATAGGCGCTGCGGTGGTACCTAGACGGTCCCCGGCAACAGAGACACTACCACCAGTGATAGGTATAGGCCCTTCAAACCGGATCACAGCAATGTCCGCACAGTACTGTGTGTCGGCTGCAATAGACGCTGCGGTGGTACCTAGACGGTCTCCGGCAACAGAGACACTACCACCAGTGATAGCTATAGGTCCTTCAAACCGGATCACAGCAATGTCCGCACAGTACTGTGTGTCGGCTGCAATAGGCGCTGCGGTGGTACCTAGACGGTCTCCGGCAACAGAGACACTACCACCAGTGATAGCTATAGGTCCTTCAAACCGGATCACAGCAATGTCCGCACAGTACTGTGTGTCGGCTGCAATAGGCGCTGCGGTGGTACCTAGACGGTCTCCGGCAACAGAGACACTACCACCAGTGATAGCTATAGGTCCTTCAAACCGGATCACAGCAATGTCCGCATAGTACTGTGTGTCGGCTGCAATAGGCGCTGCGGTGGTACCTAGACGGTCTCCGGCAACAGAGACACTACCACCAGTGATAGCTATAGGTCCTTCAAACCGGATCACAGCAATGTCCGCACAGTACTGTGTGTCGGCTGCAATAGGCGCTGCGGTGGTACCTAGACGGTCTCCGGCAACAGAGACACTACCTCCAGTGATAGCTATAGGTCCTTCAAACCGGATCACAGCAATGTCCGCATAGTACTGTGTGTCGGCTGCAATAGGCGCTGCGGTGGTACCTAGACGGTCTCCGGCAACAGAGACACTACCTCCAGTGATAGCTATAGGTCCTTCAAACCGGATCACAGCAATGTCCGCACAGTACTGTGTGTCGGCTGCAATAGGCGCTGCGGTGGTACCTAGACGGTCTCCGGCAACAGAGACACTACCTCCAGTGATAGCTATAGGTCCTTCAAACCGGATCACAGCAATGTCCGCATAGTACTGTGTGTCGGCTGCAATAGGCGCTGCGGTGGTACCTAGACGGTCTCCGGCAACAGAGACACTACCTCCAGTGATAGCTATAGGTCCTTCAAACCGGATCACAGCAATGTCCGCACAGTACTGTGTGTCGGCTGCAATAGGCGCTGCGGTGGTACCTAGACGGTCTCCGGCAACAGAGACACTACCACCAGTGATAGCTATAGGTCCTTCAAACCGGATCACAGCAATGTCCGCACAGTACTGTGTGTCGGCTGCAATAGGCGCTGCGGTGGTACCTAGACGGTCTCCGGCAACAGAGACACTACCACCAGTGATAGCTATAGGTCCTTCAAACCGGATCACAGCAATGTCCGCACAGTACTGTGTGTCGGCTGCAATAGGCGCTGCGGTGGTACCTAGACGGTCTCCGGCAACAGAGACACTACCACCAGTGATAGCTATAGGTCCTTCAAACCGGATCACAGCAATGTCCGCATAGTACTGTGTGTCGGCTGCAATAGGCGCTGCGGTGGTACCTAGACGGTCTCCGGCAACAGAGACACTACCACCAGTGATAGCTATAGGTCCTTCAAACCGGATCACAGCAATGTCCGCACAGTACTGTGTGTCGGCTGCAATAGGCGCTGCGGTGGTACCTAGACGGTCTCCGGCAACAGAGACACTACCACCAGTGATAGCTATAGGTCCTTCAAACCGGATCACAGCAATGTCCGCACAGTACTGTGTGTCGGCTGCAATAGGCGCTGCGGTGGTACCTAGACGGTCTCCGGCAACAGAGACACTACCACCAGTGATAGCTATAGGTCCTTCAAACCGGATCACAGCAATGTCCGCACAGTACTGTGTGTCGGCTGCAATAGGCGCTGCGGTGGTGCCTAGACGGTCTCCGGCAACAGAGACACTACCACCAGTGATAGCTATAGGTCCTTCAAACCGGATCACAGTAATGTCCGCACAGTACTGTGTGTCGGCTGCAATAGGCGCTGCGGTGGTACCTAGACGGTCCCCGGCAACAAAGACACTACCACCAGTGATAGCTATAGGTCCTTGAAACCGGATCACAGCAATGTCCGCACAGTACTGTGTGTCGGCTGCAATAGGCGCTGCGGTGGTACCTAGACGGTCTCCGGCAACAGAGACACTACCACCAGTGATAGCTATAGGTCCTTGAAACCGGATCACAGCAATGTCCGCACAGTACTGTGTGTCGGCTGCAATAGGCGCTGCGGTGGTGCCTAGACGGTCCCCGGCAACAGAGACACTACCACCAGTGATAGCTATAGGTCCTTCAAACCGGATCACAGTAATGTCCGCACAGTAC
This sequence comes from Ornithoptera alexandrae, assembly GCA_029030555.1. Taxonomy (NCBI): domain Eukaryota; kingdom Metazoa; phylum Arthropoda; class Insecta; order Lepidoptera; family Papilionidae; genus Ornithoptera; species Ornithoptera alexandrae. The sequence goes on along the minus strand of JARDVY010000157.1, from coordinate 297,823 downwards.
TGTGTGTCGGCTGCAATAGGCGCTGCGGTGGTACCTAGACGGTCCCCGGCAACAAAGACACTACCACCAGTGATAGCTATAGGTCCTTGAAACCGGATCACAGCAATGTCCGCACAGTACTGTGTGTCGGCTGCAATAGGCGCTGCGGTGGTGGTACCTAGACGGTCCCCGGCAACAGAGACACTACCACCAGTGATAGCTATAGGTCCTTCAAACCGGATCACAGCAATGTCCGCACAGTACTGTGTGTCGGCTGCAATAGGCGCTGCGGTGGTACCTAGACGGTCTCCGGCAACAGAGACACTACCTCCAGTGATAGCTATAGGTCCTTCAAACCGGATCACAGCAATGTCCGCACAGTACTGTGTGTCGGCTGCAATAGGCGCTGCGGTGGTACCTAGACGATCTCCAGCAACAGAGACACTACCACCAGTGATAGCTATAGGTCCTTCAAACCGGATCACAGCAATGTCCGCACAGTACTGTGTGTCGGCTGCAATAGGCGCTGCGGTGGTACCTAGACGGTCTCCGGCAACAGAGATACTACCACCAGTGATAGCTATAGGCCCTTCAAACCGGATCACAGCAATGTCCGCACAGTACTGTGTGTCGGCTGCAATAGGCGCTGCGGTGGTACCTAGACGGTCTCCGGCAACAGAGACACTACCACCAGTGATAGCTATAGGTCCTTCAAACCGGATCACAGCACAGTCTGCACAGTACTGTGTGTCGGCTGCAATAGGCGCTGCGGTGGTACCTAGACGGTCTCCGGCAACAGAGACACTACCACCAGTGATAGCTATAGGCCCTTCAAACCGGATCACAGCAATGTCCGCACAGTACTGTGTGTCGGCTGCAATAGGCGCTGCGGTGGTACCTAGACGGTCTCCGGCAACAGAGACACTACCACCAGTGATAGCTATAGGTCCTTCAAACCGGATCACAGCAATGTCCGCACAGTACTGTGTGTCGGCTGCAATAGGCGCTGCGGTGGTACCTAGACGGTCTCCGGCAACAGAGACACTACCACCAGTGATAGCTACAGGTCCTTCAAACCGGATCACAGCACAGTCTGCACAGTACTGTGTGTCGGCTGCAATAGGCGCTGCGGTGGTACCTAGACGGTCTCCGGCAACAGAGACACTACCACCAGTGATAGCTATAGGTCCTTCAAACCGGATCACAGCAATGTCCGCACAGTACTGTGTGTCGGCTGCAATAGGCGCTGCGGTGGTACCTAGACGGTCTCCGGCAACAGAGACACTACCACCAGTGATAGCTACAGGTCCTTCAAACCGGATCACAGCACAGTCTGCACAGTACTGTGTGTCGGCTGCAATAGGCGTTGCGGTGGTACCTAGACGGTCCCCGGCAACAGAGACACTACCACCAGTGATAGCTATAGGTCTTTCAAACCGGATCACAGCAATGTCCGCACAGTACTGTGTGTCGCCTGCAATAGGCGCTGCGGTGGTACCTAGACGGTCTCCGGCAACAGAGACACTACCACCAGTGATAGCTATAGGCCCTTCAAACCGGATCACAGCAATGTCCGCACAGTACTGTGTGTCGGCTGCAATAGGCGCTGCGGTGGTACCTAGACGGTCTCCGGCAACAGAGACACTACCACCAGTGATAGCTATAGGTCCTTCAAACCGGATCACAGCAATGTCCGCACAGTACTGTGTGTCGGCTGCAATAGGCGCTGCGGTGGTACCTAGACGGTCTCCGGCAACAGAGACACTACCACCAGTGATAGCTATAGGTCTTTCAAACCGGATCACAGCAATGTCCGCACAGTACTGTGTGTCGGCTGCAATAGGCGCTGCGGTGGTACCTAGACGGTCTCCGGCAACAGAGACACTACCTCCAGTGATAGCTATAGGTCCTTCAAACCGGATCACAGCAATGTCCGCACAGTACTGTGTGTCGGCTGCAATAGGCGCTGCGGTGGTACCTAGACGGTCTCCGGCAACAGAGACACTACCACCAGTGATAGCTATAGGTCCTTCAAACCGGATCACAGCAATGTCCGCACAGTACTGTGTGTCGGCTGCAATAGGCGCTGCGGTGGTACCTAGACGGTCTCCGGCAACAGAGACACTACCACCAGTGATAGCTATAGGTCCTTCAAACCGGATCACAGCAATGTCCGCACAGTACTGTGTGTCGGCTGCAATAGGCGCTGCGGTGGTACCTAGACGGTCTCCGGCAACAGAGACACTACCTCCAGTGATAGCTATAGGTCCTTCAAACCAGATCACAGCAATGTCCGCACAGTACTGTGTGTCGGCTGCAATAGGCGCTGCGGTGGTACCTAGACGGTCTCCGGCAACAGAGACACTACCACCAGTGATAGCTATAGGTCCTTCAAACCGGATCACAGCAATGTCCGCACAGTACTGTGTGTCGGCTGCAATAGGCGCTGCGGTGGTACCTAGACGGTCTCCGGCAACAGAGACACTACCTCCAGTGATAGCTATAGGTCCTTCAAACCAGATCACAGCAATGTCCGCACAGTACTGTGTGTCGGCTGCAATAGGCGCTGCGGTGGTACCTAGACGGTCTCCGGCAACAGAGACACTACCTCCAGTGATAGCTATAGGTCCTTCAAACCGGATCACAGCAATGTCTGCACAGTACTGTGTGTCGGCTGCAATAGGCGCTGCGGTGGTACCTAGACGGTCTCCGGCAACAGAGACACTACCTCCAGTGATAGCTATAGGTCCTTCAAACCGGATCACAGCAATGTCTGCACAGTACTGTGTGTCGGCTGCAATAGGCGCTGCGGTGGTACCTAGACGGTCTCCGGCAACAGAGACACTACCACCAGTGATAGCTACAGGTCCTTCAAACCAGATCACAGCAATGTCCGCACAGTACTGTGTGTCGGCTGCAATAGGCGCTGCGGTGGTACCTAGACGGTCTCCGGCAACAGAGACACTACCTCCAGTGATAGCTATAGGTCCTTCAAACCGGATCACAGCAATGTCTGCACAGTACTGTGTGTCGGCTGCAATAGGCGCTGCGGTGGTACCTAGACGGTCTCCGGCAACAGAGACACTACCACCAGTGATAGCTATAGGTCCTTCAAACCGGATCACAGCAATGTCCGCACAGTACTGTGTGTCGGCTGCAATAGGCGCTGCGGTGGTACCTAGACGGTCTCCGGCAACAGAGACACTACCTCCAGTGATAGCTATAGGTCCTTCAAACCAGATCACAGCAATGTCCGCACAGTACTGTGTGTCGGCTGCAATAGGCGCTGCGGTGGTACCTAGACGGTCTCCGGCAACAGAGACACTACCTCCAGTGATAGCTATAGGTCCTTCAAACCGGATCACAGCAATGTCTGCACAGTACTGTGTGTCGGCTGCAATAGGCGCTGCGGTGGTACCTAGACGGTCTCCGGCAACAGAGACACTACCTCCAGTGATAGCTATAGGTCCTTCAAACCGGATCACAGCAATGTCTGCACAGTACTGTGTGTCGGCTGCAATAGGCGCTGCGGTGGTACCTAGACGGTCTCCGGCAACAGAGACACTACCACCAGTGATAGCTACAGGTCCTTCAAACCAGATCACAGCAATGTCCGCACAGTACTGTGTGTCGGCTGCAATAGGCGCTGCGGTGGTACCTAGACGGTCTCCGGCAACAGAGACACTACCTCCAGTGATAGCTATAGGTCCTTCAAACCGGATCACAGCAATGTCTGCACAGTACTGTGTGTCGGCTGCAATAGGCGCTGCGGTGGTACCTAGACGGTCTCCGGCAACAGAGACACTACCTCCAGTGATAGCTATAGGTCCTTCAAACCGGATCACAGCAATGTCTGCACAGTACTGTGTGTCGGCTGCAATAGGCGCTGCGGTGGTACCTAGACGGTCTCCGGCAACAGAGACACTACCACCAGTGATAGCTATAGGTCCTTCAAACCGGATCACAGCAATGTCCGCACAGTACTGTGTGTCGGCTGCAATAGGCGCTGCGGTGGTACCTAGACGGTCTCCGGCAACAGAGACACTACCACCAGTGATAGCTATAGGTCCTTCAAACCGGATCACAGCAATGTCCGCACAGTACTGTGTGTCGGCTGCAATAGGCGCTGCGGTGGTACCTAGACGGTCTCCGGCAACAGAGACACTACCACCAGTGATAGCTATAGGTCCTTCAAACCGGATCACAGCAATGTCCGCACAGTACTGTGTGTCGGCTGCAATAGGCGCTGCGGTGGTACCTAGACGGTCCCCGGCAACAGAGACACTACCACCAGTGATAGCTATAGGTCCTTCAAACCGGATCACAGCAATGTCCGCACAGTACTGTGTGTCGGCTGCAATAGGCGCTGCGGTGGTACCTAGACGGTCCCCGGCAACAGAGACACTACCACCACTAAAATACCGTACCGGAAGTAGCGATGGTCCGGTTCGGTTCCGGGGTCACGGTTGGTGGTGTTGGATGAAACGGGAGGAGGGATGTTTTACACAACACGCATCTAATATAGATATGCTCTCGTTACGTTCGCCAGACGCAACTAAACCAGGGATCACAAACCTTTTTTATTTTATTTTTTTTAATCATTTAAGCAACGCTAGACCTTCACCTGATGGTTAGGTTAGGATGGTATACATAGCACCACGTTGTGCTCGTCGCCGTGAGTCTCTGTGGTGGTGGTTTTTTTTTTTTTTTTACTTGGGGGAAATGCCTGTGCATACCCGTCCTTCAGTGGCAAGGACGGGTTATGTCGGCTGCAAAGGGCAGCATAAAGCCCCTGTAGCCCATGGGCACGCATCAGAGAGGAGCTCACTGGAGATAGCCCTACACTTGGAGCTGGCCGGGAAGATTCCTCTTGGCTTCACCGTGAGACCGCGCCACGGCTACTGAACCCCACCGCCACGACAAGGCGGGAACCTGTTAGGGGTTGGAGAGGACTGTGGTGCTGGTTAGGTTAGGATGATATACACTACACCGCATTGTACGATACTTTTTTTTTAAAAAACAAAACAAGGTAATAAGCTATACACTAACCATGTTACTTTAATAACTTCATTAACAAGGTCCTTCAAACCGGAACACATATTTTTTTGTTTCATTTAACGAAGTGACGAGACGAGCGCGCCGTTCACCTGGTAGTATGGTATACACTACACCATACCATGCTCATTGCTCTAAGACAGTAACGTCACTACCTGCTTCCTTCAAACCGGAGCATAAGTAACATATATATGATACTGTTTGGTAGTAGAAATATATGTCCATGGTAATATGATCTTTACAACACCTAATGATCATTCATCACCGTCCACTGCTGGACATAGGCCTCCACCATAGATTCCCACAACGAGTAAGTATTCATATGGGGGGATTGTGGCAATTTCCTACCACGCTAGCCCAATGCGGATTGGTGGGAGTTGTGCGGGAACCATTACTGATCGTTAGTTAATATAAATTTATTCCAGTAAATGTTAGAGAATTGAAATATAAAAAGGTTGTCGACCCCTGCATTAGAGAATACCGCAGGAGCCATGTGGCGTTTCGCGATTAGATTAGGAGGGCGTCTGTTAAAGATTAAAGCGTATTTATTGCTTAATATGAACGTAATGGCGGCAAATAAAACGAACGAATGTTTCACGGGCGGGAGTTTTTTTTTTTTAATTTTTCCTTACTAACGTCAATGGAAATCGTCGCTTACAGCCAAGTTCGAATTTATTTTAAAATTATCTTCATCGACGCCAAAGAAAATTATCTAATAATTTTTTTTTTATTTTTACGAGGACAATGGATATCATCGTTTACAGCCAAAGTTCGATTTTTTTTTATTTTCACCGGCGCCATTGAATATATAAATTTTTTTTTATTTATTTATACAAATGGAAATCATCGCTTACAGCCACGCTCGATTTGATATAGTATTTTATTTATTTTCATGAATACAATGGAAGTTGCCATTTACAGCCAATTTGATTTTTTTTTAATTTATCATCACCATGATCAATGAGAATCATCCTTTACGGTCAAGTTAATTTTTTTTTTTTAATTCATCATCACTAAGGTCAAATCTTTCAACAACGAAGTCGGCAGCACTATCTACTAATAACAATAAAGCGCTAGTTAGAACAATGCACACTGCATCACATTATTGTCATATTTAAATATAAGATATTGACATTCGTTACCGCAGTAATTTCACTAGCTACCGCGCCCTTGAAACCGGAATACTGTGATACTTGCACACTACTGTCGACAAGAATCGGTGCTGCGGTATCTATGTAGACGGTCTCCAGTAATAGATATATGAGACTAGTATTTATATTTCTTTGCCATTAAAAAAAAAAAAAAATAGTTACGGATTCGAACCCTGAATCACCATTCATATTATATCACCACACCATCACGACTAGGTGGGATGAGTGTTCGTTTACATCCGTCCGTCAGGAAATTTCCTCTAACCGTGGCGGGAAAAAATTTTACAAAAAAAAAAACGACCTAAGAAGTGTACGACGGGGGTAGTCGTAAATTTGTACGGTAAACATCGGAAGCGTTCGACAGTAACCAGACGGCACGGGCCCAGCGGTTAGAGTAAACAACCAGCAGGTATGACCCAGATACGAAGTTCAGTAAGCAAATAGATGGAATTATTACGAGTAGTGTGCAAACATTACCGTGTTCCGGTTCGAAGGGCGCTGTAGCTAGTGAAATTACTGGGGTAACGAGACTCATCGTCTTATGTCTCAAGCGACGAGCGCAATGCAGTGCAATGTATATCATACTAACCACCGCCATGTTATAGGCAGGCGTATCACTTACCATCAGGTACCAACGATACTCAACTTCATAGTGTCAAAATAATGTGATGCAGTGTTCATCACCAGCCTTGAGATATAAAATGTTAGTCGTCGTTACCTCATTAATTTCATATGCATATGGTCCTTCGAGCCGGAACTTGGTGATAATTGGATATTAAAGTGTATAGAATTATGCTCGCTATTTTAAGATGTATATGTTAAGTCACGACGAGCGGGACGTTCATCTGATGGTGAGTGATACACCTGCCTTTATATATATCATACTAACTAGAGCCATGTTATGGATGGGGGTATCATTTATCATCAGGTGAAACGTCACTTTCCTCTCGTCGCTTCGTTGGATAAAAAAAGAATTTATCACGAGGAAAAAATATCTGAACAGTCTATCAGTTACAGCATATGTCCAGCAGTGGGCATCTATCGGCTGATTATGATGGACACCCGTAATATCAAAGTGTTAGTTCCATGTGAAAACCTCTTCAGGAATATGGTTTCAAATAAAAAAAAAACTAATTGTTGTCATTTATAAACGGCCCACTTACGGTTCCCACCGCTGGGACAGGACCTTCTCTAATAAAACATTTGAAACGTAAACCTTTCACCTGTTATAGTATTACGAAACTATTAGAACGCTCAAAGCAATAAGGACGTCAATAACAATGTCGCGCTGGTTAGGATGTGTACAGTAGCCACATTAAGTTACATCACCGCAGTAAACACACTACATACAAATGGAACACAGTAAAGTTTGCACACTAACATACCCTAGAACTATAAGCGCAGACCACGGCATACTTAATCTCTACATCAACAGGAGTCACATCACGAGACCAAACCGACACCAATTTCGAACATGACCAACACAAGGTGCATCCGTGGTCAGGGTTCTCCAGATTCTCCCAGGGTATACAGGCGAAGGTGGTCGGAGAACGGACCTCCAGCTCGAATCCTGACACACTACGAAAATCCGCCGTCTTATAACTACACTTAAATTAGTACACTTTTTTGTAAGATCAGCTGTGGATAAACTCCTCGAGTCCAGCATCAGATGAGCTGTTAAAGTCAATCGAGCGCTGAACAATCTTCAGGAAGCAGAAGACGGCAACATTTAAAAAAAAAACGTTCATTAATAGTAAACTAAATAAAAAACTCACGAAAACTAACCTACGCCACCATTTTAATGAGACAGCCGTATGTTTTTATTTATCGATCCCGCCCACTTTTTGTAAAGACAAAAGTCACAAGCCCCGTTCAGCCTCTCGAGAACACGTGCTGGCAGTCAATGCGCCGCTCTGTTATCTCGTACTTGTTCGTATTTAAAAAAAAAAAAAAAAAGAAAAAACTTTTTGTTTTCTTTCCCACCGATCTATTTGTAACGGATTATGTTTTGGTGTTTGATGTTTCGTTCCATTTTTGAATGTGTGCTTTGAATACTGATTCACCGGCGCTAGTGTCTCTTGCCGGAGACCGTGTAAATAATACTGCGATCCGGTTTGAAGGGCGCTGTAGCTAGTTAAATTACTGACGATGATACTCAACATCTAATGTCTCAATACGACGAGGGCAATTTTTTTTTTTATGTAATTAAGCGACGAGACGAGCGGGACGATCACCTGATTGTAAGTGATACCTCTGCCCATAACAACGTGGCGGTAGTTAAATGGTATGCACTGCACCACATTGCGCTCGTCGCTTGAGACATAAGATGTTGAGTCTGGCTACCTCAGTAATTATACTAGCTACAGCGCCCTTCAAACCAGAACACAATAATGTTTGCACAGTACTGTTTGGCGGCAGAAATAAGTTCCGCGGTGGTTGTACCACCCTAACTAACACCACGTTTAGGGCGGGCGTATCACTTACTATCAGGTGATCGTCCCGCTCTTTTCGTTGTTTACATTAATATCCGGTTTGAAATGCGCTGTGGCTAATGTTACGGAGACACTACCAACATTAATAGATATTGGTCCTTCAAACCGGATCACAGCAATGTATGTACACTACTATTTTACCTATATAGATAGTCTCCGACAATGGACAGAAATAAATTATCCCACTAGTGGGCTACGGGCAGTGGGCGGCGATTTAACTGATCGGAATGTATTTGTGATAGAGTTTACTATATCATGTGTAAACATCCTAACGTTCATCAAGGTCGTACCCTATCGTCTCCTATGTCAACTTCTGGATGTATATGCTCATCTTCTTTCAGAACAACGCAGCGGTGGAGAAGAAGGTCAAAGGCAGGACCGGGTGGCCGCAGCACGTCTGGGCTCTGGAGTTGAAGAGCGAACAGAATCTGCAAACCTAATGCTTCTAGAACATTCTATGTCTTTCTGGGTGTAAAGGGTTCATCCACAACAGCTCGTCAGAGCTAAGCTAAACTCACCAGCTCGCGGTGCAGCCGGCTGATCAACAAACGAGGCTGTCGCCCCCACCAACCTCCGTTGTGCGAGCATGGTGGGGAACGACCCAAATTCCTCCCTCCATTCGAACCCTTAAAAATGTGGAGGTCTTCGGACGAGGCCTATATCCAACCAGATTTACCAGTATAAAGAGCTGTGCCGTGTATGTTATCCTAACCCATCTTATTGATGGTATCATCATCACCATCAGCCGATAGACGTCCACTGCTGGACATAGGTCTCCTTCCAAAGATCCCCCCATCGACGACTCCTAGTATAGTATGTAGTAGTTAAATTTCTAGTCTATTAATTAAAAAGCGGTTAGATGTTTGTAATTAAGCGACGGGACGAGCGGGACATTCACTTGATAGTGAGTGATACGCCCGCCAGTAACAACGTAGCGCTAGTTATGATAGAGTTGCGCTTGTGGTTTGAGACTTTAGATGTGTTTCGTTATCCCAGTAATTAAATTAGCCGCAGCGCCCTTCAAACCGGATCACGGTAGTTTGGCTTCATATTTCTGTTTACTAGTGGTGTCTCTGTTGCCGGAGACCGTCTAGGTACCACCGCAGCGCCTATTGCAGCCGACACACAGTACTGTGCGGACATTGCTGTGATCCGGTTTGAAGGACCTATAGCTATCACTGGTGGTAGTTAGTGTCTCTGTTGCCGGAGACCGTCTAGGTACCACCGCAGCGCCTATTGCAGCCGACACACAGTACTGTGCGGACATTGTTGTGATCCGGTTTGAAGGACCTATAGCTATCACTGGTGGTAGTGTCTCTGTTGCCGGAGACCGTCTAGGCATCACTGCAGCGCCTATTGCAGCTGACACACAGTACTGCGCGGACATTGCTGTGATCCGGTTTGAAGGACCTATAGCTATCACTGGTGGTAGTGTCTCTGTTGCCGGAGACCGTCTAGGCATCACTGCAGCGCCTATTGCAGCCGACACACAGTACTGTGCAGACATTACTGTGATCCGGTTTGAAGGATCAACAGCTATTATTAGTAGTAGTGTCTCTGTTGCTGGAAACCATCTAGGTAACACCGCAGCGGCTATTGCAGCCGACAAACAGCACTGTACAATCGTTACCGTGGCTTGAAGGGCGCTGTAGATACTGAAATTACTGTGGCAACGAGACTGAACATCTTATGTCTCAGGCGACGAGCGGAGTATAGTTTAGTTTATACCATCCGAATTAACGCAATGTTATGGGCAGGCGTATCACTTACAAAGTCCCGCTCTTCACTTCGCTTAATTAAAAAAAAAATATATATGGCGGTAATTTTTGACAGCTGCCTGTCAAATATCGCAGCCATATTATTGTTAGAAATAAAATAAAAATTATTGTATATAATAGAAGATATAAAAAATGTGTAATAAATAAATAAATAAATAAATTATATTAAAAAAAAAACTTTTGTTTATTAACAACGTGGAATGTGCAATTGGATGTATGTGTGGCGGTATGTAGTCGAAGATTATTAAAAAAAAAAAGATCAGGGGTAATGGCGTTTTGTTTCAAGCCTATTACCACCAGTGGACTGCAGCTGCCTGATGAGGAACACACCATTTTCTTTTTTATACAATTAAGCTACTAGACGAGCTGGACGTTCACCTGATGGTAAGTGATACGCCCGCCCATAACACAGCGCTAGTTAGTATGATATATAGCACCACATTGGGCTCATCGTTTAAGACATAAGATGTCGAGTCTCGTTACTCCAGTAATTATATTAGCTACAACACCCTCCAAACCGGATCACAGTAATTTTTGCATACCACTATTTATCTACTGCAATATGCGCTGTAGTGGTACCTACATGGTCTCCGGCAACAGAGTACCACCAATAATAGCTATTGGTCCTTCAAACCGGATCACGGCAATGTCTGCACAGTACTATCTGCCGGCTGTAATATACGCTGCGCTGGTACCTAGACGGTCTCCAGCAACAGAGACATTACTGTGATCCGGTTTGAAGGGCGCTGTAGCTCACTAGCTACTTTCTTACTTACTACTTAATTTCATTAAATTACAGAGGTTACGAAACTCATGCGACGAGCAGAGTATAGTGCAGTTTATACCACCCTAACTAGCGCAATGTTATGGGCAGGCGTATCACTTAACATCGAGTGATCGTCCCGCCCGTCTCGTCGCTACATTAAATAAAAAATAAAAATTATTATATTTATATGTGAAATAAAAAAGATATATAAAACGTCGTAGTAAATAATTTAACGGCGCATGTTTTATCCGTTTTACTACACAGCAGTAAACGTGCACAAATCGATATGTCGAATACAGGGTGATATAAAATATTTATTAATATTTACTATTATTTATCACCTGTGTGGTGTAAGTGGTTCCGCACAACAGCACCAGCTCGTGGTGCAGCCTGCTGATCAACAAACGAGGCTCTGGCTCCCACCGACCCGCATTGGAACAGCGTGGTGGGGAATGGCCCAAATCTCCCCCACATGAATACCTACTCAATCGATGTGGGAACCTTTGGAGGAAGTCTTATGTCCAGCAGTGGACTTCTATCGGCTGATGATGATGATGATGATTATATACCACGAGTTATACCATTAACTTGACAGTTTCGAGACCAGACGTTCACCTGAATGTAAGTGATACGCCCGTTCAGAACATGGCGCTACTTAACACGATATATACAGCACCACATTGCGCTCGTCGCATTGAGAGATGAAATATTGAGTCTCGTTACCCCACATACCCCACCCCACCCTACCCTACAGCGCCCTTCAAACCGGAACATAGTGAAATTTGCACGGTGCTGTTTGTCGCTGTGGTACCTAGACAATCTCCGGGAGTAGGGATTTATCGGTGAGTTACAGTAGTTCATGTCCAGCAGTGGGCTGACAGATGCCCACTGCTGTGAATCGAAGGCATACATCATATTGTAGTTCCTTTTTAAAGCGGCAGGAATTTCGTTGCGAATATAAGAGGACTTATTTTTATAAGTAATAATGAACTACCCACTCGCTGGTCCCACTGCTGGGATACGAAGCTTCATCTTTATATTCAAATACTTTAAAATGTACCATCATGAGTAGAACGTATAAAATAGATGCTGAAAGATACCTAAGTAGGTTGAAGTATGCAAATACTACGGTGCTCCGGTTTGAAGGGCGCTGTAGCTAGTGTAATTACTGCAGTAACGAGACTCGACACCTTATGTCTTAAGGCGACGAGCATAATGTGGTGCTGTGAATACTATTCTCGCTAGCGCTACATTGTTATGAGTGAACATATCACTTAAAATCAAGTGATCGTCCCGCTCGTCTTGTCGCTTCATTAAATAAAAAAAACGTTTAACAGATATAAAATAAAAAGAATTATGATAAAAGAGACCGTCTAGGTAGGTTGCAGTGTGCAAACATTACCGTGCTCCGGTTTGAAGGGCGCTATTGCTAATGTAATTATTGGAGTAACGACACTCGACATTTTAACTCTCAAGGTGTCAAGAGTGCAATATGGTGCTATATAATAACTAGCGCGTATGTCATGGTCGGGAGTGTCACTTAATATCAGGTGAAAATAAAAGTACACAAAAGTTCATATCTTTATATTAATTTAATTATTCCTCTCCTGCTTTGCAACAGCCCTGGAACTTATTTTGGGGAATCTATTTTATGAAATCCATACTTAGCTAACCTCGAAACGGCAGAAGTAACACCGTCACCAAATTTTGAATATTCACGTCAAACAGTTTCTAAGACCGTGTAAGTTTAGAACCAAGCGAACCTCGCCAGCTCGTGACAAACGAGGCTCTGGCTCCCGCCAACCCGCATTGGGCCAGCGTGGTGGGGAATGGCCCAAATCCCCCCCCCACACGAATCTATACGGGAGTGTTTGTAGGAAGCCGAGAGTAACGCGGCGTAATGGATATCATTGTAACTAACTCCACGTTATTTGTGCATCACTTATTAACAGGTGAACGTGAAGTGAAGTAAAATATATATTAAAAAAAAAAAAAAAGATTAGTCTATTCCTGTCGTCGCGCGCAGGTTGTGTATATAATTCGGTGAGTTTATTACACGTTTCCGCCAGGGCCAGACGCGGGGCCATGTGGTGGAGACGGCGCGCGCCGTGGCGGATGACCACGGCGTGGGCAAAAGCTGGGACACCACCGGAACTGAATACTACATTAAAAAATGAAATACTCAAGAATTCATAGGTACCACCGCAGCCGACTAACAGTATTATGCATACGTTGCTGTGATCCGGTTTGAAGGGCGCTGTGACTACTGGGATAACGAGATTTGACATCTTATCAATATCAGGCGACGAGCTATATACCATTCTAACTAGCGGCACATCTTTATGGGTATCACTTACAATCAAGTGAATATGGAAAAGTCTAATTGACTTACCGAATACACAACCCGCACCCAAGGACTGGAACAGACAAAATTTTCTTTTTCACTGTATCATATATTATTTCAAGAGAGGAGCTCTACGAACACTTGATATTAAGTGATACGTTTGCTGACAACATGGCGCCAATTGTGACCATGCTACTACACCGCATCCCACTCGCGTAAGACATTAGTCGTTAAATCTTGTTACCGCAGTAATTACACAAGCAACAACGCCCTTCAAACCGGAACACAGTAATATCCTCACATTACTGCTTGCCGGCTGCAATGGTACCTACCTACACGGTAGGAGACCGCTCCGGTAACAAAGACCAACGGACGTCATCGTCTCCATTACCTTCAGTCATAACACTCAAAATCGAGTGTTACATTTGTAAATGTCTCAGAAAGTGCATAAATTGCGGCCACATTACCACAGTGTACCGAAATAACAGTGTAATTTGTTTAACATCATCGATACGACTTTGATGTTTCAAGTTGAGCCGATCGGTAAGCGAACAATTACCGGTAATTGGTTTAACCGTTTTATATTTGATTAAGTTCACTTTGTACCGTTTGATTTGTTACTGCTAAGCCAATGTATGGTATCTACAAAGGTATGCTAACACGTCGCACGTCTTCACCCCAATATCGGATACGAGTATTTTTATATACTAGGATTGGATAACATGTTACAAAATATTCTGTAGTATTTTCTTTTAATAAATGTACATTACTGTAAATTTATATGTTCTTTTTATTCTACGTATCGACGTTAAGTTCGGGACGTTCACCTGTGATACGTTTATCCATAACATGTCGCTAGTTAGGATGTTATACACTGCACCGCATTTAGTTACAGCGCACTTTAACCCGGATCACAGTAATGTTCGAACAATACTATTTGTCCGCTGCAATAGGCGCTGCGATGGTACCTAGACGGTCTCTGGAAACAAAAACCTATCGCTAGTAATAGCTATTGGTCTTTCAAACCGGATCACAGCAATGTCTACACAGTACTGTGTGTCGGCTGCAATAGGCGCTGCGGTGGTACCTAGACGGTCTCCGGCAACAGAGACACTACCACCAGTGATAGCTATAGGTCCTTCAAACCGGATCACAGCAATGTCCGCACAGTACTGTGTGTCGGCTGCAATAGGCGCTGCGGTGGTACCTAGACGGTCTCCGGCAACAGAGACACTACCACCAGTGATAGCTATAGGTCCTTCAAACCGGATCACAGCAATGTCCGCACAGTACTGTGTGTCGGCTGCAATAGGCGCTGCGGTGGTACCTAGACGGTCTCCGGCAACAGAGACACTACCACCAGTGATAGCTATAGGTCCTTCAAACCGGATCACAGCAATGTTTGCACAGTACAATTTGTCGCCGCGGTGGTACATAGACGGTCATCAACAGATACACCACCACCAGTGCATATAATATAATAGTTATAGACACAAAATAATACTATAAATGAATAATATTTGCATTAATTGGTAATCATTTATGTCATTATGAATACAAACAAATAAATATAAATAAATAACGTAAATATTAATTATTTACACAAGTGCATCAATAATACGTCCTCGCGTTTGTCTTCGGGTCTATGATCTTTTGACCGCTTATATTTAAAACTCTGAACATATAACCTCTATGGTGCAGTGGGTATTGGGTCAGTGAGACTCTATGGTTCGACTCCGAGGCAAATCATATATACTTTTTGTAATTAACGACGCGACGGTAGGAAGGAGAAGTTCACCTGATATTAAGTGATACGCCTGTCCATAATACGGCGCTTGTTAGGATCGTATACACTGCAACAAATCGCGCTCGTCGTGACACGTGAATTGTTGTCTCATAACCTCATTAATTACACTAGGTACAGAGTCCTCCAAACCGGATCACAGTACTGTTTGTCGCTGAGGTGGTCACCGGCAACAGATACACTACTACAAAATACTGCAGTAATGAGACTCGACATCTTAAGTGATCGCTATGTGATGCAGTATATCTTCTTAACTAGCTTAACGTTATAGGGGGTATCACTTAACATCAGGTGATAGTCCCGCTCGTTTAGTAGCTTAATTGTATAACAAATAAACACTAGCTTCAACTTCAAACACTAATAAGACCTTTTGAGCTCGGACTCGAACCATAGACACGCGCAGAAAAGGAGATCGAGCTAGGAGAAAGGATTAAAGGTAGTACGATCGCCTCTCTGATGAGGGAGAGGACCACAGCCGGCTAATCTATATATATTATAAGCCAAACCATAGAGAACAATAAAACGTAAAGTAAAACAATTGTAGAAAAATAAAATGTAGAATAGAAATAACATAAGAACTAGAATGTTAAACAAAAGTAGAATAAATATAGTAAAAAAAAAAATACAATAGTTAAGGTAAATGTAAAGTAGAATAAGAAAAAGAAAGATGGATGTCTCACTTGTTTAGAGCGCGACGTGTGAGAGAAAGGATTAGGATGGAGGAAGAAAGAAATAAAGAAGAGAAAGAAGGAAATAAATAAAATAAAGATCTCGCTCGTTTCATCGCTTCATTAAAAAAAAAAACAAAGTCATAGAGAATTATGATGTATTCGTTTGAAGTAGAAGTCTATATGAATTGTTTCACATTACCAATTATCCAAATACAATATAACCATAAGCAAACTGTTTGCACAGGTTTGTTCTATTGTCTATGTCACCTCCATAAATCACCACCACGCTCCGCTCTCATTGTGATGGTAAAGAATATAAACAGGTGTTTGTATGAGCTGATGCAAATTGGAGCCCATCATGGGGGGTGCGGGTTTGCTGCTACTGGTGAGTCTACTCATTACTAGTTATTGTTACTGGTTGTTATTACTGCCGGTAGATCCCTTTTGCCGGGACAGTCTATGTACCAACCGACACACAGTACTGTGCGGACATTGCTGTGATCCGGTTTGAAGGACCTATAGCTATCACTGGTGGTAGTGTCTCTGTTGCCGGAGACCGTCTAGGTACCACCGCAGGGCCTATTGCAGCCGACACACAGTATTGTGCGGACATTGCTGTGATCCGGTTTGAAGGACCTATAGCTATCACTGGTGGTAGCGTCTCTGTTGCTGGAGACCGTCTAGGTACCACCGCAGCGCCTATTGCAGCCGACACACAGTACTGTGCGGACATTGCTGTGACCCGGTTTGAAGGACCTATAGCTATCACTGGTGGTAATGTCTCTGTTGCCGGAGACCGTCTAGGTACCACCGCAGCGCCTATTGCAGCCGAGACACAGTACTGTGCGGACATTGCTGTGATCCGGTTTGAAGGACCTATAGCTATCACTTGTGGTAGTGTCTCTGTTGCCGGAGACCGTCTAGGTACCACCGCAGGGCCTATTGCAGCCGACACACAGTACTGTGCGGACATTGCTGTGACCCGGTTTGAAGGACCTATAGCTATCACTGGTGGTAATGTCTCTGTTGCCGGAGACCGTCTAGGTACCACCGCAGCGCCTATTGCAGCCGAGACACAGTACTGTGCGGACATTGCTGTGATCCGGTTTGAAGGACCTATAGCTATCACTTGTGGTAGTGTCTCTGTTGCCGGAGACCGTCTAGGTACCACCGCAGCGCCTATTGCAGCCGACACACAGTACTGTGCGGACATTGCTGTGACCCGGTTTGAAGGACCTATAGCTATCACTGGTGGTAATGTCTCTGTTGCCGGAGACCGTCTAGGTACCACCGCAGCGCCTATTGCAGCCGAGACACAGTACTGTGCGGACATTGCTGTGATCCGGTTTGAAGGACCTATAGCTATCACTTGTGGTAGTGTCTCTGTTGCCGGAGACCGTCTAGGTACCACCGCAGGGCCTATTGCAGCCGACACACAGTATTGTGCGGACATTGCTGTGATCCGGTTTGAAGGACCTATAGCTATCACTGGTGGTAGTGTCTCTGTTGCCGGAGACCGTCTAGGTACCACCGCAGCGCCTATTGCAGCCGACACACAGTACTGTGCGGACATTGCTGTGACCCGGTTTGAAGGACCTATAGCTATCACTGGTGGTAGTGTCTCTGTTGCCGGAGACCGTCTAGGTACCACTGCAGCGCCTATTGCAGCCGACACACAGTACTGTGCGGACATTGCTGTGATCCGGTTTGAAGGACCTATAGCTATCACTGGTGGTAGTGTCTCTGTTGCCGGAGACCGTCTAGGTACCACCGCAGCGCCTATTGCAGCCGACACACAGTACTGTGCGGACATTGCTGTGATCCGGTTTGAAGGACCTATAGTTATCACTGGTGGTAGTGTCTCTGTTGCTGGAGACCGTCTAGGTACCACCGCAGCGCCTATTGCAGCCGACACACAGTACTGTGCGGACATTGCTGTGATCCGGTTTGAAGGACCTATAGCTATCACTGGTGGTAGTGTCTCTGTTGCCGGAGACCGTCTAGGTACCACCGCAGCGCCTATTGCAGCCGACACACAGTACTGTGCGGACATTGCTGTGACCCGGTTTGAAGGACCTATAGCTATCACTGGTGGTAGTGTCTCTGTTGCCGGAGACCGTCTAGGTACCACCGCAGCGCCTATTGCAGCCGACACACAGTACTGTGCGGACATTGCTGTGATCCGGTTTGAAGGACCTATAGCTATCACTGGTGGTAGTGTCTCTGTTGTCGGAGACCGTCTAGGTACCACCGCAGCGCCTATTGCAGCCGACACACAGTACTGTGCGGACATTGCTGTGATCCGGTTTGAAGGACCTATAGCTATCACTGGTGGTAGTGTCTCTGTTGCCGGAGACCGTCTAGGTACCACCGCAGCGCCTATTGCAGCCGACACACAGTACTGTGCGGACATTGCTGTGATCCGGTTTGAAGGACCTATAGCTATCACTGGTGGTAGTGTCTCTGTTGCCGGAGACCGTCTAGGTACCACCGCAGCGCCTATTGCAGCCGACACACAGTACTGTGCGGACATTGCTGTGACCCGGTTTGAAGGGCGCTGTAGCTATCACTGGTGGTAGTGTCTCTGTTGCCGGAGACCGTCTAGGTACCACCGCAGCGCCTATTGCAGCCGACACACAGTACTGTGCGGACATTGCTGTGATCCGGTTTGAAGGGCTTATAGTTATCACTGGTGGTAGTGTCTCTGTTGCCGGAGATCGTCTAGGTACCACCGCAGCGCCTATTGCAGCCGACACACAGTACTGTGCGGACATTGCTGTGACCCGGTTTGAAGGGCGCTGTAGCTATCACTGGTGGTAGTGTCTCTGTTGCCGGAGACCGTCTAGGTACCACCGCAGCGCCTATTGCAGCCGACACACAGTACTGTGCGGACATTGCTGTGATCCGGTTTGAAGGACCTATAGCTATCACTGGTGGTAGTGTCTCTGTTGCCGGAGACCGTCTACGCGTGTACCATCGCAGCACCTATTGCAGCCGACAATAGTGTAAATATTACTCTGTTCCGGTTTGAAGGGCGTTGTAGACTAATCGAATTACTGGGGTAACTAGACTACATCTTATGTATCAGGCGACGAGCTATACACCATACTAATCGATATAAAATTTTATTTTGGTAGCAGGTGCTGGCTACTGTCACCGCTGTACCAAGACCGCAGTGTAAGTACAGATCTTCAATTAAAAAAAAAAAACCTCATTAAAGACTTTATAGGTAATTGGTACAAATACCACCACCACCATCATCGGACGATAGACGTCCACTGCTGGACATAGGTCTCCCCCAAAGATCCCCACATCGATCAGTCCTGCGTCGGCAGCATCGCCGGGCACCAGGGGCCGTCGTTTGTTGGTACGAATAACTTGAGCCCTAACTTAAGTAATACTAAGTTAACAAACTAAGTGGCTCTTCAAATCTTCGAAGATATAGATGAGGTGGTTTCCGGTTTGTCATAGCATGCTGGAGAAGGTTCCGTGGAGGACCAGAGTTTTAGGAGGTAAGGGATCAAGGGCACGATCAACGGGGTGTATGGGGTCCCGTACAACAGCTCACGGGATCCAAACCAACCTCACCAGGTCGTAGTGCTGCCTGCTAATCAACAAACGACAATCTGGCTCACGCCAACCCGTATTGGTCGGTGGTGGGGAAATGGCTCAAATCCCCCCCATATGAACTCCTACATACCGATCGGTACCGGAGGTGATGCTAAATGTATATAGAGATGTTTGGGAGAGGCATGTGTCCAGCAGTGGACGCGAATCGGCTGATGATGATGATGCGTCCTGTATGAGATTCCTAGGCACCTTGCAAAGCAATTACTCAGACTTCCACCCAGATCCAAGGCATATTAAAGATCTTCCTCTCCACCCAAACCATGAACACAGTTAAATGGAGTGAAGATAGAAGAAAAAGTCATGAGTTAGAAGATTAGATAGATGATAAGGGTTGCGTATAGTCTTTCATCTCAAAAGAAATCTTTGGTTTCCAGATGTTCCATACCCTCTACCGAATCCAGAGTACAGGTGGCTACCACTACCGCAACCATTACCTTACGGAAATCCACGCGTACCAGGCGATGATGCTAAATTCCCTATAATTCCAAGGATACCATTTGGTTACCCACATTATGGACCGTACTTAGATCACCTCCCAGTAAATCCATATTGGGGCACATACCCACTAAACCGTCCAGCTAATGGTTACGACAGTGAGCTGTTCCAGAGATCGCTGATCGAAAATCCATTGTTGGTGACACCGAAAAATTACGAACTGAGCGCAGCAGCAGATTTCGAAGAAAATTCGAGGAGAAACTACTATGAGAGGAACCATAACAGAGAAGGAGTAGGTTACTTTGGGCCATTTGTATCAAACAACGGTTACTCTCTCGGTAACCCTTATATAGGAGGTGACAGAGTAAGAGAAGACTATGGTTCAGCGAGCGCCGACGAGGGCGCGGCAAGCGCAAACAGTAACTCGAACAGCTATTCGGGAAGTTACGCTGACAGTGGGGACGGAGTGTCTTCAGCTGGTGGCTACTCAACGGGTAATGCAGACAGTAGCGCCAGCTCCGGTCCGGGCGGCGCAGTGGTAAATGCCAATTCCGACAGTGCATCCGGCAGTTATGCGCAGAGCGGTGGGAGCGGTGGCAGCGGCGGGTCCGCGATCTCCTACTCTGGAGGTGGAGCCTCAGGTTCAGCGACTGCCGACAAGGGTGCGGCAAGCGCAAACAGTAACTCGAACAGCTATTCGGGAAGTTACGCTGACAGTGGGGACGGAGTGTCTTCTGCTGGTGGCTACTCAACGGGCAATGCAGACAGTAGCGCCAGCTCCGGTCCGGGCGGCGCAGTGGTCAACGCCAATTCCGACAATGCATCCGGCAGTTATGCGCAGAGCGGTGGGAGCGGCGGGTCCGCGATCTCCTACTCTGGAGGTGGGGCCTCGGGTTCAGCGACTGCCGACAAGGGTGCGGCAAGCGCAAACAGTAACTCGAACAGCTATTCGGGAAGTTACGCTGACAGTGGGGACGGAGTGTCTTCTGCTGGTGGCTACTCAACGGGCAATGCAGACAGTAGCGCCAGCTCCGGTCCGGGCGGCGCAGTGGTCAACGCCAATTCCGACAGTGCATCCGGCAGTTATGCGCAGAGCGGTGGGAGCGGCGGGTCCGCGATCTCCTACTCTGGAGGTGGGGCCTCGGGTTCAGCGACTGCCGACAAGGGTGCGGCAAGCGCAAACAGTAACTCGAACAGCTATTCGGGAAGTTACGCTGACAGTGGGGACGGAGTGTCTTCTGCTGGTGGCTACTCAACGGGCAATGCAGACAGTAGCGCCAGCTCCGGTCCGGGCGGCGCAGTGGTAAATGCCAATTCCGACAGTGCATCCGGCAGTTATGCGCAGAGCGGTGGGAGCGGTGGGAGCGGCGGGTCCGCGATCTCCTACTCTGGAGGTGGGGCCTCGGGTTCAGCGACTGCCGACAAGGGTGCGGCAAGCGCAAACAGTAACTCGAACAGCTATTCGGGAAGTTACGCTGATAGTGAGGACGGAGTGTCTTCTGCTGGTGGCTACTCAACGGGCAATGCAGACAGTAGCGCCAGCTCCGGTCCGGGCGGCGCAGTGGTAAATGCCAATTCCGACAGTGCATCCGGCAGCTACGCGCAGACCGGTGGTAGCGGTGGCAGCGGCGGGTCCGCGATCTCCTACTCTGGAGGTGGAGCCTCGGGTTCAGCGACTGCCGACAAGGGTGTGGCAAGCGCAAACAGTAACTCTAACAGCTATTCGGGAAGTTACGCTGACAGTGGGGACGGAGTGTCTTCTGCTGGTGGCTACTCAACGGGTAATGCAGACAGTAGCGCCAGCTCCGGTCCGGGCGGCGCAGTGGTAAATGCCAATTCCGACAGTGCATCCGGTAGTTATGCGCAGAGCGGTGGGAGCGGCGGGTCCGCGATCTCTTACTCTGGAGGTGGGGCCTCGGGTTCAGCGACTGCCGACAAGGGTGCGGCAAGCGCAAACAGTAACTCGAACAGCTATTCGGGAAGTTACGCTGACAGCGGGGACGGAGTGTCTTCTGCTGGTGGCTACTCAACGGGCAATGCAGACAGTAGCGCCAGCTCCGGTCCGGGCGGCGCAGTGGTAAATGCCAATTCCGACAGTGCATCCGGCAGCTACGCGCAGACCGGTGGTAGCGGTGGCAGCGGCGGGTCCGCGATCTCCTACTCTGGAGGTGGAGCCTCGGGTTCAGCGACTGCCGACAAGGATGCGGCAAGCGCAAACAGTAACTCGAACAGCTATTCGGGAAGTTACGCTGACAGCGGGGACGGAGTGTCTTCTGCTGGTGGCTACTCAACGGGCAATGCAGACAGTAGCGCCAGCTCCGGTCCGGGCGGCGCAGTGGTAAATGCCAATTCCGACAATGCATCCGGCAGCTACGCGCAGAGCGGTGGGAACGGTGGGAGCGGCGGGTCCGCGATCTCCTACTCTGGAGGTGGAGCCTCGGGTTCAGCGACTGCCGACAAGGGTGCGGCAAGCGCAAACAGTAACTCTAACAGCTATTCGGGAAGTTACGCTGACAGTGGGGACGAAGTGTCTTCTGCTGGTGGCTACTCAACGGGTAATGCAGACAGTAGCGCCAGCTCCGGTCCAGGCGGCGCAGTGGTAAATGCCAATTCCGACAGTGCATCCGGCAGTTATGTGCAGAGCGGTGGGAGCGGTGGGAGCGGCGGGTCCGCGATCTCCTACTCTGGAGGTGGAGCCTCGGGTTCAGCGACTGCCGACAAGGGTGCGGCAAGCGCAAACAGTAACTCTAACAGCTATTCGGGAAGTTACGCTGACAGTGGGGACGGAGTGTCTTCTGCTGGTGGCTACTCAACGGGTAATGCAGACAGTAGCGCCAGCTCCGGTCCAGGCGGCGCAGTGGTAAATGCCAATTCCGACAGTGCATCCGGCAGTTATGTGCAGAGCGGTGGGAGCGGTGGGAGCGGCGGGTCCGCGATCTCCTACTCTGGAGGTGGGGCCTCGGGTTCAGCGACTGCCAACAAGGGTGCGGCAAGCGCAAACAGTAACTCGAACAGCTATTCGGGAAGTTACGCTGACAGTGGGGACGGAGTGTCTTCTGCTGGTGGCTACTCAACGGGCAATGCAGACAGTAGCGCCAGCTCCGGTCCGGGCGGCGCAGTGGTCAACGCCAATTCCGACAGTGCATCCGGCAGTTATGCGCAGAGCGGTGGGAGCGGCGGGTCCGCGATCTCCTACTCTGGAGGTGGGGCCTCGGGTTCAGCGACTGCCGACAAGGGTGCGGCAAGCGCAAACAGTAACTCTAACAGCTATTCGGGAAGTTACGCTGACAGTGGGGACGGAGTGTCTTCTGCTGGTGGCTACTCAGCGGGTAATGCAGACCGTAGCGCCAGCTCCGGTCCGGGCGGCGCAGTGGTAAATGCCAATTCCGACAGTGCATCCGGCAGTTATGCGCAGAGCGGTGGGAGCGGTGGGAGCGACGGGTCCGCGATCTCCTACTCTGGAGGTGGGGCCTCGGGTTCAGCGACTGCCGACAAGGGTGCGGCAAGCGCAAACAGTAACTCGAACAGCTATTCGGGAAGTTACGCTGACAGTGGGGACGGAGTGTCTTCTGCTGGTGGCTACTCAACGGGCAATGCAGACAGTAGCGCCAGCTCCGGTCCGGGCGGCGCAGTGGTAAATGCCAATTCCGACAGTGCATCCGGCAGTTATGCGCAGAGCGGTGGGAGCGGTGGGAGCGGCGGGTCCGCGATCTCCTACTCTGGAGGTGGGGCCTCGGGTTCAGCGACTGCCGACAAGGGTGCGGCAAGCGCAAACAGTAACTCGAACAGCTATTCGGGAAGTTACGCTGACAGTGGGGACGGAGTGTCTTCTGCTGGTGGCTACTCAACGGGCAATGCAGACAGTAGCGCCAGCTCCGGTCCGGGCGGCGCAGTGGTCAACGCCAATTCCGACAGTGCATCCGGCAGTTATGCGCAGAGCGGTGGGAGCGGCGGGTCCGCGATCTCCTACTCTGGAGGTGGGGCCTCGGGTTCAGCGACTGCCGACAAGGGTGCGGCAAGCGCAAACAGTAACTCTAACAGCTATTCGGGAAGTTACGCTGACAGTGGGGACGGAGTGTCTTCTGCTGGTGGCTACTCAGCGGGTAATGCAGACAGTAGCGCCAGTTCCGGTCCGGGCGGCGCAGTGGTAAATGCCAATTCCGGCAGTGCATCCGGCAGTTATGCGCGGAGCGGTGGGAGCGGTGGGAGCGGCGGGTCCGCCATCTCCTACTCTGGAGGTGGGGCCTCGGGTTCAGCGACTGCCGACAAGGGTGCGGCCAGCGCAAACAGTAACTCGAACAGCTTTTCGGGAAGTTACGCTGACAGTGGGGAAGGAGTGTCTTCTGCTGGTGGCTACTCAGCGGGTAATGCAGACAGTAGCGCCAGCTCCGGTCCGGGCGGCGCAGTGGTAAATGCCAATTCCGACAGTGCATCCGGCACTTATGCGCAGAGCGGTGGGAGCGGTGGGAGCGGCGGGTCCGCGATCTCCTACTCTGGAGGTGGGGCCTCGGGTTCAGCGACTGCCGACAAGGGTGCGGCAAGCGCAAACAGTAACTCGAACAGCTATTCGGGAAGTTACGCTGACAGTGGGGACGGAGTGTCTTCTGCTGGTGGCTACTCAGCGGGTAATGCAGACAGTAGCGCCAGCTCCGGTCCGGGCGGCGCAGTGGTAAATGCCAATTCCGACAGTGCATCCGGCACTTATGCGCAGAGCGGTGGGAACGGTGGGAGCGGCGGGTCCGCGATCTCCTACTCTGGAGGTGGGGCCTCGGGTTCAACTACTGCTGACAAAGGTGCAGCAAGCGCAAACAGTAACTCGAACAGCTATTCGGGAAGTTACGCTGACAGTGGGGACGGAGTGTCTTCTGCTGGTGGCTACTCAACAGGCAATGCAGACAGTAGCGCCAGCTCCGGTCCGGGCGGCGCAGTGGTCAACGCCAATTCCGACAGTGCATCCGGCAGTTATGCGCAGAGCGGTGGGAGCGGCGGGTCCGCGATCTCCTACTCTGGAGGTGGGGCCTCGGGTTCAGCGACTGCCGACAAGGATGCGGCAAGCGCAAACAGTAACTCGAACAGCTATTCGGAAAGTTACGCTGACAGTGGGGACGGAGTGTCTTCTGCTGGTGGCTACTCAACGGGCAATGCAGACAGTAGCGCCAGCTCCGGTCCGGGCGGCGCAGTGGTAAATGCCAATTCCGACAGTGCATCCGGCACTTATGCGCAGAGCGGTGGGAACGGTGGGAGCGGCGGGTCCGCGATCTCCTACTCTGGAGGTGGGGCCTCGGGTTCAACTACTGCCGACAAAGGTGCGGCAAGCGCAAACAGTAACTCGAACAGCTATTCGGGAAGTTACGCTGACAGTGGGGACGGAGTGTCTTCTGCTGGTGGCTACTCAACAGGCAATGCAGACAGTAGCGCCAGCTCCGGTCCGGGCGGCGCAGTGGTCAACGCCAATTCCGACAGTGCATCCGGCAGTTATGCGCAGAGCGGTGGGAGCGGCGGGTCCGCGATCTCCTACTCTGGAGGTGGGGCCTCGGGTTCAGCGACTGCCGACAAGGGTGCGGCAAGCGCAAACAGTAACTCGAACAGCTATTCGGGAAGTTACGCTGACAGTGGGGACGGAGTGTCTTCTGCTGGTGGCTACTCAACGGGCAATGCAGACAGTAGCGCCAGCTCCGGTCCGAGCGGCGCAGTGGTCAACGCCAATTCCGACAGTGCATCCGGCAGTTATGCGCAGAGCGGTGGGAGCGGTGGGAGCGGCGGGTCCGCGATCTCCTACTCTGGAGGTGGGGCCTCGGGTTCAGCGACTGCCGACAAGGGTGCGGCAAGCGCAAACAGTAACTCGAACAGCTATTCGGGAAGTTACGCTGACAGTGGGGACGGAGTGTCTTCTGCTGGTGGCTACTCAACGGGCAATGCAGACAGTAGCGCCAGCTCCGGTCCGGGCGGCGCAGTGGTCAACGCCAATTCCGACAGTGCATCCGGCAGTTATGCGCAGAGCGGTGGGAGCGGCGGGTCCGCGATCTCCTACTCTGGAGGTGGGGCCTCGGGTTCAGCGACTGCCGACAAGGGTGCGGCAAGCGCAAACAGTAACTCGAACAGCTATTCGGGAAGTTACGCTGACAGTGGGGACGGAGTGTCTTCTGCTGGTGGCTACTCAACGGGCAATGCAGACAGTAGCGCCAGCTCCGGTCCAGGCGGCGCAGTGGTAAATGCCAATTCCGACAGTGCATCCGGCAGTTATGTGCAGAGCGGTGGGAGCGGTGGGAGCGGCGGGTCCGCGATCTCCTACTCTGGAGGTGGGGCCTCGGGTTCAGCGACTGCCGACAAGGGTGCGGCAAGCGCAAACAGTAACTCGAACAGCTATTCGGGAAGTTACGCTGACAGTGGGGACGGAGTGTCTTCTGCTGGTGGCTACTCAACGGGCAATGCAGACAGTAGCGCCAGCTCCGGTCCGGGCGGCGCAGTGGTCAACGCCAATTCCGACAGTGCATCCGGCAGTTATGCGCAGAGCGGTGGGAGCGGCGGG
This sequence comes from Ornithoptera alexandrae, assembly GCA_029030555.1. Lineage (NCBI taxonomy): Eukaryota > Metazoa > Arthropoda > Insecta > Lepidoptera > Papilionidae > Ornithoptera > Ornithoptera alexandrae. The sequence continues at coordinate 271,189 of JARDVY010000157.1, read as the reverse complement.
TCCGCGATCTCCTACTCTGGAGGTGGGGCCTCGGGTTCAGCGACTGCCGACAAGGGTGCGGCAAGCGCAAACAGTAACTCTAACAGCTATTCGGGAAGTTACGCTGACAGTGGGGACGGAGTGTCTTCTGCTGGTGGCTACTCAGCGGGTAATGCAGACAGTAGCGCCAGTTCCGGTCCGGGCGGCGCAGTGGTAAATGCCAATTCCGGCAGTGCATCCGGCAGTTATGCGCGGAGCGGTGGGAGCGGTGGGAGCGGCGGGTCCGCCATCTCCTACTCTGGAGGTGGGGCCTCGGGTTCAGCGACTGCCGACAAGGGTGCGGCCAGCGCAAACAGTAACTCGAACAGCTATTCGGGAAGTTACGCTGACAGTGGGGACGGAGTGTCTTCTGCTGGTGGCTACTCAGCGGGTAATGCAGACAGTAGCGCCAGCTCCGGTCCGGGCGGCGCAGTGGTAAATGCCAATTCCGACAGTGCATCCGGCAGTTATGCGCAGAGCGGTGGGAACGGTGGGAGCGGCGGGTCCGCGATCTCCTACTCTGGAGGTGGGGCCTCGGGTTCAGCGACTGCCGACAAGGGTGCGGCAAGCGCAAACAGTAACTCGAACAGCTATTCGGGAAGTTACGCTGACAGTGGGGACGGAGTGTCTTCTGCTGGTGGCTACTCAGCGGGTAATGCAGACAGTAGCGCCAGCTCCGGTCCGGGCGGCGCAGTGGTAAATGCCAATTCCGACAGTGCATCCGGCACTTATGCGCAGAGCGGTGGGAACGGTGGGAGCGGCGGGTCCGCGATCTCCTACTCTGGAGGTGGGGCCTCGGGTTCAACTACTGCCGACAAAGGTGCGGCAAGCGCAAACAGTAACTCGAACAGCTATTCGGGAAGTTACGCTGACAGTGGGGACGGAGTGTCTTCTGCTGGTGGCTACTCAACGGGCAATGCAGACAGTAGCGCCAGCTCCGGTCCGGGCGGCGCAGTGGTCAACGCCAATTCCGACAGTGCATCCGGCAGTTATGCGCAGAGCGGTGGGAGCGGTGGGAGCGGCGGGTCCGCGATCTCCTACTCTGGAGGTGGGGCCTCGGGTTCAGCGACTGCCGACAAGGGTGCGGCAAGCGCAAACAGTAACTCGAACAGCTATTCGGGAAGTTACGCTGACAGTGGGGACGGAGTGTCTTCTGCTGGTGGCTACTCAGCGGGTAATGCAGACAGTAGCGCCAGCTCCGGTCCGGGCGGCGCAGTGGTCAACGCCAATTCCGACAGTGCATCCGGCAGTTATGCGCAGAGCGGTGGGAGCGGCGGGTCCGCGATCTCCTACTCTGGAGGTGGGGCCTCTAGTTCAGCTACTGCCGACAAAGGTGCGGCAAGCGCAAACAGTAACTCTAACAGCTATTCGGGAAGTTACGCTGACAGTGGGGACGGAGTGTCTTCTGCTGGTGGCTACTCAACGGGCAATGCAGACAGTAGCGCCAGCTCCGGTCCGGGCGGCGCAGTGGTAAATGCCAATTCCGGCAGTGCATCCGGCAGTTATGCGCGGAGCGGTGGGAGCGGTGGGAGCGGCGGGTCCGCCATCTCCTACTCTGGAGGTGGGGCCTCGGGTTCAGCGACTGCCGACAAGGGTGCGGCAAGCGCAAACAGTAACTCGAACAGCTATTCGGGAAGTTACGCTGACAGTGGGGATGGAGTGTCTTCTGCTGGTGGCTACTCAACGGGTAATGCAGACAGTAGCGCCAGCTCCGGTCCGGGCGGCGCAGTGGTAAATGCCAATTCCGACAGTGCATCCGGTAGTTATGCGCAGAGCGGTGGGAGCGGCGGGTCCGCGATCTCCTACTCTGGAGGTGGGGCCTCGGGTTCAGCTACTGCCGACAAAGGTGCGGCAAGCGCAAACAGTAACTCGAACAGCTATTCGGGAAGTTACGCTGACAGTGGGGACGGAGTGTCTTCTGCTGGTGGCTACTCAACAGGCAATGCAGATAGTAGCGCCAGCTCCGGCCCGGGCGTCGCAGTGGTCAACGCCAATTCCGACAGTGCATCCGGCAGTTATGCGCAGACCGGTGGAAGCGGCGGGTCCGCGATCTCCTACTCTGGAGGTGGGGCTTCGGGTTCAGCGACTGCCGACAAGGGTGCGGCAAGCGCAAACAGTAACTCGAACAGCTATTCGGGAAGTTACGCTGACAGTGGGGACGGAGTGTCTTCTGCTGGTGGCTACTCAACGGGTAATGCAGACAGTAGCGCCAGCTCCGGTCCGGGCGGCGCAGTGGTCAACGCCAATTCCGGCAGTGCATCCGGCAGTTATGCTAATAATTACTTTGATCAATTTACATCTGATACAAGTTTACTTCTTCGAAGACTCTTAGCTGAGACATCCTGCCAAGACAGTCCCTCCTTTCACAATCTTTGCTTATCACATGGTAGTCCTGAAAATAGACGGTATTTATGCAGTCAACGTTTCAGAAACCGAAGAATATGTGCACCATTCAACAACTATGAAGAATTACTAAGACTTAGAAGTCGCTTATGCTAAATGTTTGTTTTGGGTTTTTTTTGTTGTTTTATTTTTTTTTGCATTCATTTAATAAAGTTTTATGCATTCCATAAATTTTTTTCGTGGTTTTTATAAAATACTATTACTTAAATATCAGCTTTCTTGGGCATTAAGTGTTACTGTTCGATATATTAATAATAATGGTAATACCAAATACGTACAATGTACAAACCACCATTACGGATAAACTTTCAAAATATACAGACCTTAAAGTCCTAAATAGGCCATAAAATATCCATACAATACCTAAGCAAATTCATTTTATCTCTTCCGTGATCCTCAACACCTGCAGAATAGTCCGAAAATTTTTACAGACTCGTTGAGGTACACTTGGCTCTTGGATCTCATTACACCAGTATTTCTTTTAATTACTGAGAAATTAAACAAATAAAATAATAATAATATGTTTACTTACAATACAAATACAGAAGTATAAAAATATTTACATATAAATCCAAAACAATCAAGAATTATGAAAACAGTAAATGTGTGCGAAAAGGCAAAGGCTCTCGCCGTCGTTCCTATAGTTTAATATATATATTTTTTTTAATTTATTTTGGCACAATCATTACAAATAAACATATGATTAGTATAGTATATAATATTAAGTAGAGAAGAGACAATATCATCATACAGAAGAGACAACCCTAAAATAGGAAAAGTACACAACACTAAAGTAAATAATATAGAGGTAGTTACTATTACATATTTAATAGCATATTATTTTGACATATTAATATTGAAATATTATGTTTAAAGACAATCAAGGAGTTATTGAATGGATCAATGTAACCATAGACAAAAGTACTTGTACAAAACAATAAACAAAACAAATTAGGAACTGAATATATTAAAGAACTGTTGCCAAGGTAATACAGAGTATGAAATTTATTATTCTATCTAGAAATAACACGCCGCACACCTCTCATCACATTCGAAGGATAGTTAAGACTTTATGGTCTAGTTTGTTGTCAGTTGCTAGATTCTTTTTGGATTATAAGAAACCAGTCTGCACCGTTTCTTAAAATCTCTAAAGGAAATACTATTTTTATAATGGCGGAGGCAGATCATTCTAGCAGCAAATCGGAAACTACCTCTAAAAAGTATTAACTTCGGTGTTGACAACTCCTATTGGTTTAGAAACAGTTTCTCCTTTGTCCATCCAAGCGAAATCCAATGAAAGAATCCAAAGAAAAATCAAATAGGAATATTAGTTTATAGTCTATCCATAGACGTGTTTGAAAAAAATAGCGTTTCTGGGGACCAATGATCGTTTGTCTGATCTTTACGAACTTGCCCCATCAAAACTCAACACAATAAGTGGTAGGTGGGCAGTGAATGAAAGACCTTTGCGTGATGATTGACAGGAAACTTCATTTCTCCTCACACATTGACTCAGTCGTCATGAACGCTTGGCTTTTTAAAGCGCAAATCTAGAGTATTGATACTATGTTTACGCATCAACCATCTCTGTTTTACGAGTGATCTAGAATCATTATCAACCGATAGAAATCCACTGCTGGACAACGGCCTCACCCAAAGATTCCAATATCGAGGGGATTTGGGCAATTTCCCACCACGCTAGTCCAATTCGGGTCGGTGGGAGCCAGAGCCTCATTTGTTGTACATATTTTGGCGGGATTCGAATTGATATATCCTGTATATATCATCACTTTCACACTTATACTTTCATAATTGTTTACTATACAAACACATTTGCATTTCAATATTTTTAGGATTTCAATCGGTATACTATACAGTACACCATCCTTATACATCCTTTCAGTATGTACTGGAGGTCAGTAACAACCTCCAATCAATATTTCAATCAATTTACACGAAGCAAATATTTATATTGGACACGTACGCGGTACATGTCCGGAGTCCAGAGCCCATGTGTACGTAGGAGCGCGAGTATGGGTCTCCGCCGCCCATACAGCCGATCGATACACGAACAATTACTTATTACATCTTTAGGGCGTTTCACGAACACCAACCCATTGGACTTTAACTTTTTCACATATTATTATAATTAATCTTTTTCAATCTTAAACTTCTTTGTATAACTAGTCTGGCCATAAACACTGTTACATAAAAACTTTTCTTTTTTCAACTTTTTAATTATTTTAAATTTGAGGCACGTACATTATTTTAAAAACTTTCGATTTTGCGCATTTTCACCTATTTTTCGTGTTCATTATCAAATTACAATATGGAATGGGGAGAGGAGGGTGTTAAAGAAAATAGGATTGCAGTGATCGGTTTGCAGTGGGTATGGAGCCGTCGGTCATATTCCAGACACTTCTAAAGCCTGGTATCAGCCGTATGTTGGTATGTGGTACTATCAACGGATACAGCACTTCCTCTGTCGAAGACCAGAAGAAATCGGGGCGGTCGCGTGCTGTTAGAACTAGAGGCTGTTAATGCTGTAAAGCCAGAATTCGTCGAAACGCCATTAGGAAGCAAAAGATCTTATCGCGAGAGATGAAGAGTCCCGTTAGGATCCTGTCGGGTATTATAAAACAAGAGCTGAAGCTTGGTGCTTATCAGGTCACGGTCGATGCCCTAAACCAATCTTTACAATTGAAGATGGATGGAGTGGATCGATCTAAACGAAGAAACCTTCTGTCGCGATACACCAGGCAGGTGAAAGGCACAGAAATATCCTCTTTACTGATGAAGATTTCACGATTGAAGAACACTACAATAAGCAAAATGATGAAGTGTACGCTCACAGTTCTGAAGAAGCTGCTCCAGTGGACGGAAGGGTCACGGTCGTGATCCTGCGTCAGTGATGGTCTTATCAAGGAGTCACGAAATTAAATTTCTGTGAGAAAGGAGTGATAACTTCAGCGGCAGTGTATCATGATACAGTCTTGGATCATGTGAAACCAGCAATACGCTTTTTAAAAATATACCGTGGACTTTCCAGCTGGACTCCGCACCTGGTGACAAGGCACGAACTACCCAAGCCCGGCTTGGAACCAACGTTCCGGATTTTATAAGAGCTGAAGATTTGCCCTCATCTAGTCCAGAGTTCAACCCTTTAGACTTCAAATTATGGTCAGTTTTAGAGGACATGGCCTGCTGCTGCTCTAAACGACACGGCGGCGTTGAGGCTTTTAAAAAATCTTTGGAGTAAGCAGTGGCGGTTGCGGTGGTGGAAATTTCCCTTGGGAACAGCGCGTAAATCCATAGATTCATGGCCAAACAGATTGAAGGCCCGTATAAAAGCCAAAGGCGGCCATTTTGAATAGAATATATATTATTATTTTTTGCTGAGACTTATATATTGATATAATTTAATACTATTACATTACTTCTTTAAAAAATATTCATTTTCATTTGTAAAAGAACTTATGGCTGCACTACGTATTTTTGTATTTTAGTCATAAAATAAAGTTTGTTTAAAATATTTTTGTATAGTTTTATATTTTAAAGACATGTTTAATGCACTTTTAACTTTCTCTACTTTATATTTTCAATGTTTATAAATTCGAGTAATTTTTATTTGAGCTATTTAAACGCTGTTATTATTTAATATTTTTACAAATTAATTTTTTTTTTTATACAGTGTATACTATACTAACTGGCCACACTGACCATAATGACTGGCCATAATGACCGCATCAACTCTACCATCAATTAAAAGTTAAAGTCGTAGCGTGAAATTGTCGTAAATAAAAAAAAATATTAAAATATATATTTTTAATTTAATACAATACAACGAAATAATAAAAAAAAATAACAAAATGGAGGAATAAATATCTAAAGTTGAATATACATCGAATAAATTTTAACAAGGATTATTTCCTATCAATTTACAACCAGATCCCTTGGCGTGAGATCTACCGGTGCCACTACCAGCATTACCAGATTTACAACCAGCTCTGGATTTACGACGATTCCTTAAACATCCTTTACGTCTACGACCTCTACCTCCTCTGTTTTTAGAGGAGTGACAATTACTTTTATGATTGCCAGGAGCACAATGATTAATTCTTCCACGACCCTTACCACAAGAGTTGCGCTCGCCAACGTCAGGTAAAATGATGATATCGTTAATCAATACGCTGCTGCTCGCTCCACTGCTCGAGGTAGCATCGCCTTTATCAGAACTTACTCCACTTGATGCATCGCTCTCAGAGTCACTGCCCGCATACGATCCTCCATTGTTGCTACCGGCGTAACCACTGGCGCTGCTGCCCCCTTGTCCGCTGGCGCTGGCGCCGCCTTTACCAGAATTTGCTGAGCTGGATGCATCGCTCTGAGAGTTACTGCTCGCATACGATCCTCCATTGTTACTACCGGCGTAACCACTGGCGCTGCTGCCCCCTTGTCCGTTGGCACTGGCGCCGCCTTTACCAGAATTTGCTGAGCTGGATGCATCACTCTGAGAGTTACTGCCCGCATACGATCCTCCATTGTTGCTACCGGCGTAACCACTGGCGCTGCTGCCCCCTTGTCCGTTGGCACTGGCGCCGCCTTTACCAGAATTTGCTGAGCTGGATGCATCGCTCTGAGAGTTACTGCCCGCATACGATCCTCCATTGTTACTACCGGCGTAACCACTGGCGCTGCTGCCTCCTTGTCCGTTGGCACTGGCGCCGCCTTTACCAGAATTTGCTGAGCTGGATGCATCACTCTGAGAGTTACTGCCCGCATACGATCCTCCCTTGTTGCTACCGGCGTAACCACTGGCGCTGCTGTCCCCTTGTCCGCTGGCACTGGCGCCGCCTTTACCAGAATTTGCTGAGCTGGATGCATCGCTCTGAGAGTTACTGCCCGCATACGATCCTCCATTGTTGCTACCGGCGTAACCACTGGCGCTGCTGCCCCCTTGTCCGCTGGCACTGGCGCCGCCTTTACCAGAATTTGCTGAGCTGGATGCATCGCTCTGAGAGTTACTGCCCGCATACGATCCTCCATTGTTGCTACCGGCGTAACCACTGGCGCTGCTGTCCCCTTGTCCGCTGGCACTGGCGCCGCCTTTACCAGAATTTGCTGAGCTGGATGCATCGCTCTGAGAGTTACTGCCCGCATACGATCCTCCATTGTTGCTACCGGCGTAACCACTGGCGCTGCTGCCCCCTTGTCCGCTGGCACTGGCGCCGCCTTTACCAGAATTTGCTGAGCTGGATGCATCGCTCTGAGAGTTACTGCCCGCATACGATCCTCCATTGTTGCTACCGGCGTAACCACTGGCGCTGCTGTCCCCTTGTCCGCTGGCACTGGCGCCGCCTTTACCAGAATTTGCTGAGCTGGATGCATCGCTCTGAGAGTTACTGCCCGCATACGATCCTCCCTTGTTGCTACCGGCGTAACCACTGGCGCTGCTGCCCCCTTGTCCGCTGGCGCTGGCGCCGCCTTTACCAGAATTTGCTGAGCTGGATGCATCGCTCTGAGAGTTACTGCCCGCATACGATCCTCCCTTGTTGCTACCGGCGTAACCACTGGCGCTGCTGCCCCCTTGTCCGCTGGCGCTGGCGCCGCCTTTACCAGAATTTGCTGAGCTGGATGCATCGCTCTGAGAGTTACTGCCCGCATACGATCCTCCCTTGTTGCTACCGGCGTAACCACTGGCGCTGCTGCCCCCTTGTCCGCTGGCGCTGGCGCCGCCTTTACCAGAATTTGCTGAGCTGGATGCATCGCTCTGAGAGTTACTGCCCGCATACGATCCTCCATTGTTGCTACCGGCGTAACCACTGGCGCTGCTGCCCCCTTGTCCGCTGGCGCTGGCGCCGCCTTTACCAGAATTTGCTGAGCTGGATGCATCGCTCTGAGAGTTACTGCCCGCATACGATCCTCCATTGTTGCTACCGGCGTAACCACTGGCGCTGCTGCCCCCTTGTCCGCTGGCGCTGGCGCCGCCTTTACCAGAATTTGCTGAGCTGGATGCATCGCTCTGAGAGTTACTGCCCGCATACGATCCTCCCTTGTTGCTACCGGCGTAACCACTGGCGCTGCTGCCCCCTTGTCCGCTGGCGCTGGCGCCGCCTTTACCAGAATTTGCTGAGCTGGATGCATCGCTCTGAGAGTTACTGCCCGCATACGATCCTCCATTGTTGCTACCGGCGTAACCACTGGCGCTGCTGCCCCCTTGTCCGCTGGCGCTGGCGCCGCCTTTACCAGAATTTGCTGAGCTGGATGCATCGCTCTGAGAGTTACTGCCCGCATACGATCCTCCATTGTTGCTACCGGCGTAACCACTGGCGCTGCTGCCCCCTTGTCCGCTGGCGCTGGCGCCGCCTTTACCAGAATTTGCTGAGCTGGATGCATCGCTCTGAGAGTTACTGCCCGCATACGATCCTCCATTGTTGCTACCGGCGTAACCACTGGCGCTGCTGCCCCCTTGTCCGCTGGCGCTGGCGCCGCCTTTACCAGAATTTGCTGAGCTGGATGCATCGCTCTGAGAGTTACTGCCCGCATACGATCCTCCATTGTTGCTACCGGCGTAACCACTGGCGCTGCTGCCCCCTTGTCCGCTGGCGCTGGCGCCGCCTTTACCAGAATTTGCTGAGCTGGATGCATCGCTCTGAGAGTTACTGCCCGCATACGATCCTCCATTGTTGCTACCGGCGTAACCACTGGCGCTGCTGCCCCCTTGTCCGCTGGCGCTGGCGCCGCCTTTACCAGAATTTGCTGAGCTGGATGCATCGCTCTGAGAGTTACTGCCCGCATACGATCCTCCATTGTTGCTACCGGCGTAACCACTGGCGCTGCTGCCCCCTTGTCCGCTGGCGCTGGCGCCGCCTTTACCAGAATTTGCTGAGCTGGATGCATCGCTCTGAGAGTTACTGCCCGCATACGATCCTCCCTTGTTGCTACCGGCGTAACCACTGGCGCTGCTGCCCCCTTGTCCGCTGGCACTGGCGCCGCCTTTACCAGAATTTGCTGAGCTGGATGCATCGCTCTGAGAGTTACTGCCCGCATACGATCCTCCCTTGTTGCTACCGGCGTAACCACTGGCGCTGCTGCCCCCTTGTCCGCTGGCGCTGGCGCCGCCTTTACCAGAATTTGCTGAGCTGGATGCATCGCTCTGAGAGTTACTGCCCGCATACGATCCTCCATTGTTGCTACCGGCGTAACCACTGGCGCTGCTGCCCCCTTGTCCGCTGGCGCTGGCGCCGCCTTTACCAGAATTTGCTGAGCTGGATGCATCGCTCTGAGAGTTACTGCCCGCATACGATCCTCCATTGTTGCTACCGGCGTAACCACTGGCGCTGCTGCCCCCTTGTCCGCTGGCGCTGGCGCCGCCTTTACCAGAATTTGCTGAGCTGGATGCATCGCTCTGAGAGTTACTGCCCGCATACGATCCTCCATTGTTGCTACCGGCGTAACCACTGGCGCTGCTGCCCCCTTGTCCGCTGGCGCTGGCGCCGCCTTTACCAGAATTTGCTGAGCTGGATGCATCGCTCTGAGAGTTACTGCCCGCATACGATCCTCCCTTGTTGCTACCGGCGTAACCACTGGCGCTGCTGCCCCCTTGTCCGCTGGCGCTGGCGCCGCCTTTACCAGAATTTGCTGAGCTGGATGCACCGCTCTGAGAGTTACTGCCCGCATACGATCCTCCATTGTTGCTACCGGCGTAACCACTGGCGCTGCTGCCCCCTTGTCCGCTGGCGCTGGCGCCGCCTTTACCAGAATTTGCTGAGCTGGATGCACCGCTCTGAGAGTTACTGCCCGCATACGATCCTCCCTTGTTGCTACCGGCGTAACCACTGGCGCTGCTGCCCCCTTGTCCGCTGGCGCTGGCGCCGCCTTTACCAGAATTTGCTGAGCTGGATGCACCGCTCTGAGAGTTACTGCCCGCATACGATCCTCCATTGTTGCTACCGGCGTAACCACTGGCGCTGCTGCCCCCTTGTCCGCTGGCGCTGGCGCCGCCTTTACCAGAATTTGCTGAGCTGGATGCATCGCTCTGAGAGTTACTGCCCGCATACGATCCTCCCTTGTTGCTACCGGCGTAACCACTGGCGCTGCTGCCCCCTTGTCCGCTGGCGCTGGCGCCGCCTTTACCAGAATTTGCTGAGCTGGATGCATCGCTCTGAGAGTTACTGCCCGCATACGATCCTCCATTGTTGCTACCGGCGTAACCACTGGCGCTGCTGCCCCCTTGTCCGCTGGCGCTGGCGCCGCCTTTACCAGAATTTGCTGAGCTGGATGCATCGCTCTGAGAGTTACTGCCCGCATACGATCCTCCATTGTTGCTACCGGCGTAACCACTGGCGCTGCTGCCCCCTTGTCCGCTGGCGCTGGCGCCGCCTTTACCAGAATTTGCTGAGCTGGATGCACCGCTCTGAGAGTTACTGCCCGCATACGATCCTCCATTGTTGCTACCGGCGTAACCACTGGCGCTGCTGCCCCCTTGTCCGCTGGCGCTGGCGCCGCCTTTACCAGAATTTGCTGAGCTGGATGCATCGCTCTGAGAGTTACTGCCCGCATACGATCCTCCCTTGTTGCTACCGGCGTAACCACTGGCGCTGCTGCCCCCTTGTCCGCTGGCGCTGGCGCCGCCTTTACCAGAATTTGCTGAGCTGGATGCATCGCTCTGAGAGTTACTGCCCGCATACGATCCTCCATTGTTGCTACCGGCGTAACCACTGGCGCTGCTGCCCCCTTGTCCGCTGGCGCTGGCGCCGCCTTTACCAGAATTTGCTGAGCTGGATGCATCGCTCTGAGAGTTACTGCCCGCATACGATCCTCCATTGTTGCTACCGGCGTAACCACTGGCGCTGCTGCCCCCTTGTCCGCTGGCGCTGGCGCCGCCTTTACCAGAATTTGCTGAGCTGGATGCATCGCTCTGAGAGTTACTGCCCGCATACGATCCTCCATTGTTGCTACCGGCGTAACCACTGGCGCTGCTGCCCCCTTGTCCGCTGGCGCTGGCGCCGCCTTTACCAGAATTTGCTGAGCTGGATGCATCGCTCTGAGAGTTACTGCCCGCATACGATCCTCCCTTGTTGCTACCGGCGTAACCACTGGCGCTGCTGCCCCCTTGTCCGCTGGCGCTGGCGCCGCCTTTACCAGAATTTGCTGAGCTGGATGCATCGCTCTGAGAGTTACTGCCCGCATACGATCCTCCCTTGTTGCTACCGGCGTAACCACTGGCGCTGCTGCCCCCTTGTCCGCTGGCGCTGGCGCCGCCTTTACCAGAATTTGCTGAGCTGGATGCACCGCTCTGAGAGTTACTGCCCGCATACGATCCTCCATTGTTGCTACCGGCGTAACCACTGGCGCTGCTGCCCCCTTGTCCGCTGGCGCTGGCGCCGCCTTTACCAGAATTTGCTAAGCTGGATGCACCGCTCTGAGAGTTACTGCCCGCATACGATCCTCCATTGTTGCTACCGGCGTAACCACTGGCGCTGCTGCCCCCTTGTCCGCTGGCGCTGGCGCCGCCTTTACCAGAATTTGCTGAGCTGGATGCACCGCTCTGAGAGTTACTGCCCGCATACGATCCTCCCTTGTTGCTACCGGCGTAACCACTGGCGCTGCTGCCCCCTTGTCCGCTGGCGCTGGCGCCGCCTTTACCAGAATTTGCTGAGCTGGATGCATCGCTCTGAGAGTTACTGCCCGCATACGATCCTCCCTTGTTGCTACCGGCGTAACCACTGGCGCTGCTGCCCCCTTGTCCGCTGGCGCTGGCGCCGCCTTTACCAGAATTTGCTGAGCTGGATGCATCGCTCTGAGAGTTACTGCCCGCATACGATCCTCCCTTGTTGCTACCGGCGTAACCACTGGCGCTGCTGCCCCCTTGTCCGCTGGCGCTGGCGCCGCCTTTACCAGAATTTGCTGAGCTGGATGCACCGCTCTGAGAGTTACTGCCCGCATACGATCCTCCATTGTTGCTACCGGCGTAACCACTGGCGCTGCTGCCCCCTTGTCCGCTGGCGCTGGCGCCGCCTTTACCAGAATTTGCTGAGCTGGATGCACCGCTCTGAGAGTTACTGCCCGCATACGATCCTCCCTTGTTGCTACCGGCGTAACCACTGGCGCTGCTGCCCCCTTGTCCGCTGGCGCTGGCGCCGCCTTTACCAGAATTTGCTGAGCTGGATGCACCGCTCTGAGAGTTACTGCCCGCATACGATCCTCCCTTGTTGCTACCGGCGTAACCACTGGCGCTGCTGCCCCCTTGTCCGCTGGCGCTGGCGCCGCCTTTACCAGAATTTGCTGAGCTGGATGCATCGCTCTGAGAGTTACTGCCCGCATACGATCCTCCATTGTTGCTACCGGCGTAACCACTGGCGCTGCTGCCCCCTTGTCCGCTGGCGCTGGCGCCGCCTTTACCAGAATTTGCTGAGCTGGATGCATCGCTCTGAGAGTTACTGCCCGCATACGATCCTCCATTGTTGCTACCGGCGTAACCACTGGCGCTGCTGCCCCCTTGTCCGCTGGCGCTGGCGCCGCCTTTACCAGAATTTGCTGAGCTGGATGCATCGCTCTGAGAGTTACTGCCCGCATACGATCCTCCCTTGTTGCTACCGGCGTAACCACTGGCGCTGCTGCCCCCTTGTCCGCTGGCGCTGGCGCCGCCTTTACCAGAATTTGCTGAGCTGGATGCATCGCTCTGAGAGTTACTGCCCGCATACGATCCTCCATTGTTGCTACCGGCGTAACCACTGGCGCTGCTGCCCCCTTGTCCGCTGGCGCTGGCGCCGCCTTTACCAGAATTTGCTGAGCTGGATGCATCGCTCTGAGAGTTACTGCCCGCATACGATCCTCCATTGTTGCTACCGGCGTAACCACTGGCGCTGCTGCCCCCTTGTCCGCTGGCGCTGGCGCCGCCTTTACCAGAATTTGCTGAGCTGGATGCATCGCTCTGAGAGTTACTGCCCGCATACGATCCTCCATTGTTGCTACCGGCGTAACCACTGGCGCTGCTGCCCCCTTGTCCGCTGGCGCTGGCGCCGCCTTTACCAGAATTTGCTGAGCTGGATGCATCGCTCTGAGAGTTACTGCCCGCATACGATCCTCCATTGTTGCTACCGGCGTAACCACTGGCGCTGCTGCCCCCTTGTCCGCTGGCGCTGGCGCCGCCTTTACCAGAATTTGCTGAGCTGGATGCATCGCTCTGAGAGTTACTGCCCGCATACGATCCTCCATTGTTGCTACCGGCGTAACCACTGGCGCTGCTGCCCCCTTGTCCGCTGGCACTGGCGCCGCCTTTACCAGAATTTGCTGAGCTGGATGCATCGCTCTGAGAGTTACTGCCCGCATACGATCCTCCATTGTTGCTACCGGCGTAACCACTGGCGCTGCTGCCCCCTTGTCCGCTGGCGCTGGCGCCGCCTTTACCAGAATTTGCTGAGCTGGATGCATCGCTCTGAGAGTTACTGCCCGCATACGATCCTCCCTTGTTGCTACCGGCGTAACCACTGGCGCTGCTGCCCCCTTGTCCGCTGGCGCTGGCGCCGCCTTTACCAGAATTTGCTGAGCTGGATGCATCGCTCTGAGAGTTACTGCCCGCATACGATCCTCCCTTGTTGCTACCGGCGTAACCACTGGCGCTGCTGCCCCCTTGTCCGCTGGCGCTGGCGCCGCCTTTACCAGAATTTGCTGAGCTGGATGCATCGCTCTGAGAGTTACTGCCCGCATACGATCCTCCCTTGTTGCTACCGGCGTAACCACTGGCGCTGCTGCCCCCTTGTCCGCTGGCGCTGGCGCCGCCTTTACCAGAATTTGCTGAGCTGGATGCACCGCTCTGAGAGTTACTGCCCGCATACGATCCTCCATTGTTGCTACCGGCGTAACCACTGGCGCTGCTGCCCCCTTGTCCGCTGGCGCTGGCGCCGCCTTTACCAGAATTTGCTGAGCTGGATGCACCGCTCTGAGAGTTACTGCCCGCATACGATCCTCCCTTGTTGCTACCGGCGTAACCACTGGCGCTGCTGCCCCCTTGTCCGCTGGCGCTGGCGCCGCCTTTACCAGAATTTGCTGAGCTGGATGCATCGCTCTGAGAGTTACTGCCCGCATACGATCCTCCATTGTTGCTACCGGCGTAACCACTGGCGCTGCTGCCCCCTTGTCCGCTGGCGCTGGCGCCGCCTTTACCAGAATTTGCTGAGCTGGATGCATCGCTCTGAGAGTTACTGCCCGCATACGATCCTCCATTGTTGCTACCGGCGTAACCACTGGCGCTGCTGCCCCCTTGTCCGCTGGCGCTGGCGCCGCCTTTACCAGAATTTGCTAAGCTGGATGCACCGCTCTGAGAGTTACTGCCCGCATACGATCCTCCCTTGTTGCTACCGGCGTAACCACTGGCGCTGCTGCCCCCTTGTCCGCTGGCGCTGGCGCCGCCTTTACCAGAATTTGCTGAGCTGGATGCACCGCTCTGAGAGTTACTGCCCGCATACGATCCTCCCTTGTTGCTACCGGCGTAACCACTGGCGCTGCTGCCCCCTTGTCCGCTGGCGCTGGCGCCGCCTTTACCAGAATTTGCTGAGCTGGATGCATCGCTCTGAGAGTTACTGCCCGCATACGATCCTCCATTGTTGCTACCGGCGTAACCACTGGCGCTGCTGCCCCCTTGTCCGCTGGCGCTGGCGCCGCCTTTACCAGAATTTGCTGAGCTGGATGCATCGCTCTGAGAGTTACTGCCCGCATACGATCCTCCCTTGTTGCTACCGGCGTAACCACTGGCGCTGCTGCCCCCTTGTCCGCTGGCGCTGGCGCCGCCTTTACCAGAATTTGCTGAGCTGGATGCATCGCTCTGAGAGTTACTGCCCGCATACGATCCTCCATTGTTGCTACCGGCGTAACCACTGGCGCTGCTGCCCCCTTGTCCGCTGGCGCTGGCGCCGCCTTTACCAGAATTTGCTGAGCTGGATGCATCGCTCTGAGAGTTACTGCCCGCATACGATCCTCCATTGTTGCTACCGGCGTAACCACTGGCGCTGCTGCCCCCTTGTCCGCTGGCGCTGGCGCCGCCTTTACCAGAATTTGCTGAGCTGGATGCATCGCTCTGAGAGTTACTGCCCGCATACGATCCTCCATTGTTGCTACCGGCGTAACCACTGGCGCTGCTGCCCCCTTGTCCGCTGGCGCTGGCGCCGCCTTTACCAGAATTTGCTGAGCTGGATGCATCGCTCTGAGAGTTACTGCCCGCATACGATCCTCCATTGTTGCTACCGGCGTAACCACTGGCGCTGCTGCCCCCTTGTCCGCTGGCGCTGGCGCCGCCTTTACCAGAATTTGCTGAGCTGGATGCATCGCTCTGAGAGTTACTGCCCGCATACGATCCTCCATTGTTGCTACCGGCGTAACCACTGGCGCTGCTGCCCCCTTGTCCGCTGGCGCTGGCGCCGCCTTTACCAGAATTTGCTGAGCTGGATGCATCGCTCTGAGAGTTACTGCCCGCATACGATCCTCCATTGTTGCTACCGGCGTAACCACTGGCGCTGCTGCCCCCTTGTCCGCTGGCGCTGGCGCCGCCTTTACCAGAATTTGCTGAGCTGGATGCATCGCTCTGAGAGTTACTGCCCGCATACGATCCTCCCTTGTTGCTACCGGCGTAACCACTGGCGCTGCTGCCCCCTTGTCCGCTGGCACTGGCGCCGCCTTTACCAGAATTTGCTGAGCTGGATGCATCGCTCTGAGAGTTACTGCCCGCATACGATCCTCCCTTGTTGCTACCGGCGTAACCACTGGCGCTGCTGCCCCCTTGTCCGCTGGCACTGGCGCCGCCTTTACCAGAATTTGCTGAGCTGGATGCACCGCTCTGAGAGTTACTGCCCGCATACGATCCTCCATTGTTGCTACCGGCGTAACCACTGGCGCTGCTGCCCCCTTGTCCGCTGGCGCTGGCGCCGCCTTTACCAGAATTTGCTGAGCTGGATGCATCGCTCTGAGAGTTACTGCCCGCATACGATCCTCCATTGTTGCTACCGGCGTAACCACTGGCGCTGCTGCCCCCTTGTCCGCTGGCACTGGCGCCGCCTTTACCAGAATTTGCTGAGCTGGATGCATCGCTCTGAGAGTTACTGCCCGCATACGATCCTCCATTGTTGCTACCGGCGTAACCACTGGCGCTGCTGCCCCCTTGTCCGCTGGCGCTGGCGCCGCCTTTACCAGAATTTGCTGAGCTGGATGCATCGCTCTGAGAGTTACTGCCCGCATACGATCCTCCCTTGTTGCTACCGGCGTAACCACTGGCGCTGCTGCCCCCTTGTCCGCTGGCGCTGGCGCCGCCTTTACCAGAATTTGCTGAGCTGGATGCATCGCTCTGAGAGTTACTGCCCGCATACGATCCTCCCTTGTTGCTACCGGCGTAACCACTGGCGCTGCTGCCCCCTTGTCCGCTGGCGCTGGCGCCGCCTTTACCAGAATTTGCTGAGCTGGATGCACCGCTCTGAGAGTTACTGCCCGCATACGATCCTCCATTGTTGCTACCGGCGTAACCACTGGCGCTGCTGCCCCCTTGTCCGCTGGCGCTGGCGCCGCCTTTACCAGAATTTGCTAAGCTGGATGCACCGCTCTGAGAGTTACTGCCCGCATACGATCCTCCATTGTTGCTACCGGCGTAACCACTGGCGCTGCTGCCCCCTTGTCCGCTGGCGCTGGCGCCGCCTTTACCAGAATTTGCTGAGCTGGATGCATCGCTCTGAGAGTTACTGCCCGCATACGATCCTCCGTTGTTGCTACCGGCGTAACCACTGGCGCTGCTGCCCCCTTGTCCGCTGGCGCTGGCGCCGCCTTTACCAGAATTTGCTGAGCTGGATGCATCGCTCTGAGAGTTACTGCCCGCATACGATCCTCCCTTGTTGCTACCGGCGTAACCACTGGCGCTGCTGCCCCCTTGTCCGCTGGCGCTGGCGCCGCCTTTACCAGAATTTGCTGAGCTGGATGCATCGCTCTGAGAGTTACTGCCCGCATACGATCCTCCCTTGTTGCTACCGGCGTAACCACTGGCGCTGCTGCCCCCTTGTCCGCTGGCGCTGGCGCCGCCTTTACCAGAATTTGCTGAGCTGGATGCATCGCTCTGAGAGTTACTGCCCGCATACGATCCTCCCTTGTTGCTACCGGCGTAACCACTGGCGCTGCTGCCCCCTTGTCCGCTGGCGCTGGCGCCGCCTTTACCAGAATTTGCTGAGCTGGATGCATCGCTCTGAGAGTTACTGCCCGCATACGATCCTCCCTTGTTGCTACCGGCGTAACCACTGGCGCTGCTGCCCCCTTGTCCGCTGGCGCTGGCGCCGCCTTTACCAGAATTTGCTGAGCTGGATGCACCGCTCTGAGAGTTACTGCCCGCATACGATCCTCCATTGTTGCTACCGGCGTAACCACTGGCGCTGCTGCCCCCTTGTCCGCTGGCGCTGGCGCCGCCTTTACCAGAATTTGCTGAGCTGGATGCACCGCTCTGAGAGTTACTGCCCGCATACGATCCTCCATTGTTGCTACCGGCGTAACCACTGGCGCTGCTGCCCCCTTGTCCGCTGGCGCTGGCGCCGCCTTTACCAGAATTTGCTGAGCTGGATGCATCGCTCTGAGAGTTACTGCCCGCATACGATCCTCCGTTGTTGCTACCGGCGTAACCACTGGCGCTGCTGCCCCCTTGTCCGCTGGCGCTGGCGCCGCCTTTACCAGAATTTGCTGAGCTGGATGCATCGCTCTGAGAGTTACTGCCCGCATACGATCCTCCCTTGTTGCTACCGGCGTAACCACTGGCGCTGCTGCCCCCTTGTCCGCTGGCGCTGGCGCCGCCTTTACCAGAATTTGCTGAGCTGGATGCATCGCTCTGAGAGTTACTGCCCGCATACGATCCTCCCTTGTTGCTACCGGCGTAACCACTGGCGCTGCTGCCCCCTTGTCCGCTGGCGCTGGCGCCGCCTTTACCAGAATTTGCTGAGCTGGATGCACCGCTCTGAGAGTTACTGCCCGCATACGATCCTCCATTGTTGCTACCGGCGTAACCACTGGCGCTGCTGCCCCCTTGTCCGCTGGCGCTGGCGCCGCCTTTACCAGAATTTGCTAAGCTGGATGCACCGCTCTGAGAGTTACTGCCCGCATACGATCCTCCATTGTTGCTACCGGCGTAACCACTGGCGCTGCTGCCCCCTTGTCCGCTGGCGCTGGCGCCGCCTTTACCAGAATTTGCTGAGCTGGATGCATCGCTCTGAGAGTTACTGCCCGCATACGATCCTCCGTTGTTGCTACCGGCGTAACCACTGGCGCTGCTGCCCCCTTGTCCGCTGGCGCTGGCGCCGCCTTTACCAGAATTTGCTGAGCTGGATGCATCGCTCTGAGAGTTACTGCCCGCATACGATCCTCCCTTGTTGCTACCGGCGTAACCACTGGCGCTGCTGCCCCCTTGTCCGCTGGCGCTGGCGCCGCCTTTACCAGAATTTGCTGAGCTGGATGCATCGCTCTGAGAGTTACTGCCCGCATACGATCCTCCCTTGTTGCTACCGGCGTAACCACTGGCGCTGCTGCCCCCTTGTCCGCTGGCGCTGGCGCCGCCTTTACCAGAATTTGCTGAGCTGGATGCATCGCTCTGAGAGTTACTGCCCGCATACGATCCTCCATTGTTGCTACCGGCGTAACCACTGGCGCTGCTGCCCCCTTGTCCGCTGGCGCTGGCGCCGCCTTTACCAGAATTTGCTGAGCTGGATGCATCGCTCTGAGAGTTACTGCCCGCATACGATCCTCCATTGTTGCTACCGGCGTAACCACTGGCGCTGCTGCCCCCTTGTCCGCTGGCGCTGGCGCCGCCTTTACCAGAATTTGCTGAGCTGGATGCATCGCTCTGAGAGTTACTGCCCGCATACGATCCTCCATTGTTGCTACCGGCGTAACCACTGGCGCTGCTGCCCCCTTGTCCGCTGGCGCTGGCGCCGCCTTTACCAGAATTTGCTGAGCTGGATGCATCGCTCTGAGAGTTACTGCCCGCATACGATCCTCCATTGTTGCTACCGGCGTAACCACTGGCGCTGCTGCCCCCTTGTCCGCTGGCACTGGCGCCGCCTTTACCAGAATTTGCTGAGCTGGATGCATCGCTCTGAGAGTTACTGCCCGCATACGATCCTCCATTGTTGCTACCGGCGTAACCACTGGCGCTGCTGCCCCCTTGTCCGCTGGCGCTGGCGCCGCCTTTACCAGAATTTGCTGAGCTGGATGCATCGCTCTGAGAGTTACTGCCCGCATACGATCCTCCATTGTTGCTACCGGCGTAACCACTGGCGCTGCTGCCCCCTTGTCCGCTGGCACTGGCGCCGCCTTTACCAGAATTTGCTGAACTGGATGCATCGCTCTGAGAGTTACTGCCCGCATACGATTCTCCGTTGTTGCTACCGGCGTAACCACTGGCGCTGCTGCCCCCTTGTCCGCTGGCACTGGCGCCGCCTTTACCAGAATTTGCTGAACTGGATGCATCGCTCTGAGAGTTACTGCCCGCATACGATCCTCCGTTGTTGCTACCGGCGTAACCACTGGCGCTGCTGCCCCCTTGACCGCTGGCGCTGGCGCCGCCTTTACCAGAATTTGCTGAGCTGGATGCATCGCTCTGAGAGTTACTGCCCGCATACGATCCTCCATTGTTGCTACCGGCGTAACCACTGGCGCTGCTGCCCCCTTGTCCGCTGGCACTGGCGCCGCCTTTACCAGAATTTGCTGAACTGGATGCATCGCTCTGAGAGTTACTGCCCGCATACGATCCTCCGTTGTTGCTACCGGCGTAACCACTGGCGCTGCTGCCCCCTTGACCGCTGGCGCTGGCGCCGCCTTTACCAGAATTTGCTGAGCTGGATGCATCGCTCTGAGAGTTACTGCCCGCATACGATCCTCCCTTGTTGCTACCGGCGTAACCACTGGCGCTGCTGCCCCCTTGTCCGCTGGCGCTGGCGCCGCCTTTACCAGAATTTGCTGAGCTGGATGCACCGCTCTGAGAGTCACTGCCCGCATACGATCCTCCATTGTTGCTACCGGCGTAACCACTGGCGCTGCTGCCCCCTTGTCCGCTGGCGCTGGCGCCGCCTTTACCAGAATTTGCTAAGCTGGATGCATCGCTCTGAGAGTTACTGCCCGCATACGATCCTCCCTTGTTGCTACCGGCGTAACCACTGGCGCTGCTGCCCCCTTGTCCGCTGGCGCTGGCGCCGCCTTTACCAGAATTTGCTGAGCTGGATGCACCGCTCTGAGAGTTACTGCCCGCATACGATCCTCCATTGTTGCTACCGGCGTAACCACTGGCGCTGCTGCCCCCTTGACCGCTGGCGCTGGCGCCGCCTTTACCAAAATTTGCTGAGCTGGATGCACCGCTCTGAGAGTTACTGCCCGCATACGATCCTCCATTGTTGCTACCGGCGTAACCACTGGCGCTGCTGCCCCCTTGTCCGCTGGCGCTGGCGCCGCCTTTACCAGAATTTGCTGAGCTGGATGCACCGCTCTGAGAGTCACTGCCCGCATACGATCCTCCATTGTTGCTACCGGCGTAACCACTGGCGCTGCTACCCCCTTGTCCGCTGGCGCTGGCGCCGCCTTTACCAGAATTTGCTGAGCTGGATGCATCGCTCTGAGAGTCACTGCCCGCATACGATCCTCCCTCATTGCTACTTGTCCCGTACGACTCACTTTCAGAATAACTGTTTGCATACTCACTGTATCCACTGGAATAGCCGTTCGAACCGCTGAATGAATTGGAGCTACTTAATAAGCCATTCAAGCTATTTAGAGTGAGATTTTTCGGATCGTTTTCTATGTCGTTCACATTCACAAAACTTCCGGAGTAGCTCTGCGAGTTACTTTCAGCGTAGGAGTCACTTTTTGCGTAATTCGATGCAATTTCATTGCTTTCCTCGTAACTGTACGATTCATTTTCCGATACGTTATCAGCGATAGTCTCCTCATCAATCTCATATGTTCCACATCTTGAGCAGCTAAAGGTCAACAGGGCCTGTAAATAATATCCTGATTATATATTGATTGTATTTCAACACGACATGATCATGATCAACATTGCTACTCTGAAGTGGTAATGGACAGAACACATCGCCTGAAGGACTGACGGCTGAGACAGCAAGGTCCTAGAATGGCACTTCCTACTAGTTAGTCCGATAATCTGATAAAGGTCGCAAGAAGCTGCTGGATCGGAGTGTAGATCCTTGAGGGAGGCTTATGTCCAGCCGTGGACGTCTGTCTGATGATGATGGATTTCGAACTGACCAATGATAATAAGATTTATCATTGTATAACTAAACTAAAGAATCCTTCCTCAATGTAGTCCGAGGATTCAAAATCCCGAAAGATCTATAGATCTTAGCTGCAGTGGACGAATCTCTGTTAAAAGCTCATGTCCATCAGATCTATCGGTTGATCACAATTTCGACCACCGCAGATGTTTTTACTACAAAGGTCCACTGCTAAACTTGGGCCACTCTCAAAGATTCCCATTTCGGTCGGGTATGGATTCATGTGGCTGGATTTGGGCCGTGTTCCATCACGCTGTCCCAATTCGGTTTGGGATCCAGAGCTTCGTTTGTTGGTTAGCAGGGTGCACTAAGAGCAGGTGAGGTCGGTTCCGGATCCCCAACACTATTGACTACATTATGTATACATATAATAATCTCACCCCTATAACCAGTATAACGGTGCCGCGCAACATTTCAAAGTGGTAAATTACCGCTTTTAGTTATAAACAACAATTTTTTCTTATTTTATATGAATAACAACAATGAGAGTGCTGCTAAAGCTGTGTAAACAAATATATTTGTAAACAATAGCCGCAGTGTACACGCACTATACATAATCGTGGAAAGAGCATCTAAATAAACTAACTATTAATTGTCAATGACGTACTTAATCGTTCACCTTTGTATCGATACTCCTTTTACGGGGTTGGTGGTGGTTTCCGAGGGGTAGTTTACTATTGCGGACCTGATCGAAGATCTTCGAATGATAATCTGCTTTTGTGTTCTTCAACAGTTATGTGTTTTTAAAGTGATGGTTATATTATTTCAGCGCGTTCAAAGGTCGTCATGTTTATAGAATACACGAGCGTGTAAGGTGTCCAGCATAAATTGACCTGTTCGTGGTGCAGCCTGTTAATCAATAAACGGGGCTTGGCTGCCGCCAACGCGCATTGGGGCAGCGTGGTGGGTAACGGCCAAAATCCCCCCCACATGAACTCCTACAATCGTGACCTTTGAGAGAGACCTATGTCCAACAGTGGACGTCTATTAAATGATGATGATGAACACAAGGCCACGGTGAGTGCTTCTAGTGTTATACTTGTCTAGAACCGATGAGGAAGGATCACCTGATGGTAAGTGATATACCCGCCTATAACATGGCGCTAATTAGGATGGTATACACAACACCACATTGCGCTCGTCGCTTTGGATTATAAGAAGTCTCGTTACCCTAATAATCTTAACCTTCACCGTTGTTGAGGATAGAACAGGTTCATCTTCAGACGATAGACATAGGCCTCCCCCTAAGATCCCTGTGTACAGTCAGTACAGCTTTCGATACCACCAGGAACTAAAGCAACGTTTATAGACGTTCATATGAAGGTATCTGGGTCATTTCCCACCACGCTGGTCCAATGCGGGTGGGTGGGAGTCAGAGCCTCGTCTGTTGATCAGCAGGTTTCACCACGAGCTGGTGAGGTCTGCTTGGGTCCCGTGAGCAGTCGTGCGGTCACCGGTCACCCAGCTCGAACAGGTCAATAAACTCATAAACGTCACCAGAACACAAAAACCAAACAAACTAGAACTGTTACTACAAACTAGTATTTGTATTGTTAATTTGCTTGAAGAACATTTGAACATTTAAACAATTAAATATATTTATTCATATATATAATATACATGTTAGAACAAACTAATAAATACAATTATGTAAATAAATATATTAATTATTATTTACTTACAATTATACAATCATCATTATAACCTCTTTGTATTAGAGGTGACATTTTTTTAATACAATTACACGAGGAGACGGGGGTGACATTCACCTGGTGGTAAGTGATACGCCCGCACATGACGTGACCGTTGTTAAGACATTAGTAAGTACACCATTGATGCCTAATACATAAGATAGTTGTCTCGTTACCCTAGTAATTTCACTAGTTGCAGCGCCCTTCAAACCGGATCACAGTAATGTCTGCACAGTACTGTGTGTCGGCTGCAATAGGCGCTGCGGTGGTACCTAGACGGTCTCCGGCGACAGAGATACTACCACCAGTAACAGCTACAGCGCTCTTCAAACCGGATCACAGTAATGTCCGCACAGTACTGTGTGTCGGCTGCAATAGGCGCTGCGGTGGTACCTAGACGGTCTCCGGCAACAGAGACACTACCACCAGTGATAGCTATAGGTCCTTCAAACCGGATCACAGTAAATGTCCGCACAGTACTGTGTGTCGGCTGCAATAGGCGCTGCGGTGGTACCTAGACGGTCTCCGGCAACAGAGACACTACCACCAGTGATAGCTATAGGTCCTTCAAACCGGATCACAGCAATGTCCGCACAGTATTGTGTGTCGGCTGCAATAGGCGCTGCGGTGATACCTAGACGATCTCCCGCAACAGAGAAACCACCAACAGTGATAGATAATGGTCCTTCAAACCGGATCACAGCAATGTCCGCACAGTACTGTGTGTCGGCTGCAATAGGCGCTGCGGTGGTACCTAGACGGTCTCCGGCAACAGAGACACTATCACCAGTGATAGCTATAGGTCCTTCAAACCGGATCACAGTAATGTCCGCACAGTACTGTGTGTCGGCTGCAATAGGCGCTGCGGTGGTACCTAGACGATCTCCAGCAACAGAGACACTACCACCAGTGATAGCTATAGGTCCTTCAAACCGGATCACAGCAATGTCCGCACAGTACTGTGTGTCGGCTGCAATAGGCGCTGCGGTGGTACCTAGACGGTCTCCGGCAACAGAGACACTACCACCAGTGATAGCTATAGGTCCTTCAAACCGGATCACAGCAATGTCCGCACAGTACTGTGTGTCGGCTGCAATAGGCGCTGCGGTGGTACCTAGACGGTCTCCGGCAACAGAGACACTACCACCAGTGATAGCTATAGGTCCTTCAAACCGGATCACAGCAATGTCTGCACAGTACTGTGTGTCGGCTGCAATAGGCGCTGCGGTGGTACCTAGACGGTCTCCGGCAACAGAGACACTACCACCAGTGATAGCTATAGGTCCTTCAAACCGGATCACAGCAATGTCCGCACAGTACTGTGTGTCGACTGTAATAGGCGCTGCGGTGGTACCTAGACGGTCTCCGGCAACAGAGACACTACCACCAGTGATAGCTATAGGTCCTTCAAACCGGATCACAGCAATGTCCGCACAGTACTGTGTGTCGACTGTAATAGGCGCTGCGGTGGTACCTAGACGGTCTCCGGCAACAGAGACACTACCACCAGTGATAGCTATAGGTCCTTCAAACCGGATCACAGCAATGTCCGCACAGTACTGTGTGTCGGTTGTAATAGGCGCTGCGGTGGTACCTAGACGGTCTCCGTCAACAGAGACACTACCACCAGTGATAGCTATAGGTCCTTCAAACCGGATCACAGCAATGTCCGCACAGTACTGTGTGTCGGCTGCAATAGGCGCTGCGGTGGTACCTAGACGGTCTCCGGCAACAGAGACACTACCACCAGTGATAGCTATAGGTCCTTCAAACCGGATCACAGCAATGTCTGCACAGTACTGTGTGTCGGCTGCAATAGGCGCTGCGGTGGTACCTAGACGGTCTCCGGCAACAGAGACACTACCACCAGTGATAGCTATAGGTCCTTCAAACCGGATCACAGCAATGTCCGCACAGTACTGTGTGTCGGCTGCAATAGGCGCTGCGGTGGTACCTAGACGGTCTCCGGCAACAGAGACACTACCACCAGTGATAGCTATAGGTCCTTCAAACCGGATCACAGCAATGTCCGCACAGTACTGTGTGTCGGCTGCAATAGGCGCTGCGGTGGTACCTAGACGGTCTCCGGCAACAGTGACACTACCACCAGTGATAGCTATAGGTCCTTCAAACCGGATCACAGCAATGTCCGCACAGTACTGTGTGTCGGCTGCAATAGGCGCTGCGGTGGTACCTAGACGGTCTCCGGCAACAGAGACACTACCACCAGTGATAGCTATAGGTCCTTCAAACCGGATCACAGCAATGTCCGCACAGTACTGTGTGTCGGCTGCAATAGGCGCTGCGGTGGTACCTAGACGGTCTCCGGCAACAGAGACACTACCACCAGTGATAGCTATAGGTCCTTCAAACCGGATCACAGCAATGTCTGCACAGTACTGTGTGTCGGCTGCAATAGGCGCTGCGGTGGTACCTAGACGGTCTCCAGCAACAGAGACACTACCACCAGTGATAGCTATAGGTCCTTCAAACCGGATCACAGCAATGTCCGCACAGTACTGTGTGTCGGCTGCAATAGGCGCTGCGGTGGTACCTAGACGGTCTCCAGCAACAGAGACACTACCACCAGTGATAGCTATAGGTCCTTCAAACCGGATCACAGCAATGTCCGCACAGTACTGTGTGTCGGCTGCAATAGGCGCTGCGGTGGTACCTAGACGGTCTCCGGCAACAGAGACACTACCACCAGTGATAGCTATAGGTCCTTCAAACCGGATCACAGCAATGTCCGCACAGTACTGTGTGTCGGCTGCAATAGGCGCTGCGGTGGTACCTAGACGGTCTCCAGCAACAGAGACACTACCACCAGTGATAGCTATAGGTCCTTCAAACCGGATCACAGCAATGTCCGCACAGTACTGTGTGTCGGCTGCAATAGGCGCTGCGGTGGTACCTAGACGGTCTCCAGCAACAATGACTACCATCAGTGATAGATAGCTATAAGCCGCGGGGGAAGAGGAGTGTCGGTATTGCGATAAGCCGTTCTCCCTATTTTCCGCGGCCGTTAACGGGTAGCGGCGGGCCCAACATCTCTCCGCAGTGGGGACCCGGAGAGATTTTCTCCCGTTGTTCCCATGGCCTCTGGGCGACGGGTTCGGGGGAACCCGTCGCCCGCGCAAATGCAGGAGGCCGAGGAGGAGGCGCGTTGCATATTCCGGCGCGCCCTGGAAAGAGATGGGTTATCCCTTCCTCCCGAGGTAGGGCTGCGAAAGCGGCCAGCGCCGGCAGGGTCGCGGTTGCGAGCGAAAGTGTTCCCGTGACCCTTCCTTAAAGCGATGAGGCAGAACATCGTGGGGGTTTTAGTCGGTGCAAGTCCGACATAACCCGTCCTTGCCCCCGCGAGGACGAGTATACGTAGGCATTTGCCCTACGTAAAAAAAAAAACCTCACCAGCTCGTGGTACAGTCTGCTAATCAACAAACGAGGCTCTGGTTCCCACCGACCCGCATTGGGCCAGTGTGGTGGGAAATGGCGCAAACTATATGAATCCCTACTGGATCGTGTGGGATTCTTTGGGGGAGTCCTAAGTCCTATATCAGCTGATGATGATGATGATGATGGGCTTTGAAGGTGTGTGTACTCATTGCCAACTAAGCGAGCCCGGGGCCAATGTCCATTACGAGCTGGTCTAGTGCTAGTCGTACCAAAGGGAGGGAACGGAGAAGGCTACAATCCAGGGTTTTCATCATCATCATCATCAGCCGACAGACGTCCACTGCTGGACATAGACCTCCAACAAACATCTCCTCATCGACCCCTCGTAACAATGTCTTCCCTCCATAAGCAGGGTATCTTTTTAGACTTCCCCCCGATACCAAAAAAAGGGGGGGAGGGATATCCAAGTTTCACCATCACCCCTGAATTCGAACCACAGACTGGTGCAAGGTTAACCGCTGCGCTGTCGAGGGCTGTTTATATTATCATCACTGTTTGTTCAGCTTCCACAAATAATCCATTGTTCATCATCAGCATAAAAGCCAACTGAACGACACATCACCTCGTCTTCCACCCAGGACTGGCAGAGAGATGGTCAAAATCATGCGTGTCATCATTCTCATGGTATTCATGGTGAGTATTTTTTTTTATGGTGATGAGGCACTGCCTCTTCCTCTTGCTTCCATAAGCAAGATCCTTTGAGCCTGAGTATTCTGAGCGATGCTTCACCATCACCACTGTGATTATCACCGATGTCGAGTTTCATGATCATGCTGTTTCAGTTCTGATCATTTGAATATCCTCCTATATATATAGATGTTTCCATTGATAATCGACTGATGATGATGATAATGATGACGATGATGATGATGATAATGATGATGATATGGTAATAATAATCTGATCACTCCAATTTCAGATCATCGCCATCGCGTATGCAGTACCAGGTAAGATACTTTATTATTTAATTTCATCACTTCATACCCAACAATATATCAGACGTCACCTGATTATGAGTGATGCTTACAACAAAGTGTTGGTAATCAAGATGTGTTATATATATATATATATAAAAAAAAAAAACAATGTTTTACTGGTGTTAGATTCTTCTGAATTTTAATGTGATCCGGTTTGAAGGACGCTGTAGCTGATGTAATTGCTGCGGTAATGAGATTCAACATCTTATACCCCAGCCGATGAGGGCAATATGGTGCAGTGTATACCATCATAACTAGCGCCATGTTAGAGGCGGGTGTATCACTTAATAACAGGTGATCGTCTCATCGGTTAATTGAATAAAAAAAATAGATCTAAGGTGTCTGATATAGATCATAAGATGACTAGACTTGTCATGATGGTGGCTCATCAATTGGACCACGGCCTATGGTGCAATAAGGTCTTGGAGGAACGTCCTGGACGTAGTCCTGACCCTGATCAAGGAGTACGGAAGATCTGGTGAATATCTGGAAGCTGATCCAGCTCACGTCAGATATGTCTGGATATCTTTGTTGGAGGCCAGTGGACGTCTATCAAACTGATGATGGTAATGGTGATGGTGATGATGATAATAACATTGTGTTTCCTCTCTTCCAGATCCGACCTTTGGACGGTCAAAAGGTTGGTGTCTGCTTCAACAGTAATTCCTGAGACTGGTGCTAGTGTATCTGCTGCTGACCGTCTAAGGAGGTACCGCCGCGGCGACGAACAGTAGTGTGCAAAAATTACTTTGATCCGGTTTGAAGGGCGTTGCGGCTAATTATATTACTGGAGTAATGAGACCCAAGATCTTGTCTAAGGACGACGAGCGCAATGTAATGCAGTGAATAACATCCTAACTGGCGACACTTTGTTATGCAGAGAGTATCACTTAACATCACGTGGACGGCCTGTTCCTCTCGCCGATTGGTAAAAAAAAAAAACTCTCCAATAGTAGACGATACCGGTTCGTAACAATGAAAGAGAGAAAGAGAATTCTTCTCTTACTTGAAGTGTGACTGTATACTGGTTAACTTGTGAGAGAAAGAGATGGATATACTGCGAAGCTGATGAACAGAGAGAGAGGGATAGCTGTTAATTGATTGGTTGATAATTTATTGATTGGAGTATAAAAGACCGAAAGGGAGAGAAGACTAAATGATATACTATGCATTTGAATGTTTCTATCCCTTTCTCTCTTCATATATTCAGAGTGAGAGGGAGATATTCTACGCTGTATGGCGTGCAGAGTAGATAGCGCTCTACGGATCGTAGCGCGGAGAGTAGACCCGTGGTAACGAGAGTATATACACAACGCGCTCCGTCTCACTCGCACGCGTTAATACCTTTGTATAGCTGTCTCTTTCTCGCTTCATAAAACCTATTCACACCGTGACAAAAGATAAAAGTAAATATAATTATTTTTCTGTTTCAGGTTTATTTGGTACGTATGTTCCTTTTCATCTTTTTTATTTAAGGTAGGCCACCGCAGCCCCTACTGTGCAGACATTACTGTGATCCGGTTTGACAGGGGCTGTTACTATTACTGGTGGTAGTGTCTCTGTTCCCGGAGACCGTCTAGGTAACACCGCAGCGCCTATTGCAGCCGACACACAGTACTGTGCAGACATTGCTGTGATCCGGTTTGAAGGGCCTGTAGCTATCACTGGTGGTAGTGTCTCTGTTCCCGGAGACCGTCTAGGTACCACCGCAGCGCCTATTGCAGCCGACACACAGTACTGTGCAGACATTGCTGTGATCCGGTTTGAAGGGCCTGTAGCTATCACTGGTGCTAGTGTCTGTTGCCGGAGACCGTCTAGGTACCACCGCAGCGCCTATTGCAGCCGACACACAGTACTGTGCGGACATTGCTGTGATCCGGTTTGAAGGGCCTGTAGCTATCACTGGTGGTAGTGTCTCTGTTGCCGGAGACCGTCTAGGTACCACCGCAACGCCTATTGCAGCCGACACACAGTACTGTGCGGACATTGCTGTGATCCGGTTTGAAGGACCTATAGCTATCACTGGTGGTAGTGTCTCTGTTCCCGGAGACCGTCTAGGTACCACCGCAGCGCCTATTGCAGCCGACACACAGTACTGTGCAGACATTGCTGTGATCCGGTTTGAAGGGCCTGTAGCTATCACTGGTGGTAGTGTCTCTGTTGCCGGAGACCGTCTAGGTACCACCGCAGCGCCTATTGCAGCCGACACACAGTACTGTGCGGACATTGCTGTGATCCGGTTTGAAGGACCTATAGCTATCACTGGTGGTAGTGTCTCTGTTCCCGGAGACCGTCTAGGTACCACCGCAGCGCCTATTGCAGCCGACACACAGTACTGTGCAGACATTGCTGTGATCCGGTTTGAAGGGCCCGTAGCTATCACTGGTGGTAGTGTCTTTGTTCCCGGAGACCGTCTAGGTACCACCGCAGCGCCTATTGCAACCGACACACAGTACTGTGCAGACATTGCTGTGATCCGGTTTGAAGGGCCCGTAGCTATCACTGGTGGTAGTGTCTCTGTTCCCGGAGACCGTCTAGGTACCACCGCAGCGCCTATTGCAGCCGACACACAGTACTGTGCAGACATTGCTGTGATCCGGTTTGAAGGGCCTGTAGCTATCACTGGTGGTAGTGTCTCTGTTCCCGGAGACCGTCTAGGTACCATCGCAGCGCCTATTGCAGCCGACACACAGCACTGTGCAGACATTGCTGTGATCCGATTTGAAGGGCGTTATAGCTGGTGTACTTACTGGTATAACGATCTGGGGTGTTAAAGCGTTAAATGTGTTGCTGTGTATACCATCGTAACTAGCGCCGCCTTGTTATGGGCTGGTGTATCACTTACCATCAGGTGAACGTCTCTCTCGATCGTCGCTTAATTGAATAAAAAAAAAAGAGAAGGAAAAAGATATCTTGCTAGGTTCAGATCCAATAGGACCTCATCGGTGGTATATCTTCAGATTTATACTCTTGACATCTGGTGGTAAGTCAGAGTTACCCAACCTTCTCGGTGATCATCTTCAGCATACGGAGCAGTAATGGATCTCTCTTCTTTATCTTCTGTCAGGTTTATTGAAAGGTAAATCCGATTGCGAGAAGCCCAAGGAGCCGGATCAGTGCGACGGTGGCGGTGACGGCGGGAGCCCTGCCACCGCGGTGGCGATCAGCAGCGCCAAGAGCGATGGTGGTAAAGGGAAAGCGCTAGCTAAGTCAGTGGCGGTGGCTGAAAGCGATTCCAAGCGCAATGGCGACGGTTGTGATGACTAGTGTAGTAACTGCAGTATCAAATCAATTATATATAAATATACTATGTTCCGGTTTGAAGGACGCTGTATCTATTGTAAAATGACTGGGTGTTCTCAAAGCGATGAGATCGATGCAGTATCCTAAATAGCGTCTAACTGTTATGGTCGTGATTATCACTTAATATTAAGTGAACATATCACTCGTCTCTTCGCTTAGAAGTACGACGTGCTGCAGTGTATACATCCTAACTAGCGCCTGAATATTATGAGCGTGATTATCACTTAATATTAAGTGTCACATATCAATCATCTCCTCGCTTCGAAAGCAGAACGTGTGCAGTGTAAACATCCTTACTAGCATCTAATTGTTATGGTCGGAATTAACACTTAATATTAAGTGTCATATATCACTCGTCTCTTCGCTTCGAATCACAACGTGCTGCAGTGTAGACATCCTAACTAGCATCTTATTGTTATGGTCGGAATTAACACTTAATATTAAGTGGCACATATCACTCGTCTCTTCGCTTAGAAGCACATATACGTTATGCAATGTAAACATCCCAACTAGCGTTTGATAATTATGGTTACATATTAGAACAGATTATATACACTAAGTTAAGACCACTCTTTGTATGTCCACGCGTGGGCCCACAGATAAAATCTAACTGGGAAGGTCTCCAGGAGACTGATGGTTACGAAGAAACCAATATGCCCTAAGAACAGCTTCCATATACACACCAACACTTTTGAGAGATCTCCAGTCCCAGCAGTGGGAAAAATTATGAGTTGTTTGTACTAAAAAAAAGTCGCTTTGTAATATACCTTTAACTTTACAATGTTATTTTTATTTTATTTCCCAATCCCAGCAGTGGACTCGCATGATAAATATGACAATTCGAAATTTCAGAAACTGCACAATGTGATACGTCCGAAAATATGTGAACTATTAATTTATTCTTTCAATTATAAAAACTTATACACTTACTCCCACAGTCCCAACAGTGGGAATAGGAACAGTAAATTCTTTAACCAAGCGCGATAATAACAAATTAAAATTGCTTATCGATAGTTAATGTAAAACGTGTTTTATTCAAGTCCGATAAAAACAAAATGGCCGTCGTGATAATTATGACAGATTATGGAAAATGCGTCAATCATCATTACTAGGTTTTTCACACGGCGTTACTTATTTATTAGTGTCTCAGTAGGGGGAGATGAGGGATGAGGAAAGGTTTTTGGGTGAAGACGCGGTTATGATCTGTGATCACTTAAACACTGGTGATGGACTTTGTACTCTTGTTTATTCCTTAGAACGTCATCCATAATATACAACTATGCTTTCTTTCTCGCATTTGCTATCTCTCTCGCACTCGCTGATTGTGCGACAAGTACAGTCACACTCTATGCTCGTATTGCTCGCCTAAGCCAGGCAGGGCTTACCTAACTCCTATTCATATTACCATACAACAACGCTTTCCTCCTTGTATTTGCTGTCCCTCTCGCACTCGCTAATCGTGCTACAAGGGCAGTCACACTCTATGCTCGTATTGCTCGCCTAAGCCAGGCAGGGCTTACCTAACTCCTATTCATATTACCATACAACTACGCTTTCTCCTCTTGTTTGCTGTCCCTCTCGCACTCGCTGATCGTGCGACAATAACAGTCACACTATATATATGTACAACAACACTTTCCTCCTCGTATTTGTTGTGTCTCTCGCACTCGCTGATTGTGCGACAAGGACAGTCACACTCTATGCTCGTATTGCTCGCCTAAGCCAGGCAGGGCTTACCTAACTCCTATTCATATTACCATACAACTACGCTTTCTCCTCTTGTTTGCTGTCCCTCTCGCACTCGCTGATCGTGCGACAATAACAGTCGCACTATATATATGTACAACAACACTTTCCTCCTCGTATTTGTTGTCTCTCTCGCACTCGCTAATCGTGCTACAAGGGCAGTCACACTATGCTCGTATTGCTCGCCTAAGCCAGGCAGGGCTTACCTAACTCCTATTCATATTACCATACAACTACGCTTTCCTCCTTGTATTTGCTGTCCCTCTCGCACTCGCTAATCGTGCTACAAGGGCAGTCACACTCTATGCTCGTATTGCTCGCCTAAGCCAGGCAGGGCTTACCTAACTCCTATTTATATTACCATACAACTACGCTTTCTCCTCTTGTTTGCTGTCCCTCTCGCACTCGCTGATCGTGCGACAATAACAGTCGCACTATATATATGTACAACAACACTTTCCTCCTCGTATTTGTTGTCTCTCTCGCACTCGCTAATCGTGCTACAAGGGCAGTCACACTATGCTCGTATTGCTCGCCTAAGCCAGGCAGGGCTTACCTAACTCCTATTCATATTACCATACAACTACGCTTTCCTCCTTGTATTTGCTGTCCCTCTCGCACTCGCTAATTGTGCGATAAGGACAGTCGAACTCTATGCCCGTGTTGCTTCTTTACAACAAGCAAGGTGTACTTCAGTCTTATACTTACTACAGGGCATCATATCACAGGAGCGCTGCGCCGGGTAACTTCCACGTGAGCTCGTCTGTTGGTGCTCCCTCTGGGATGAACAACAGTCAGGCCGGTGCGCCCTGGACGCCGAGGGGCGGCAAATAATGCGGCGGGAAGGATCTCTCCGCCTGTCCCTTTGACTAGCCGAAGGTACAGTGGAGTGGCGCCGAGGGGTTTGGTGTTCCCTAACCCTACGAAAGATCTAGTGTTTACTCCGCTACCGTCACGAATCTCCTAAACCCTATGTACGTGTCGTGAATCATGATTCGCAGCGTCTTAGGGAGCGAGGGTCTTGGCTTAACCGCCCGGAACGCAAGGATGTTAAAAAAAAAACTTAAAAAAACACCCGAATCTCAAACGTTGGCTCGCCGTGAGGAGATGCATGGCTGATGGGAAGTTCAGTCGCTAGCGCTGTCCTCCGTCAGGATACCGGTCGACCTCCTGACGGGTCACGGGAAGGCTTGCCCGGGTAAGAAGGCTCTGCCTTTTTTCATTCTCATGGGAATAATACGGAAAATGCTAAAAAGAGAACTAGTGGTAAATCAAATGATGAGATGGAGAAGACTACTTTTAGGTCGACTGCAAGCATAATCAGACTCGTCAATTGAAGGTTCAGATTTAGGAAGTCAAGAACGTACTAGAGTGGCAGTGTCTTGTACCTAGACAAGTGGATACTATAGTAATAGCGGAAGACCAAATAGAAGCTATGTCACAGGCAGCTTTCGAGAGCCGAAATGCTCTCGGTCTGCCCAGGGTCGACTGTATTGACGACCGCACAGCTGCTTCCTTAAAGAAGCAAATCCTTGACGATGTCGGCATAATCCTTGCTGTTGCAGCAAAGGCGAAGAATCTAAATGGAACTTTTAAAGTTGCATACGCAGCTTCTTCAATCAAAGCTGCGGTGGATGCCTTACACGTTAGAACCGCTTCAGAGGAAACCATCAAACTGCATGCGCATGCTCAATGAAATGGAAAAATTACGGAAAGAACTGAAGGAACTTAGGACAGAGGTGGCGTGTATTGCTCCTCCGTCGTCGATGTCGTCAGGGAGCAATACCGAAGAGTTAGGGAGTGTGTCCCACTCCCGGCATTACTGATGAGATAACTAGCGCTATTATGAGGCAAGTTGGCAACATGCTAAATGCGAGATTTGCGGCACATGAGGACACATTGCTTTCAGAAAAGTGTACTCGTCCTCCACTGTCGACTGATAAGCCTACGGAGGAGGAGAGGTAACCCAAAAAAGCCAAAGCTTTCAACAACTAGCATAATGCTGTCAAAAAAGAGGAGGAAAATTGTGGATAAGAAACAAAGCGAATCGCGTCCTGCGACTACTCCAATCCCAGAACTTATGGAAGAAGGCTGTTCCACAGTAGTACGAAGACAGATAAAAAAAAAAAGTCAAGCAATCCACTACCAACCGCAGCTAATAAAAACAGCATTAAAGTAGATAAAAAGTCTGCTCGTATAAAGTTAAGAGCTCGCTCAGGGGCGATAGTTATTCTAGCACAGGCAGAAGATAAAATAGATCTTTCGAGTTTTAGCATAGACTCACTTCGATATCGTGAGGCAGCAATGGGAGCCCGGATTTTAGAGGTACCAGGTGCTACAAGTGGCGACAAAGCGGACTCACTTGCAAAGAAGCTGCGAGAAGTTTTGTCTGATGATGTAGCGAAAATCTCTAGACTCTTCGATGATTCTGTCAGTACTGAAGAAGTGATTACGGCTATAAGACATACAGGCAAGACATAATTAAGATATGGTGAGATTTGCTGAACTGATGCTGTCGTAGGCTCGGTATGGGTCAGGTGTCCAGTATCAGCTGCAAAAAAGATAGACAAAGAGGGACGGTTCATGATTGGATGGGTTTCAATTAGAGTCCATCTCTTGAATCCTCGTCCTATGCGCTGTTTTAAATACTTAAATAGTAGGCTTGTTCGTGGACAATGCACTGCACTTATGGACTGCAGTAATGAGTATTTCCGTTGCCGGGAATTGGGCCATAAAGCAGCCTGCTCTGTTACACCAAATTGTATGATATGCCCGGAAGCCAATAATCCCACAGATCATCTATTTGGTAGCAAGCTAGGCTGCCCTCCTAAAATAAAAATAGGAAAGTCAGCTGTCATATCTGCCAATTCCGCTGAGCTAATTGATGAGGTCTCTGATACAGTTGCTATTGAAGAGGATTCGAAGATGGTTGTTCAATAGAATGGACTTATGCTGCTGCACAAGATTTACTGTTGCAGAGCCTGGCACAGTGGTTGATAAATGAAGCGTTCGTTGCCGAGCCGTATTTTGTTCCACCTGATGAAAATCGGGAGAGTGACACCGATGGTTTGGTAGCAATTATATCGTCTGGAGTAGTTGATATCCCTCAGCACACAATAATTGCGACAGGAAGAGGATATGTAGCGATACAGCGGAGGAAAATGATCCTTGCTGGGGTATACTTTTCGCCGAATCGTTGCCTCGCTGAATTTGAGATATTTTTAAATGAAATAGCAACTCTTTATATAGTAATATACTATTATAAAACACTATTAAATAATTCGTGACGGCCATTTTCTTTATGATCATCGTTCACGTATATATAGCATGAGACAAAAAAAATTTCGTACAATCCATTCGCTGTTTAAGCAGTAGAACAAATCGAATTAATAATAATAATTTATTCTGTGACGCTGTATCATGTCGAAGATGAATTTGTTTGTCGGTTCCATTGTTCTTATGGTAAGTTATTTCATTTGATTATCATCATCATAGTCAGCACATCGCTCTCTACTACTGATTGAGGATATTCATAAACCACTTCCAGAGTTATCAGCTTCCATCATCACCAGCCGCTAGGCATCGACTACTGGACATAGGCCTCCAATAAAGATCTTCACATTTGTAGGAGTTCATATGGAGGGATATGGGCTATTTCCCACCACACTAGTTGGTGGGAGCCAGAGTCTCGATTGTTGATTAGCAGGGTATATCAGATTTGGGTATCGTGAGTTGTGCGGGAGCCCAGCGTCCCTCAGTTCCTTTGAATTTTTCGGACACCTTC
The DNA here is from genome assembly GCA_029030555.1 of Ornithoptera alexandrae. Taxonomy (NCBI): domain Eukaryota; kingdom Metazoa; phylum Arthropoda; class Insecta; order Lepidoptera; family Papilionidae; genus Ornithoptera; species Ornithoptera alexandrae. Next base: position 234,513 of record JARDVY010000157.1, on the reverse strand, counting down.
AAAGAGGATTCCTTTATTTCCTAAGGTTGATCCTGAAGGGCGAAATTCTTGAAACACGTGCACCTGGTGGACAGCGGAAGAAGTAGTTTGACGTCATAAAATAGTGGACCAGGTTTATATATCATCAGTCTGAAGTTTCACCGACTTCAATTTCAATAGGGCACTTAATGATAATGATGATGAGTTTCTTATGATCATCACTAGGTCTTCAGTCTGCTGCTACAAGTATCAGTTCTAGGATATTAACCAAGACAGTAATATCTTGTTTCGAATTATTGGCAGGTTGGACACTTAGGAAGCTTCCACGGTGATATTTGATTCCATCAGCTCCGTCAGCATCGAGCGATCTATCTCAAATATCCTTTCTTGGTGGGATGCGATAAATGCTTTTGCAAATACTATGTATCACTTAAGATAACTAACACTTAGTACACAAGATTATAAGCCTCGTTAATCTAGTAATATACTCGACTGGGAGACCTAGCCAGTAATATTACTCGATCGCCGAGATCTGCAACATCACATTGCAACGGTTGCAGTGTATTACTTACAAGAGTATAACCAATCAAAACATTAATGGTCAGAGTTGCAATTCTCTTTTCCAGCTCGCCTTCACCGCTTACTGCCCAGTGGAAGGAAACCAAAGTCGGAAGAAGCATGAACAGCGTGAGTACAATATTTTATTCATTCAACGACTGCATGAAAGACGTGAGCGGGGGAGGAGAGCAACAGAGAAAGAGTAAAGAGGAAGGACAATCAATTCTACGCTCCACCGTCCGGCAACTGGCAAGATTATTGCACGGCAAAATTTAACGGTCGCAACGTTCATATATACTGGCAGCGCGACGACGACGCGTGCACTGAGTCGGTTAATACATTACCCCATTTGTTTAATCAAATTTGAACTGTGTGCTCTATAGCATAGAGTCCATTTAAATATGCGTGTTATATAGACGGGTGTACAGCGACGCGACGCGGGAATTATAACGCGGCTCAATTAAACGGTCGCAACGTTCGTGTAGACTGGCAGCGCGACGACGACGCGTGCACTGAGTCGGTTAATACATTACCCCATTTGTTTAATCAAATTTGAACTGTGTGCTCTATAGCATAGAGTCCATTTAAATATGCGTGTTCTATAGACGGGTGTACAGCGACGCGACGCGGGAATTATAACGCGGCTCAATTAAACGGTCGCAACGTTCGTGTAGACTGGCAGCGCGACGACGACGCGTGCACTTAGTCGGTTAATACAGTACCATTTGTTTAATCAAATTTGAACTGTGTGCTCTACAGCATAGAGTCCATTTAAATATGCGTGTTATATAGACGGGTGTACAGCGACGCGACGCGGGAATTATAACGCGGCTCAATTAAACGGTCGCAACGTTCGTATATACCGGCAGCGCGACGACGACGCGTGCACTGAGTCGGTTAATACATTACCCCGTTTGTTTAATCAAATTTTGATCTTTATTGTTTAGTGAACAGAGTTCATTTAAAGCGTTACATAAACCAGTGATCCGTGACGCAACGCGGGAATGTATGATTTACACAATTAACAAGCGAATTTGATCTTTCTGTATTAAGCAATAGAGTTGATTGTGCAATAGCTACGTTGTGTGGAGGAACGTTGCACCGCCCGCTGTGTGCGGGACAGCGATGACGTCACGCCAACCAGTCGCCCTAGTCGACTAACAGATAATGGACGGTCTAGTTTCGACCTAGGTACTTTTATCTACCTTCAGGGTTTACATCGATTTTGTATTTTACATAATTGAGCGACGAGACGAGTGCGACGTTCACCTGATAGTAAGTGATACGCTCGCGCATAACGTGGCGCTAGTTAGGAGTATATACACTACACCAAATTGCGCTTATTACCCCAGTAATTACAGTAGCTACGGCGCCCTTCAAACTGGAACAGTAATGCTTGTACTGCCACTCTTCGATGAGATGGTAACTAAGCGGTGTTCAACAGAGTTCTACCACTACTAGAAGGTTTTAGAGTAGATCTGGAACCTTCTAGAACCCTTTTATCATCAGGGTTGACAACGATTTTGTATTATCAACGATATACTCTGCAATAAGAGAAAGGGAGAGAGAGAGAACTCAACTATAATATGAATGAAACTTGTTATTTACAGCGGACGTCTCTGAAAGGCTCGACGAGTTAGCGAAGGAAATCGGTGAGTACTGAACACAGCCCACAGCTGGGACCGGTGACCATTGCGATCGTGGGCACCGTCACCACGCTGACCGAGTGCGAGTTGGTGTATATCACCAATCCACTGTTCTCCTTCACCGGAAGCCCGAGCGGAAATCGAATCCGTCCCGAGTGGTGCACTGATTTATTCCAAAGACTATATATATAAAAAAAAAGTCTAAAATCATGTAATTTTTTTTTTATTTATATATTTTTTTTTATTATAATGTATTTATTAATAGAAAAAAAGATGGCGTTGGTAAAAGTGAACGAGTCAACTATCAAGTATCGGTGATGACGTCACAGTCTTTGCGATGACGTCATCACGAAGAACGTGCAGTAGTAGTAGTAGTTGTTGTAGTTGTAGCTTTCACTAACCATAACAACTACTCCGCAGCGCGCATCCTGGAGAAGGCGAAAAAGAAGGCGGAGGAGGCTGGTAAGTGTTTTCCAATTGCAGACTGCCTATCAACCCTCGTCCCTAAATAAGGGTTGTAATTAGTCTTAATCTAATTGATTGCAGTAATAAAATTGCTTCTAGAATAATCTATGGATATTGAACTTTCCTTTTTACCGACGTTCATGTGGGGGTTGGGGGTTAATCTTTAAAAGATGTCTCACCATTTGAAAGGGAGTCACAGTCGGGAATTTCTGCTCAAAACGGATATTGTCTCACGACAAACTTTAGAATATCCACCCCAGTTTAAAGGAGACGTATCCTTCCTCCACCCCCTCTTTCGCCCTTCTAGTGTACTACAATTTATTTATTTTTTTAACTTAAACATTTTTTTTCCTAGCTAAGGGTATAGCTGCTAAAGCAAAGGGTAAGTAACACAGAAAGTAAGTTGCAGGATGACTGTAAATTAAAGCTCACTTATTATTCCCACTGTTGGGACTCGCAACGATCACACATGAGCTTCAATATCAATCCACTATATAAGTCAAGAGCGATTTGTAGAATAAAGGAAGACCAGGTCTTTTGTAGCAGCCGGCTTCTTCTTACCTTCGATCTAGTACAAGATATAGGGCTGCCCTAAAAATGCCGTTATCAATGGGGTAGGGATTTATATGGGGGGGATTTGGGTTATTTCCCACCACGCTGTCCCAATGCGGGTTGGCGGGAACCAGAGCCTGGTTTATTGATTACCAGGGTTCACCAAGAGCAGGTAAAGTTGACTTGGCTTCTATAAGTCATATTGTGTGAACCTTTACACCCCATTATCATATTACTTCCGATTCTATTTATAAAGCGGATGTATTAATTTATTTATATATATATATTAATTATGAAAAAAAAAAGCTTTTTTTTTGTTTATTTTGATACTCGGTAAATATTTAAATCTTATTTATCTTCTCATCAGAGGAAATCGCGTCGGCCATACAAACAGTACGAAACGCCCTCGCTGGTTAGTAAACAGTCTTCCTTTTATTGACAGTAGGAACACGGTGATGGTATGAAGGTGGTGGCTTCACTACCATCGAAACACTACAATTAGTGATCATTTTTTGGGTTACGAATGGCTAATCTTAGCAAAGATACACTGGTTAAGACACCCTGCTTCGGGGTGGAAGTCGGTCATGCGCGATTCATACTCACTAACACCCTGTGGTCTGCATCAGTGCATTCGGAGAGGCACCAGGATTTCTTATAGAACACACTGACTCTGTTCACTTTGTGTCAGCACTTTGAAGGGCCAAATCCTCTTAAGCACCATCGCTGAGCCATACGGTATCCCTAATTCGCTTGTTGAGCGATAAGAGTCCCCACCCTTACCCCTCGCGAAACTCCTACACCCTTTCAGTCGCCTTCTACTACAGGCAGGGCTTACCTTACTCCTATTCTTACTAGCCCGAGACTGCAGAGCTGATGATTAGTGACCTAGGAATCCTACCAGAGACCTTTAATTTAGGAGGTAAAGCCACGGACGCAGTCTATAACTCCATCTTCCTATATGGTCATATAATCTTAACCACTGCTGTATATACTAAAAAAGGGGGGGTTTAATATTTAACATGAATTTAGATATAGATATAACCATTAATTTTAATATACCATCATCGGCCGATAGACGTCCACTGCTGGACATAGGCCTTTCCCAAAAGTTCCCACCGTGAGCGGTTTTATATATTTAGCCCGTTTCCCACTACGCTGCTCCAATGCGAGTTGGTAGCAGCCAGCGCCTCGTTTGTTGATTAGCAGGCTCCACCACGAGCTGGTCAGGTTGGCTTGGACCCAGTGAGTGGTTCCGCTGGAACGCTTAAACCCCTTTAATATGTTAATAAAATTAAATTCTCCATGATTGCAGCTGCTGAAAAATTAACCGACAAAATTGAGAAAGCCTTGAAAGGTAACGACGTTTTGCGATAAGCTTCCGACTGATGTGGAGATGATTGGCCGATGCCCACGCCCAGCTGTGGGCGGGTATCGACTGATGATTACCATGTTGATCATAATCTTCACTTAAGTAATAAAGAGGTACTAATTAAACAGATATATGGAAGGATACACTACTATTGTAGCAGAAGCGTAGCAAATGTCTACGCCGCATCTACGGTATCTGTTTCGTAGCACTTGCTACCAACTATGAGACGAGCGGGACGTTCACCTGATGGTAAGTGATACGCCCGCTCTCAACAACGTGACTTGAGTCAGGAATGATATACACTGCACCATAAGACATAAGATGTTAAATCTTGTTACCTGAAGTAATGTTACTAGCTACAGCGCCCTTAAAACCGGAATACAGTAATGTTTACACAGTATTGTTTATCGGCTACAATAGGCTCTGTGGTATCTACCTAGACGGTCTCTGGCAACGGAGACTCTACCACCAGTTAAATCTCCTAATCAAGTATATACTCACAATAGAATCTTCTAGAAGATTCTTTAATAAATCTAATCAAACTTCTATGATTCCAGAAATCGCCAAGAAGATTGATAATATTCTCGACAAGATCTCCGAGAAGCCGTAGAGATGTATAGAGTTACGATTTTAACGATTATTAAATAAAATGTAATGAGGACATGAGTTTTTTTTTTAACCTAAAATAGACAAACGACAGATGAATAAATATATTATTTAAAATTTGTAGGAACATTCATCATCATCATCATCATCATCATCACGTCAACGGATTGCCAAATAATAAGTTATAAGTTAAAGAGCCGATTTAAAATATTTACGCTATAAATAAATTTACATCATCCTACAGTTATAGAAATCATCATCATTATATAGATGAAGACTCCATCATTATACATATAAAGAAATCATCATCATTATACAGATGAAGACACCATAATTATACAAATGAAGAAATCTTAATTTTTATATATACATGAAGACACTAACATTGTATAATACATATGAAGAAATCATCATCATTATATAGATGAAGACTCCATCATTATACATATAAAGAAATCATCATCATTATACAGATGAAGACTCCATCATTATACATATAAAGAAATCATCATCATTATGCAGATGAAGGTACCATCATTATACATATAAAGAAATCATCATCATTATGCAGATGAAGGCACCATCATTATACATATAAAGAAATCATCATCATTATGCAGATGAAGGCACCATCATTATACATATAAAGAAATCATAATCATTATGCAGATGAAGACTCCATCATTATACATATAAAGAAATCATCATCATTATGCAGATGAAGGCACCATCATTATACATATAAAGAAATCATAATCATTATGCAGATGAAGACTCCATCATTATACATATAAAGAAATCATCATCATTATGCAGATGAAGGCACCATCATTATACATATAAAGAAATCATCATCATTATGCAGATGAAGGCACCATCATTATACATATAAAGAAATCATCATCATTATGCAGATGAAGACTCCATCATTATACATATAAAGAAATCATCATCATTATGCAGATGATGAATTCATCATAATTCAGTTGGATAAATGATCATCATCATCCAGGTGAATAAATCACAATAATCATACAGATGGAGAAATCATCATCATTATGCAGATAAAGAAGACTCCATCATTATACATATAAAGAAATCATCATCATTATGCAGATGAAGACACCATCATTATACATATAAAGAAATCATCATCATTATGCAGATGAAGACTCCATCATTATACATATAAAGAAATCATCATCATTATGCAGATGATGAATTCATCATAATTCAGTTGGATAAATGATCATCATCATCCAGGTGAATAAATCACAATAATCATACAGATGGAGAAATCATCATCACACAAATAAGTACCCTCACTATTTCCTACATTCAATAACTTCGACATATCGAGTGCAGCAAGCGGCCGATGGCGGTGAAGATCTGTGAAATCATCACCACCATCACCATCATCTGTATTCCATAGACATATATACATTTAGAGAAGAATTTCCTTATTATTGGTGATAAAAATCTCCGACACGTTTGCAGCTTGTTCGTAGACAATATTCTTTTTTTTTTCACGACAAACGCTTTACTCGCCTTTTCCTAAACCCACTGACATGAAGTTCCGCAGTGTTACCAACATTAACAAATTATATTTTTTAAAAAAAAAAAAAGTGATGTAAATTTCATTTCGAAAATCACCACGCTAGGATATACACACTACGAGATACAACAATATGATGATACACATCTACTTAAAAAATATTTTTTTTATTTAAAAACGCGATGAGACTAGCGATGCGATCACTTGATATTGAGTGATACGCCTGTCAATAACGTGGCGGTAGTTATGTCGATATACACAGCACCGTATTGCGTTATAAGGTATCGAGTCCTGATACCTCGGTAATATCACTAGCTACAGCGCCCTTCAAACCGTAACACAGTAATGCTTGCAAACTACTGTTTGATCGCTGCGGTGGTACCTAGACGGTCGCCGGCAATAGAGACACTACCACCAGTGATAGCTATAGGTCCTTCAAACCGGATCACAGCAATGTCTGCACAGTACTGTGTGTCGGCTGCAATAGGCGCTGCGGTGGTACCTAGACGGTCTCCGGCAACAGAGACACTACCACCAGTGATAGCTATAGGTCCTTCAAACCGGATCACAGCAATGTCTGCACAGTACTGTGTGCCGGCTGCAATAGGCGCTGCGGTGGTACCTAGACGGTCTCCAGCAACAGTGACACTACCACCAGTGATAGCTATAGGCCCTTCAAACCGGATCACAGCAATGTCTGCACAGTACTGTGTGTCGGCTGCAATAGGCGCTGCGGTGGTACCTAGATGGTCTCCAGCAACAGTGACACTACCACCAGTGATAGCTATAGGCCCTTCAAACCGGATCACAGCAATGTCTGCACAGTACTGTGTGTCGGCTGCAATAGGCGCTGCGGTGGTACCTAGACGGTCTCCGGCAACAGAGACACTACCACCAGTGATAGCTATAGGCCCTTCAAACCGGATCACAGCAATGTCCGCACAGTACTGTGTGTCGGCTGCAATAGGCGCTGCGGTGGTACCTAGACGGTCTCCGGCAACAGAGACACTACCACCAGTGATAGCTATAGGCCCTTCAAACCGGATCACAGCAATGTCCGCACAGTACTGTGTGTCGGCTGCAATAGGCGCTGCGGTGGTACCTAGACGGTCTCCGGCAACAGTGACACTACCACCAGTGATAGCTATAGGTCCTTCAAACCGGATCACAGCAATGTCCGCACAGTACTGTGTGTCGGCTGCAATAGGCGCTGCGGTGGTACCTAGACGGTCTCCGGCAACAGAGACACTACCACCAGTGATAGCTATAGGCCCTTCAAACCGGATCACAGCAATGTCCGCACAGTACTGTGTGTCGGCTGCAATAGGCGCTGCGGTGGTACCTAGACGGTCTCCAGCAACAGTGACACTACCACCAGTGATAGCTATAGGTCCTTCAAACCGGATCACAGCAATGTCCGCACAGTACTGTGTGTCGGCTGCAATAGGCGCTGCGGTGGTACCTAGACGGTCTCCGGCAACAGAGACACTACCACCAGTGATAGCTATAGGTCCTTCAAACCGGATCACAGCAATGTCCGCACAGTACTGTGTGTCGGCTGCAATAGGCGCTGCGGTGGTACCTAGACGGTCTCCGGCAACAGAGACACTACCACCAGTGATAGCTATAGGCCCTTCAAACCGGATCACAGCAATGTCCGCACAGTACTGTGTGTCGGCTGCAATAGGCGCTGCGGTGGTACCTAGACGGTCTCCAGCAACAGTGACACTACCACCAGTGATAGCTATAGGTCCTTCAAACCGGATCACAGCAATGTCTGCACAGTACTGTGTGTCGGCTGCAATAGGCGCTGCGGTGGTACCTAGACGGTCTCCGGCAACAGAGACACTACCACCAGTGATAGCTATAGGCCCTTCAAACCGGATCACAGCAATGTCTGCACAGTACTGTGTGTCGGCTGCAATAGGCGCTGCGGTGGTACCTAGACGGTCTCCGGCAACAGAGACACTACCACCAGTGATAGCTATAGGTCCTTCAAACCGGATCACAGCAATGTCCGCACAGTACTGTGTGTCGGCTGCAATAGGCGCTGCGGTGGTACCTAGACGGTCTCCGGCAACAGAGACACTACCACCAGTGATAGCTATAGGCCCTTCAAACCGGATCACAGCAATGTCCGCACAGTACTGTGTGTCGGCTGCAATAGGCGCTGCGGTGGTACCTAGACGGTCTCCGGCAACAGAGACACTACCACCAGTGATAGCTATAGGTCCTTCAAACCGGATCACAGCAATGTCCGCACAGTACTGTGTGTCGGCTGCAATAGGCGCTGCGGTGGTACCTAGACGGTCTCCGGCAACAGAGACACTACCACCAGTGATAGCTATAGGTCCTTCAAACCGGATCACAGCAATGTCTGCACAGTACTGTGTGTCGGCTGCAATAGGCGCTGCGGTGGTACCTAGACGGTCTCCGGCAACAGAGACACTACCACCAGTGATAGCTATAGGTCCTTCAAACCGGATCACAGCAATGTCCGCACAGTACTGTGTGTCGGCTGCAATAGGCGCTGCGGTGGTACCTAGACGGTCTCCGGCAACAGAGACACTACCACCAGTGATAGCTATAGGTCCTTCAAACCGGATCACAGCAATGTCCGTACAGTACTGTGTCGGCTGCAATAGGCGCTGCGGTGGTACCTAGACGGTCTCCGGCAACAGAGACACTACCACCAGTGATAGCTATAGGTCCTACAAACCGGATCACAGCAATGTCCGCACAGTACTGTGTGTCGGCTGCAATAGGCGCTGCGGTGGTACCTAGACTGTCCCCGGCAATAGAGACACTACCACCAGTGATAGCTATAGGTCCTTCAAACCGGATCACAGCAATGTCCGCACAGTACTGTGTGTCGGCTGCAATAGGCGCTGCGGTGGTACCTAGACGGTCTCAGGCAACAGAGACACTACCACCAATGATAGCTATAGGTCCTTCAAACCGGATCACAGTAATGTCCGCACAGTACTGTATGCCGGCTGCAATAGGCGCTGCGGTGGTACCTAGACGGTCTCCGGCAACAGAGACTACCACCAGTGATAGCTATAGGTCCTTCAAACCGGATCACAGCAATGTCTGCACAGTACTGTGTGTCGGCTGCAATAGGCGCTGCGATGGTACCTAGACGGTCTCCGGCAATAGAGACTACCACCAGTGATAGCTATAGGTCCTTCAAACCGGATCACAGCAATGTCTGCACAGTACTGTGTGTCGGCTGCAATAGGCGCTGCGGTGGTACCTAGACGGTCTCCGGCAACAGAGACACTACCACCAGTGATAGCTATAGGTCCTTCAAACCGGATCACAGCAATGTCTGCACAGTACTGTGTGTCGGCTGCAATAGGCGCTGCGGTGGTACCTAGACGGTCTCCGGCAACAGAGACACTACCACCAGTGATAGCTATAGGTCCTTCAAACCGGATCACAGCAATGTCCGCACAGTACTGTGTGTCGGCTGCAACAGGCGCTGCGGTGGTACCTAGACGGTCTCCGGCAACAGAGACACTACCACCAGTGATAGCTATAGGTCCTTCAAACCGGATCACAGCAATGTCCGCACAGTACTGTGTGTCGGCTGCAACAGGCGCTGCGGTGGTACCTAGACGGTCTCCGGCAACAGAGACACTACCACCAGTGATAGCTATAGGTCCTTCAAACCGGATCACAGCAATGTCCGCACAGTACTGTGTGTCGGCTGCAACAGGCGCTGCGGTGGTACCTAGACGGTCTCCGGCAACAGAGACACTACCTCCAGTGATAGCTATAGGTCCTTCAAACCGGATCACAGCAACGTCCGCACAGTACTGTTTGTCGGCTGCAATAGGCACTGCGGTGGTACCTAGACGGTCTCCGGCAACAGAGACACTACCTCCAGTGATAGCTATAGGTCCTTCAAACCGGATCACAGCAACGTCCGCACAGTACTGTTTGTCGGCTGCAATAAGCGCTGCGGTGGTACCTAGACGGTCTCCGGCAACAGAGACACTACCACCAGTTAAATAGCCAGTAGGTCTTCGAGCCACGTGTCCGAGGGTTGTCAGGTCCAAGAACATTCTGGTCTCTTGTCCAAGATGGAAGAGTTCCACGAGGATTTAACCGAGGGTAGACAGATAAATTTATAAAAATTAGTAATCTAGATCTAGTAGTCTTGATGGTGACCATATCAGCTAGACATCTACTATTAAATGTAGATGTTACAAATCCACGGACTGTTGCCATGCTCACCATGCCCGGCCTGAAGATTGGCAGCCATGATGTGCTGGTGAAGGTCTCAAAGCAGCTGCCATTCCAAGATCCGTTTCCTCTTTCTCCGATTTTAACTAACGTTGAAGTGTGAACGTTCTAACCCACAACCATACGACGGGAATGATTTCAATACTTCGGTTCCAAGGACTCTGTAGCTAGTGTAATTATTGTGGTAACGAGATCTAACATTTTATGTGGCGTCGAGTACAATGGTGCAGTTTATACCATCCTGACTAGCAACATGCTATGAGCGTGCGTATCACTTACCACCAAGTAACGTCCCGCCGTTTAGTTGAATAAAAAAAACTTTTATTTATTAAAGCAGTCTCTGACGACAAGCGCAATGACGCAGTGTATACCATCCTAACTAGCGCCATATTATAGGCATGCGTGTCACTTACCATTAGGTGAACGTCCCGTTCGTCTCGTTGCTTAATAGATTAAAAAAAAGGTTTTATTTATTTAAGCATTCTCTGATGACGTGTGCAATGGCGCAGTATATATCATCCTCACCAGCGCTAAGTTATGGGTAGGCGTATTACTTACCATCATGCGAACGTTCTGCCGCTTAATTGAATAAAAAAAAAACTTTTATTTATTAAAGCAGTTCCTGACGACGAGCTCAATGGCGCAGTACATATTATCCTAACCAGCGCCATGTTATGAGCAAGCGTATTACTTACCATCAGGTGAACGTCCCGCTCGTCTCGTTGCTTGTATACAAAAAAAGGTCTCCACCAGCTCCATTCATTTTCTATAATAATTTAGCCGCCGGTATTCTAAACTCAAAATGGCACGTGTAAATTTTATCGTTTTAAATTATTAATAATATGTTTCTTTTTTTATTACTTTTTTAATTATAAATAATTAAAATTTACACGAAAAAGGAATAAATACTAAATTGATAATATTTACGATACTATTAATAATTATATTGATATATATATAAAGAAGATATATTTCTCATACGAAAACATTCGCTTAGTCAAACAGGAAGTTCCGGTGTCTCCATTACAGCTGATTTTAAAATAACAAAATGTCGAAGACTATCCTGCTTTCCGGTTCCGCCATCTTAATGGTAATTTTTATTTATTTATTTTACAAGGCGATGCGACGACTTTCACTTGTTGTTAAGTGATGCGACAACATATTGCGCTCGTCGCTATAGACATACGTTGAGTTTCGTTACCTCAGTGATTATATTAGCTACAGCGCCCTTCAAACCGGATTACAGTAATGTTTGCACAGTACTGTTTCTCGGCTGCAATAGTCGCTGCGGTGGTACCTAGACGCTCTCCGGCAACAGAGACACTATGACCAGTAATAGCTATGGTCCTTCAAACCGGATCACAGTAATGTTTGCTCACTACTGTTTTATCGCTGCGGTGGTACGTAGACAGTCTCCGGCAACAGAGACGCCACCACCAGTACATTAATATAGTAAAAACAAACAGCTTTTGATACTTTATATTAGTATAAATACTCGATATGATATAATATGTTCCATTAACTAATATTTTGTCTGCTTTGGCTTTTTACCGAAACGGCTGAACCGATTCCTGCGGGACTTTCACAGGTCGGTAGCTGATGATATGAGGTTTAACATAGGAGTTCTGCCAAAAAAGATTGAAGCTCAGGTCCTGCAGCAACGAAGGTCCCAGTTGGGTACTATGAAGGTGTATTTAGAAATTGGAGGTGAAGAAAAAACTTTTTTTTTTTACTTTCAGATGGCGGTTGCTTTCTACGTTCCAATAGAAGGTGCAGCTCGTGGACCTCATAAGAAGCCGGAGCCTGGTGAGCAATTTTTTTTTAAAAAAGCGACGAGACGAGCAGAGCTTTCACCTGATAATAAGTGAAACGCATATCCGTAACAACATGGCGCTGGTATATACACTGCACCACATTGCGCTCGTCGTCTGACACATGAGACATCTAAACTCCTTACTCCAATATTTACACTGGCTACAACGCCCTTCAAACCTGAACTCAGTAATGTCCGCACAGTACTGTTTAGTGGCAGAAGTAGGAGCTACGGTGTGACCCACCTAGACGGTGTCTAACAGGGGCCACAGATAAAACTACTAACTACTGTGTTCCGGATTGAAGGGCGTTGTAGCTATTGAAATTACTGAGGTAACGAGATTGGATGCGTAACGTATTAGGCGAGAGGCGCAATGCGGTGCAGTCTATAACATCCTAACCTGCGCCATGTTATCTGCAGGCGTATCACTTGAGTAAAAAAATAATACTAGTATCGAAGCAGTCTGGTATACAGTTTTGTTATTCATCATCATCACCATCGTCATCATCATCATCATCATCACCATCATGATCATCATCACCATTAGTATTGCCATTACTAGATAGATATTATTAACAATTTTTTTTTTCAGTAAACGTTACTGAAATCCTCGAGAACTTATACAAAGAAATAAGTAAGTATATTTTATTTCATTAAGCGACGATACGAGCGGGACGTTCACCTGGCGGTAAGTGATACGCCCGCCCGTAACACGACACTAGTTAGGATGGCATACATTACACCGTATTGCGCTCGTCGCATTGAAACATAAGATTTTAAGGCTTATTACCGCAGTAACTACATTGGCCTCGGCGTCCTTCAAACCGGATCACGATAACGTCTGCACAGTACTGTGTGCCGGCTGCAATAGGCGCTGCGGTGGTACCTAGACGGTCTCCGGCAACAGAGACACTACCACCAGTGATAGCTATAGGTCCTTCAAACCGGATCACAGCAATGTCCGCACAGTACTGTGTGTCGGCTGCAATAGGCGCTGCGGTGGTACCTAGACGGTCTCCGGCAACAGAGACACTACCACCAGTGGTAGCTATAGGTCCTTCAAACCGGATCACAGCAATGTCCGCACAGTACTGTGTGTCGGCTGCAATAAGCGCTGCGGTGGTACCTAGACGGTCTCCGCCAACAGAGACACTACCACCAGTGATAGCTATAGGTCCTTCAAACCGGATCACAGCAATGTCCGCACAGTACTGTGTGTCGGCTGCAATAAGCGCTGCGGTGGTACCTATACGGTCTCCGGCAACAGAGACACTACCACCAGTGGTAGCTATAGGTCCTTCAAACCGGATCACAGCAATGTCCGCACAGTACTGTGTGTCGGCTGCAATAGGCGCTGCGGTGGTACCTAGACGGTCTCCGGCAACAGAGACACTACCACCAGTGATAGCTATAGGTCCTTCAAACCGGATCACAGCAATGTCCGCACAGTACTGTGTGTCGGCTGCAATAGGCGCTGCGGTGGTACCTAGACGGTCTCCGGCAACAGAGACACTACCACCAGTGGTAGCTATAGGTCCTTCAAACCGGATCACAGCAATGTCCGCACAGTACTGTGTGTCGGCTGCAATAGGCGCTGCGGCGGTACCTAGACGGTCTCCGGCAACAGAGACACTACCACCAGTGATAGCTATAGGTCCTTCAAACCGGATCACAGCAATGTCTGCACAGTACTGTGTGTCGGCTGCAATAGGCGCTGCGGTGGTACCTAGACGGTCTCCGGCAACAGAGACACTACCACCAGTGATAGCTATAGGTCCTTCAAACCGGATCACAGCAATGTCCGCACAGTACTGTGTGTCGGCTGCAATAAGCGCTGCGGTGTTACCTAGACGGTCTCCGACAGCAGAGACACTACCACCAGTGATAGCTATAGGTCCTTCAAACCGGATCACAGCAATGTCCGCACAGTACTGTGTGTCGGCTGCAATAGGCGCTGCGGTGGTACCTAGACGGTCTCCGGCAACAGAGACACTACCACCAGTGATAGCTATAGCTCCTTCAAACCGGATCACAGCAATGTCCGCACAGTACTGTGTGTCGGCTGCAATAGGCGCTGCGGTGGTACCTAGACGGTCTCCGGCAACAGAAACACTACCACCAGTGATAGCTATAGGTCCTTCAAACCGGATCACAGCAATGTCCGCACAGTACTGTGTGTCGGCTGCAATAGGCGCTGCGGTGGTACCTAGACGGTCTCCGGCAACAGAGACACTACCGCCAGTGATAGCTATAGGTCCTTCAAACCGGATCACAGCAATGTCCGCACAGTACTGTGTGTCGGCTGCAATAGGCGCTGCGGTGGTACCTAGACGGTCTCCGGCAACAGAGACACTACCACCAGTGATAGCTATAGGTCCTTCAAACCGGATCACAGCTATGTCCGCACAGTACTGTGTGTCGGCTGCAATAGGCGCTGCGGTGATACCTAGACGGTCTCCGGCAACAGAGACACTACCACCAGTGATAGCTATAGGTCCTTCAAACCGGATCACAGCAATGTCCGCACAGTACTGTGTGTCGGCTGCAATAGGCGCTGCGGTGGTACCTAGACGGTCTCCGGCAACAGAGACACTACCGCCAGTGATAGCTATAGGTCCTTCAAACCGGATCACAGCAATGTCCGCACAGTACTGTGTGTCGGCTGCAATAGGCGCTGCGGTGGTACCTAGACGGTCTCCGGCAACAGAGACACTACCACCAGTGATAGCTATAGGTCCTTCAAACCGGATCACAGCTATGTCCGCACAGTACTGTGTGTCGGCTGCAATAGGCGCTGCGGTGATACCTAGACGGTCTCCGGCAACAGAGACACTACCACCAGTGATAGCTATAGGTCCTTCAAACCGGATCACAGCAATGTCCGCACAGTACTGTGTGTCGGCTGCAATAGGCGCTGCGGTGATACCTAGACGGTCTCCGGCAACAGAGACACTACCACCAGTGATAGCTATAGGTCCTTCAAACCGGATCACAGCAATGTCCGCACAGTACTGTGTGTCGGCTGCAATAGGCGCTGCGGTGATACCTAGACGGTCTCCGGCAACAGAGACACTACCACCAGTGATAGCTATTGGTCCTTCAAACCGGATCACAGCAATGTCCGCACAGTACTGTGTGTCGGCTGCAATAGGCGCTGCGGTGGTACCTAGACGGTCTCCGGCAACAGAGACACTACCACCAGTGATAGCTATAGGTCCTTCAAACCGGATCACAGCAATGTCCGCACAGTACTGTGTGTCGGCTGCAATAGGCGCTGCGGTGGTACCTAGACGGTCTCCGGCAACAGAGACACTACCACCAGTGATAGCTATAGGTCCTTCAAACCGGATCACAGCAATGTCCGCACAGTACTGTGTGTCGGCTGCAATAGGCGCTGCGGTGGTACCTAGACGGTCTCCGGTAACAGAGACACTACCACCAGTGATAGCTATAGGTCCTTCAAACCGGATCACAGCAATGTCCGCACAGTACTGTGTGTCGGCTGCAATAGGCGCTGCGGTGATACCTAGACGGTCTCCGGCAACAGAGACACTACCACCAGTGATAGCTATAGGTCCTTCAAACCGGATCACAGCAATGTCCGCACAGTACTGTGTGTCGGCTGCAATAGGCGCTGCGGTGATACCTAGACGGTCTCCGGCAACAGAGACACTACCACCAGTGATAGCTATAGGTCCTTCAAACCGGATCACAGCAATGTCCGCACAGTACTGTGTGTCGGCTGCAATAGGCGCTGCGGTGGTACCTAGACGGTCTCCGGCAACAGAGACACTACCACCAGTGATAGCTATAGGTCCTTCAAACCGGATCACAGCAATGTCCGCACAGTACTGTGTGTCGGCTGCAATAGGCGCTGCGGTGGTACCTAGACGGTCTCCGGCAACAGAGACACTACCACCAGTGATAGCTATAGGTCCTTCAAACCGGATCACAGCAATGTCCGCACAGTACTGTGTGTCGGCTGCAATAGGCGCTGCGGTGGTACCTAGACGGTCTCCGGTAACAGAGACACTACCACCAGTGATAGCTATAGGTCCTTCAAACCGGATCACAGCAATGTCCGCACAGTACTGTGTGTCGGCTGCAATAGGCGCTGCGGTGGTACCTAGACGGTCTCCGGTAACAGAGACACTACCACCAGTGATAGCTATAGGTCCTTCAAACCGGATCACAGCAATGTCCGCACAGTACTGTGTGTCGGCTGCAATAGGCGCTGCGGTGGTACCTAGACGGTCTCCGGTAACAGAGACACTACCACCAGTGATAGCTATAGGTCCTTCAAACCGGATCACAGCAATGTCCGCACAGTACTGTGTGTCGGCTGCAATAGGCGCTGCGGTGGTACCTAGACGGTCTCCGGCAACAGAGACACTACCACCAGTGATAGCTATAGGTCCTTCAAACCGGATCACAGCAATGTCCGCACAGTACTGTGTGTCGGCTGCAATAAGCGCTGCGGCGGTACCTAGACGGTCTCCGGTAACAGAGACCTATTCCATATCAGTCAGTCAGTGGTAGTTATTAGATACTGTAGTATACTTCTAAGGAATATATTTACTTAATATACCTGATCTGTCAGGGTCTGCTGCTGGAGACAGAACTCACTGAACTGACCTTCCAGTTGCTGGTAGATGAGGAACATCATCTTCAGCGGTGGACGCTGTTTAGTAATAATGTATTTAATTAACATATTTCCTATTACAGCCAAAATCCTTGAGGAAGCTGAGGAGAAAGCTGAGAAAACAGGTAAAAATACTTGATACTAGGTAATATTTCTATTAGTGCCAAAACTATCTTAAAGCGTATCTAATAAATACAGACAACGATAAATCTCGACAAATTATTAGGTTTTTTTTAGATATTTTTGAGAGGAAAATTAATACTTGTTACTATAACCTAGTATCACAAATACCTAATATCTTTTGCTATATTATGTTTCAGCTAAATCCATCGCCGCTAAAGCAGTAGGTAAGTAACAGGTTGCAGACCGCCTTTATTAAATTTCTGTGTTATTTTCACTCGATTTTAGTGATACGCCAGCACATAACGTGATGCTAGTTAGGATGATATATACTGCAGAATATTGCGATCATCGCTTAAGACATATGTCAAGCCTCGTTACCGCAGTAATTACACTAGCTACAGCGCCGGAACACAATAACAGTTGTCACACTACTGTTTGTCGCTGCGGTAGTACGTATACGGTCTCCGGCAACAGAGACCTACCAATCAAATACTTACAAATAGTATACTTGATGTTCCCACCGCTGGGACTCGAAGCCTCATAACAGGTAGAGAGTCCAGGCTTGATTTATTGCGCTGGTCAAGTGCGGGTTAGCGGATATCAGCGCCTATTTCATCACCGGAACCCAAACTCGGCGCCAATCGATAATCCAAGATGGCGGACGTTATATGTCAAAGTCTAATGTGCTATTTGTTAAACAGAGGAAGCAAAAGTCGTTGTGAATGACGCCAGGAATGTTCTATCAGGTATGTACTGCCTCCACTTTTAGTATCATCATCATCATCATCATCATAAGATAGAAGTCCACAGCTGGACAGCATCCCAGAAAAATCACCACGACAATATTTATTAACAGTGGTGTCTCTGTTGCTGTCTAAGTACCACCGCAGCGATCAAACAGTACTGTGCAAACATTACTGTGTTCCGGTTTGAAGGGTGCTGTAACTAGTGTAATAGCTGTGACAAATGATCATTCGTTATATATACTACATAGATAGTCACGGGTTATAGTGTAAGTATCCTATGTTGCATTCTAATATTATTCACGGCGTTATTTATTTTTTAATACTACCAACATTATATGCTCGTGGGACATTTGTTGAGTCTCGTTACCGGAGTAATTTCGCTAGCTAGAGCAACCTTCACAACACAGTAATGTATGATAACTCTACTGTTTGTGGTACCTACCTACACGGTCTCTAGCAACAGAGATCTACCACCAGTGATATCAATTAGTCCTTCAAACCGGATCACAGTAATGGTCGTCGACTGCGATAGACTTTGCGGTGATACCTACATAGTCAGTCTCCGGCAACAGACCTACCTTCAGCTATTGGTCCTTCAAACCGGATCACAGTAACGGCTGTCGGCTGCAATAGGCGCTAGGGTGGTATCTACCTATACGGTATCCGGCAACAGAGACCTACCATCAATGATAGTCATTGGTCCTTCAAACCGGATCACAGTAATATCGTCAGTCTCCGGCAATAGAGACCTACCACCAGTTAAATACTTCTAGTAGGTCTTCCTTCCATGTATCCGAGGGTTGGCTGTCAGCTTCTAAAATACTCTGGTCTCTTGTACAATGTGGAAGGAAGAGTTCCACGGGGATTTTAACTGACGGTAGAAAGAGAAAAGACGGTGAATACCGGCCACCGAGCGCACCGCTTCAAATTGGAAACGGGGAACTCCCGCGATACATACAACTAATATTTGTATTTATATTTACAGCCGCTACTAAAATCAGCAGCAAGCTGGAGAAGTTCTTCGAAGGTTTGTTCTTTTATAATTGTACTGGCTGGTGGTCTGGAACAATAGGATCGAGGTAGACCCTGCCTGTCGTAGAAGGCGACTAAAAGGGTTCCCCAGGTTCGTGGGCTTTCAACGTGCGGGGTAGTCCACTGCCCACTAAGCGAGCCCGGGGTGAACGACAAGCAATAGGTTGTCTCATGCTTGTCGCAAAATCCCCTTATAACCTCATCATCCCCTCCAGAAGCAGGGTATCTTCTTTGATACCTTCTTTAGAAGAAACGGCCTCTCTCCAAAAAAAAAAAAATATACCACTGTTTGAAATTACCACACATTTTTCTTCATTTAAGCGACCCATACCGAGATGGACGGTTACCAGATAGTAAGTGATACGTCCGCCTGCTAATTAAGATGGTGTACATTTCACCACATTTCGGTCACGACACATGTTAGGACTCGTTACCCGTTTTCAGTAATTTAACTAACGCCCTTCAAACCGGAACAAAGTAATGTTTGCACAGCCGATTCTCGCTGCGGCAGAGACACTACAATTAAATTTCATCTCATCGGACGGCTAGCGCTACTTTATTGCAAGCGTATGACTTACCACCAGGTGATGGTCACCTGTCACGCTGTCAGTTCTTATCACCTCTCCTCACTAATATATATTTTGCTGTTCCAGATCTAGCCAAGAAGATCGAGGAGATCGCCAAGCAAATCACCGGCCAGAACTAGAGCTGTGATAAACCTAAATGTTGTCTGAATAAAATATCATCAACGATAAAAGTGTACTTTTTTTTACTAGCTTTACCATCTACCATCATCGTCTCCATCATTGACAGCTGTTAGATGTCCACAGCTGGACGTTGGAAATCCCAATCACCAACATCGGCTGGTCCGTTGAAATCTGGACGCTATATATAGCTGACGTTACTCTTTAATAACCTACTTTATTGGTACACATGAACAATCACATCATCATCATCATCGTCGTCCTCATCCTCCATCGCATTTGTATCACTATCTTTACTGTCATCAACATCAGCATCATTATCACCATCTTCATTGCATTTGTTACCATTATCTTTATTGTCATTACCAACAACAGCATCATTACCACCATCTTCATCGTATTTGTTATCATTACCTTTATTGTAATTACCAACAACAGCATCATTACCACCATCTTCATCGTATTTGTTATCATTACCTTTATTGTAATTACCAACAACAGCATCATTACCACCATCTTCATCGTATTTGTTATCATTACCTTTATTGTAATTACCAACAACAGCATCATTACCACCATCTTCATCGTATTTGTTATCATTATCTTTATTGTAATTACCAACAACAGCATCATTACCACCATCTTCATCGTATTTGTTATCATTACCTTTATTGTAATTACCAACAACAGCATCATTACCACCATCTTCATCGTATTTGTTATCATTATCTTTATTGTAATTACCAACAACAGCATTATTACCACCATCTTCATCGTATTTGTTATCATTACCTTTATTGTAATTACCAACAACAGCATCATTACCACCATCTTCATCGTATTTGTTATCATTATCTTTATTGTCATTACCAACAACAGCATCGTTATCACCATCTTCATTGCATTTGTTACCATTATCTTTATTGTCATCACCAACAACAGCATCGTTATCACCATCTTCATTGCATTTGTTACCATTATCTTTATTGTCATTACCAACAACAGCATCATTACCACCATCTTCATCGTATTTGTTATCATTATCTTTATTATCATCATCAACATCAGCATCGTTATCACCATCTTCATCGTATTTGTTATCATTATCTTTATTATCATCATCAACATCAGCATCGTTATCACCATCTTCATCGTATTTGTTATCATTATCTTTATTATCATCATCAACATCAGCATCGTTATCACCATCTTCATCGTATTTGTTATCATTATCTTTATTATCATCATCAACATCAGCATCGTTATCACCATCTTCATCGTATTTGTTATCATTATCTTTATTATCATCATCAACATCAGCATCGTTATCACCATCTTCATCGTATTTGTTATCATTATCTTTATTATCATCGTTCTCATCTTCAGCATTCTCATAATTTTTACTGGTGCAAGGTCTCTGTCGACCGAGACCGTTTAGGTAGATACCACCGCAGCGTCTATTGCAGCCGAAAAAGTTCTGGTTTCCGGTTTGAGGGACGCTATAGGTAGCCTAATTATTGGGGTAATGAGGCGTAACATCGTATCTGCAGTGTATATCACCCTAACTAGCGCCACGTTGTTATGGACGGGCGTATCACTTACCATCAGGTGAACGTCCCGCTCGTCTTTCCTCAACGTCTATACTTGACGAGGTTGTTTGTAATAAATAAAACATTGTTTTTTTTACATATACATATATATATATATATATTAATTTACTCGATACAAATTTGATACAAAATATTTTATTAGAATATTTCATATAGTACAGTAACAGGCGAACAGTATATATACAGGATGATGCGAATATACGTATAAGAGAATATGGTGTGTAGTATAAATCATTGATCCGACAGCAAAAGTTTTGAAACTTATTACCTGTGTTATTTTTGCGCCACCCTATATGTTAACCATGGACCACCGAAGTTGGAGAATGTCCACTTCCATCAGTGAATGTCAACAGATACACCAGATGTGTCGGTGAAAGATCGAATATATCAATACATTGTCGTACATTCGAGCCCTCTCCAGTGTGTTGACAGTGAAAGATGTGCCCTGGTGGAAGTCCAAAACAGACGAGTCAAGTTCCAAAAAAAAAAAAAAAACCTATCGCAACCGTCGAACATGCATGAGAATACTCATGAAAGTGAAGGAAGCGATAGAGATGCGCCAGGATCGTAGCAAGTGGAGAGAGGTGATCTCTGCCTACCCTCCACTGGGAACGAGGGGCGATATACACTCGCGTGCAACTGAATCGACTCAAGCCGTATATTGGTATAAATGATGATTTTTCAGAAAATGGCTTACCAGATTTTCTTGTTTTTTTTTTGTTTATGAGACTAATCTTTTGTCTAAAAAATGCTATTCTAAGGAGAAAAATCTGTCGAGTATTTATTGATGAAATTTAATTTGGACAGAAATGCATAAAAAATTGGGAAATTTTAAAATGACAGCATAATGAATAAAAAAATTTATAATAAAAGTAAAGAAAGGTAAAACCATCAATACTTTGTATTCCCTCCCTTGCCTCCCCTTGCTTTCATAACGGCTTGCATGCGTTTATTCATGGATTTATTAAATTTTTGATCAAATCTTGAGGTAACATATTCCATTCTTCCTCTAGCGCAACTTGAGCTCGACCACGCTTGATGAAGCCGTATCTCCAGCTCGAACCCTCCGTTTGAGCTCGTCCCATAAACGTTCAATGGGGTTCAGGTTAGGACTGGCAGGCGACATCGTCTCAATTTCCATCCCTTCAAGAAACTGACGAGTACCTCTTGCTGTATGGCACCGAGTATTATCAAGCGTCAATACAAGATCTTCTATGTACCCTGCATAAGGTACAACATGATCGAGGAGAATGTCATTCCACGTACTTTTGAGCTGTGAGACTCCTTCTCCGACCGCCATCAGGCACGAAAACAAGCTCGGTCTTCCCTTCATATGATATTCCAGCCCTCATCATGACGACCACCGCCGTATGATACTGTTTCAGCGAAACAGCATTGCGAGAACCGTTCCCCTGAACGCCTGACTCGGCCTCTTCTGTCGTTGTCATGGAGACACATTCTGCTCTCATCAGTGAACAGGATGGAGCTCCATTGCTCAATAGTCCAATTGAGGTGTTCACGAGCAAATAGAAGTCGGGCTTGACGGTGAGCTGCGGTCAGTTTCGAGCCTCTGGCTGGTCGCTTTGGTGTTAAATTGGCTTTCTTCAGGTGTCTTCCAATTGTCCACCGACTTACAGCCACTGCTCCAAACCTTCTAAGCCCCTGTTGCACATCAACACTCGCGAGATGACGATTTCTCAACCAAGTTGAGACAATGAAGCGGTCTTCCGTCTCACATACACTCCGGTGCGTGTTGGCTTGTGGTCTCCGAATGAAGCCACCAGTCTCTTGAAGCTTTCTGTATACTGGACGAAACGACTGATTGGCTCATGTTAAGTTCACGAGCCACAGGCGGTTGATTTTGGCCCGCTTGCAACAAAGCTACAATTTGGGCCGCTGCTTCCGAGGTAGTGTCCATCGGATTGCATCTCAAATACAGGGAGCTTAAGGAGATGTTTACCTGTCAACGTCTGACCATTGACTGATAATATATATGGCTTACGTGAGCTTTTATACGTGATTTAGTCTCACAACGCGTGGGTACCGCAAAAAGCAATTTCTGTAACGCTCATGTTTGACGGTATTTATTTAAAAAGTTTTGTCATTGTTTATTTGAAAATTACTGTATTACGAAAAAAACTATCAGTCATTCGATTAAAAAAAACTTTTACAAAAATCGGAAAAGCCATTTTCCAAAAAATCTAACTTTTATACCGATATACGGCTTGAGTCGATTCAGGTGCACGCAAGTGTGAGTACTAAGCCAATACTCAGAACTGACAAAGGGCGAGACATTGGCATGTGCAGGAGTATGTGACGATGAAACGAGCATCCACCATCAAAATAAAAGGAAGACAGACGGACAAAACAAGTGCTGTAATTATGTTCCATGCTACTAACCAGGACGGACGAATCCAGAACAGCTATGAGCTTTTGACAGAACTGACTACAATAGTGGAAGAGATGGGAAATAAAGAGGTCTCAATGATAAAGCCACAAGGAGTCAATGCAGACGCAATAAGGAAGATGCTAGAAGTTCTGTTCCGTGGAAAATACATCAACCTAGAAATAAGGACACCAAAAAAGGAGAAAAGCAAAAAAACATAGAATCAGGAAAGCAAGACGAGGTAATAATCATAGAAAGAGCGACAAACATAAAAGATTTGGATAGCTTGGAGATCAGATCATTGAGACCGATGGGCGGAGGAAATCATTCGGCAACGGTGATCATGGATGAAAAAGATGCGGAAAACTTACTTGCGTGACGAAAGATAAGAATAAGGCTAAATATATGCCATATGCAAGAAAGGATAGAGCTGCTGAGATGTTTCAAGTGCTGGGAATATGGCCACAAAGCAGAACACTGGGACGGAGAAGACGGAAGCAAAGCATGCAGGAAATGCTCGGAATCGGGCGAGATCGCCAGATCAAGAAATGAGTAATTCTGTCTTCTCTGTAGCAAAAAAGGACCTGCAGCTGGCACCAGTAGATGCCCACTCTTCCTGGAAGCACATGAAACTGTGAGACAAAACCACCCCCCACAATAAAAATGGCTATTAATGTTCTACAAATAAATATAGACCGAGGGAAAGCTGCACACAACCTCCTTTGGCAACCGCGAGCAGCGTAAATGCGGATCTCGTGGTTCTATTTGAACCAAATAGAAAAATGGCAAAGATGCTGGATGGGAGTGTGACACCAGAGGTGATGCAGCCCTAGTGATACTAAACAAGATAATGACGGTTGCAGAAATCTATAGAGGGAACGGGTTTATTGGCTTTAAGGTGAAGGACTTCATCGCGTTTAGCTGGTATATTTCTCCTAACTGTTCATTTGAAGAGTTTAAATCAGACGTCGATGAACTTTGGACAGTGCTCAAAAAAAGACACTGATCCTAGTGTCGGAAGACTTCAACTCGACATCGAGAGCGTGGGGTAGAGAGGTAACTATCAAAAGGGGCCACTACCTGCTGGGACTGGTGGCGGACCTTGACACCGTCATCGTGAACGAGGGTGCGACCCCAACCTTTGAAAGAGGAGACAGAAGATCTAGGCTCGACATCACCATGGCCTCTGAATGTTGGCAGACAAGATAATGAATTGGAGAGTGCTTGACGAGGAAACCGTGAGCGGGCTTAAGTATATAGCGTACGAGATAAAACCAGCACTGCTTCTACCTCACTGTCATACGGATGAAAGGGTGGAACCTGCAAAGAAGATATAGATAAGTTCAGTAAGAGCCTGAAAAGTGAGCAGATTTCTAGATAGAACTGACATCAAAGACTACAACTTCAAATGGAGAGTAGGTGCAAGTTGTTAAAACAGGCCCAAAGACAACAGCACCTCAACCAAGACCAAACACGCGCATAATGGCGAACATGTTACGGTGCTCTCGTTCCGCAGCTGTCACAATTACCCTTCAGACCGGTTCCAAGGAGAGAGGAATCACCTACAAAAAGGTATTGGAAGAAGCCAAAGATAGGATTGACTTCTCTTCTCTTGGCCTTCCCGGTCTCCGGTTTAGAAGGGCATAAACTGGCGCGCGGATCCTAGAGGTCCCAGGGATGAACAGTGGAGGAAAAGCAGACATCCTTGACTCGGAGTTGAGTCTCTAGGGGACGATAACGTCCGCGTAGGCCTACTAAGTGCTCAGAAATCCGTATTTCTGGGCTAGACGATTCCATCACAGCAGACGAAGTTGTGACGGCTGTTGCGAAGGTTGGCGAGTGCCCCAGGGATTCAATAAAGTGCGACGATATAAGACTTGACCACTCAGGTCTAGTCACAGCCTGGATACGGTGCCCGATACCCGCCGCCAAAAAAGTGGCCATAAGTGGGAGATTACTGGTGGGCTGGATAGCCGCCCAAGTAAAGTTGCTTGTACATAGAATGCTCTGCTGCTATCGGTGTCTGGAAGCTGACCACGTCAGAGGACAATGCACCGCTGCAGTCAACCGGGACACAACGTGGGCCAATGTACTGCTGCGCCGCATTGTGCAGTGTTCTGATCTCAAAAGACCAGCGGAGCATGGAGTCGGCACCTATTGGCACTAAGAGGGCTCTTCGATGGTTTTTTAGTGGGTATTCTTGCATCTAGCCAGGGAGTCCCACATACCCGCCTGGAAACCTAGGGCAGGTTGTGTAACCGCATTTTTCCATCGTAAGAAAAAAAAAGTGGGAGTGAACCAGACGAAGTACTCAAGACGGCTCGACGGCAGAAACGACGTAGGGCTTTTGCAGCGTGGTACGCTAAGCTGTCGGAAGAGAGGTATGCGCGGAAACGCATTGAGGGGGGGGGGGCGATACTGCCGGTTTTAGATGTCTGGATGCAACGACGCGGAGGAAGACTCATCTACAGACTTAGAGACACTTACCGGGCAAGGGTGTTTCGGCGACTAGATGTGCAAGATTGGACCAGAAGCGACGGCGAATTGGTTCTACTATGGAGGAAGAAAGCAGGATCCCGCATTGCACACGCTCGCGGTCTGCTCGGTGTGGGAACCGGAGCGGCGGATCCTAATAAATCGGATCGGACAGAATCTCTCCTTCCCAGCAATCGTGTCGGTGATGCTGGGATGAGACCATGTATGGAGGGCCGTAGCCTCCTTTTGAGAAACTGTTATGGTACAAAAGGCTGCTGTCGAGCGGTGAATAGTATTCCTCCACCATAATGGAGCCTTTGGGGTCGTTGACGGTCAGGATTGGGGGTTCTCATCGCCTTGGCATGGCATGGCAGGTCGTGGTCTCCGGTCATTGTAGTACTCACGAGGCTGGTAGGGTCTGCATAAAGCAGACCCCGGGACGAGCTATCCCAGCATAGCGTTAGCGAGACCGCGGTTGTGTTCCGAACGGAGATCCCGCGACATCTCCAAACGCCGAAGGTGACCACCGAGGGGGTGTTTTAGTGGATAAAAACTCCACATAACTCTGACTTCCCTCAAAGACAAAGTATCTTTTCGAAGATTCCCCCCACGAAAAAAAAAAAGGTTAGGTTTGGATAGGTTCCCCTCCCCCTCAACGGGTTCTCGCCTTGTCGTGGCGGAGGGGCTTAGTAATCGTGGACGAGCACACGGTGAAGCCAAGTGGAACCCACGCGGCCGGCCCAAGGCGGCCGCTTCAGATTCGAGCTCCGGAGGCCCACCGAGAGCTCACCCGAGCGACCGGGGGCGGCTTTATGCTGCCCTAGCGGCCAGGCTGCTGGGGCGGTTTCATACCGTCCCTTGCAGCCGAGGTGAGGTCGCGGAGGGAGTACCCTCTGCGGCCTACCGGTGTCGCACTGCATGTTCCGGCGCGCCCTGGAAAGGAAGGGTTCATCTCTCCCTCTCGAGGTGGTGCCGCGCAAGCGGCCAGCAGGGTCGCGGTCGAGTGACCCTGCCATTTTGGCGATGAGGTGGAACATCGTGGGGGTTTTAGTCGGTGCAAATCAGACATAACCCGTCCTCGCCCAGGACGAGTATGCGTAGGCATTTCCCCCACGTTAAACAAAAAAGGTTAGGTTAGTTAAAGTCGTTGCAATAAATAAAATTTGAATCACACAAGTAATTATTTTATTACTATTATTTTCCCTTCTCATGTAGAATGTGCTGTGTATTTTAAATTCTTGGTCATTTATTTCGGAAAGAGGGGGAAAAAGATAAGTCACCCTTGTGACTTTTATAGCGACCGAGTCACGGAGAAAAAAATATAAATCTCCAACATGTTGAACATTAATGAGGGTATTTAGCAAATGTTTCGGATAAACATCGGTGAAAGTCGAAGTCCGGATTTCGGTGTTTCACTGCTATATATATATATATATATATATAAATATATATATAAATACGCGTAATATTGATTAAAAGAATAATTACGCGTCTTAATCAAAAAATTACTCACATTTTATATTTCTTGTAAATATGCGTAATTTCAAGGCAAGGAAGAATATTTATCAAAAACTGTCTACGGTTCATTATATCAGTCATCAACGGAAGTATTGACGACGGCTATTTCCGTCATCTTATAAATTGAACACACGTTGTAATGAATCACGACGAATATACACTAAAATGGGTAACTATAGAATATTCATTGTGATGAAATACAATTTCGTTTTACGACGTACATATCCGTCAATACAAAAACAACACGTAAATCTTATAAAGAGTATATTCGTCATAGTTGTAATAAGCGACTTCACTTAGAATATTGATTGTGATGAAAAAATACAATTTCCTGTCATGACGGGTAAATCCGTCAATAAAAACATACGACTCTTAATAGCGATTACATTCACGACACTAAAAATACAGGACGTCGCTATAACATACATTGTGATAAAAATATATATAATTTCCTGTCATGACGGCTATATACGTCAACACAAATACGGCGCAGAAATCTTATAACGAATATATTCCTAATATCGAAAATAAAAGACTTGTCGTATAATATTCATCGTGATAAAAAAAATACTATTTCATGTTATGACGTCTATATCCGTCAACACAAAATTACACAAATCTTATAACGATTACACTCGTGACACTGAAAATAATGGACTTCGCATATAATACATATCGTGATGAAAATATAATATTTTGTGTCATGACGTCTATATCCGTCAACAAAAACATATTCTTATAGCGATTACATTCGTGACACTAAAAATACACCTCGCATATAATAAACATTGTGATGAAAAAATATATAATATCCAGTCATGACGGGCATATCCGTCAACACAAATACGGCGTACAAATATTAAAACAAATATAATTCATAATATTCAAAATAAACTACTTTCCGTATAATATTCATCCTGATTAAAAACACAATTCCATGCTACGACGTCTATATACGTCAACACAAAAACAACACACAAATCTTATAACGATTATATATGTGACACTGAAAATACACGACTTCGCATATAATATATATATCGTGATGAAGATATAACGTTTTGTGTCATGACGTCTATATCCGTCAACATAAAAGTCTTACGAGTATATTCGTCACTGTTAAACTATAAAGAATAGCAGTTGTGATGGAAATCTACAATTGAGGTGGTTGTGATGGTATTCACCTGATGGTAAGTGATAAGTCTGCTCGTGACGTGACGAGCCAGTTGGAACTGTATTGCGCTCGTGGCCTTGAGACAAAGGGTATTGTCTCATCACCCCAGTAAATCCACTATCTGCAGGCCCTTCAAACCGGAACACGGTAATTTTTGCAGACTACTCTTCGTCTGTAGACGGTCACCGACAACAGAGACCTAACAGTGGTAGATAAAGTCCAAAGTACTATAGTAGTGTGCAAACATTACTGTGTTCCGGTTTGAAGGGCGCTGTATTAAAGAATTTCACCGACATGAATTTACTGCGGTGAGGGGATTTAACATCTCATGTGTAGTGACGAGTACAATGGTGCAGTGTATATATCTTAACCAGTCCCGAGTCTCCAAGTCTGCCGCCGAAGAGTACTGTGTTTAAGTCTACCGTGCCCTGTGTATCTTCAGGTGCCTCAGGGCGCACCGCGCAGCAGTTCCTTTCGCAATGCGGTAGTTCCTACCCACACCCTTGAAGGCGCCACGGCCGAACACCTCCACGCACACCCTCACCCTGCGCCCGTCTGCGAGCCGCTCCGGTTTCCTATAACATCACAAACGGACATTTTTTACCAGTGGTAATGTTTTTTTTTTTTAATACAATGAAACGGTTAGTCCAGCGGAACGTTCACCTGATGGTAAGTGATACTCCCGCCCATTACAACGCGGCGCCAGCTGGAATGGTATTCATTGCACCACATTGCGCTCGGCGTTTGACATAAGATGTTGTCTCGTTACCATAGTAATTACACAGTAGCTACAGCGCCCTTCAAACCGGATCACAGCAATGTCTGCACAGTACTGTGTGTCGGCTGCAATAGGCGCTGCGGTGGTACCTAGACGGTCTCCGACAGCAGAGACACTACCACCAGTGATAGCTATAGGTCCTTCAAACCGGATCACAGCAATGTCCGCACAGTACTGTGTGTCGGCTGCAATAGGCGCTGCGGTGGTACCTAGACGGTCTCCGGCAACAGAGACACTACCACCGGTGATAGCTATAGGTCCTTCAAACCGGATCACAGCAATGTCCGCACAGTACTGTGTGTCGGCTGCAATAGGCGCTGCGGTGGTACCTAGACGGTCTCCGGCAACAGAGACACTACCACCAGTGATAGCTATAGGTCCTTCAAACCGGATCACAGCAATGTCCGCACAGTACTGTGTGTCGGCTGCAATAGGCGCTGCGGTGGTACCTAGACGGTCTCCAGCAACAAAGACACTACCACCGGTGATAGCTATAGGTCCTTCAAACCGGATCACAGCAATGTCCGCACAGTACTGTGTGTCGGCTGCAATAGGCGCTGCGGTGGTACCTAGACGGTCTCCAGCAACAGAGACACTACCACCGGTGATAGCTATAGATCCTTCAAACCGGATCACAGCAATGTCCGCACAGTACTGTGTGTCGGCTGCAATAGGCGCTGCGGTTGTACCTAGACGGTCTCCGGCAACAGAGACACTACCACCAGTGATAGCTATAGGTCCTTCAAACCGGATCACAGCAATGTCCGCACAGTACTGTGTGTCGGCTGCAATAGGCGCTGCGGTGGTACCTACACGGTCTCCGGCAACAGAGACACTACCACCGGTGATAGCTATAGATCCTTCAAACCGGATCACAGCAATGTCCGCACAGTACTGTGTGTCGGCTGCAATAGGCGCTGCGGTGGTACCTAGACGGTCTCCGGCAACAGAAACACTACCACCAGTGATAGCTATAGGTCCTTCAAACCGGATCACAGCAATGTCCGCACAGTACTGTGTGTCGGCTGCAATAGGCGCTGCGGTGGTACCTAGACGGTCTCCGGCAACAGAGACACTACCACCAGTGATAGCTATAGGTCCTTCAAACCGGATCACAGCAATGTCCGCACAGTACTGTGTGTCGGCTGCAATAGGCGCTGCGGTGGTACCTAGACGGTCTCCGGCAACAGAGACACTACCACCAGTGGTAGCTATAGGTCCTTCAAACCGGATCACAGCAATGTCCGCACAGTACTGTGTGTCGGCTGCAATAGGCGCTGCGGTGGTACCTAGACGGTCTCCGGCAACAGAGACACTACCACCAGTGATAGCTATAGGTCCTTCAAACCGGATCACAGCAATGTCTGCCCAGTCCTGTGTGTCGGCTGCAATAGGCGCTGCGGTGGTACCTAGACGGTCTCCGGCAACAGAGACACTACCACCAGTGATAGCTATAGGTCCTTCAAACCGGATAGCAGCAATGTCCGCACAGTACTGTGTGTCGGCTGCAATAGGCGCTGCGGTGGTACCTAGACGGTCTCCGGCAACAGAGACACTACCACCAGTGGTAGCTATAGGTCCTTCAAACCGGATCACAGCAATGTCCGCACAGTACTGTGTGTCGGCTGCAATAGGCGCTGCGGTGGTACCTAGACGGTCTCCGGCAACAGAGACACTACCACCAGTGATAGCTATAGGTCCTTCAAACCGGATCACAGCAATGTCTGCCCAGTACTGTGTGTCGGCTGCAATAGGCGCTGCGGTGGTACCTAGACGGTCTCCGGCAACAGAGACACTACCACCAGTGATAGCTATAGGTCCTTCAAACCGGATCACAGCAATGTCTGCCCAGTCCTGTGTGTCGGCTGCAATAGGCGCTGCGGAGGTACCTAGACGGTCTCCGGCAACAGAGACACTACCAGCAGTAATAGCTATAGGTCCTTCAAACCGGATCACAGCAATGCCCGCACAGTACTGTGTGTCGGCTGCAATAGGCGCTGCGGTGGTACCTAGACGGTCTCCGGCAACAGAGACACTACCACCAGTAATAGCTATAGGTCCTTCAAACCGGATCACAGCAATGCCCGCACAGTACTGTCTGTAGGCTGCAATAGGCGCTGCGGTGGTACCTAGACGGTCTCCGGCAACAGAGACACTACCACCAGTAATAGCTATAGGTCCTTCAAACCGGATCACAGCAATGCCCGCACAGTACTGTCTGTAGGCTGCAATAGGCGCTGCGGTGGTATCTAGACGGTCTCCGGCAACAGAGACACTACCACCAGTGATAGCTATAGGTCCTTCAAACCGGATCACAGCAATGCCCGCACAGTACTGTCTGTAGGCTGCAATAGACGCTGCGGTGGTACCTAGACGGTGTCCGGCAACGGAGGCGTTGTAAAAATAATCAATGTAACGTATATGGTAAATAAGGTCCAACGAGCCGGAGAACTCACCCGAACTTCGCGGTGTCCGGCTCGGCTTCCAGCAGCTCCCTGACGGGCGACTTGGGCGCGGCGGCGCTGAACGCCTCCAGCTCCGCCCCCATCAGCCGAACGTACGAGCGCCAGACCGCGCCCAGCGACATACCTGACAAGTACATACATGGAGGACCAGGGTGGTTGATAACCAGGTGGTTTCAGGACCCTACCGTCCATACTCCACAACCTGTTCCCTCGGAACCCAACCTTGGACCTTTAGGTTAGAATACATCTACTGGCCTGCGTCAGAGATGTTTATTCCATGAATTAACACACCTTTCATTATTCCCACTGCTGGGACTCCTCTCCTTCTTACAAGAATCAAGACCATTTACCAACCATGTGGACCAAGTGCAGGTTCGTGGAGGCACCGGTTCGATTCCCAGAGCTTGAGCTCCTGAAGAAGGAAGACAGCATATTCTAAGAACAGCTTTTACCGATATGGTGACATTAGCCAACTCGCACTTGACCTTTATATATATATTGTTATAAGGCGACTAGTCCCAGCAGTGGGACTTTAAGGTCTGTAATTATTGTCTTACCGGAGTCGAGGAAGATGGCGCCGGCGACAGATTCGAACAGATCTCCCAGTGCTTTAGGCACTTCTACATCCTCGGCCTGCTCCATCTCGTCTTCGTGTATCAAGTAGTGCTGGGAACGGAGAAAGAGTTTTTCTTTTCTAAACAAGTCTTCTACTGAAATCTACATCTGTATGTGGACATGCGGATCTAGGTCACTCCGGCTTTCTTAACAGCAGTACAGTAGAGATGGAAACTAGACCGGCCATTATGTCAGTCGACTGGTTGACGTGACGTCATCGCTATTCCGTACACAGCGCGCGGTGCAACGTTCGTCCACACAACGCAACTATTGCACAATCAACTCTATTGCTTACAACATAAAGATCAAGTTAGCTTGAAGTCCAAAGGATGTACGTATCGGTACACCCGTCTATATAACACGCATATTTAAATGACTCTATGCTATAGAACACACAGTTCAAATTTGATTAAACAAACGGGGTAATGTATTAACCGAATAAGTGCACGCGTCGTCGTCGCGCTGCCAGTGTATATGAACGTTGCGACCGTTTAATTGAGCCGCGTAATAATTCCCGCGTCGCGTCGCGGTACACCCGTCTATATAACACGCATATTTAAATGGACTCTATGCTATAGAGCGCACAGGTCAAATTTGATTAAACAAATAGAACTGTATTAGCCGACTAAGTATACGCGTCGTTGTCGCGCTGCTACTATATATGAACGTTGCGACCGTTTAATTCAGCCGTGTAATAATTCTGCCAATCGTTCAGGTTTAAATCTTACTACTACCAGTGACTTTAGCAACTTGTTAACTGCTGATCTGTAGAGGTAGTATATATAAATACCTCCTCGCTGATGGAGTGTCCGTTCTCCTCCTGTATCTTCACATATTTGGTCAGCACCTCGTTGAGGCCGGGCGACATGTGACGGAAGTACCTGAAAGGTTTTTTTTTTTTAAATGGCGGTGGAATTTTTTTTTCTTCAACCAAGACTTCATCTAATGGTCACGTCTACCAATAACATGACGCTAGTTAGGATGCTTACACTACACCACATAAGGCTTGTCGTTTCAGGACTAGATATTGAGTCACATTACCGCAGTAATTTCATTGACTATGGCACCCTTCGAACTGCAACACAGTAATGTTTTCACACTACTGTTGCCCGATACCGTCTAGGCTGGTACTACCGTAGCGAGTTTACTACCATACAGTAATGTAGTAGAAAATACGCTATAGGTAGTGAAATTACTACGGTAACGAGTTTTAACATGTTATGTGGCAAATCTGACACTATGTCGTGTAGCGTTAAATATTTATCATCATCATCAGCATCAGCTGATAGATGCCCACTGCTGGGCATAGGCTTCCTCCAAAGGTTTCCACACACAGCATGGCCTCAGGTATCGTTCGAAACCAGGGGCTGTCGTATCTGGGCTCATCACCATCAGGTGGTATTCTCAGTACGCACTTGTGGAACCCGTGCCTTGCCGCGAGGGTCGCGAAGATGGTGTTGTTGACTAGAGCTGAACGCAGATCGGTCAGCGCTCCAGGGGAGTGGCGGCGGGCGTCTTCGTACAGGTGACGGGTTATCAGATAGTCTGGAAAGAGAGAGAGAGAGAATATTTTATATCCTTGATATATTCAATCAATAACTGAGTGGGTGTGAGTTGACATGGCGGTAGTAGTGAAACTGTGTTCTGGTTAATTTGTGAGAGAATGAGATGGATATACTGTGGAAAGAGAGAGAGAAAGAGAGATTTATCAAAAAATATTTTATTATTTGAAATAGGAAAGAACGCATGGAAGAAATGAGATAATGATGTGGCACTAGTTAAAACGATATATACCGCGCCGTGTAAGATCTCTCGTTACCCCAGTAAATTACATTAGCTACAGCGCCCTTCAAACCGGATCACAGTAATGTTTGCTCACTATTGTTTGATCGCTGCGGTGGTACCTAGTCGGTCTCCGGAAATAGAGACACTATCACCAGTAATATCTATGGTCCTTCAAACCGGATCACAGTAATGTTTGCTCACTACTTTTTGATCGGTGCGGTGGTACCTAGACGGTCTCCGGCAACGGAGACACTACCACCAGTGATAGCTATAGGTCCTTCAAACCGGATCACATATAATATTGTCTCGTTACCACTAGTCATTTCAGTAGCTACAGCGCCACAACTGGAATACCGTAATGTTTGGTGGTATAGGGGCTACTGTGGCGGGACGTTCACCATCAAGAGCGTCATACTCCAATTTCAAGTATAATGGAACTGTCGAATATGAGTTCACACGCGGTAGAGGTGAAACTTCGTGTTTTGGTTAATTTGTGAGAGAGTGAGATGGATATACTGTGGAGGGAGTAAATAGAGAGAGAGAGAGAGAGAGAGAGAGAGAGAGAGAGAGAATGATCGACAACTATTATTTTATTAATTGAAATAGGAAAGAACAAAAGGCAGTGATGAATAAAATAATGAACTATAGATTTCCATATTTCTCTCTTTCTCCATCTCCTTCTCTTTCTCTAAATATCTACTGAATGAGAAAGAGGTGCAATGCGGAGACTAGTCGGCATGTTGTGCGGCGGAATAGTGAGCGCTTTCTAAGTTTCACTTCAAAAACATTCATTGTCACTTAACATCACGTGTAATTAAGTGATGCAACATTGTCATAGTCCATCTCACAGAATTAAACTAGTAGACTACATCTTGACGTAACTGGCTCCCCAGAAGTGAGGGAGTAAACTCACCCAAGATGGCGTCACCGAGGAACTCCAGGCGCTGGTAGCAGTCGGTGAGCCTGTTCTTCTGGTGCGAAGCGTGCGTCAGCGCTTGGAGGAGGAGCGAACGGTCTTTGAAGCGGTACTGGAGGGTCCCCTCTAAAGCTTCGTAACCTGGTTCAAGTAGTTCACAATTGTTAAATATACAATCCCACACTATATTCCCATAGCTGGGACACGAAGCTTACCAAACGGAACAGTAAAGAGCCCACTTAATATTCCCACTGTCGGGATAATGGGTCAAGGTGAGTCATCCTCTGCACCAGCTTGGGGTTTAGCAGATATGACATATCCATTGGAGTTGTTTTTGGAACACGTGGGTCTCGTCACCATGTCTTCCATTACCAGAAGCTGAGAACTGAACTCTTGAATCTTTGAGGCTCACATAACATATGAAAATCATCTACAAAATATTTTATCTTGGTGAGGAACGTCAAGTAATGAAGGATCAGTACCATCAGTAGCATCAGATGGTATCCTCACCTGACAGCATCTGCTCCAGCTCCCCTTCGGGATCTTCTATGTATCTCAGGAGCGGTGAAGGCGGCGCTCTGAGCTCGCCGAAAATCGGCTGATACCAGCTACCGCCGGACTTGTACGGCTTCAAGGATCCGACCGCTCGCCCGCACCAGCTCCAGTCCTCGTCCGGGCCAAAGTCCTGCTGCCTGCACTGCTCTTCATCAGTCTCCATCTCCGCTTCGTCGTCATCGTTCAAGTCCGATTCCGAGTCGGAGATCCTCTGCTTGGGTTTCGGTGAAGGTGGCGATGGCGACTTCTGAAAGTCATACACGCACAGTCACACACATGAAACTTAAGATATTATCTCTTCATCATCATCAGCCGATGGACGTCCACTGCTGGACATAGGTCTCACGCAAAGATCTCCACATCGATCGGTCCTGCGTTGCCCGCATCCAACGGCTTCCTGCGATCTTCACGGAGTCAGCATGGCCTCTGCCACCGCCGGGCAATAGGGACCGTCCTTTGTAAGGGTTCACATGGGGGGGATTTTGAGCCACTTCCCACCACACTGGCCCAATGCAGGTCGGTGGGAGCTAGACTCTCGTTTGTTGATTAGCAGGTTGCACCACGAGCTGGTGATGTTAGCTTGAATGCCATGAGTTGTCGTGCGGGATCCCTTACACCTGTATCATCTCTTATTATCTCACGAGCTACAGCGCCCTTCAAACCGGAACACAGTAATGTTTGTAGTACCGAGACAATGATCAGCTAAGATCAGCCAGAATTAAGTATTAAACAAACCTTCGCTGCTGTTGCGGTAATTTCATCACAGTAGTTCTTATGCGCTAGGACATAAGGATGGTTTTCGGGCAGCGGCAGGTCGTGCCGCGGCAGCACCTTTATCCCCAGCCAGGACATGAAGAGGAGAGCACCGCGAGGTCCGCACTCCAGCAGGTAAGCGCCTATCAGGGCCTCCACGCAATCAGCTATTGATTTATCTAAATGAGCATAATGTTCGTTTGTTAGTATGTTTACACTGCACCGCATTAACTAATTAAACTATTACGAATAGAGAAAACTATAGCGCCCTTCAAACCGGAACATACTA
Source organism: Ornithoptera alexandrae (assembly GCA_029030555.1). Classification (NCBI taxonomy): domain Eukaryota; kingdom Metazoa; phylum Arthropoda; class Insecta; order Lepidoptera; family Papilionidae; genus Ornithoptera; species Ornithoptera alexandrae. Next base: position 197,153 of record JARDVY010000157.1, on the reverse strand, counting down.
AAGTTTGCACACTACTATTTGGTAGCAGAATATGAACATACGCTGCAGTCTTCTTCGCTTATAGTAATTTTACTGGCTGCAGCGTCCTTCAAACCGGAACAAAAAAGTTTGCATGCCACTGCTTGATAACAAACAGAATAGACGCTGCAGTGCTTTGCACAAATAGTAATATCATTGGCTTCAGCGCCCTTCAAACCGGAACATACTAAAGTTTGCGAAGTACTATTTAACAGAATACAGAACCGTCGCTGCGTTGGTATTTTTGCAAACAATAATTTTATTAGCTACAGCGCCCTTCAAACCGGAATATAGTTTATCGCTGTGGTGATATGTACCTTTTTTTTGTTCTATATAGGGGGATATCCCTTCGCATAATTGCCCACGCGGGGGCAAAGACAGGAGAAACCAGCCCTATCCATCTCGGTAAGGGTGCGCCCTCCTCTCGACCTCTTATCATCACCTAGGCAACGAATCCCCTCGAATCTGCCACCACCAAGAAAGAAAATTTTCCAGGCTCTCTACGCCGGATTTGGTCATCAGCTCCAACCGTCACACGACCGCGAGGGTACTGACAGACTTCATTCTCTTCAGCTCCACCACCGCAGCAGTGGTATACCTAGACGGTCTCCAGCAAGAGACGGTACCACCAGTAAAGAAGTACAGAGTGATTAAAAAAAAAAACGAACCTGGTATACTGTGCTGTGTGATCAAGTTGTAAGGTATGAAGCAGCCGGTGTTGTCCACAGGACCACCACCAGCTGATGACTGCTCATGAGGCTCACCCTGGACCGAATCATAATTTCACATGGTGTTGATTACAGTAATAATGTAAAGAAGACGCTGCGGTGATATACACTGCACCACATTGTGCTCGTAACCTTAACCCGGCAATTACACTAGTCACAACGCCCTTCAAACCGGAACACGGCAACATATGCATAACACTGTTTGGCGGCAAAAATAAGTACTGCGGTGCAGTGTGCACATCCTAAAGCTACATTGTTATGGGCATCGTCAGCCGATGGATGTCCACTGCTGGACGCAGCAGCAGGTTCATATGGGGGGATTTAGGCCAATTCCCACCACACTATCCCAATGCGGATTGGTGGACGACAGAGCCTCGTTTGTGGATTTGCAGGGTACATGACGAACTGGTGAGGTTGGCTTACGTCCCTCACACCCCTTATCACTAGCTACAACGCCCTTCAATCCCGACTGTAGTAATGTTTGCACACTGTTGTTTATCGCCGCGATAGCATCTACGGTCTCCAGCAATCGAGTTCCACCACCAGTATTTACTACAATACCGCTAAGGGTTCAGCAGTGTACAGTGATGGTGATGGTGCTCACCGGTCGCTGATGCAAGGTGGGCGGCGCGCGGTGGCACGGCGGCAGCCAGTTGTCGTGCGGCTCGAACTTGGAGGCGGTCATGCGGGCGCCGAGCCGCTTGCCGCGCCCCAGCCGGTACAGGTTCAGGTTCGAGACCTGGACACACACCACACAGAATCAGCACGAATGTCTGTGTATATACATTAGGTCCTTACATAAGAAATTAACGTTTTAACGTACTGGCCACTTTGATCTGAAATATCTCCTCTTTTGATTAAGAATTCCAAATTCAAATTTATAAATTCGTTCAGCTGGTACATTTGAATTTCGAAAACAGTCATTTATTCGTTTTTTCTTTTTCGTCGTTTTAACGCGCAATAGAAAACATTATATCGGTATATTCACGAGTACCCGTTCTACCGTGGCACCAGTGCTGCAGAACAGCTCGAAGGATTAATGGAGCTGGTGTCGCAAAAGAAAGCACGGTAAGTTTTTGGTTTCAACGGTTTCGTTTTGGAAATTTCGATCTTCGGCACCGACCCCATGGACGGCCGGAGACTGATGTGGAAAATGAAGAATTGAAAGGCTACTGTGGAAGCTGATCAACAAAGCCACTTCAGAGATACCTGGAGACTTCGGAGTAAGTGACAATACTGTGTTAATCCACTTGAGGCCAATCGGTAAAGTAAAATAACTTGAACTTGAAGTTTGATGTATGTGCGTACGTTACGTATATATGTACGTATGTATGAATCTCTCATCAACACGAATTGGGCCAGTGGGGTGGGGAATGGCCCAAATTCCTCGATATGAACACGGCCAAACGACTGAAGGTCGCGGGTAGCCGCTACGATATGGAGATCTTTAGGGTAGGGCCTTTGTCCAGCAGTGGACGTCTGTCGGCTGATGGTGATGTACGAATGTGCATGGCGTTACTCACTATATAAGATTAAAAAAAATGCTGGTTAGGGTGTTTACATTGCATCACATAATACTAGTTTCCATCAGCAGTAACATGTTAAATATCTTACTCGTTACAATGTGCCATACAGTGAATATTCTACTCGCCATATCAAATAATTAAATATTAAAATACCACCAGCACATCATCCTATACCACCAGCACATTATCTTATACCAACAGCACATAATCCTATACCATAAACACATCGTACACCACCAGTATATCATTCCATACCACCAGCACATCAAACTATACCACCAGTACCTCATCCTATACTACCAGCACATATAATACCACCGGCACATCATCCTATACCACCAGTACATCGTCATATACCACCAAGTGGGATCGAGGGCAAGCAACGATCAACTCGAGTTGCAAAAATGGTTCACCTGCTTGCTCCGCATGTGGCTCAACTTGCCCTCGTGGACGGTCGGGTGGGCGCAGTACAAGTACGCCGTTATCGCGAACTTCAGGAAGCTGTCACCAATCGTTTCCAAACGCTCCAGGTTGATGCCGTCGTTCGCGTTCGACATGGTTAACGCCTGCGAAAATCGTCATCAATGATTCAGCCTGTTCCACCGCTGGACATAAATAGTTATTCTAGTCGACTTTAATTATATATCGAAAGAGTCGACTAATGGGGCAGAGGCCATGTTGTAGCTTGGGGCACAATTATTCGAAAGAGTCAATTAAGGGGGGCAGAGGCCATGTTATTGCTTGGAACACGATTATTCGAGGGAGACGACTAGGGGGGTAGAGGCCGTGTTATAGCTTGGGGCTCAATTATTCGAAAGATATCACTAAGGGGAGCAGAGGTCATGTTATAGCTTGGGGAACAATTATTCAAAAGAGTCGATTAAGGGGGGCAGAGGCCATGTTATAGCTTAGAGCACAATTATTCGAAAGAGTCGATTAAGGGGGGCAGAGGACATGTTATAGCTTAGAGCACAATTATTCAAAAGAGTCGATTAAGGGGGGCAGAGGCAATGTTATAGCTTGAGACACATTTATTCAAAAGAGTCGACTAAAGGGGGCAGAGGCTATGTTATAGCTTAGAGCACAATTATTCAAAAGAGTCGATGAAGGGGGTAGAGGCCATGTTATAGCTTAGAGCACAATTATTCAAGAGTCGATTAAGGGGGTAGAGGCCATGTTATAACTTAGAGCACAATTATTCAAAAGAGTCGATTAAGGAGGGCAGAGGCCATGTTATAGCTTAGAGCACAATTATTTAAAAGAGTCGATTAAGGGGGACAGAGGCCATGTTATAGCTTGAGGCACATTTATTCAAAAGAGTCGACTAAGGGGGGCAGAGGCTATGTTATAGCTTAGAGCACAATTATTCAAAAGAGTCGATGAAGGGGGCAGAGGCCATGTTATTGCTTGGAACACGATTATTCGAGGGAGACGACTAGGGGGGTAGAGGCCGTGTTATAGCTTGGGGCTCAATTATTCGAAAGATATCACTAAGGGGAGCAGAGGTCATGTTATAGCTTGGGGAACAATTATTCAAAAGAGTCGATTAAGGGGGGCAGAGGCCATGTTATAGCTTAGAGCACAATTATTCGAAAGAGTCGATTAAGGGGGGCAGAGGACATGTTATAGCTTAGAGCACAATTATTCAAAAGAGTCGATTAAGGGGGGCAGAGGCAATGTTATAGCTTGAGACACATTTATTCAAAAGAGTCGACTAAAGGGGGCAGAGGCTATGTTATAGCTTAGAGCACAATTATTCAAAAGAGTCGATGAAGGGGGTAGAGGCCATGTTATAGCTTAGAGCACAATTATTCAAGAGTCGATTAAGGGGGTAGAGGCCATGTTATAACTTAGAGCACAATTATTCAAAAGAGTCGATTAAGGAGGGCAGAGGCCATGTTATAGCTTAGAGCACAATTATTTAAAAGAGTCGATTAAGGGGGACAGAGGCCATGTTATAGCTTGAGGCACATTTATTCAAAAGAGTCGACTAAGGGGGGCAGAGGCTATGTTATAGCTTAGAGCACAATTATTCAAAAGAGTCGATTAAGGGGGGCAGAGGCTATGTTATAGCTTGGGGCACATTTATTATAAAGAGTCGACTAACGGGGGCAGAGGCTATGTTATAGCTTGGGGCACATTTATTATAAAGAGTCGACTAAGGGGGGCAGAGGCCATGTTATAGCTTGGGGCACAATTATTCGAAAGAGTCAATTAAGGGGGCAGAGGCTATGTTATAGCTTGGGGCACATTTATTATAAAGAGTCGATTAAGGGGGGCAGAGGCTATGTTATAGGTTGGGGCACAATTATTCGAAAGAATCGATTAAGGGGGGCAGAGGCTATGTTATAGCTTGGGGCACATTTATTATAAAGAGTCGACTAAAAGGGGGCAGAGGATATGTTGTAGCTTGGGGCACATTTATTATAAAGAGTCGACTAAGGGGGCAGAGGATATGTTGTAGCTTGGGGCACATTTATTATAAAGAGTCGACTAAGGGGGCAGAGGATATGTTGTAGCTTGGGGCACATTTATTATAAAGAGTCGACTAAGGAGGCAGAGGATATGTTGTAGCTTGGAGCACAATTATTATAAGCATCGCCAAATATGTGATATATGACTGAAAATTTAGGTAAGAACAACAGCAGCCATCTGTCGGCTGATGATGATGATGGTGACAAGCGCAGGTCATGTACACCAAGAGTGCAGAATTGCGCATGTAGATCCAGCTCCCCTACCCAGCGTCACAATTTAATGCAATTGAGCGATATGGTGAAGGTCGGTGAAGGTTGGCGATGGCAACTGAAAGTGAGTACTGCAGAAAGAGTCACATATCGGCCACGAGGATAAACTTAAGTGTAGGAGTGGAAAGAGCAGTAAGCAGTAGTAGTAATCATTGGGTGATTAAGGTTACCTGCAAGATAACACTAGGACTTGGCCCAGGGTGTCCTTCCAAAACCGGCTGGTAATCGAAATCGAAACCTTTCAGATTCTGCGCCCTAACCTCCTGGTAGTAAGGCTGAAACTCTTTCTCCACCTGCCAATTCCCTATCTTCTCTTTGTAACTGTCTCTATGGTCGAATCCGACATTCACCAGCTTCTCGTTAACGTAATCCGGCGAATCGATGTTCACGTCCCTCATAGAGAAGCAGTTCATCTTCTTTATCTCATCTACTCGCTTGGTCTTCTTCAATTTCTCTAGGAGCAGACGCTTGTTCCTCTCAACGCTCTCTATGGTGATCTGGCCCCGTTCGAAGGATATAGCCTCGGAGCCGTACGGGAACATCATCACCAGTTCCGGCCGATTCTCGATCGATTTCAGCTGCTTCGATTTGTCGACATCTCTCGATGTATCGGGCAACAGATCGATTATCCTGCTGTCCTTATTATATAGGAAACCTTTGCCTGTTATATCCTTCTCGTGCTGTTTCACGGATTCTCTGAACTTCTCAATGTACTGGAAAGACGTAATGATATTGGACATATTAATAAATATTTTTTTTTTTTTAGTTTAGTTAAAATTTCATTCATTCCTTATCAGCCTAGTTTATCCACTGCTGGACATTAGCTTCCCCCAAAGACACTTTCCCTGGTACTTTCATCTAGCCAACATCCGTTACAGTCGGCATGGCTTCCGGTACCGCCAGGCACTAGTGACCGTCTTTTATAGGGGTTCAAATGGAGGGGGAGGGGGATTTGGGCAAGCTCCCACCATGCTGTGCCAATGCGGGTTGGTTGAAACCAAGGCCTCGTTTGTTGATTATCAGGGTGTGCAGGTGAGGTGGGTTTGGATCCTGTGAGTGAAAGTAGATTAGGTCGATCAAATGTTAAGCATCACCTCTGCGGGCGCATGGGCGTGGCGGAGGCAGTCGCGGTGCGTGGCCAGGTCGCGCTGATCGTCTTCGCGCGATGGCTGCGGCGCGGGTGGTCCGCTGCGCGCACGCTCCACGTCCACCGCCTCCGCCTCGTGAGCGGTCTTGTACTCGATGCGCACGCCCATAGCGGCTGCAACGCAACGGACATTTTGATTTTTTTTAAGAAATAAAAAAAAACATTGAACATTCCTTTATAAATCGGTTTGAGCTTCAAATTTTTTTTTGTAATATTTTTGTTATCATCACAATATGGCGCTGAGGGTTCAGCGACCGCTCACCGTTAGAGTTCTTGCTGCTACAGAAGCCGGTGTCCGTGTCCTCGTCGCTGCCGTCCGTGTTCATGTCCGAGTCGTCCGTGTCGAAGTCGCTGAAAGAGGTGATGAAAAATAAATCTACATCATCTCAATCATCGTCCACTGCTGGACATGGGTATCATGAAATATGTTCTATAGGTGGCCGCAAAAGTAATCCTCCTATCAGAAAATGCTATAAATTTTGCCTTGATTTAAAAAAAATTAAAAGACCAAATAAAAATAATCCACAAGAATCAAAGTTTTTCATATTTTTTTTTAAATTACAGCCAAAACACATCGGAAGGTTATTTTTGCGCCACCTCGTATTACATAGATTCTTGTGGATTATTTTTATTTGCTCTTTTAATTTTTTTACATCAAGGCAAAATTTATAGCATTTTCTGATAGGAGGATTACTTTTGTGCCACCCTGTATAAAGCAGTCTTGCGCTTTTTGAATGTGGTAATTCCCGGCGAATTTTTTTTTAACAACTCATGTCCAGCAGTGAACATCTATCAGCTGATGATGATGATGATAGAATAAAATAAAAACTACACGACAGTAACAAACATCTGTAAATAGTTAAAGCAGAAATAAACAGTTCACTTAAAGTTCCCACAGCTGGGATTGAGGTCGTCCTGCCAAAGGGAGGAGAATGAAAGCCAAGTAAAAAAAAATAACTGGTGTTAGTTAAGATGATATACACTGCACCCCGCCTTGTGCTATTCGTCTTGACATAATTTTTTTTTTTTTTTAATAATTCTACTTGCATTTGTCACGTTACCTGAATAATTTAACTCCACACCATCCTTTAAACAGGAATACATTCGACAAGAAAATTAGCGCGTAGGTCCTACCAAGACTGGTCTTAATCAAGAGACCTAACACCAAATTACTAATCACCTGGACATGTAGGAGCAGTCGCTGTCAGCTACTGAGAATGTCCTGGAGGCTCCGTAGTGCACCTTCGGCTTATCTATAGGCTCGCTCCAGTTGGTGCCGCCTGAAAGTAATTTTTTTTTTCTATTCCATCTGAAAACTGTGATCTCAACAATTAAGCATCTGGCATACACAAATAGCTTAACCTTCCCACTACTGGGCCTTTTCTTACAGGGAGACAACCAGGTCTGCTTACCCACACTGATCATCCAAGTTATCCTCTGTAATGCAGTCAGCGAGAATATCAATCTCGTGATGATGATACACCAATAAATGCCCAATAGCAGATTTTGATCAGACAGTACAAAAAGCCCACTTAATATTCCCAACAATGGTATAAGTGGGATACCTTAAAAGTGGACAAAAGTTCATGAACCCTCCGAAGTATCATCATCATCAGTCGATAGACCTCCACTGCTGGACATAGGCCTCCAGATATCTCTGTAGGGATTCATATGGAGGGATTTGGGTCATTTCCCATCACGCTGGACCAATGGGGGGCAGTTGGAGCCAGAACCCCGTTCGTTAATTAGCAGGTTTCACCACGAGCAGGTGAGGTTGGTCTGGATCCCGTGAGCTGTGGTGCGAGACCCTTTACACCCTTAAGTATGGCATATGTTAAATGCTATTCTTCTGAACATTGGTCTTCTTCAAGCTGAAGAAGCTCAAACCCTTTGGGTATCGAACCACTTTAAAGTGAAGTATCCGTAATTTTTTTTTTAATTTTTTTTTATTCATCACTCATAACGTGGTGTCATCTAGAATGATATACACTGCACCACTTCATGCAGAAACGTAAGAGTTGTTACCGCAGTAATTTCACTATATCTAGTAAGTGTACTACTTAAAATCTTACCGGAAGCCGTGGTACAGAATGTGAGGTTCGATGGCAGGGGCTCCAAGTACTCGTCGTAGTCAACAGTCTCCGGTATGGAGGAAGCCATGTCATTACTCCATGTCCCAATCTCGAAGCCCTGGGATAAAAAAAAAAGTTGTAAAAATATATCAAGTGCCTGCGTGACTTAACCTAACCTTTTTTTGTTTCGGGGGAAACCTTTGAAAAGATTCTCTGCCTTCTGGGGGGAAGTCAGAGGTATGTGGAATAAAACTCACGGAGTTCACACAGAGGTCACGGGATTTCTGTTCGGAACATAACCGCGGTGACATAACCTAACCTTCCCTCCCCCCCTGCTCCGAACAGGTTCCCGCCTTTTTATTGTGGTGGGGCTCAGTAGCCGTGGTTTGGTCACCTATGGTGAAGCTAAGAGGAACCAATCCAGCTGGCCCGTGGTGGACGCTGCAGGTGAGCTCCGTGAACTCACCTCGGATGTGTGCCGGTGGGCTGCAGGGCCAGGTTTATACTACCCTTTACAGCCGAGTTGGAGTCGCGAGGGGAGAGGAGTTGTCGGTATTACGATTTGCCGCTCTTCCTATGCTCCGCGGCCGTATAACGGGTGGCTGCGGAACTCAAGATCGGATCCGCCGCAGGAAGACGGGAGTTGTCTCTCTTGGCTCCCACGGCCTCTGGGTGACAGATTCAGGCGGATTCGATGCCTGGGTGACTGTAAGAGGCCGAAGAGAGGGCACGCTGTGTGTTCCGGCGTGCCCCTACAGAGGTGGAAAGAGGCGGTTCTTCTCTCCCTCCCGAGGTGGGGCTGCATTGTGCAGCCGGCGCTGGCGTGATCGCGGATATGTGCGGGAGCGTTCCCGTGACCCTGCCTTAAAACGACGAGGTGGAACATTGTGGGGGTTTTAGTCGGTGCAAGTCCGACATAACATGCCTTTGCCCCCGCTAGGACAGGTATGCGCAGGCATTTCCCTCACGTAAAACAAAAAAAAACCTGTCCTCGTGCCTAGTAAGTTCCCAGGTACAATTCCAGAGTAACATAACAGTTACCAACTTAATATAACTACCTCCATATAAGTATGACCATACTGTATGAACAAATAATGAAGAAGAAACCATGCTACAGGGGTGATTCTTTTCAAGCTTCTCCCCCCCCACTTCAAGAAATAAATGCAAGAGGAAGTCTTCACTTCAGAGAGGAAGAATGACAAAAGAAAGGAATGTAGAATGATAGAGAATAGAAGTAAACAAGTAGAGAGCGAAAGATGATAAGAATGAGAGATGGAAAAAAAATTAGGAAATAGAGATAAGAAACTGACGGTAGTTGTAAATAGCAAATAAAGGTCCTGACCCACAACACGCAGGGGAACAATAAAAAAAAAGTGTGACCATACTCCAGATGCCAACATATGGAAGTGCTCCGCCATCCATGTTGGCCATTTCACATAAAGTAAAGATGCTTACACTACACCATATTACGCGCCGTCTCAATATATATTTAAACTAAAGCATCAACTCTACATGTGGGTAATTCTGAATCCCAGCAGTGGGAACATTTGTCCACTCCAAGATAAATTCATCAACGTATTGAAGCTTTTGAGATGTGGACGTACAGACTCGGAGAGTGACCAAGGTCAGGGTTCTTCAATGGATTAGCCAGAAGCACAACCTCATTCATGGTTACGGTTAAGAAATGTCAAATCTCCTACCCCGGTCATGTACTCCGTCATCAGCGATATGATCTTCTACAGCCGATTATAATGGGTAAAGTTTCCGGTAAACAAAAGGTGGGGAGAAGTAAAGTCATGGTTGAGGAATATCAGGGAATGGACTGCCATATCTGGGGCGTACGAATTATTCCGCCAGACCGGAGACAGAGAGAGAGAGGACTGTACCACGCTGATCGCCAACCTTCCCTAGTTGGAGACTTTAAGAAGAAGAACAATTTAGCAGGGGATATCTATATTTAAACACTCACACTCTCCATCTCTTCCTTCTCTTGCAGTATATCATTTATCGTCTTCTCTTTAACTTCTTCCACTTTCTCTTCTAAATCCTTCTGAACCATTTCTTCTGATGCCCTTAAAATCAATTATTATTATATTACAAACAGATACTATTTTATGTGTTCGTATACATCAATTATGTCACTTGATAATAAGTGATATACATCTATACAATTGTGGCGTTAGGATAATATACATAACATTGAGCTCATGGTATCAAGATGTGAAAAGTTAATTTTGGGGTTGGCACATATCTGTTTCATCATCATCAGCTGATGGACGTCCACACCTGAACATAGGCGTCTCCCAAAGATCTCCACATCGATTGGTGCAGTCAGCATAACTCTCGGTATCGCCGGGCACTAGGAGCCGTCGTTTGTAGGTTCATATAGGATTTGGGCCATTTCCTATCACGCTAGCCCAATGCCGGTCGGTGGGAGCCAGAGCCTCGTTTGTTCATTAGCAGGCTGCACCACGAGCTGGTGCTGTTGGCTTGGCTCCCGTGAGCTGTTGTGCGGGAACCCTTTACACCACTCATTTCTGTTTATCAGCAGAAATAGGAGCCGAGGTGATACCTATACCGTCTCCCGATGAAGACCTACGGAAGAATGTATGTGACCTAGAACTGCTTACCTCAATTCCCTCTGCTCATTTACAGTCGACTCGACGCTGTCATCTTCTGGTTTATTCTTTTCGCTCTTCTCCGAATCGGTGCTTAATACCTGAAAGCAGAGAATAGAATATTCTCCTCATATCAACTATGTGGATGGAGATAGTGAAATATGATCTAGATTATTTTCTCTAGTGATAGGTCCCTATTACTGGAGTCTAAATCACTGCATTGTAAAGATTATTGCATTCTGGTTTGAAAGGCGTTGCAATTAATGAAATTAGTGAGGTTGCGAAATTTAACATTTAATGTTTCACAGCATCGAGCACGTGGTGCAGCATGAACTCCTAACTAGCGCCACATTATTATGAGGGTATTACTTCATCATCAGCCGATAGACGTTCACTGCTGGAGCTCCCTCCCCCCCCCCCCCGAGGTCACCAGATAAATTGGTCTCATGTTTCTCGCATCCAGTGGATTCCCGCGATTCTCACCAGATCGTCGGTCCACCATCCATTTATCACTTACTATTAAGTGAACGTCTCACATTGGTCACAAATAAAAAAAATGTGTTCTAGTGTATATAATCCTAACTAGCATCAAATTCCGATGAGCCGGAGAATCATTTACGATTAGATGAAATCGTGACATTTTTTTTTTGTAGTACCTCCGCTAAGCTCCAGCCGAAGTCCAAGGGTGGCCATTGAAATCCGGGGCACGTGCTTCCGTCTATCTTCGGTATGCCCAGCCCCACGTCTATCGCCACCGCGCGCCTGATCTCGTCGGCTATCAACAGCGCATTGATTCTGGAAACAACTTTATGTATTAGCTGAAGACACATCACCGCAGTTCCAATTTCCACTTCCAAACAGCAGTACCCAAATATCACCATATATATATATATATATATATATATATATACGGTGATAAACGTCCACTGCTGGTATGTCCTGTACAGCCTCCTCCAAAGATCTTCACATCGATCGATCATATATATATATATATATATATTGGGGGACGCTATGTCCAGCAGTGGAAGTCTATAGGCTGATGATGATGATATATACCTGTATAAAACGCAGGGCAGGGCTACAGTGGCAAACCACAGCGGCGCCGCGAACGGGTGCACCCGGCACAGCTCCGGCACAAGGATCTGTTTCTGATCAAGCCGGTCCCTCTTAGCGCGGCGCGTCCTCTCCGAAGACACCGGCAGCGCCACGCCCTTCCGGTTCACATACCTGGAAATTAGAATAATCTACAATGAAGACACGATAATACTGAACATAAAAGGTGCGTGACCATGTTATATTACGGCACGAGTCTTCTCCAACATCAGTTATGGCAGTGGGCGTCTATCGGCTGATGATGATGAATGATGACATCGTTTATAGCAAACAAGATATGCAGTGTAAATATCCTGACAACCACTATATGGATAGAAACGGCAGTGTCAGTTGAGTACAATTACGAAAGTTGTAACTAGATGACGTTGTGCCGCCGTAGATCGCGCTATTGTTTCGTCGCGCCGTTTTTATGTGGTCGCGACTGGCGCTGAATAAATTGACTCGTACGCCCATACCGGCGGTTTTATTTCGGGACTTTTTGGGACTCTGTATACACACTTATAAAAAGACACTAAGGTATTTGTAGCGTTAGTGATATTACTAGCTACAAACTAGGGTACAGTAAAGTTAGCAGACTCGTGACTCGGTGGAAGGAATATGCATTGCGGAGATATCCAAAGCAGATGGTCTTCAGAGTTAGTGGTCGTGGTGCTCGTATTCTGGACTGTACGAACCGGGGTGTGAGGAGATTCAGCCTGGCGCTGGTGTGGTCCACGTCGAGCAGCGGCTGGCTAGGCTGGGTGAGCGTGACGCCGTATTTAGTATTGTAGTAGTCGCGGAAGGTGATGTGAGTTGCGGATGGGAAGGCGGAGTCGGGGCTCAAATTCCAGCAGATCTCGGCGACCAGGAAGAACTGGAAACGGTAGTATTTTATTGGAGTACACGTGGTAACCTGAAGATGTTTCTAACGATCTTTACCAGATTCCTGGTCCAACTGTTGTAGGAGTTTAATAACACTTCATCATTGGTAAGCGGTGTACTTTTATACAATTAAGCGAAAAGACGAGCTGAACGTTCTCCTGATGGTAAGTGATACGACCGCCCATAACAACGCGGCGCTAGTTAGTATGGATATACTGCACCACATTACTCTCGTCGCCTGAGACATGACGTTGAGTCTCATTACTTCAGTAATTATTGCTCTAGCTACAGCGCCCTTTAAACCGGAACACAGTGTTGTATACACGCTGCTGTTTGGCGGCAGAGATGGAAGCGGCAGTAGTACCTACCACCATTAAAATTTGAACGTCATCATTCCATCTGGCTGATGGACTCCCGATTGATGTGCCTTATCCATTTCCACTAAGTATCAAATTCCAGGAGACCGTTAAGATAGGTACCATCACAACGCCAGAGTAGTATTCCAGTTCATTACTGTATTCCGGTTTGAAGGACGCTGTGACTAGTAAAATTACTGGGAGTAAAGATACATATTGCCTGTATCTCAAGACACAGACGGTAATTTTTTTTTATATAATTAAGCGACAACACGATCAGCATATTCACCTGATGGTAAGTGATACGCCCATACATAACAATGTGGCACTAGTTAAGATGGTATGCACTGCACCACATTGCGCTCATCGCCTGAGACCAGATGCATCATCCTAATCATCCTAGAGCCGTGTCATCATCCTAACTAGCGCCATGTTATGGGCATGCGTACCACTTACCATCAGGTGAACGTTAGATTAGACAAAGTTAGGAACCTTACCTGCGGTTGATCTTGGTTTCTATACCACGGAGTAACGACAGCCTCTTTGTACTTCTCCGGATCAAACACAAACGTCTCACCCGGCTTCAGAAGGGGATTCTCCATTTTCTTCACCTTCCCATCCTTCTCCCTACCTCTGCTCTCCACTTTCCTCTCCACCACGTCTTCGTCTTCATCGTCCTGGAAGAGGACCGGTTTCTCCACTTCCAAATTCCTCTTCTCCTCCGTATGCTTGTATATTAGTTCTAGGAAACCCCAATCAATGTCCACCTTAGATGTTCCATCTTCATTCATAGCTGAAAATCATATTGGGATAATTACTTATCTCCACCCAAAGGATTTGATTTTCGAAAAGGCCACATCATCATCAGCCGATAGACGTCCACTGCTGGACATAGGCCTATCAAGCCCACATCAATCTAGACATCTATCATGTAGGCGCTCGTATGCTATAGTCACATGGTGAAAATTATGGAAACCTTTTTTTGCCAAGATCATCACCATCACAATTTTTATCGAGGTCTTCGCCAGCCTCATCAGCATCATCATCATCATCAGCCGATTACAGCTCGATAGAGTTTAATTTCTTTGATGATAATATTTCCACAGAAATGACACTTCCTCAATTGGTAGATTAACTGGACAAATAGAAGAACCAATGAAACCATTCTACGGAGCGAGACGAGCTGGACGTTCACCTGATGTTGAGTGATACTCCAGTCCATAAAAAAGTGGCGCTAGTTAGGATGATATATATCGCTCCACATTGCGCTCCACGCTCGGAGAAATAAGTCGTTCAGTCTCGTTACTCCAGTAATTACACTAACTACAGCGCCCTTCAAACCGGACAGTAACGTTTGCACACTGTTTGATGGCATAAATAAGAGCTGCAGTGGTATCTACCTAGGTCTAGGCATCCGGGAGTAGGGACCTACCACCAGTACAAATTAACCAAGACCTCATGAAGAAAAGAACTCATGATGATGAGCAGTCTCCAATTAAAATGCTGATATAGATTGTAGTCAGCGTCTTACTTTTAATAGTAGGCACGATGTAGTAGTTGTTGTGAGTGGAGCCCTCGCTCTGCAGCTTCATGCCGCGCCTGCGCACGCGCAGCACGTCCGAGAACACGAACCGCATGAACCTGTTGCGACAAGATCAAATATACATATTACAAAAAGACATTTTAAATGTAATATTGGTACGGAGCTGATCATGGAGCAGTGGTTGAGACCCAAGTTTATCTCACCAGCTCGTGGCGCAGCCTGCTAATCGACAGAGGCTCTGGATCACACCGACCCGTGTAGAGCCAGCGTGGTGAGAAATGGCCCAAATCTCCATCATATGAATATACAACCCATAGTACCCAGCGGTACCGAAGGCCATGGTGACTAAGTGGAGATCTTTGGGGAAGGCCTAAGTCCAGCAGTGGACATCTATTGACTGATGATGATAGGCTTCTGCCATAGCCAAGCTCTACCGCCTTTTATGTTAAGTCACTGTCCAATTTACGAATTTTCTTTTTATGTACGATCTTCTGATGGTAAGTGATACGCTTACATTATAACAATTTGGAAGGATATCAAGAGGATCCCTTTGTGAGTACCCAAGGTTGATTCTGGAAGGCATAATTCCTGGTGCACCTGGTAGACAGCACTAGAAATGGTTTGATGACATAAAGGAGAGGACGGGGTTTAAATATCATCAGTTAAAAAGAATAGCTGAGGATCTAAATGGTTTTCTCAATCTGATAGGTTACCACCGCAGCGGCTGTTGCAGCCGACAGACAGTACTGTGCAGGCATTGCTGTGATCCGGTTTGAAGGGCGCTGTAACTATTACTGGTGGTAGCGTCTCTGTTGCCGGAGACCGTCTAGATACCACCGCAGCGCCTATTGCAGCCGACACACAGTACTGTGCGGACATTGCTGTGATCCGGTTTGAAGTACCTATAGCTATCACTGGTGGTAGTGTCTCTGTTGCCGGAGACCGTCTAGGTACCGCCGCAGCGCCTATTGCAGCCGACACACAGTACTGTGCAGACATTGCTGTGATCCGGTTTGAAGGACCTATAGCTATCACTGGTGGTAGTGTCTCTGTTGCCGGAGACCGTCTAGGTACCACCGCAGCGCCTATTGCAGCCGACACACAGTACTGTGCAGACATTGCTGTGATCCGGTTTGAAGGACCTATAGCTATCACTGGTGGTAGTGTCTCTGTTGCCGGAGACCGTCTAGGTACCGCCGCAGCGCCTATTGCAGCCGACACACCGTACTGTGCAGACATTGCTGTAATCCGGTTTGAAGGACCTATAGCTATCACTGGTGGTAGTGTCTCTGTTGCCGGAGACCGTCTAGGTACCGCCGCAGCGCCTATTGCAGCCGACACACAGTACTGTGCGGACATTGCTGTCATCCGGTTTGAAGGACCAATAGCTATTACTGGGAGTAGTCTCTGTTGCTGGAGACCGTCTAGTTTCAACTGCAGCGCCTGTTAGGTCGTCCTTGTGGAAGGCCTCCTTTCCCAACACTAGGTCCACCGGTACGCAGGCGCCACTCCAAGATATTACCGAACCATCCCTAGTGCTGGTACGTACCTGCGCACCAGACGCGCCCTTCTAGGCGAGAGTCGGACATCCGCATCCTCTGCCAGCTCCACGGACACGCGCACCTCGCCCGACCGCGTGTAAACCGGAAACGCCGGTATTTGCAACCTGCAATACAAATGCAACAAATAGAATCGAAACGATAAGACAATCATCATAAACCGGTATAAGTCCACTGCTGGACGTGGGCTTAATGCACATACAGATACATTCTACTTCAATAAAAAGAATTAAAACGACGTCAGGGCGATGGTAATAGCCGCACCAGCCCATCAGCTCTGTTGTCTCGCGCTAGTAAGAGTAGGAGTAAGGTGAGCCCTGCCTGTAGTAGAAGGCGACTGAAAGGGTGTAGGAGCTTCGTGGGCCTTGAGGGTGGGGACCCTTATCGCTCAACACGTGAACCTGCGTGGGACAGCGTACGGCTCAGCGATGGTGCCTAAGAGGGTTAAGCTGTTCAGAGACGTGCTGACAGTGTAGAGGGGCACTGGTGTGTTCTATAAGAGATCCCGGAGCCTCTCCATATGCACTGATGCAGACCAGCGAAGAGGTTTTATTGAGTAAGAATCTCACGTAACCCTGACTTCCCCCAGAAGCTATCTTTCGAAGATTTCCCCCGAAAGCAAAAGGGTAGACCACACCCCAGCGCCTATTTTTACCGCCAAACTTTCCTGTGTTCCGGTATGAAGGACGCTGTAGCTAGTGAAATTACTGAAGTAAGGTGACTTACCATCTTATGTCTCAAGGAGACGAGCACAATGTAATACAGTGTGTAACATCCTATCTCCATGTTATGGGCGTGCGTATCACTTACCATCAGGTAATGGTACCGCTCGTCTCGTCCCAACATAAAAAAAAAACAATCGCTCTATCTCTAATTCTCTCTCTCTCTATCTCTCTTCCTCTATCTCTTTTTCTCTATTTATTTCTCATGTCATATCTCTCTCTCTCTCTATCTTTATCTCTCTCTATATATATCTCTTTCTATATATATCTCTATAAATATCTTTCTCTATCTGTCTCTCTCTCTCTGTGTTTACTGTCTCCTTAGTATATCCATTTCATTCTCTCACAAATTAACCAGACTACAATGTTCCACCTCCACCGCGTGTGAACTCATTCGACAGTTCCAATATCCTTGCAATTGGAGTATGACGCTCTTGATGGTGACCGTCCCGCCACACTGACCCCTATACTACTCACCACTCGAATTACTGTTACCAAGTGGTTGGTGGGGATGACACTCACTTATCTGGCTGGTGCCGTGCCATCAATATACCAATCGCCTGGCTGGCGTGCTGGGGCGCGTGCAGACGGCGCCCCCTGGTGTTGTATCTCTCCGGCAGCGCGCACCATAGCCTCGAATCGATCGCGTACAGGGTGTTCCTCTTCACACCTGTTATTAATAAAATAAATTTACTTGGTGGTGGTGATGAAATCATATAACATCACGACACAGCAGATAAACGCTTACCCAGGACTATAGACATCCGTGTCCTTGGTTCGATTCGTTGGCAACATGTGGTGGGTTTTATCCCCCCACCTCCTTTGTCATATTCCACCACCATGTTTTACCACCATCGCCGTGTTTCGGAGGTGACCATGCTTTACTGCTCATTCTTGTTCTCATTAATAATTACGCTAGTGATAAGTTACACGGCGACTCCTCTCAATGGTTACCACCATCGATATTTTTTTTCCTGTCAAAGAGTAGTGTAGTAAACATTACTGTGTTGCAGTAAAGTGGCTGTAGCAAGTGATGTTAGTGGGGTGGGCGTAAGGCGCCGAATAATTCAGCGTGTACCATCAATAGTGAACGTCCATATCTCCAGGCTTCTATCTGCCTGATGGTAAGGGTTTAAATGGAAGATAAACTCACCAGGTTTGTGCTTCGCCTGTGCAGCATCATACTTCCGGTTGGCGGTCGTGTCGATTTCCGAATCGCTCGTGTCGATCACTGGCTGGCAGTCGGTGAATGCCATTGCTGTCTGCCAAACAGAAATTTGGAGGATGTTGAGGATAAGGGAATTGGACCGAGGACTTCCATGATGTATGTTATGTCATCATCATCATTTCAGTGGACGCCCACAGCTGGACTTAGGTTTCTTATAGCGTGGTCCACAAAGCTCTGGCGCTGTTTGAACCCAGTGGTTCCCAGCGATTCTTTTTATATCCTCATTCCACCTGGTGGTCGGTCTGCCAACATTGCCTCCCATTGCCATTCCAGCACTAAGTCCCCAACGTCCATCAGTTCTACGAGCTGTGACCCTTCCATCGCCACTTCATCATCGCGACTGGTATGGCTATAGTCTATGACCCTGGTGCTTCCGCGGATGACCCCATAATATTATATACTATTGTTCAAGATGCAACTCTTTAGTTGATCAATCATCAGCTGTCAGATGTCCACTGCTGGACAGAGGTATCCACCAAAGATCACCACATGGATCGGTCCACAGTCAGCACAGCCTCCCGTACCGATGGGCACTAGGGGCTGTCGTTTGTAGGGGTTCATCAGGATTTAAGTGGTTCCCACCCTGACTCAACGCGAGTCAGTGAAAGCTAGAGCCTCGTTTGTTGATTACCAACCTGCATCAGGAGCTGGTGAGGTTGGCGTGGGTGCCGTTTGATTGATCAGCGGAATCGAACCTACGTACCCGTTTGAAGTAATACTGGCGTCGCTTCGTGGTGCCGGGGCGCGCCGAGTCGTTGGGATCGGTGGGTTCACCGTTAACACTGTTCCCGCTGCTCGCAGCCGCACTCTCCAGCTCAGCAGCTTTGAAGTTCTCCTTACCTTATAAGTGATGACACATTATTTCTGGTGACGTCTGTTATATAGTTTCAGCTGGTAGTAATTGAATGACCATGCAGCGCCATGAGAGCTCACACCGGTGATGGTATTGCACCAGCCCATCAGCCCTGTAGTCTCAGGATAGTAAGAATAGGAGTAAGGTGAGCCCTGCCTGAAGTAGAAGGCGATTGAAAGGGTGTGGGAGTTTCGTGGGCCTTGAGGGTGGGGACCCTTATCGCTCAACACACGAACCTGCGTGGGACAGCGTATGGCTCAGCGATGGTGCTTAGGAGGGTTAGGCTCCTCAGAGAAGTGCTGACCACGAAGTATAAAAGGACACCAGTGAGTTCTAAAAGAGATTCCGGATACTCTCCGAATGCACTGATGCAGACCAGTGAGAAGGTTTTAGCGAGTGAGGATCTCATAATCCTAACTTCCCCCCAAAATCAAGGTATCTTTCTAAGATTTCTCCGCCGAAACAAAAAAAAAAGTTTACACTGCAACCCCTTTGCGTATGATATATATTCATCATCATCATCATCATCATCAGCCGACATAGGTCCACTGCTGGACATAAGCCCCCACAAAGATCTCAAGCATATTACACCACAGTAATTTCACTACAGCGAACTTAAAAAAAATAATTGAAAACTATTGGTGATGATGGAACAGTCTTCTATCTGAAGGTCATAGGAGCATTATGGTGCAATGTGAGCATACTAGCAACACAATATTACGGAAATGAATATACCCTTAAACTGCTTTTTTTTTATTCGACGAAGCGACGAAAGTTACGGCCGCCTATGCCAACATGAGGCATGTTAGGATGATATACACTACACCACGACACCAACCATCTCGTCAACTTGATATTAAAAATGTTAAGTTCCCTTACTTCACAGCGGTGGTGTCTGCCTACAGTAAAGACGGTCTCTACCATCAGCGAAGATAATGTTGTTTAGAGTTGAGGGTATTTATAAAAAAAAAATGACAAACATACCAATTGGCATCAACTGGTTATCCAACTCTCCTGACTTGTGGAGGATCCTACAGGCCTGCAGCGCCACCATTCTCCTCGCTAGGACCCTGGTCGGCATAGGATGACCCTGAAAAGTGGAATAAATAGTGTCGGTGTTGTGTCTGTCGCAAGAGACTATTTACGTAGGTACCATCGCAGCGATGATCACCAGGATCCGGTTTGAGGGGCGCTATAGCTAATGAAATTACAAGAGCAATAAAACTTGACACAGAACAGACGACGTGCACAACATGGTGCAGTGTATATCAACCTAACCATCGCTACATCATGAAGGTATGTGATGGAACAACATAGCCTTAGAATGATACACACAGCATTTCTTTTTTTGGGTTGTGCTACTTTGCATAAAGCAGTGTTTATACGATGTTACCTAGTGTATATAGTCTCATTACCCTAGTAATTTCACTAACTACAGCGGCCTTCCTTGCTATGAATAATGCCATCTACTCAAGCAGCCACCGTTGATCATGGCGCAGTGGTTGATTACCACGTAAGTAACAGCGATAGCTTTCTAAGGGGTGTAAGGGGTTCCGCACATCAACTCACAGGACCCCAGCCATCCTGACCAGCTCGTGGTGCACCCTGCTAAACAAACTGGGCTCTGGCTCCCACCGACCGGCATTACGCCAGCGTGGTATCATGACATTGATGCCTGGTAATACGAGCAGCGCAGGACCGATCAGCATCAGCATGGAATTCTTTGGGTGGGGGACTATGTCCAGCAGTGGACGTCTGATCATGATGATGATGACACATCGATTGTATAGAAAAGTAATTGGACTTACAACAATATTATATTTCACCGGACAGTTGAGAGGTAAACGAAGAGTGCAGATATATGCGGTGCTCATGTCTCCGTTGCTGTCAGGCAGTTGGACCTCCTCCATCCACCACTGAGGAGCGAGACGGGTGAAGGTATCCGATGGGAGTTTACCGCAGTACCTAAAAATTTGTAATATCTTATATAGGATGCAAACTTTTCTAAAGCGGTCTGGTTGCTTCTAGACTTGACCTTTCATGTCATCAGACCAAATGCATGAAGATTCTTACACAGCTGATTATCTTTAGTATCACCGAGATAAGGAACTAATTGGTAAAGTCCTCCTCGAAGACTAATCTGGAGAATGTATCTCTCCCTCACACACACACACACTTATTCTATCTCTCTCTCACTGATTGACTCCATTCACCGACTCACTAATTCACTCAATGACGCTCTCTCCCTCCCCCCCCCCACCTCTCTCCTCTATACCTCAATGTCTATCGCTACCTCTATCTCTACATCTGTCTCTATCTCCACCTCTGTCTCTGTCTCTATCTCTACCTCTGTCTCTATCTCTACCTCTGTCTCTATCTTTACCTCTATCTCTATATCTATCTCTACTTCTATTTCTACCTCTACCTCTATCTCTACCTCTATCTCTGTATATATATTATACAAAACTAACCTGTTGATGAGAGCAATTGCAGTACTTAAATCTACACTGGCAATACCGTCCGTATCAGTTTTCTTCGTTTTATCAATCTCATCAATCCCACTCTTGACTTGTTCACCGCCCGTCACTTTGAATTTATCCACACAATGAACATTTGTATCAACGCCAACACCATCACCATCACCATTACCACAATTATCACACACATTGTCTACAATTGCACTAGCGGCTCCGTCGTTAACAAAACATATACAATTTATTTGTTCCACGATCACATCGGAATTGGATTTTCTGATCGCGTCAATTTCGTTTAACGTATCATTGATCTTCCTAACTTTATCATTAATCTCCTCTATACTACCATTAACCAATTCTGAATGCATATCTCTTTCTCTACCTCCATTCGTTACGTTCAGTACGGAGTCTTCTATCAGCTTTATGACATTTTCGAGATTGTCTCCATTGATGTTTTTCTTCTCAATTTTAGATATTTCATCAAGATAGATCTTTGATTTTTTACTCAGTTCTCGATTTGAATCTCTCTCTTCTATCTCTTCGGGAGAGTAAGCCTTGATGGCCGGTGTGAATACATCAGCGTGGTTTTCTTCTTCGGCTGGTGGTTCATCTTGTATGCCGCAGCCGCATTTTCTTGTTATTACCTGGAATACAAATTTTATAAAAATTAATTTTGTAGTGGTTCATCATGAGGAAGACCATGTGTAAGAGTGAATGAATATGACGGCTGATAGAGGGATATGGAAGAGGAGTACATACTGTTCCCACCTCACATAGCTGGGAAAAGGGCAGGAGGAAGAAGAAGCGAAGTAGTTTATAACAAAGAATTTTTTTATCCGAGGAAGTTAGGACATTCATCTGATGATAAGTGACTAATTATTCATTTTTTGGTTTCGGGGAGAAATCTTCGGAAGATACCGTGGTTCTGAGGGGAAGGCAGGGTTATGTGAGATTCTTACCCACTAAAACCCCACTCGCTGGTACGCATCAGAGATTTTAGAGAGGCTCTGGAATCTCTTATAGATCGCACCGGTGTCCCTCTATACTTTGTGTTAACGCGTTTCTAACCTAACCTAACCTAACCCTCCTAGGTGGTTTCTTTTTTTTCTTTTTTATTAATGTGTGTAACAAAATGCTAACGGTCGCACACCCCGGAATCGGAAGGACCGGTAACGGGGTAGTGTCGGACTCCACCCGACTAAAAAGCTTCACACGGTATTCCATCACTTCCGAAATAATGCACGAGGGTCACGGGATAACATCGAACAGTTCTTCCGCAACCCTCGATCGGCGCCCGGATCGAACGGGCCCGCCTTGGGAAGGGATGTGAAGCACGCCACCCGAAAGCAAATCCCTACGTGGCGTCGCGCCGGCAGATACACCCCAGGAACCCTCTCCAAGGTGGGCGCCGGCCAGACGGCCATGTCCGCCGCGACGTCAGGCTCCTCTGCCTAAGCTGGCAGTCGGCGGTCGTGCGCTCGGCACCGCCCCTTGGCGGCAAGCTCTGTGCGCTACGACCGCGCCCTGCCCCACCCTCCTAGTTGGTGCCTGAGCCATACGCTGTTCCACGCAGGTTCGTGTGTTGAGCGCTAAGGATCCCCACCCTCAAGGCCCGCGAAGCTCCCACACCCTTTCAGTCGCCTTCTACTACAGGCAAGGCTCACCTTACTCCTATTCTTACTAGCGCGAGATTACAGGGTCATGATAAACGACTTGCCCTAAATTAGGATGGTATACACTGCAACTCATCGTTTCTCCGATCTTCTGAGACACGTATTAAGTCTTATTACCTCAATAATTTAGCTGCTTTACAATGACTGTCTCCGGCAACGGAGGACCTATCAGCGGTATAAACGACATGGTTCCAGTTAAGATAAGTTAAGACCTGACTATAGAACTGAAATGTCGTGTCTCGTTATCGCAGTAATTTAACTGGCTACGAACCGCGCCTTTCAAACCGGAACACGGTAAAGTATACAACCTACTGTTTGACCGTAGATTAACTTTTAATACACTATATTAGTATTTACACACTTCTCGTCCGATATTCATACCTGATCCAGTTCCCGATATATTGCCAATTGGTGCAGCAGCTGCTTACTGCACCCTGGTGACTCAGCCATCAACGCCAAGGAGGAGCGAGGCGCCCTGGCCCTTCCCCGGCACAACGCGTGCGACCTGTACCTGTATTGAAAATTATATATATACCTACAGTAATACCCTTACAATAATTGGAACCACCATAAATATAATTGTGGGTAGTTAATGTTTTCATAAAACTACCCAACAAAATCATGATGGACAAATAGTTTGTACGATATAATTTCTGTCGTTGATTTTGGTTTGTTATCTAAATTTGGTCGGGTAGTAAGTAATAGACGAATAGTGAAAATAAAAAAAAGTAACGCCACGTGGGACAGAGTGGTGTGAAATGGCCTAAATGCCCCTAGTATGAACCCCTACAAACGTGAGAATCTTTGGGAGAGGATTGTGTCCAGCAGTGGAAGTCTATCGGCTAATGCTGATGATGATGATGATGATGATGATGTTGATTCTTAGCAGACCTGAATAGCAATAGCAAATATTTTGAAGATTTATCTCTGGATATCAAATATATATATATATATGTGTGTGTGTGTGTGCGTGTGCGCATGTGTCAACCAACTGTACATAGCGTGCACACCAACAACGCCGTCGATAACGTACCCACTACCCTCCGTACATTAATATACTAATATCAAAATAACAGCTTTTGAAACTTTATACTAGTATGAATACTCGATATGTTCCTTTAACTAATATTTATTTTCTTTTGGCTTTTCTCCGATATGGAATAACAGTATATTATAATACCAACATACTTGATCAAACATCAACTTACGATAGTGGTATATCCCAACGCACCACCAGGTTGCACCGCGGCAGATCTATGCCTTCCTCCAGAGCGGATGTGGCGAGAAGCAGGTTGCACTCGTGCATACGGAACCTGCAAATATTTAAAAAAAAAAAATAAGCAGTGGTAATTTTCTTACAAGTCCTTTGCTCCGCAGGCCGAGGTTTACATGTGGCAACTCTTTATCACTGTGGACTCTTGGATACTGTCTGACCACTGGGCTGTACCGACTCCAAACAAATGGATGATAGTCATAACAATGTCGCCATGTTTATTTTAAATATCATATACTTTTTTTTTTTATTCGACAAAGCGATGGCACGAGCAATAATTCACCTGATGGTAAGTGACACGCTTGCCTACTACATCAAATTGCGGTGGTCGCGTCGAGACATAAGATGTCAAGTCTCGTTACCTCAGTAATTACACTAGCTACAGCACCCCTCAAACCAGATCAATAATGTCTCCACAGTACTGTTCTGTCAGTCGGTTGCAATAAGCACTGCGATAGTGGTACCTAGACGGTCTCCGGCAACAGGCGCTACCACCAGTGATAGCTATAGGTCCTTCAAACCGGATCACAGCAATGTCCGCACAGTACTGTGTGTCGGCTGCAATAGGCGCTGCGGTGGTACCTAGACGGTCTCCGGCAACAGAGACACTACCACCAGTGATAGCTATAGGTCCTTCAAACCGGATCACAGCAATGTCTGCACAGTACTGTTTGTCGGCTGCAATAGGCGCTGCGGTGGTACCTAGACGGTCTCCGGCAACAGAGACACTACCACCAGTGATAGCTATAGGTCCTTCAAACCGGATCACAGCAATGTCTGCACAGTACTGTGTGTCGGCTGCAATAGGCGCTGCGATGGTACCTAGACGGTCTCCGGCAACAGAGACACTACCACCAGTGATAGCTATAGGTCCTTCAAACCGGATCACAGCAATGTCTGCACAGTACTGTGTGTCGGCTGCAATAGGCGCTGCGGTGGTACCTAGACGGTCTCCGGCAACAGAGACACTACCACCAGTGATAGCTATAGGTCCTTCAAACCGGATCACAGCAATGTCTGCACAGTACTGTGTGTCGGCTGCAATAGGCGCTGCGATGGTACCTAGACGGTCTCCGGCAACAGAGACACTACCACCAGTGATAGCTATAGGTCCTTCAAACCGGATCACAGCAATGTCTGCACAGTACTGTGTGTCGGCTGCAATAGCCGCTGCGGTGGTACCTAGACGGTCTCCGGCAACAGAGACACTACCACCAGTGATAGCTATAGGTCCTTCAAACCGGATCACAGCAATGTCCGCACAGTACTGTTTGTCGGCTGCAATAGGCGCTGCGGTGGTACCTAGACGGTCTCCGGCAACAGAGACACTACCACCAGTGATAGCTATAGGCCCTTCAAACCGGATCACAGCAATGTCCGCACAGTACTGTGTGTCATATGACACTACCACCAGTAATAGTTACAACGTCCTTCAAACCGGATCACAGCAATGTCTACACAGTACTGTATGTCATATGGCACTACCACCAGTAATAGTTACAGCGCCCTTCAAACCGGATCACAGCAATGTCCGCACATTGCTATTTAGCTTTAAAAATATATAGAGATGTGATTCCTTCAATGAATTTAAAAAAAAAAATCTGTAGTTCTGTACATGGATGGTCTTGTGGTGGACCCATTAACTGGTTCTACTGTGGAGGACTTATATCCAGCAGCGGACAGCCATCTTCTGATGATGAAGATTTGATATTAAATCTCACCTCTTAAGCACATTCTCCTGCTTCCTGTTCTGCCGCTGACACTCCTGCAGTTCGTTGCCCTTCGCATCCACAGCACAGTACTGGGCGGAGATGTAGTTCAACGAGGTCCGAAATCGAGACATGTCCTGTAACAGTATACACTTGTTTTTATAATTATACGAAGCACGAGAACAGGACCTTCAGCTGATGGTAAGTGATACACCTGTCCATAACATGGTGCAAGATATGACACTTCACCACTTTGCTCATCGCCTTGACATAAGATATTGAGTCTCATTATCCCAGTAATTACACTAGCTACAGCACCCTTCAAACCGGATTGTTTTAACACTGCTTGAAATAGTTATGATGGTACCTATCTAGATGGTCTCCGGCAGCTGGCACCAACCACCAGTAATTTACTCTACCGCTGCACTGATGTGTCATCTTTTGGAATATAAGACCTCGGAATAGGCCAGTGAGTTCACAGGGTACCACACCCTTAAAATAAGGGTAAATTTGGATAAAAAAAAAAAAATTATATATCATACCGCAATGAGCATGAACATTATCTTGGCCATGAGCGGTTCCCTGAGGAACATGATTCCGCACAAAGCATCCGGGTTCAACTGGTTTTGGAGAACTCTGGCGGGGTTCGTTCTGGGTACCCTCGCCCTTCCTCTCACTCTCTGACGCGGTCCACGCACACCCATAATCCTGACTTCGTCCACTTTCACACTGCTAACCACAACCTTATCCGCCGCTTTACCACTTTTACCATCACTAAAGTTTCTTCTGTCAATTGTGGTTGCACGGTCACTTAAATTTCTATTATCATAGACTTT
Organism: Ornithoptera alexandrae; assembly: GCA_029030555.1. NCBI lineage: Eukaryota > Metazoa > Arthropoda > Insecta > Lepidoptera > Papilionidae > Ornithoptera > Ornithoptera alexandrae. The sequence continues at coordinate 170,100 of JARDVY010000157.1, read as the reverse complement.
TCTACCAGCACTAACTTCAGCACCATCATCTATATCCTTCAAGTTCAACTCGTAGGTATTCACACGATCCTCAATCTGATTACCAAGAGTTGTGAAGTAGCATTCTTCAATAATGGCCAGCATTTCTTCGGTCTTCAACGACTTCGTATCATTCCTACTGTCAATGGAAATCTTTCCGTCCGCTCCCATCACACCCTTATCAGTGTCCACAGGACGGAACAGCTCTAATATTTCAGCCAGACGAAGAACTTTGGGTGTGCAGAATATCCTCATCTTATCCCACTCCGAGGTGTACTTCGAGAACACATAGTCGGAGTAACTTCGGATCTTCACAAAAGTAGTTGTGCACATACACAAAAGTAGGAAGTGTCTTTCGTAGGGTACTTTAATTTTTAATTTCTCCAGTTTGGTCAGCAGGGAGAAGGCAGCTTTATCAGCACCGTAAGGACCTGGAACGTGGTGTAGGAAAGCATCAAATTTTATTAATAAAAAGTAATGATAGAGGAACATCACATCGATGTCCACCGGTTGAGATGAGGAGCCATGGATTTCTGAAGAGCTAGTTAGGATGATGAACACTACATCTACTGATAGTTGCATTGCAACTCAATTCCTCTGTTTTCGGAGACCATTTAGATATCACCACAGCTCCTACTTCCACCTCCAAACAGTAGTAGGTAAATATTACTGTGTACCAGTTAGAAGGGATACTGTAGCTGGTAATATTACTGCGGTAATGAAAGTAATGTCTTAAAGCTAGGAGCAGAATGTAGTACTGGCATCATTCTAATGCGAGGTTGTTATGAACAAATGTATACCATGAGGTGATAAAGAGTTCCATCCCTTACCCCCATAACGTAGCGCTAGTTAGGATGATATACACTGCACCATATTGTGCAAGTCGTCTTGAGTAATTTCATTAGCTACAGCACCCCTCAAACCTGAACCTAATAATCATGGCTGGAATGGTACCTACTTAGTCTCTGGCAACAGTATTTATTCCACTTTTCAGGGACACCCCATGCCAACCAGGGTCCTAGCGAGGAGAATGGTGGTGGTACAGGCCTGTAGGGTCCTCCACAAGTCCGGAAAGTTGGATAACCAGTCGGATAACCAGTTGATGCCAATTGGTATGTTTGTCATTTTTTTTATAAATACCCTCAACTTTTTAAACAAAACTACCTTTACTGGTGGTAGGTCAGTGTTGCCGGAGACTGTCTAGATAGCGACTAAGCAATAGTGTGCAAACATCACTGTGTTGTGTGAAGTGACGGATATATCACTTATTATCAGGTGAAGATCTCTCACGTCTGGTCTCCAAGTGAAATTAAAAAGAAAGGCATCGGAAGAAAGGTGAGGACTGAAAATGTTATATCTCAAGGCAACGACAACCTGCTGCTGTGTACATCCTAACTAGAATATTGGATGGTGTATTATTCATACATCACACATCAGGAGGGTTGCAAGGGTTATCACACAACAGCCCTCGGGATCCAAACCAACCTCACCAGCTCGTGGTGCAGCCTGCTAATCAACAAACGAGGCTCTGGCTCCCACCAATCCATATTGGGCTAGTGTGGTGGGAAATGACCCGAATCAATCGTGTGGGAATCTTTGGGGGAGGCCTATCTCCAGCAGTGGACATCCACCGGCCGATGATGATGATGATGGTGATGGTGTATTATTTACCATCAGATGAATGTCTTGCTTGTCTTAAAATAAAGTACCAATGTCATTCACATAAACAATCGTACCTAATTCATTCAATACATACAGGAACTGATGGAGAAGCTCCTTAGGTTCCAGTGTAGGGTCGGGTATGTTGATAAATTCTTCATATAAATCATCTCCATATATTTCTGAAGGATCATACCTGAAAAAAAAAAACATATTTCTAATATTATCTTGGTTGAAAAGTATTGTCCACTCCCTTTACATCCTCAAACCCTCACTCCGCTGCCTACCAGGACTGTTTTACAAAGGAGGGAGTCAGGCAAAAGAAAACATCAGTTAAAGAGAATAGCTGAAGACGAGATTAGTTTCCTCCATATTATTGCCAATCTAATAAACATTTTTGTTATCCGGATCGAAGGACCATGTCGCAAGGAAAGTTATAGGGGTAGAATTCACATCTTTGGGAAGTTGTTTCCGCTGGTGAAATTACTGGTGCATCTTATGTAACAGTGTCGAGCATAACGTGGTGCAATATATATCATGCTGAGTAGCATCACGTTGTGATGGGCTGGCGGCGTATCATTTACCATCAAGTGGTGGTGGCTACTGATGGTAGATCTGTTGCCGGAGACCGTCTAAGTAGATATCACACCACCGTAACGCCTTTTCTGCGTCCGAACAGTAGTGTGCAAGTATTACTGTTTCGGTTTGAAATGAGATTCAACATCTTGTTTCAAGGCGTCGAGCGCAAGTGATATAATAAGCAAGCGTACCACTTAACATCAGGTCATATAAAAAAACATCCGTAAGCCAATAAAAATAACATTTATAGAAATGTAAGTAGATAAAGCGTCAAACTGGTCATCCCGGGCGCTAAATTGTCGCCATATGCCTCTTATTTGCAGCTTGATAAAGTAGAAAACTGCTTCACTTTAATCTTATCTATGTGCGTGTTGTGTTAATGTCGAAATGTCTCGTCGCTTAGTGAAATAAAAAAAAAGGTGAACTACTTGCACAGCTCATTCAGAGCCGAGTGACTAGCTACCAGCTCAATATTACTGTCCTGCTTTATCACCCACCACTTTTCGCTGGCTGTCAAAATAATGAGAGCTGGAGAGCGATATAGGATAAAAGGTATATTAAGGAGTGTTTCTCTCTAGAACCAGGCGGAGGTATGATCAGCATCAGGCGGATGTTACCAACTGTTCTTTGGAAGAATCCCACATCCATAGACTGCCTGATGATAATGATCCTCTTAGGATCAGGTGTAGTACGATGTAACGACTTACCTATGTTCATTAATGAACTCCATAGCATCTTGCACGGTCGTCCTCATGAACCGATCCAAGTCTTTGTATACATCTGGCAGGTCATCCAGAGGCAGCTGTTTACCATACTCTATGATAACCTCCCGAGGCTTAGTTACTGTCGATGACAACCTGATATACAATTTGTTTAATAATTTTTTTTTTCAAAATACAAATAATATATACAAATATAATATATATAAATAATAAATACAAATAAATATATATATATATATATATCTAAAGAGATAATATAAACCCATACTAATGTATATGTATATCGGTTACTTATCATCATCATCATCAGACGTCCACTGCTGGACATAGACCTCCTCCAAGAATTCCCACTTCGATTGGGTAGGGATGCATGTGGGTGCTTGGGCTATTTCTCATCACACTGACTCGTGGGTCAGTGGAAGCCAGAGCCTCGTCTGTTGATTAGCAGGATGCATCAGGAGCTGGTGAGGTTGGCTTGGACCCCGTGAGGTGGTGTGCGGGACCTCACGGCTTATACTTTTCCAAGAATTCCTAAATTTAGAGCTAAAAAAAGATGAAAGTCATCATCATCCACAACATAAACTACAACGTAAATAACTACCTTTTCCCCCCATCAATATCTTCAGCTAAATCCATTTCACAACTCAAATCCTTCTCCAACTCTTCAATCTTCCAACCCAATTTCTCATACATTTCAAAGTCATCGTAATTCCTGCACACTCCCAAACTCAATTCATCCCCCGGATCCCTTTCTGTTACTTCACCCACTACGCTCTCTATCTGATTATCATCCTCAATCAATTCTTCATAGGCAACTTTAATATTGTCTATGGTTTCCGAATCTATTTTATTATCTGCAGCGTTTTCAGTATTTCTCTTAATTTCCTCATCGGTTTGATCTGTTTCAACTTCATCTAATATTTCGTTACTTATTGATTTCTTATCATCTACGTCAGACTTGTCATCACTAGTTTCTTTATTTTCATCATCATTGTCAGTGTTTATGGACGTGAACAGTGGGTAAGTGAGGGCTAAGAGTCTTGGCCGGTTAATTTCCTCACATTCTTTATAAAGTTTCATCACCTGAAATATTCATCATCAAATTATAATAGCAAAGTTGTTCCAGCTTAATGGTGGTAGGTCTCACTCTCAGCCCTGTAGTCTCGGGCTGTTAAGAATAAGACTAAGGTATTCCCTGCTTGTCGTAAAAGGCGACTAAAAGTGTTCTCGGTTCCGTGGATGGGTGCCCTTAGAGGCCAATAACCGAGCCTTAGGAGGACGACAAATCTATGGTGGTCATGTATTTCCCGTAGCGCAGGGTGGGTGCTAAAGCCAGCTTTGCCCTTCCATGGGCCATGGCTAAACATGCCAGGGGGACAACAGTGTAGCCCCTCCTAATATATTGAGGGAGACCACCGAAGAGGTTTTAGTGGGTAGAAGCCGCAGATAACTTTGTCTTCCCCCCAGAAGCAAGGTATCTTTTAAGATTTGTTCGCGATAAAAAAAAATGTCTGTTGCTGGAGACCAGTCTAAATAGAACTGCAGCTGCTCTTTCTGACGCCATACAGTAAGAACGCGCTTTAACTAAAAAATTTACTGAACTGACGAGACTTGACATATTATATCCACGAGCACAATGTGGTGCAGTGAATATCATACTAACAGGCACCGAGTTATTATGAGGCGATTGCAGAGGATCTATAGATCTTCATCAGAAAATATGGGGTGAAATTTTTAATCATCATCAGCTGATAGATGTTCACTGCTGGACGTAGACCTGACTGAAGATCTCAGCATCGATAGGAAATTAATTCATTTTTTTATACCATGATAAAAAGCGAATACCGCGATGGATGCGTGGAACGAAACGTGGGAGTGAGACAGTATGCGTGAGTGTGAGCGAGAGAGAGAGATATACGGGAAGTGAGCGAGTAATACGTGTAGCGATGGCGGATGTGCTTATGCATGTTTTTATTATTTTTTTTACAGCCGATTTATGCCTCCACTGTTGAGGCACAGGCCTACCCTCAATATGGGAGTGTGATGGGGCCGTAGTCACCACGCGGGCCCAATGCGAATTGGTGACCACACACACCTTAGAATAAATTCTAATACATGTGCAGGTTTCCTTCACCTTCGAGTCATCAGTACATGTCGAGATTAGAACCCGTGACCTTCGGAATGAAGGCAGCACGCTCTAACCGTTAAGCCAGCGAGCTATTATTATTATACAATATAGATATCAAATTGAGAAGAAAAATCTATATAAAGTTATACTTTATATTTTCATCTACACGGCGCCGTGTAGATGGCCCGCCGTAGACGGTTTGTGCACTACATGTAGCCAAACAAGCACTGCATATTCTACCTCACTTCTTAAGTCACTAAAAAGGGGTGAAACTACCCTGGGTAGAAATTGATTAGGTTTTTTTTTTACTATGGACAAGCGAGAATTCTGGTTCGTTATGCATACTGAAAACTGCTCCGGATCCCATTCCAAGATCCCAAGCTTAAAATAAAAAGGCTTTCTTCCATCTGCCTCAAGCGAATCTTAAGAGTACTTCGGAGACAACCTTGAAAAACTTGTGATCACTGGTGAAGTGGAAGGAAAAAGTCTGCGGGGACGCAACCTAGTGCGATGGTCTGAGCAAATACGCAACACACTTGACTCCAGTCTACGAAGCTCTCCGAGCAGCCAGAGGTGGTATGTGATGGTAAAACATGAGGACAAGAGCGATAGGTGGAGGTAATCACGACCCTTAGATATGAGTAATAAGATTTGAAGATAGATACATACTGTACCTGAGAGGCCGGCTACACGGCGCCGTGTGCAGTGGAGCGCACACGGCGCCGTGTAGCCGGCCCCTCAAAAGCAGATATACGAGCTCAAACACTTTGGATACTGTATCTCTATGGACTACCTTAATGAGAACAGCGAAGGATTGGAGCAGTGTACCCGCGTCAGTGTTTCCGTTTCCGTTTCCGGTTCCGTTCAGTAATGACGTGGGGATCTTTAAGGGAAGAGTAGGCTACTTCTATACTAGTGCGCTTTAACACCAACGACTACATCGCCGTTACCATCAAGTAGAGTCGTAGTCAAGCGCTAGTCTATACAATAAAAAAAAAAAAAAAAACTTTATGGTCAAGCAATAACCTAGAATTTAAAAAAAAAAAACTTACATATCTCAAGTCCTCATCCAAGCATATCAAATGGCAACTATCTATAATCAACACATTCATCTGCGGCACACACAGCCACCCATCCTCCAGTATCCTCTTCATGATCTTCGACGTGCATACAATGACCTGATAGAAGAACATACACATGAGAATATTATTCCTTGTATGAAGCGACGGGCGGTGCCATCACCTGATAGTAAGTGATACTCCTCATAGCAATGTGGCGGCAGGTTGGATGATAGATGCTTCGCCACGCGCTCATCTTAAGACAAGACGTTGAGTCTCGTGAGTCCAGTAATTACAGTAGCTATAGCACCCTTCAAACCGGATCGCAATAACATTTCCTACTGTTTGCCGGCTACAATAATTGTTCCGCCAATAGAAACTACCATCTTAAAAAAATGGCTTTGGTCCATTTATTTAGTAGTCGCACATAATCCAAGAGTTTATTAAACTTCCTCCATGGAGTGGCTGGCTGAGGTCAATGACAAAGAGACAACGCACAGGCATTACTGTGATCCGGTTTGAAGGGCGCTGTAACTATTATTGGTGGTAGTGTCTCTGTTGCCGGAGACCGTGTAGGTACCGTCGCAGTGACAAGCAGCAGAATGCAAACATTATTGTGATCCGGTTTGAAGGACGCTGTAGCTATCACTGGTGGTAGTGTCTCTGTTGCCGGAGACCGTGTAGGTACCGCCGCAGCGACAAGCAGCAGTATGCAAACATTATTGTGATCCGGTTTGAAGGGCGCTGTAACTATTATTGGTGGTAGTGTCTCTGTTGCCGGAGACCGTGTAGGTACCGCCGCAGCGACAAGCAGCAGCATGCAAACATTATTGTGATCCGGTTTGAAGGACGCTGTAGCTATTATTGGTGGTAGTGTCTCTGTTGCCGGAGACCGTGTAGGTACCGCCGCAGCGACAAGCAGCAGTATGCAAACATTATTGTGATCCGGTTTGAAGGGCGCTGTAACTATTATTGGTGGTAGTGTCTCTGTTGCCGGAGACCGTGTAGGTACCGCCGCAGCGACAAGCAGCAGTATGCAAACATTATTGTGATCCGGTTTGAAGGGCGCTGTAACTATTATTGGTGGTAGTGTCTCTGTTGCCGGAGACCGTGTAGGTACCGCCGCAGCGACAAGCAGCAGCATGCAAACATTATTGTGATCCGGTTTGAAGGACGCTGTAGCTATTATTGGTGGTAGTGTCTCTGTTGCCGGAGACCGTGTAGGTACCGCCGCAGCGACAAGCAGCAGTATGCAAACATTATTGTGATCCGGTCTGAAGGGCGCTGTAACTATTATTGGTGGTAGTGTCTCTGTTGCCGGAGACCGTGTAGGTACCGCCGCAGCGACAAGCAGCAGCATGCAAACATTATTGTGATCCGGTTTGAAGGACGCTGTAGCTATTATTGGTGGTAGTGTCTCTGTTGCCGGAGACCGTGTAGGTACCGTCGCAGTGACAAGCAGCAGAATGCAAACATTATTGTGATCCGGTTTGAAGGACGCTGTAGCTATCACTGGTGGTAGTGTCTCTGTTGCCGGAGACCGTGTAGGTACCGCCGCAGCGACAAGCAGCAGTATGCAAACATTATTGTGATCCGGTTTGAAGGGCGCTGTAACTATTATTGGTGGTAGTGTCTCTGTTGCCGGAGACCGTGTAGGTACCGCCGCAGCGACAAGCAGCAGCATGCAAACATTATTGTGATCCGGTTTGAAGGACGCTGTAGCTATTATTGGTGGTAGTGTCTCTGTTGCCGGAGACCGTGTAGGTACCGCCGCAGCGACAAGCAGCAGTATGCAAACATTATTGTGATCCGGTTTGAAGGGCGCTGTAACTATTATTGGTGGTAGTGTCTCTGTTGCCGGAGACCGTGTAGGTACCGCCGCAGCGACAAGCAGCAGCATGCAAACATTATTGTGATCCGGTTTGAAGGACGCTGTAGCTATTATTGGTGGTAGTGTCTCTGTTGCCGGAGACCGTGTAGGTACCGCCGCAGCGACAAGCAGCAGTATGCAAACATTATTGTGATCCGGTCTGAAGGGCGCTGTAGCTATTATTGGTGGTAGTGTCTCTGTTGCCGGAGACCGTGTAGGTACCGCCGCAGTGACAAGCAGCAGCATGCAAACATTATTGTGATCCGGTTTGAAGGACGCTGTAGCTATTATTGGTGGTAGTGTCTGTTGCCGGAGACCGTGTAGGTACCGCCGCAGCGACAAGCAGCAGTATGCAAACATTATTGTGATCCGGTCTGAAGGGCGCTGTAACTATTATTGGTGGTAGTGTCTCTGTTGCCGGAGACCGTGTAGGTACCGCCGCAGCGACAAGCAGCAGTATGCAAACATTATTGTGATCCGGTTTGAAGGACGCTGTAGCTATTATTGGTGATAGTGTCTCTGTTGCCGGAGACCGTGTAGGTACCGCCGCAGCGACAAGCAGCAGTATGCAAACATTATTGTGATCCGGTTTGAAGGGCGCTGTAACTATTATTGGTGGTAGTGTCTCTGTTGCCGGAGACCGTGTAGGTACCACCGCAGCGACAAGCAGCAGTATGCAAACATTATTGTGATCCGGTCTGAAGGGCGCTGTAACTATTATTGGTGGTAGTGTCTCTGTTGCCGGAGACCGTGTAGGTACCGCCGCAGCGACAAGCAGCAGTATGCAAACATTATTGTGATCCGGTTTGAAGGGCGCTGTAACTATTATTGGTGGTAGTGTCTCTGTTGCCGGAGACCGTGTAGGTACCGCCGCAGCGACAAGCAGCAGTATGCAAACATTATTGTGATCCGGTTTGAAGGGCGCTGTAACTATTATTGGTGGTAGTGTCTCTGTTGCCGGAGACCGTGTAGGTACCGCCGCAGCGACAAGCAGCAGTATGCAAACATTATTGTGATCCGGTTTGAAGGGCGCTGTAACTATTATTGGTGGTAGTGTCTCTGTTGCCGGAGACCGTGTAGGTACCGCCGCAGCGACAAGCAGCAGTATGCAAACATTATTGTGATCCGGTTTGAAGGGCGCTGTAACTATTATTGGTGGTAGTGTCTCTGTTGCCGGAGACCGTGTAGGTACCGCCGCAGCGACAAGCAGCAGTATGCAAACATTATTGTGATCCGGTTTGAAGGACGCTGTAGCTATTATTGGTGGTAGTGTCTCTGTTGCCGGAGACCGTCTAGGTACCGCCGCAGCGACAAGCAGCAGTATGCAAACATTATTGTGATCCGGTTTGAAGGACGCTGTAACTATTATTGGTGGTAGTGTCTCTGTTGCCGGAGACCGTGTAGGTACCGCCGCAGCGACAAGCAGCAGTATGCAAACATTATTGTGATCCGGTTTGAAGGGCGCTGTAACTATTATTGGTGGTAGTGTCTCTGTTGCCGGAGACCGTGTAGGTACCACCGCAGCGACAAGCAGCAGTATGCAAACATTATTGTGATCCGGTTTGAAGGGCGCTGTAACTATTATTGGTGGTAGTGTCTCTGTTGCCGGAGACCGTGTAGGTACCGCCGCAGCGACAAGCAGCAGTATGCAAACATTATTGTGATCCGGTTTGAAGGGCGCTGTAACTATTATTGGTGGTAGTGTCTCTGTTGCCGGAGACCGTGTAGGTACCGTCGCAGTGACAAGCAGCAGAATGCAAACATTATTGTGATCCGGTTTGAAGGACGCTGTAGCTATCACTGGTGGTAGTGTCTCTGTTGCCGGAGACCGTGTAGGTACCGCCGCAGCAACAAGCAGCAGTATGCAAACATTATTGTGATCCGGTTTGAAGGACGCTGTAGCTATTATTGGTAATAGTGTCTCTGTTGCCGGAGACCGTGTAGGTACCGCCGCAGCGACAAGCAGCAGTATGCAAACATTATTGTGATCCGGTTTGAAGGGCGCTGTAACTATTATTGGTGGTAGTGTCTCTGTTGCCGGAGACCGTGTAGGTACCGCCGCAGCGACAAGCAGCAGTATGCTAACATTATTGTGATCCGGTTTGAAGGGCGCTGTAACTATTATTGGTGGTAGTGTCTCTGTTGCCGGAGACCGTGTAGGTACCACCGCAGCGACAAGCAGCAGTATGCTAACATTATTGTGATCCGGTTTGAAGGACGCTGTAGCTATTATTGGTGGTAGTGCCTCTGTTGCCGGAGACCGTCTAGGTACCGCCGCACCGACAAGCAGCAGAATGCAAACATTATTGTGATCCGGTTTGAAGGACGCTGTAGCTATTATTGGTGGTAGTGTCTCTGTTGCCGGAGACCGTGTAGGTACCGCCGCAGCGACAAGCAGCAGTATGCAAACATTATTGTGATCCGGTTTGAAGGGCGCTGTAACTATTATTGGTGGTAGTGTCTCTGTTGCCGGAGACCGTGTAGGTACCACCGCAGCGACAAGCAGCAGTATGCTAACATTATTGTGATCCGGTTTGAAGGACGCTGTAGCTATTATTGGTGGTAGTGCCTCTGTTGCCGGAGACCGTCTAGGTACCGCCGCACCGACAAGCAGCAGAATGCAAACATTATTGTGATCCGGTTTGAAGGACGCTGTAGCTATTATTGGTGGTAGTGTCTCTGTTGCCGGAGACCGTGTAGGTACCACCGCAGCGACAAGCAGCAGTATGCAAACCTTATTGTGATCCGGTTTGAAGGACGCTGTAGCTATTATTGGTGATAGTGTCTCTGTTGCCGGAGACCGTCTAGGTACCACCGCAGCGACAAGCAGCAGTATGCAAACATTATTGTGATCCGGTTTGAAGGACGCTGTAGCTATTATTGGTGGTAGTGTCTCTGTTGCCGGAGACCGTGTAGGTACCGCCGCAGTGACAAGCAGCAGCATGCAAACATTATTGTGATCCGGTTTGAAGGACGCTGTAGCTATTATTGGTGGTAGTGTCTCTGTTGCCGGAGACCGTGTAGGTACCGCCGCAGTGACAAGCAGCAGCATGCAAACATTATTGTGATCCGGTTTGAAGGACGCTGTAGCTATTATTGGTGGTAGTGTCTCTGTTGCCGGAGACCGTGTAGGTACCGCCGCAGCGACAAGCAGCAGTATGCAAACATTATTGTGATCCGGTTTGAAGGGCGCTGTAACTATTATTGGTGGTAGTGTCTCTGTTGCCGGAGACCGTGTAGGTACCGCCGCAGCGACAAGCAGCAGTATGCAAACATTATTGTGATCCGGTTTGAAGGACGCTGTAGCTATTATTGGTGGTAGTGTCTCTGTTGCCGGAGACCGTGTAGGTACCGCCGCAGCGACAAGCAGCAGTATGCAAACATTATTGTGATCCGGTTTGAAGGGCGCTGTAACTATTATTGGTGGTAGTGTCTCTGTTGCCGGAGACCGTGTAGGTACCGCCGCAGCGACAAGCAGCAGTATGCAAACATTATTGTGATCCGGTTTGAAGGACGCTGTAGCTATTATTGGTGGTAGTGTCTCTGTTGCCGGAGACCGTGTAGGTACCGCCGCAGCGACAAGCAGCAGTATGCAAACATTACAGTGATCCGGTTTGAAGGGCGCTTTAGGTAGTTAATTACTGGGGTAACAAGATTCAGCATTTTATATCTCAAGGCGCGGAATCCATCCTAACTTGCGTCACGTTATTATGGGCGGGCGTATTATTTACCATCAGGTGAAAGCCTGGCTGCAGGAACCACACTGGACTCCTGCAAACTTACTTGCTTCTCTTCCAAGTAGCCTCTCCAGTCTTCCACGTCTTCGTACTCCGTCGCCCGACCCACAGTCAGGTCCGTCAAGATACCCAGCTCGTACGACACGTAAGTAATCCGCGAGGGTCTCGTCAGGAAGATGGAACGCTGGCGACCTTGACTGAACAATCTGAAATATGTATACCGTTATTCGCTGGCTATCGTTTGGTCGTTCACTGGTCCGGTTTGAAGGGCGCTGTAGCTATCACTGGTGGTAGTGTCTCTGTTGCCGGAGACCGTCTAGGTACCACCGCAGCGCCTATTGCAGCCGACACACAGTACTGTGCGGACATTGCTGTGATCCGGTTTGAAGGACCTATAGCTATCACTGGTGGTAGTGTCTCTGTTGCCGGAGACCGTCTAGGTACCACCGCAGCGCCTATTGCAGCCGACACACAGTACTGTGCGGACATTGCTGTGATCCGGTTTGAAGGGCCTATAGCTATCACTGGTGGTAGTGTCTCTGTTGCCGGAGACCGTCTAGGTACCACCGCAGCGCCTATTGCAGCCGACACACAGTACTGTGCGGACATTGCTGTGATCCGGTTTGAAGGACCTATAGCTATCACTGGTGGTAGTGTCTCTGCTGCCGGAGACCGTCTAGGTACCACCGCAGCGCCTATTGCAGCCGACACACAGTACTGTGCGGACATTGCTGTGATCCGGTTTGAAGGACCTATAGCTATCACTGGTGGTAGTGTCTCTGTTGCCGGAGACCGTCTAGGTACCACCGCAGCGCCTATTGCAGCCGACACACAGTACTGTGCGGACATTGCTGTGATCCGGTTTGAAGGACCTATAGCTATCACTGGTGGTAGTGTCTCTGCTGCCGGAGACCGTCTAGGTACCACCGCAGCGCCTATTGCAGCCGACACACAGTACTGTGCGGACATTGCTGTGATCCGGTTTGAAGGACCTATAGCTATCACTGGTGGTAGTGTCTCTGTTGCCGGAGACCGTCTAGGTACCACCGCAGCGCCTATTGCAGCCGACACACAGTACTGTGCGGACATTGCTGTGATCCGGTTTGAAGGACCTATAGCTATCACTGGTGGTAGTGTCTCTGTTGCCGGAGACCGTCTAGGTACCACCGCAGCGCCTATTGCAGCCGACACACAGTACTGTGCGGACATTGCTGTGATCCGGTTTGAAGGACCTATAGCTATCACTGGTGGTAGTGTCTCTGTTGCCGGAGACCGTCTAGGTACCGCCGCAGCGCCTATTGCAGCCGACACACAGTACTGTGCGGACATTGCTGTGATCCGGTTTGAAGGACCTATAGCTATCACTGGTGATAGTGTCTCTGTTGCCGGAGACCGTCTAGGTACCACCGCAGCGCCTATTGCAGCCGACACACAGTACTGTGCGGACATTGCTGTGATCCGGTTTGAAGGACCTATAGCTATCACTGGTGGTAGTGTCTCTGTTGCCGGAGACCGTCTAGGTACCACCGCAGCGCCTATTGCAGCCGACACACAGTACTGTGCGGACATTGCTGTGATCCGGTTTGAAGGACCTATAGCTATCACTGGTGGTAGTGTCTCTGTTGCCGGAGACCGTCTAGGTACCACCGCAGCGCCTATTGCAGCCGACACACAGTACTGTGCGGACATTGCTGTGATCCGGTTTGAAGGGCGCTGTAGCTGGTGTAATTATTGGAGCAACGAGACTCAACATCACGTATCCTAAAGTGACGAGCGCGATGCAGTGTATATAACTAGTGTTAGGTTGTTATGAGTGGTATCACTTACCACCAGGTCAAGGTCCTGCTCGTCTCGAGGTGTTGATTATTGACCAGCAATGAGGAGACATTACCTTGTGTATTGCTGGGTGCTGTAGCTTGGAGCCAAGAGTGATGAGTTCCACCTATCATTCAACATGGCCCACAAGTCAAGCCAAGCCCGAGGTGATGTTGTGTATATCATCCTAACCAGCTTCAAGTTATGGATGTATCACTCCAATTGATATGAACTTCTCCATAGTTATAAATGGTAGAGACTCCTGCGCTGGTAAGCCAAGTTATGTGGAGACCAAAAACACAGGGAGACCCTGGGGGACCCATGACTACTTGGCTGATGATGATCAATAAAGATCTAAAGAATAACAGATTGACTGAGGCTACAGCACAAAATAGAGATGGACTTAGAAGTGGGACCAGGAGAGCCGACTCCATGTAAAGTTGGGACAGGGTCTGGCGAGAAGAAGGATATATATGTTAACAGTTAGGGTCCTGAGATTCAGGCTGTGCTTAGTTCAGGACCGGAGGGTATCATGACATTCCATTGAAGACACAAAAAAAAAAATCACACATCTGAGAGCCGAGGGCATTGGTAAAGATCAGACTTACCCACGTATCTTGTAAGCATCTTCGTGGAGCAACCTGGTGGCAACGAACGAGCAGTGCTCCGTGATGATTATGTTCTTCATGCTGGCCACGGCGGCCAGCCTCGCGCCGCCTTCCGCCGCCGTGAACCTCGAGCAGCACGTCTCCATGGCCTTTGTGAACATCTTTATATATATATATTTAATGCGGTCATCAGCTGATGATACATTCATAAAAAAAATTGCACCAGTTAGGATGTATGCACAGCACCACATTGTGCTCATCTTCAGACAAGTCTCATCTCATTACCACAGTAATTGAAATAGCTACAGCACCCTTCACATCATCATTAAGGTTTGTCGCTGAGGTGGTAGTTAGTCGCTGGCCACAGAGCCCTACCACCAATATCTTACTATTATAAATCTCTCGAAGAACTGAAGGTCTACTTCTGAGGTCAGACACTCCCTTGGTACTAAGTGATAAACCCATCACAGTTCATCACCAGTTAGGATGTATACACCACATTGTGTTTGTCTCGATACATAAGATGTTACATCTCGTTACCGCAGCAATTTCACTAGCTACAGCACCCTTTAAACCGGGACATGGTAATATTTGCACACTACTGTCAGGAGGCAGGAATAGGAGCTGCAGTTACCAACCTAGACTAGATTCTTTTCAAAGGACTCATCATCATCAGCTGATAGACATCCACTGTCGGACATAAACCTCCCCTTCTCGATCAGATAAGGATTTATATGGGGGGGATTTGAGCCATATCCCACCTATTACAGGTTGGTGGGAGCCAGAGCTTCGTTTTTCAATTAGCAGACTACACCACGACCAGGTAAGGTTGGCTTGGATCCCGTGAGTTGTTACGGGGGAACCCTTACACCCCCTTAAAATCATTAATTAATGAGCTCAATGCTAATTATTGGAGTTATTGTTATAATTTCATTTCTCCAATTATTGTTATTTTAATTTTAATTTAAAAACAAAAAATATTGTCTATGATATACAAGATTTTACTGTCGAGCGACTGATGATGGTGTTGAGTAGAGAAGATAAAGGAAGCTAACCTCACCACCATATGGGATGACGGTGAGAGGTCACCGCGACCTTACAATAAGCCTATTAAATAAATTCTTGTAAGTTAACATAATCCAGTAGTTACGGTAATTAAATAAATAAAATTACATTAATAGCATTACAATGAATCTATGGTGTAATCTATGGAAGGGTTTGAAAATGGAACTTACAAGTATTTAGTAAATTTGATGTAAAAAAAAAAATATTTAAATTTTCTTTTAAAGAACAGGCTGTATGGAGAAATTTGAAGCCTTTTATTTCAATGAGAAATAAAAAAGTATTTAATACCTAATGTTTCTTTGTTGAACTGTTTTTGTCTATATACACAGATTTGCAGATATTATATTGCGATGAGTGTGCATGAAGATGCTCATGAAAGCGGAGGAAGCGGGAGACGTGTGCCAGGATCGTAGCAAGTGGTGAGAGATGGTCTCAGCTTACTCCACTGGGAACGAGGTGTGATGTATATATATATATATTTATTGGTATGGCGGAACATGGGTATTAGCCGCGACACCAAGAAGAAGCTAATGCAGACGCTCATATTTTCTATCTTTTTATATGCTTCTGAAACCTGGACACTAAAAGCGAGAGTGAGATCGAAGATTGACGCGTTCGAAATGTGATGCTGGCGCAGAACGCTGAGGATATCCTGGACGGAACGTCGCACAAACGGGTCAATCCTCAAAAAGTTGAACATAACAACACGGCTCTCATCAATCTGTAGGCACAGAGTTCTCAAATTCTTCGGAGACACGGTCAGGCGAGACTCAGTCTGGAAAGGCTGATTATTACTAGTTGTGTGGAAGGAAAGAGAGCGAGAGGACAGTCTCCTAGAAAATGGACACACACAACTCGGGACGCTACGGGAGCTACCCTACAATCATCCATCCAAATGGTGCAAGACAGAAATGTCTGAAAAGAAATGGTAGCCAGGACAACGCACCATAGTCTCACATCCCTCAGTCATGAGGTTACTACAAAGAAGAAGAAGATTTATTGGTAGGTCACTGTTGCCGGAGATTGGTATGTACCACCGCAGCTCCTATTTCCGCAGACAAATAGTCCTGTGCAAAGTTTACTACGCTTCAGATTGAACGGTGCTGTAGGTAGTGTTAATAATTGAATAATAAAAAACCCTATTCACTGATATATTGTTAGATAATAAATGTTATCTTAGTAACAAAAAGAGACTAATCTTTTCATATATTACAATTTGTAAAGCCGAAGTTGTACATCATGTAATGAAATATTCACCGACATTGATGGCGTATGTGTAAGCTATGACTAAACGTTGAAAATTATTTTTCCAACATCACTGAATATAAATCATAATTACTTATGCTAGCATGGCATGGCAAGCTGTTAATCTCATCATGTGAGCATAGATAACTGGTGACTTCAAAGATTAATACTGACTAAGTAGTAAGTACTGAAGTAAGAAGAAAATTCTTAACAAAATTCTATAGATATATTTTAAACGTAAAGTTCAGGAATGTGTAAAAATCTAATCATACTTCCTAACTGAATTATAATAGTTAACAACAAATATAATAGTTAAGGTATTTTTAATAATCGTTAAGACACGTAACCTAAACGAACAAGATTTTACATATGTAATTAAAAACTTACCGAGATTTTATCAGGATTTATTCAGATCTGGCATAGTCTAATACGAAAAACAATTCAGACATCATGTTTGGCTAAATATCACACTTCACATGACGTTAACTTCTGCATTAATTTCTTAAAGTAAGTGGAAAAAATTTGGCACTTTCAGCTAAACTATAAAATAAACCACCGCGTCTCGTTAGATGTAAAATTGAATATAAATAAAATATTTGTTGCACAGTCAAATCACGCTCTATCGCCAAGCAACGACAGTAAATACTCGGTGTTGCCAGTGTGGGTCAATAGTTGCAGAAATATAAAAAAAATAGTATAAATATTTATTTAACGTTTTTTTAATAAAGTTATATTTTAATATATATATATATATATCATTGTGTTATAATAAAATATAAAATGTATTTCATCGTTAAGATATTACTGTACCGACATAATAATTATATTTAATTCACTTTATAAATTCAATAAATTTATTATTATTGTTGCGATTATTTAAATATTACGAGAAAATCCTTTATTTTAAATATGAATACTTTGTCAGTTTAGTTATGTAACAACGGACTTCCCGCGTAATAGGGTTGTATGACAGCGCAAAAAATGGTTTGATGACATAAAGAAGTGGACCGGGTTTAAATATCATCAATTAAAAATAAAAGCTGAGGATCTAATTGGTGTTTTCAATCAACCGCGTCGCCTAATGGTGATGATGATAAAAGTATTCACATTCTAAAATTACAATGGTAGTTCAATAAAGTTTAAAATGTAAAAAAAATGTTTAAACTTCGTAATATATTTAAAATTAAGTTTGTTTTGAATTTTAGTAATTAAATTAAAATCATTTTTTATTCTACGAAACGAATGAAGCGTTCACCTGATGGTAAGTTATACGCCCGCCCGTAATGCCGGAACACAGTAATGTCTGCACACTACCACCCACCTAAACGGTCTCTAGCAACATAGACTTACTATCAAAAAATCTACTAACTACTGCGTTTCGGATTAAACGGGACGCAGCTATTGTAATTACTAAGGTAACGAGACTCAACATCTAATATCTCGGGTGAAGAACGCAATGTAGTACTGTGTATAACATCCTAACTTGCGCCACATTGTTATGTGCGGGCGTACAACTTACCATCAGGTGAATAACCCGCCGTGATTCAGATGAGCCATAAGTGAACAGTAATTTTACTTATACTATGCGTCTGTTGAAAGTTGCGAGTTAAATATATGACAGGAATAGAATCATGAGTTTTAAAATTAAAAAAAAAAACTGTAAACATATCGTTCCCACTATTGGGAATCGGGACTTTTGTTAAGATGAAAGTCATAATCAATCATTCACCTCTCTGGTAATGCGGATTGGTGGACATCACGCAGTGACGTAGCTAGGTAACCCAGGGTCCTGGGCCAAATTAAAAAATGTGGCCCCATTGCTATGTAAACTGATTAGGTTTTATCAAATAAAAATATGAATTATACAAATGCTTTAAAAATGCTAAGCTACTTAAGCTCTTTCATAAATTACAATTAATACTTGGTGCAGATTTGTCTAATAAATCGAAATAGAGAAGATTCCAGGATTTATTATATAAAGGCCGGGCCTAACAATGGACTAAATAACAATTATATTTACAATTTTTTCCTAGATTTAGTTTTCGCAAAAGTATCAATGACTTCGTTTAAATCCGGACTCGATGCGGTTTCATTTTCAATTGCTATTAGCGATAAATGTCGGAGTCGAGTTTGGCCGGTAGTATTTCTTAAATATTTATTTTATTATTTTTAATTCGCTAAATGACCTTTCAGCTGCTGCTGAAGTGACAGGAATCGTAAAGAATAATAACATTGCTGTAGATACTTCCGTTAGGTCGCATTCTAGCAATCCATATTTGCTCATTATTTCCTTACATGACTGGTGAACAGTCCATGTTTGAGTTAGTTGAGGTATAACTAGGTGGTAAATATTAATAAATTGAAATTAAAAACTAGGGTCTATTATATCTGAATATTTTCTTTGGGATTCGTCACACTTTTGTAATAAAGTTGCTTCTTTCTTCTTGGTTTGTTTAATTTTTTCTGATAAATACTTCCAATCTCGAATTCCCGTACACCAAACATTATTCCTTTGTGAAGCAAATAACCAGCAGTATTTCTATAGTCTAGTATTTTGGAATAACACAATCAAAAACGATTAACTGGTCCATATTTAGAACACGAAACGTAGCACGATTTTAAAATAACACCTATTGTTCTGGTTGATGTCTGTTGGAAAAGATCCTGAAGACTGGAAAGGTCCCATAACAAGAATTCGACGTTTTTCGTTATCACTTAATATTTTGTTCGTGAAGTTTCCCAAGTGATGAGAAGCTTTGTCGTACACATTTTCGAAAAATGTAGAGGTCTGGTTCCTCCAAACCCTCCGCTCTTGTGTGTCATGTGAACGTCATCCACGTTCACATGATCAGCGGCAGAAGTATCTCCAACTGCAATAATTGTCGCATCTTCTTCGGTAGGCTTCTCAACCAACACTGCAGTTACCACATTATTTGAGTCACTATCAATAGAAATATTTTAACCAGATGTACTTGCAGAAGGCTGACTAAAAAACTTGTCAATTTTGGGTAATTTTTGTTTACTATCTTCTCTTTCTTGGCGTTGTTTGTGTTTAAACGCACCACTGGGTTTCTTCTTTTTGTCCATAATTTTAGTTTTATAATTTTATTAAACAATACCATATTAGATTGTGCTCGAGTAAGTAGGTACTCACTGTTCACTGATGACGTCAAAAGTAAAATAAAAGGAAAGGGAAACACAATGATACGCTAGGTGTCGTTGGGGAATCCCCAGAAAAAAAATTATCACTGTTAGTGTTACCACATTTAACAGTGCAGACCATGAACGATCGCCTGACCGCGGCCCTGAATTAATGTACCTACTGCAGGTGACTTGCATTTTTTCACGAAAATCACGAAATCTGAAAATTTGACACGATTTATTGACTTACGGACAACAATATGAGTGGTAAAATCAAATAAAATTGAACCCCTATATTAACCACTACAAAAAGTTTATTGATATTAGCTTACTTACTCCTGATACAGCATAAATTTTTTAATTGTTTTAAAAAAAAAATCTAAACTTGAATTCACAATTAAAACGCACATCGATGAATAATAAAACACATATCACTATCCGTTATATTGACAACGCTGCCAACCTACAGAAAGAATTTAGGGGAATTCCCTCGGCATGACTTTTCTATTTCTTTCAACTGAGTTGTCACGATTAAAGTGGGGTTGCAACCTGTCATATTTATTTTGAAAATGGGAGAAACTTCCAAAAGTTCAGTTCGATCGAGATTTCTGGTAAGGATTCGAGGGCCCCCTGAGCTTGAGGGCCCCGGGGCACTGCCCCGCCTAGCCCCTAGGTAGCTACGCCACTGCCCTGCAGCCCACCGGCGCGCATCTGAGGTGAGCTCATGGTGAAGCTCCGGAGCTCTAACTTAGAGCGGCCGCCGCGGGCCGGCCTTACACCGCGGGCCGGCCGGGTAGAATCCTCTTCGCTTCACCGTGGGTGACCCAGCTACAGCTACAAGTCGGGAACCTGATGTGGGGAAGTCTGATCAAGTTAGACTCGAAACAGTTTTATGACAATGTTACCCAACGTAAAGACGAAGAATCTTAACTTTAAGATTCATTTTATTATTATTATTTTAATTATATTATTATTTAGAATTTAATAAAAAAAATTGGTTTCTTTAATTAATGGTGGTTTCTTTGTTATTTTTATATTATTTTATCGTTTCATCAAGAAAATATTCATGTTTTTACGTTGTAACACGACAGCAACAAATATAATAGATTTTTAATATTTCCTCGTTCTCTTTTGGTAGAATTGAGTAGCTTTTAACCTCCACAAGTAGTAGTTTCATCAAATGAATCTGGTCACACTGATACTTCATCATCATTATCTGCTGATAGACGTCCACAGTAGGTCACAGTATACTTAACATTTTATAAATATTGCTATATCAGAAAAATTTTGTTATTTTCGATGATAGTAATCCTGTGCTGTAATCTATGACGAATAATAATGTAAGTTATATTTTTTATATTTATCTCCAAATAAATAAACTTAGCGTCTAAGATTTCAATAAAAAAAACTTTATTTAATGCTTCTGTAATGCTATTTGGGTGTTTTTAAATTCTTTCTGTTCATTTCATGTAATGGAAACTGTCTTTCTTTGTCGGGACTGTTATTAGCACATTGTTAATCTTAAATCAGGCAGAAGACAGTTTTATGAATAAAATAGTCTCAAATTACTCTTTACATACTAGTAATAAAGTATAACAGCTTTTATATCATTTAACCACACAATCCAAGGTATTTAATAATGTGTAATGATCACCATCATCATATATACAGAGATGAGATAATAGGATAAATTTTACTAAGAGCATTGTAAATTTTACTGGAAAACTTAAATACTTTGTTTCTGTGTGTAATGGGTGAGTCTCTTGTTAAATATATCATTTGAAAAATTCATTGAAAGACTCGGCTAAGTTGAACCTGCGACATGTATTTTATATTTATCCAATGCGATAATAGGTACCTTGGTCCGAACATTGGTACTCTCCACATTCTATATATAATATGTGTTTATTTTCAAGTAAACAACAACTTTGCTCATGATTAAGTTAAGATGCTTACATTGTAATTGGCTTTAATATTAAAATTGTTTGCTTGTATTAATGATTGGAACTGAAGTATGATAATGAAAATATTTTTTACTAGTGGTAGGTTTCTGTTGGCAAAGACCATGTAGGTACCACAGCGACCTTTAATTCTGCTGCGAAACAGTAGTGTGCAAATATTACTGCATTCTTGTTTGAAGTATGCTATAGCTAGTTTAATGACTGAGGTAATCAGATTTTATATCTTATGTCTTAAGGTGAAGAGTACAATATGTTGCAGTGTAAATCGTTCTAACTAATGCCACATTATTATTTTCTAATTCTAGTAAACAACAAGACGAGCATGATGTTTATGTGATAGTAAAGATTACCGATGTGGCACTAGTTAGCATGGTTCACACTGTACCATTTGTTGTTTGTGTGGGTGTCACCATCAGATCTCTCATCTCATCGCTTCATCAAAGAAGAAGATAATCATATTCTCTATATAATAATATTGTTATTGTTCCAGATGGATTTATCTTGACTAGATATTCTTAGACATATGACAATGAAATAATACATATGATATATATGATCCTTGGACAAATTTTAACTGCAACCAAATGTCAACCGATGATTTTATTAATATGAATAACATACCAAATGATAATATGAAAAATATTATTAAAAACTTTAATCCATTTGAAATTTTACAACCCACTAAACCTGAAGTGGCCAAAGGTAACCTCTTGGTCGACTTATCCGACGATCAACCTAAGAATGATGTAACTGATGATATTAACGGGTCACTTCTAGATAGAACTACAAAGTC
Organism: Ornithoptera alexandrae; assembly: GCA_029030555.1. Lineage (NCBI taxonomy): Eukaryota > Metazoa > Arthropoda > Insecta > Lepidoptera > Papilionidae > Ornithoptera > Ornithoptera alexandrae. Next base: position 147,701 of record JARDVY010000157.1, on the reverse strand, counting down.
AGAATTCGATGTAGTCGATCTATTCCAAAATATGTATATCAATCCAGAACATTTAGAAACTAAAGATGGAGAAAATCCATCAGTATTCAGCGAAAAGAAGGACAACGATTGGATAAAAGACTTCGAGAGCATTGATTGCGTAAATGACATAAAAGTGGATATTAAAGAGGATTTGATATCTATTTTTACTGAACCAATAAACACAAATCCCAATGCATCAGTTGATGATGATGAAGAGGATAAGCTCATCGATGAGGTGCTTGCTATGAAAAGAGTAAAACCTTTTGGGATTTGGGATTTGGGATCGCCTCGCAGGATTCTTTCTGAAAATCAAATAGTATCAGATATGACTGTTAACTTACGCAATGTTTACATGATGAACGATACGGAAAGTGGAAAGTTTAAAGATGTTGGAATTAGCAATATTAATAAACCTTTAACATTGAAGGATCCAACACAAATGAGAACTTTACCTGACGACTTTCACCAACATGTTTGTTACAAAAATTATACCGAAAAGGGAGTACCAGGATTTGATAAGGAATTAATCAAAATTTCAAATCCAATTTGTATGATACAGGCAGTGAAGTTAGATAAGAAGAAATATCAGAAAAGGCAAATTTTGAGCGATGAGGTGAAAATTGGTTATACGAGAGGTCCTGATTTGATTGAGAAATCTATTGCGTTGCCACCAATGATAGAACGGATCAAAGCGCGAGAGAAGAATCTAAAGGAACGGGAGTCTATAAGGCGTCGATTAGTTGTGTGGCCTGATATCTTTAACACGGGACATGAGGGTACTTCCAAAAATTTTATGGCTAATAAAGAAACACCTGCATCGTTAAATCCCACATAGTGCTGACTGATAATTGTAATAGAGACCGGTTGATTGCCTGAGAAACAGCGAGAGCATATGAAGAATTTGTTTTTAAAAGAGACTCATGATATTAATTCATCATCATCATCAGATGGACAGCCAATGCTAAGCATAATAACAATGCTGCTCGCATTCAACACCTTATCGCGATTTTCACCAGATTATCTAGACAACAACCCACACTGTGTCTACTGGAACGCAATCACCACTCGAGGACCTTATTATCCGATCAGACATCAGATCTTCCAGTGATGTGCCCATTGCTAGTTGAGACCAGCAACCTTAATCATTTGGGGTTAATAAAATATGATGTGTTACATATATCTAAGTGTGGGAACACTGATTATCATTTGTTTTTATCTGATGTAACAAAAAAGACTTTCCTGATGGTAAGTAATACACCAGCCCACAACAATATAGGTTCGAGGGTATATATTACTTTAAGATCACCTAAGATCACACTGGACATTGTGGTTGACACCTTGAGACATAGATTAGGTCTCATTACTGCAGTAATTCCACTAGCTAGGTTACCCTTCGAACAGGTACATTGAAATGTTTATACACTACTGCTTGTAATCGCTGTGGTACCTACCAAGACGGTATCCAGCAACGGAGACACAACCACTAGTAAAATTGAGGCAGTGGACTAAGTTTAATGAGCGAAATAGCCATCATGTAAAGAGTAAAACTGTTAATATGCTACATTTGTAAAGTAAAAAAAAAAAACAATTAACAGCCTTCTGAAAGTTCCCACTGTTGGGAGTGCGAGCATTCAATCATTAGGAGAGAGTTGAGTTCACTTAATCTCAGTACTTAACCAGCTCATTATTTAAAGTTTTAATTAAGTAAAATAATTTAAATAGACATGTCGGAGATAAATGATGGAATGTTTAATATCTATTATGGCTAGAAGTCTTTATTATTCCTGACACTATCGCAGTAGGAAACAAAAAAAAGCTAATTACCTAAAACTGAACACAACCTACCGCCTGGGCTTTTATGGATGGCCCAAGGGGTGTTTTAAAATATTTTAAATTTCTGCTCATTACAAATGTTAAGATACGATACATGAGATGAATTCAAGTATAGTAAAAAAAACTTAAGAAATCATGAGATGGGAAATTTTAAATCTGAATTACAAGCTTCAGTAAGAGAGAAGTACTAAGAAGAAGAAATCCATAACTTAGTTTTTTTTTTGTTGTCTATGACTAAAGCATCTCTGTGGCCGCTATGAAAAAAGTTTGGCTAATATGGAACATTTTAATAAAAGGGTGATGAAGAAAGCTAGAAGGGAGGATAACGTATATAATTGTTAACTTAAAATATTTAGTATTTATAAGTTTTACTTAATATAATAAGGGTATATTAATGTAATAAAATTTGTAATTCAAACTACAAACAAACATTTTTCAAAATAAAATTTTGAGTTTTAACGTTTTAAAAATGTTTTAAACAACAATTTAGGAATGTTTTAAATGAATTTTAGTATTTATTTTTATAATAACAATGTCACATTGATTGTATAATTTATTTCCAAAATCCCAATATCCTTTCAAAATAGATTTTAAACGTTCTATAAGAAAATAATAATGACACTTAATACTGTGAAGTTTTCTTTTTTTACGATAATGAACATTTTTGAACTAAGGAAATTTACTATGTAGAAAATTCAAAAAGCTGAGTACATTTAGAAACAGTTAAAGATAAAATGAGATTGGGTTAATAATTACCACTTACTATTTACACGAGCGTACCCATTATCCTTTTACGGTAGATTCGTCTGACATGGATCAGTTATCATGTTCTACTGGATTCTGAGCCACTAGTGCCGCAATACTTTAAATTACTGAATTAATGAGTTTTAAGATTTCTCGGAACTCTTTGTAACCGTTCTGACTGGAGCCTTATTGTTTTGAACAAGTATAATATTTAAAATTAAATTTAGCTGAGCCGCCTCCTTTTGCCTTCTCTATAAATCGTTAAAAAAATAACGTGTGACTATGATGTAAGGCTATGAAGAGATAAATAAAACATGACCATCTTATCAAAGTACAGGAATAGAATTTTCATTTTATTATACAGTAGAGAGTTGTTAAAGTTACCGCGTACCAGTAGAGACAGAATACTTTGTAGATACTAGAGGTAATGCTAGAGGCACTTTACAACCTAATAAATCGCGAGATATCTTCAAAGCGGGCAACACAAGACCTACCTTGGGAGGGATGCTTCACATCCCTCCCCGAGGCGGGCCTGTTCGATCCGGGCACCGAACGGGGGTTGCGGAAGAACTGTTTTGTGTTATCCCGCGACCCTCGTGCATTTATTTGCGGATGTGATGGAATACCGTGTGAAGCTTTTTACTCGGTTGGAGTCCAACACTACCCCGCTACCGGCCCAGTATTGGTACGGGGTGTGCATTCCGTTAGTATTTTGTTACACACGTAAATAAAAAAAAAAGATATACCTGGGCGATGATTTTTGGAAAGGTATAATTGACATTCACTTTATGAAATATAACACAACGGTAATCACAGGTTACCTTGATTTACTTTGATACTAACGGAAAGTACCTAATGACTATAAATTTGTTTTATTTATACTTCATTAGTAATTTATGTACGGAAAGCCAATGAAAATAGTCAATATTTATAAAAATATTTTAAATACTTTACAGCGTCTTAAAAATTTTTTGGGCAGGGTTTTATAAAATATTTAAGTTTAAATCGAATTATCTTGGCTTACTATTCAATTAATATCAAAAAATTAATGACATTATCCGAAATATAAACGAATGGTAATTTGAGGCACAATTAAACATTTTTAACGTAATTTTTTTTCTCTTTGGCGGTAGGATTTTTTTCCTTTGATTATTGCTTATATTAAAAAGTATCCTAAACATGTCACTGTCATTATTTGTGCTCCGTGGTTTTGTAGTGAGGTAAATAAATGATAAACTTTAAATTAAAATATTCAAAACTCTGTTAGGTTGAGTGTTATAACACAGTGTCCAATCATGCTCCCGCTATCGTTATTGAGGACTGCACAGAACCATCCGATGTTAGTTGAACTGAAAAATGGCGAAACGTACAACGGTCACCTCGTCAGTTGCGACAACTGGATGAATATAAACCTTCGCGAGGTGATATGCACGTCGCGTGACGGCGACAAGTTCTGGAGGATGCCCGAATGCTATATACGAGGTAGTACAATCAAATATCTCCGCATACCCGATGAGGTTATTGATATGGTAAAGGAGGAGACTCAAGTAAAAGCGAGGGGTCGCGGAGAAGTTTCCAAAGGTCGCGGCGGCGGACAGAACATGAGGACCGGTCGCGGAGGAGGTCGGGGTGCTTTCGGTAATAGAGGGAGGCCTGCGCCGCTATCCCGTGGCGGTGGCAACGCAGGCAGGAATCCACAAAACAAAAATAAGAAATAATATAGTTTAGAATCATCGTAATTGATAAATTAAGCTTATTTTTAAATGTTATTGTTTTATTTAATATTGCTTGTATATAAAAAAAAATCCTTTATTTCAAGCTCCATATTAGTATACAGAAAAAAAACAAAACTAATCAATAAATGTTCAACCAGTTTATAAGGCTATAATGCAACCTCAGTGCCAATTTCTGAACTGTCAAGTTACTACACCCGCCAAGCCTGGTGATGAATAACATGAGTTGCCTCTGAATAGTGTCGAATAAGTAAAATTACAGCAATACCATTTTAGCATCAACAGGTGTCTAAATATGTTATACTGGACATGGATGCCATTCAAAGACTATCTGGAATAATCGGTCCATAGCCAGCAGGTGTAGAAACTCCGACAAATAAGTTCGCAACAGGTAAATTTTACCAGGTTATGCTGATATATCGTTTGGAGTATAGTACTGCTTTTGTGGCAAAAGCCTTTCTTAATATCCTCGCTGGCATTAGCCATCCTGCTCGAGCTTGTTTATTGAACTACGAGGGCTCACAATTATAAAGGCATTTTAGAACCCTTCTAAAGCAGATGTGCCTAAAGATGAGCCCTTATGATGAAGGAAACTTAGAAAGGTGGTGGATAGCAGTATGCACCATGCAGTCCACTCTTCATATGATCACACTATGGAGATTTCTCATGCGTGGTTATGATTCTCAGCAGTGAGAGATCAACGAAGAAGTAAGTCAGAGCTTTTACCTAAGTTTGAGTATTTATAGATCGAGACTAACCGCTGAAGGTTATCCATATCATGACATGGTCAACGTAAATAGTATTGTGACACCAGATAATGAACATCATCATTGGGTGCCCTCTTTAAACTGGAGTTCGGTGATCAGACTGAGAAAAACAAATCAATCCTCAGCAATTTTTTTTACACTGATGATATTTAAACCGGGTCTACTTCATGGTCACCAAACCATTTCTTCCTGCTGTCTACCAGGATCAACCTTGGGAATTTATAAAGGGACCCTCTTTGGAGGTATCCGATGTGAATCCTGTCTTTGAAAATGAATAACAGAATGCTACACGAGGTCGGTATTTGTCCGTGGACACTGGATCTGGTAAGCCCAGTAACAGACATGTCTGTCACTCAAAGATAAGTGAAGTCTCAAATCAATAGATTACCAAGGATCAATTTTATTGTATTATACGCTTAAGTGATAGTAAACCTTACTCCCTACTGGTGTTCTGGTGATATGGTACGTGGTGATAAAATGATCAGGTTCAGTACCAGAGTATTTACTGTCTCCTCGGATACCGCTTGTATTATTAACACTAATACCATCAAGCTGTTCTCTAGGCAGTACCATGATTCGTATGATGGTGCCGTTAACCTGAAGTTCCTCTGACGAGGTGATATGCCTATAACCATGTGTTAGGATGATATACATTATACCACATTGAGACTCATGTTAAATCTTGATAGTGGGACGTTCACCTGATGGTTAGTGATATCACCAACATCAGTCGATACACGTCCACTGCTGGACATAGCCTGCCCACAAAGATCCCCCACTTCGATCGGTCTTGCAGTGACCTGTAGAGCATCAAGGGCTGTCGTTTGTAGAAATTCATATGGAAGGATTTGGGCCATTTCCCACCACTGACTCAATGCGGGTTGGTGGGAGCCAGAGCCTTGTTGGTCAATTAGCAGGCTGCACCACGAGCTGGTGATCATGGTTTGGATCCCGTGAGTTGTTTTATGGGCCCATAACGTGGTGTTACTTAGGATGTTATACACAGCATAAGAAATAAGACATATACGGAACCAGGCTGGAAGACAGAGACCACAACTCGCTACAGCTTCCACCAACCTCCTTTTTAACTAGTAAGTAATTTTTTTTTTTAATTTTGGACAACTTCGGACAGATGAAAAGGAAGAGGAAATGGTGACGTAATATAAAACCATTGTTTATTTGCTTCACACAATGCTGGGCGCGACGCTCAGCGGCGCCGGCTGCGCTTGGACGATGTTCTGCACCAGATTGTTCGCGATGCTCTGCTGGAAGTACTGCATCCTGTTCGCCAGCTCCATATCCGGGTAGGGATCATGTTTCTTCACCGACGGGATGGATCTTGACTGCTGCAATTTTGCATATATCTATTATGATGGTGAGACGTATTCTAGTCGAAACAGCTATGTACATGTACAACCGAAACAGCGACGAATAGTCGAACAGCGACGTCTAGTCGACACAGCTATGTACAGTCGAAACAGCGACGTCTAGTCGAAGCAGCTATGTACAGTCGAAACAGCGTTGTACAGTTCAAACAGCGATGAACAGTCGAAACAGCGACGTCTAGTCGAAACAGCTATGTACAGTCGAAAGAGCGTTGTACAGTTCAAACAGCGATGAACAGTCGAAACAGCGACGTCCAGTTGAAACAGCTATGTACAGTCGAAAGAGCGTTGTACAGTTCAAACAGCGATGAACAGTCGAAACAGCGACGTCTAGTCGAAACAGCTATGTACAGTCGAAAGAGCGTTGTACAGTTCAAACAGCGATGAACAGTCGAAACAGCGACGTCTAGTCGAAACAGCTATGTACAGTCGAAAGAGCGTTGTACAGTTCAAACAGCGATGAACAGTCGAAACAGCGACGTCCAGTCGAAACAGCTATGTACAGTCGAAAGAGCGTTGTACAGTTCAAACAGCGATGAACAGTCGAAACAGCGACGTCCAGTTGAAACAGCTATGTACAGTCGAAAGAGCGTTGTACAGTTCAAACAGCGATGAACAGTCGAAACAGCGACGTCCAGTTGAAACAGCTATGTACAGTCGAAACAGCGTTGTACAGTTCAAACAGCGATGAACAGTCGAAACAGCGACGTCCAGTTGAAACAGCTATGTACAGTCGAAAGAGCGTTGTACAGTTCAAACAGCGATGAACAGTCGAAACAGCGACGTCCAGTTGAAACAGCTATGTACAGTCGAAAGAGCGTTGTACAGTTCAAACAGCGATGAACAGTCGAAACAGCGACGTCCAGTTGAAACAGCTATGTACAGTCGAAAGAGCGTTGTACAGTTCAAACAGCGATGAACAGTCGAAACAGCGACGTCCAGTTGAAACAGCTATGTACAGTCGAAAAAGCGTTGTACAGTTCAAACAGCGATGAACAGTCGAAACAGCGACGTCTAGTCGAAACAGCTATGTACAGTCGAAAAAGCGTTGTACAGTTCAAACAGCGATGAACAGTCGAAACAGCGACGTCTAGTCGAAACAGCTATGTACAGTCGAAAAAGCGTTGTACAGTTCAAACAGCGATGAACAGTCGAAACAGCGACGTCTAGTCGAAACAGCTATGTACAGTCGAAAGAGCGTTGTACAGTTCAAACAGCGATGAACAGTCGAAACAGCGACGTCTAGTCGAAACAGCTATGTACAGTCGAAAAAGCGTTGTACAGTTCAAACAGCGATGAACAGTCGAAACAGCGTTGTACAGTTCAAACAGCGATGAACAGTCGAAACAGCGACGTCTAGTCGAAACAGCTATGTACAGTCGAAACAGCATTGTACAGCTAGAACAAGGATGAGCAATTAGACCACAGCAATGGACAACCGGAGCACAGCGATGTACTAGTGAAACCCCGGTATAGATAGCCCGAATACAGCAATAGACAGCCGGAACTCTACAGATAACCGGAACACGTGTTCGTTGCCTGATTAAAATAAATATATAGTACGTGTAGGGATGTTCGTGACAGAGACAGGTACACCATCTCACCTTGCTCCTCTTGCAGACGTCGTGCATCATCTTCATGTGCTTGTATATGGAGGTCTGCCACGTGAACGTGGCGGGGCACAGCTTGCACTTGAAGCTCTTGCTGGACGAGCGGTTCGTGTGCATCGCCCACACGTGGCCCTTCAGCCTCTTCACCGTCTGCAATAGTGGGACGTTGTTATTTTTTTTTATCATCCGAACTGGACTAGTGTTGTAGTTATCTCGAATAGATTATTGTAATTTTTAGATTATGCTGGTGGTGGTGGTCATGGGGGAGGGAGTGGTCATGGGGAGTGATGTTGGTCATGAGGGGTGTGTTGTTGATGGGGGTGTTGGTCATGGGGAGGGAGGTTCAAAAAGTAATTGTGGCTTCAATATTGTGGACGTACAAATTTTACACAACTACGATAATTATAGTTATAGTTTACAAACGTTACTAAGTTCCGGTTCGAAGGGCGCTCTAGCTATTGAAATGACTACGGTATCGAGACAATATTTTATTTAACGGCGAACACAATGCAGTGTTGTGCTAAATAATTAGTTAATATCAGGTGAACGTCTGACTCGTCAGGTCGCTTCGAAGAATTAAAAAAAAAAAAATAGTATCTTCGAAATAGTGTACTAATTTATTAATAGTGTACTAATACTTTAATTTTTTCTATGTGTATTTGTTATAGTTACGTTTGTAGTAAATTTTTCGACGGGCACAATAATATAACAAAAAAAAGCGTCAACGTCGACTCCCACTAGTGGGAATGTGGAGTGGGTCGGCTCACCTTGTAAGACTTGCCGCATATCTCGCAGAGGTGCTCGCCCTCCGGCTCCTTGTTCTTCTTACCCTCGTGTATATTGTTCATGTGGGCGACCATTATCTTCGCAGTTTTGAACGGCTGCAACATTTTTTTTTTTTAATTCCACGAGGCGACGGAACGAGCGAGACGGTCACTTGATGTTAAGTGATACGCCTGCCCATAATATGGCGCTGGTTAGGTTGGTATGCACTGCACGGCATTGTGCTCGTCGTCTTGAGACATAAGATGTTGATTCTCGTTACCGCAGCAATTTCACTACAGCGTCCTTCAAACCAGAACAGTAATGTTTGCATACTACAATTTTTTCCGCAGTCATCTATAATCCAATCAGCTGTTCATCTTAGTAACTTGAGGAGTCGCATTGTAGATGTTGAGTGTTTTAGTGAAATCCCGTGTCCCACAAGTGGGAACATTGAGTGGGCGAACTATATGCATCATATACGATGCATTGTAGATGAACAACCTTGACTGTTTTAGGGAAATCCCCAGTCCCATAAGTGGGCATAATTAGTGGGATAAATATGATGTGACAAAATTTTATTATATAATATATTATTTACTGTTGGTTAAGCTGCAGATAAATAGTCTTGTTTTATGGGAATCCCGAGTCCCACTCGTGGGAATAATTAGTGGGATAAATATACATGCATTTAATTTTGTATTAATTTACTTAACTGTTTGATATATGCTGGAAGATAAACTGGAGCGAACTTAGGATGATGTACACTGCATTGTATATGTTGCAGTGTACATGATCCTATATAGTTGTAGTGATCATCTATCGGCTGATGATGATGATGATGATGATCTCAAACATAGAAATGTACGCGACTTCAAATGAAGTACATTAATTCGGATAAATAAATGTATAAATGATTAATGTGGTGAAAGAGACGGAGTGTGTTAGAGTTGAGAGAGAGAGAGAGAGAGAGAGAGAGAGAAAGAGAATGTTAATACTTTGAAGCAGACGCTGCACTGGTACTTGATCAGCTTGAGGTGGTCCCAGTCCACGTGGTCCACCATGCACCACTTCGTGGCGAACTTCTTACCGCAGTAATTGCACGCGTGGCTGCGGACAAAGAACAGTTGAAGCGAGCGTGCATCTCTGTTGTACACACATTACCGTAATCCGGTTTGAAGGACGCTGTAGCCAATTAAATTGATCGGGTAATGGGACTTAACATCATAGCGTCATAGCGGCGAGCACGTAGCGGTGAGTACGTAGCGGTGCAGTGTATGCAATCTTAACACTTAATATTGAGTGAAGCGTAAGAAAAGGACCGTCGACTATTTCGTGGCGCATGAAACGCTTATAGATTTTTTTTTCTATACAACGAATCAACGAGACGAGCGGGATGGTCACGTGATGGTAAGTGATACGCCCGCTCGTAACAGCGCTAGTTAGGATGGTATACACAGCACCACATTGCGCTCGTCGTCTGAGGACATAAATGTGACCTAAGTTTACTGGTGGTAGTGTCTCTGTTGCTGGACCCCTCTAGCTACCAGCGCAGTGCCTAATGCAGCCGACAGACAGTATTGTGATCCGGTTTGAAGGACGCTGTAACTATTACCAGTGGTAGTGTCTCTGTTGCTGGACACGGTCTAGGTACCGCTGCAGCTTCTATTTCTTCAGCCAAACAGCAGTATGATAGCATTACTGTGTTCCGGTTTGAAGGGTGCTGCGACTACTGAAAGTACTGTGGTAACGAGACTCAACATACGTCTCAGATGAGCGTAATGTAGTGCAATAAATATCCTAAATTGCATCAGGTTATATTTACTAGCCGCAGCGCCCTTCAAACCGGAACACAGTAATATTTGTATAGTACTGTTTGCCGCTGCGGTGCTACTTACACGGGGGGTGGTACGAATGACTGCGGTTTACTATATCGGATATCTGATTTATCCCAATCATCGGATATCCACTGCTGGGCAAAGGTCCAGTTCCAAGGATTTTTTTGGTGCTGGTATTTGGATATATCAGGTATCGGATACGTCTCATATGTATCAGATGTGTATGGGACATGCTCAACGGATATCTGTTATTGAACGGATACGTATCGGGTATCGGATATCGAGTATCGGGTAACGAGTATCGAGTATCGGACACTCACACGTACGCCTCCTCGGGCACGTGCCGCTTGCTGAGCCGCATGTGGTTGTTGTAGCAGTCCCTGCTGGAGAAGCTCTTGCCGCAGTCCCTGCACTCGTGCAGCGCGCCCGCGTCGCGCTCGCGGTGGTTGCGCGTGTGCCGCGCCAGGTTCCGCTTCCACTGGAACAGCTTGCCGCAGATCGGGCAGGGGTACGTCAGCCCGTTGTGGATCACGCTGCAACCACACGAGAACCTGCTGTAATCATTGTCAGCCGTAGGGCTTCCACTCCAGGACATAGGTGTGAAGAAGCTCATGCAATATATTTTTTTTTTATTCAATAAAGTCTGACACCAGCGGGACGGTCACTTGATTATAAGTGATACACTTGCGTAACAACTGGGTAGTTAGGATGGTATACACTGCAACACATTGCGCTCGTTACAGACGTTATATATTAAATCTCGTTACCGCAGTAATTTCACTAGCTACAGCGCCCTTTAAACCGGATCGGAGTAAAATTTGCACAGTAGTCTCTGCCGGCTGCAATAGACGCTGCGCTGGTACACACCTAGGTCTTCAGTAACAGAGACACTACCACCAGCGAAGGATACACCAGCTCTTGGTACCGACAGGAACAGCGATGCTGTATGGCAGCAGTAGCAGCACATCATGTTTGACCCATTGAGACATATAAGTATCATTACCTCAGTAATTTCACTACAAACTTATACTCTTCAAAGTGGAACAGTTATGTTACCACATTACCGTCCGGGAAGACGGTCACCACCAATGTATACCATCAGTAAAATGTTCATTCTACTCACACGTGAGCTCTGTAACTCTTCTTCGAGAAGAAGACCTTATCACACCCTTTGCACGGTATTAGTACTTTCTCCTTCGGCTTGTTCTGCGGTGATTTCCTGAAAGTGTTTACACAACATCTATACATTTTGAAGTACATATATATATATAAACAAATCAACAGTCATATTGTTTTTCCCACTGTTGGGATTCATAGGCGTTTCAAAGAAAGAGTAGAGTATAATTATCCATTGAGGTATAATCAAGACTCCGGCACTCCACCGTTCAAGCTACAGGTGCCAGGATTATTACACGGCTAAATTAAACGGTCGCAATGTTCATATATACCGGCAGCGCGATGACGACGCGTGCACTTAGTCGGTTAATACAGTACCATTTGTTTAATCAAATTTGAACTGTGCGCTCTATAGCATAGAGTCCATTTAAATATGCGTGTTATATAGACGGGTGTACAGCGACGCGACGCGGGAATTATAACGCGGCTGAATTAAACGGTCGCAACGTTCGTGTATACCGGCAGCGCGACGACGACGCGTGCACTTATTCGGTTAATACATTACCCCATTTGTTTAATCAAATTTGAACTGTGTGCTCTATAGCATAGAGTCCATTTAAATATGCGTGTTATATAGACGGGTGTACAGCGACGCGACGCGGGAATTATAACGCGGCTCAATTAAACGGTCGCAACGTTCGTGTATACCGGCAGCGCGACGACGACGCGTGCACTTATTCGGTTAATACATTACCCCATTTGTTTAATCAAATTTGAACTGTGTGCTCTATAGCATAGAGTCCATTTAAATATGCGTGTTATATAGACGGGTGTACAGCGACGCGACGCGGGAATTATAACGCGGCTGAATTAAACGGTCGCAACGTTCGTGTATACTGGCAGCGCGACGACGACGCGTGCACTGAGTCGGTTAATACAGTACCATTTGTTTAATCAAATATGACCTGTGTGGTATAATTCAATTTATTTAAAAGGGGGCGGGGGTGACAGTGTGTAGATGGGGTGACCGCAACAGGTGCACTAACTTCAAGTGATACTTCAGCGTCATCTTGTTGGCGAACACCCTGCCGCAGCAGTCGCACTGCGGCTTCTCCTGGCAGCAGACGCCCCTGTGGTAAGTCAGCTTGGACTTTGTACTGTAAGAGAAGAGACAAGGAGAGATACAGTTGATTGGGTAGCGCAGTATGTAAGTGCTAGGTAGGATATTTATACAGCGACATTTTTTTATTTGCCGAACTGACGAGAAGAGCGAAACGGTCACCTCATAGTGAGTGTTACATTCACCTGATAGTAAGTGACACGTTAACTTGACAGTAAATGATAGATTGACCTGATAGTAAGTGATACATTAACCTCATTCTAAGTGTTACATTCACCTGATAGTGAGTGATACATTCTGATAGTAAGTAATAAATTAATCTGATAGTAAGTGATGCATTCATCTGATAGTAAGTCATAAATTCACCTAATGGTAAGTGATACAATAACCTGATAGTAAATGATACATTAATCTCATACTGTTACATTTACCTGATATTGAGTGATACAATAACCTGATTGTAAGTGATACATTCACAATAATAAGTGATACATTTACCTGATAGTAAGTGATACATTCACATGATAATAAGTGATTCGTTCACCTGATAGTAAGTCATAAATACACCTGATAATAGGTGATACGTTTGCTCATAGTAGCGCTAGTTAAGATGTTATACACTGCACCATGTTTGTTATGTTACTACATCGCCATTTAAGAACACGGTAATGTATGCTCACTACAGCGGTACATGCTGGAGACCATAAGTCTTCAGCAATGGAGACGCTGGAACCAGTTGACAGCTGACCTGAACTTCGCGCCGCACGATGAGCACGAGTGGTCGGGCGGCGAGCGCCGTGCGCACTCGTGAGCGAGCATCGCTTGCTTGAAGGTGGTGGTGGCGGCGCATGCGCGGCAGCGGTAGGCCGCGCGGTGGTGCGCCCGGTGCGTGGGCAGGTTGTCGCGCGTCACCAGGTACGCCTTGCAGACGTCGCACTGGATGTCGGCGTCGCCCTTCTGCACGGCGGTGGAAGGATATGGATTTATTGGTGGTAGCCTCTCTGTTGCCGGAGACCGTCTACGAGTTTTTTTTTTAATAAACGGGGGTAAGGACAGGTTATGTCGGAATTGTACCGACTAAAACCCCCACGATGTTGCAACTCATCGCCTGATGGCGGGCTTACGGGAACGCTTTCGCACCATGCGCAACTCCGCCGGCGTTGGCCGCTTTCGCAGCCCCACCTCGGAAGAGAGGGATGAACCCTCCCTTTCCAGGGCGCGCCGGAACAAGCAGCGCGCCCCTTCCTAGGCCTCCTGCAGTCGCGCTGGCCACGGGTTCCCCCGAACCCGTCACCCAGAGGGAGCCAAGAGGGAAAACTCCCCCGGCTCCCCGCGGCGGAGATGTTGGGCCCGCCGCTACCTCTCCACGGCCGCGGAGGATAGGGAGAACGGCGCATCGCAATACCGACACTCCTTTTCCCCCGCGGCCCCAAAAGGGTACTCCCTCCGCGACTCTACCTCGGTTGCAGAGGCCAGTATGAAACCGCCCCTGCAGCCTGGCCGCAAAGGACAGCATAAAGCCGGCCCTGCGGCCGCTCCGGTGAGCTCCCGTTATCCAACCGGTGCTCTTACCTGGAGCGGCCGCCTCGGGCCGGCCGTGTGGGTTCCACTTCGCCTCACCGTGTGTCGGTCCACGGTTACTAAGCCCTTCCGCCACGACAAGGCGGGAACCCGTTGGGGGGACCGTCTAGGTGGGTGCTATAGCAACAATAAACACTTGTGTAGAAACATTACTGTGATCCGGTTTGAAGGACCAATAGCTATTACTGGTGGTAGTGTTTCTGTTGTGGAAGACCGTCGAAACATTACTGCGATCCGGTTTGACGGGCGCTATAGTTAGTGAAATTACTGGGGTAACTAGACTCAACCTTTCACGTCTCAAGGCGACGAGCACAATGTGTTGCAGTATACACCATCCTAACTAGCGCCGTGTTACGGGCGGGCGTATCACTTATAATCAGGTGAACGTCCCGCTCGTTTAGTTGCTTAAATGAATAAAAAAAAATTATTGTATATTCAAGTAGATACTATAAGTCTCCATTTCTAATGCCAAACACTAGTGTTTAAAGCTTAATGTGATCCGGTTTGAAGGTCTTTGCTAGTGAAATTATTGGAGTTAAAGAACTTTAGAACTTGTATCTCGAAACGTAGGAAACCACGTGGTGCACATTGCTGCGAGCTGAAACATCACTCAATATCACGTGATGTCCCAACGGAAACTTACCGCGACATGTTTGCTGTTCAAATGGTAGTTCATGAGCTTCTCCGTGTTGAAACTGATAATGCAGTTGTCGCACTTGTATTTGAGTGACGCGAACTCCTTCCTCGCGACGTCCTCGGCCCTGACCTTCCACATCTCCTCCTCAGTCATCGTGTACAGCTCGACGAGGTCCTCCGGCAGGTTCTGGAGCTTGCGGCTGTACTTCGTCGGCTCCTCTGCTGCTTTCTCTTCCTGAAATGAATATTACACTATACGTCAGGGGTCGGCAACCTTTGGCTCATAAAATGTCATGAGTTTTTTTTTTTATTTCAGCTAAGAATTAATGGCGTTGTGTCTCAGTTGCCGGATACCGTTTAGTTCACGGCGACAAACAGTAGTATGTAAACATTAGTGTTCCGGTTTGAAGGACGCTGTAGGTAATGTAATTGAAATAACGAGGCTCAGCATCTTATGACTAAAGGCGATGAGCACAACGTGGCGCGGTGTATATCATCCTAATTAGCGCCATGTTATCGACAGGCGCATCACTCAATATCAAGTGATCGTCACAGTCGTCTCGTTAAATAAATAAATAAAAAAAACTGTTAAAAAAAATTATAATAGTGATGTTTATCGTGAAGTTCATCATCGGCCGACGCCCACAGCTGGACATAATCCCACATATATCCCAACGCTGATCGGTTTCCCAAAACCCTCGACTAGTCTACATTTATATGTAAGTTGAAATAATTCACACGTGATTGAAATCTTACTCACTAATTCTTCTTTCAACTTCTTCACATTCCTCCCCTTCTTACTCCTTCTGCCTTTTCTCTTCTTAGCCTTCAGCTTGGAGAGCTGTATGTCGTCTTCGGACTCCTCCTCGCCCTTACTAACGGGGTCATCGACCTCGGCGACGCTCTCCTCTTTAGGGCTTTGAGCGTTCAAAAATTCCGAATGTGTGCTCTGAGTATCTGCAACGTGACAACATAGTACATATATATATATATATGTACGCGTGACCGATCGTTGGGGGGATCTTTTGGGGGAAGTCATGTCCAGCAGTGGACGTCGATGATTATATACAGAAACGCAGCAGTGGACAAAATCATGTCTCTTTATTATTTTTCTTACGCCATACCTTCACCTGTTATTGATTGATATGCCTAAAACAAAATGGCGCTTGTTTTTTTTTTATGTAATTAGCTACGAGAGGAGCGGTACGTTTGACTGATGGGTATACGTGGTGATGGTGGACCGATGGTGTAACATCGTGGCCCTAGTAAGGTTGATAAACACGTCACCACATTGCGTTCGTCGCCTGAGAGATAAGATGTTGAGTGCCGTTGCTCCAGTAATTACTTTAGCTACAACGCCCTTCAAACCGGCACACGGTAATGTTTGCACACTACTGTTTGACGCCAGACAGAAAAGCTGTGGTTGGACCCACGCGGACGGTGTCCGGCAACAGACTTAGCACCAGTCAAGAGACCTATCTCCAGTAAAGAAACCTACCACCAGTAATCAAAGCCCTTCCATCAGTAATCAGAGACTTGCCACCAGTAGAGACTTACCGCCAGTAAACGGAGACCTACCACCAGTAAACAGAGACCTACCACCAATAAACAGAGACCTACCACCAGTAAACAGAGACTTACCACTAGTAATTAAAGCCCTTCCATCAGTAATCAGAGACCTGCCACCAGTAGAGAATTACCGCCAGTAAACGGAGACCTACCACCAGTAAAGAGACGTATCACAAGTAACCAGAGTTACCACCATTAAAAAACCACCAGTAAAGTGAGACCTACCACCAGTAAACAAGGACCTACCACCAGTAATCAGAGACCTACCACCAGTTAGGTTAGTTAGAATGTTTACACTGCACCACAATTAGCCAGTCCTTTCGAGACTCAAAAACTCCTCACCGCATTAATTTCACCAGCTACAGCGCCCTTCAAACCGGAACAGTAATGTTTGTGCAAAACCGTTTTGTAATAGGCGATGGTTAATTATATTACCGGGGTAATGCGACATAATATCTTATCTCTTACCACGAGCACACCATCCTAACTAGAGCCACGTTGTCATAGGCAAGCATATCACTCAACATCAGGTGAGTCTTTAATGTGTGAACGTGACCAGTTTTAGTTGATCCGCCTTACAATATTAAATAACTCACCGAAGTCATCAATATCATTTTTATCATCGTCAGTTTCTATCTTCACCATGTTTATATCTATTTCCGTTTGCTCCTCCTGTTTGATGGGTCGGAGTGAGGAGTCCACTGCTGGGCTTGTCGACGACAGCCGGCTCAATGTGTACTTGGACAAATCGTTGGGGCAATTGAGAAAGGTGTGCTGTGAACAAATTTAAAACGAAATAGATTCATCACAGACCTCGGGTGACATACGCCCACAAGCGAGCATAATTTTTCCTTAAAAATATCTCCTCATCAATAAACCTTACACTGTCTACATCCAGATGTTATACACACAAACATACATCACCATCAGACGGGTGATGCTCACTGCCAGATATGGTCCTCGCTCAAACATTTATTATTAAATTACCTTCCGTGAGTAGTCTATGAGTATGTTATAAGCGGAGAGGATCCTGTTACGGAATCGCACTGCGGAGCTCACAGCAGCAAGGCACTCCCAGCACACCTGGATTGTTAGTCCATCTGGAACCTGGTAACGAAGTATAAGTTAATCATAGCTAAATTCCCAGATCACCGAGCATGTTCCAGATGATCTTGCATCATCATTGGATACTTCTACTCGGTAACAGTCAAGTCAGTTTCAATGAGAACTGTCTACGAGAAGGCTAACGTTAGACCTTCAAATCAAATGGTATTTATGATTGATTATGAAGGGGGATAAGATACTCCGATTACTGTAATATCAACATCCTGATCACCACGTCATCGCTATGGTGGCTGGTGGAATAAAATGGTATGGTAGAACCATAGACAATACTCCGCACCAGGCTCTGGCATCAAATCATAGATCTCTATATTATAAAGACTGCTCTGCTACCATGGACATATATGAAGGATACTTGTAACTTGTTAACAATTGATATAAGAACTTTTCTGAGGTATATTTATATATTGCAACTTATTGTTAATATAAACAAATACAACTACTATTATTTATTTAACAAAATATATACCTTATTAATAAAATAAATTAATAAACATTTTTTTTTAGGATATTAACAAATCAATATTGTCAATGCTTATTTTATCTAAATTATTGAATTTTTGTATATAAGAAAAATATATAAGTAAAGATATATATTAATAAAGTTATTTACAGAAATATATGTATTAATTTATTATGAAAAAAATATATATATAACAATACTGATAATCCAATACTAAATGTAATGTCGTGTCCATAGTTTTTTGTTCTGCGTAAAATATTTAAATTAAAATTCATTGTTGACTAAAGGACATTAATATTTGACGTAAATTAATTACAAAACACCATTTTCTTTTCTGTCATATCGTAATTAATATTGTTTATTGTACTCACATCTATTTTCGCCCATATTTTAAAAAAATGAATAACTTCCTCGTGATAGAACATCTTCCGGTTATAACTTAAACAGCCGACACATATCCCGTTCACGTTAAAGCCCTCGATGTTTATATTAATTTCCATTTCTGATAATTTTTATTATATTCGCAGTGTAAACAAAAATCTTTACAAGCAATAGAAGCTTTATTCCTTTCCTTCGGCCATTTTGTATGTTTTCTGTTTAGTGCGTTTGACAGGCGTTAATATAGCATCTTGTCTTTTTAGCCGCTTCGGATATTTCGATATTTAAAAAAATTAAAAACATTTATGTACTTATATAAATTTATACATAATATATGTTTATTTCATAATATCAATATTTGTATTTTTTTTTATTTCTAGTGCTATATTAAAAAAAGAAAGTTTTCTTAAAACCAATTGTACATATTTCAATTTGTTTAATAAAGAAATATTGTAAAAAAAATTTTTATCATGATTAATAAACAAATAATTGAGCTAATAATATATATATATATATATATATGTATGTACGCCTTTATTATTAAAAGTTCATTATTTGTCTTTATAGTATGTACAAACATATAAAACAAACAAAATAAAATATATATTATATTTTTATAACAAAAAAAATATTTAATATAACAAAAAAAAAAACAGTTTAATTATTTTTTGTTTTTATAATGTACTAAATGATCGCACTCCCGCAACTTGGCCGCAGCTTGCTCCGGTGTGAGGTCCCTCTGCGGCTGCGCCAGCATTTCATAGCCTACCATAAACTTCTTCACGGTCGCCGATCGTAGTAATGCTGGTAAGTAGAGAGCGTGGAGAAGCCAGTGGGGAGAATCAGCGGGCGATGACGATGGACCGGTTGGAGCACCTACGACATAAAAAAACTTTAAGGACTATCTCCAGAATATATGGTGTCAACTTGTGATGGCTCAATTTATAAAGTGGTCTTAAGATTTATACATCTAGAAGATGCACGGGATTTGATCTTCACTAAGCCTGACTATCTGATGAAGGAAAACATTGTGAGGATGCAAACATGTTACCAAATACCAATCCGTACCTTTTTTTTTGGTTTCGGGGGGGACATCTTCGAAAGATACCCTGCTTCTGGAGGGAAGTCAGGGTTATGTGAGATTCTTACTTACTAAAACCCCCCGGCTGGTCTGCATCAGTGCGTTCGGAGAGGCTCCGGGATCTCTTACCGAACGTACCGGTGCCCTTTCTGTCACACGTCCTTTGAGGAGCTTAACCCTCTTAGACACCATCGCTGATCCACACGCTGTCCCACGCAGGTTCACGTGTTGAGCGATAAGGATCCCCACCCTCAAGGCCCGCGAAACTCCTACACCCTTTCAGTCGTCTTCTACTACAGGCAGTGCTCACCTTACTCCTATTCTTACTAGCCCGAGACTGCAGGGCTGACCAACCCGTACCTGACCAATTAGATTAATGGCCTTGACTTCCTTTTGATAGAAATTCCTCAAGTTCCAGCAGTCCAAATAATAAGACAGCTATTAAATATATTTAAATATAATAAAGTATTGGCTGAATGATTTTGTCGCTTTCATATTTTAACGCAGAAAAAAAAATTACTGAAAAATTAAGAAAATTAAAAATGACCTCACCATGCCACCCCATGCTGTAAGGGAAGCTACATTGAAACAAATTGTCATATTTAGTGTTCAATTGCTTCATTATTTCCGCCAGCTGTCTCCTCTGTTCAGCATTCAAGTCGTTCATCCTCTGCGCGGTGGCGTCGCGAGGCAGCACAATCGTCTCGTATGGCCACGATGCCCAGTATGGGACCAGCACCACCCACTCCGGGTTTTGTAGTACTATACGATCCTGTACAAGTGGAAATTAAATACATACATACATATATATCACTCCTCGTTACCAATTTTTTTTTTTTTTTACTTGGAGGAGATGCCTGCGCATACTCGTCTTCGCGGAGGAAAGGTAGGGGTCCATTTAAACCTCTCTCCATCACGATTAATATTAGTTACATGCATTTCTAAATAAATTGGAAACTGGCAACACTTTACATAACTGGCAACACTGTAGAGAGCTTTTAAATATAACACTTGAGCCGTCAATCAGTCTTCCGCCGACTGTCGACGGGAGCGCATCTAGTTAAGTGTACAATTGAAATACTACCCGATATAAATACCTGATATAAGTATTAATATAAATATCTTGTTACTTTAATAGATAGGTTTAGGTCCTGTGAGTTGTTTTTGTTGTGCGGGCCCCCTATATGTAAATATCCTTTGACGTATGTATAATTTTCCCGCCATTTTTTTTTTTTATTACTATCAAATGGCGCTTACCTCGTACTTGAGCTCCTGCTCCAAATAATCAACGAGCAAATTCCTTCCATACTTTTTGTAATAATCCAATTGGCATCTGGAAAATTTTAATCACGTTCAGAAAATCCTTTTGATTTTATTTATTTGATACATTAAAAAATATAAAAAAAAAGGATACACTTATTTACACATACGTTATACTATTAAGGTGGGGGAGAAGGAAAAAGTCATGGTTGAAGGAATATAAGGGGATGGACTGGCATATCTGGGACGTCCGAATTGTTCCGCCGAACCGAAGACAGAAAGGATTGCACCACGCTGATCGCCAACCTTCACTAGTTGGAGAGGAACTTTAAGAAGAAGAATACAATTAAGATGTGTAAGGGGTCAACAACAACTCACGGGACCCAAGCCAACCGCACCAGCTCGTAACTACGAGCTGGTGCGGTTGGCTCGTTTATAGATAACCAGGCTAAACTTAGCCTGGTTATCTATAAACGAGGCTCTGGCACCCACCAGGCATTGGGTCAGCGAAGTGGATGACTCAGATCCTCCCGTATATGAACACATACAAACAACGGCCCCTATTGCCCAGCAATGCGAGCTGCGCAGGACCGATCGATGTGGGAACCTTTGGGGTAAACCAATGTCCAGCAGTGGGACGTATATCAGCTGATATAAATAAAAAAAAATATTGAAGCAAAAATAACTATTACACTAGTAAATAAAAATATTAAATAAATATATAAAAAAAACTTTCTGGACAATATACATTGTTGATAATCAATAGATTGTGTATATCATCTTAACTAGCGCAATATTGTTATGGGCGGGCGTATCACTTACTATCAGGCTTAGACTTACTAACATCCGACTCATTTGGTAGCTTAATTAAATGTGAAAAAAACTAAAAAAAAGAAACGTAAGATACATATACAGGGTGATAGGTAATAGGTGTTAAAGATCTGGAGGGGCTAACGTATAGGTTGTACCTTATCTATCTATGTATGGAATCCCCCCAACGGGTTCCTACTCTGTCGTGGCGGAGGGGCTTAGTAACCGTGGACCGACACACGGTGAAGCGAAGTGGAACCCACACGGCCGGCTCGAGACGGCCGCTCCAGGTTCGAGCACCGGTTGGATAACTGGAGCTCACCGGCGCGGCCGCAGGGCCGGCTTTATGCTGCCCTTTGCGGCCAGGCTGCAGGGGCGGTTTCATACTGCCCTCTGCAGCCGAGGTGGAGTCGCGGAGGGAGTACCTTCTGCGACCAAACGGTGTCGCACCGGCGATGCAGCGACGGTAGGGTCGCGGAGGAAGAGGAGTGTCGGTATTGTGATGTGCCGCTCTCCCTACCCTCCGCGGCCGTTAACGGGTAGCGGCGGGCCCAACATCGGATCCGCCGCAAGGAGCCGGAGTTTTCTCTCTTAGCTCCCTCTGGGTGACGGGTTCGGGGGAATCCGTTGCAAGCGCGACTGCAAGAGGCCGAAGAGGGGGCGCGCTGCCATACATAGATATATAGGATACGAACTATACTTTAACCCCTCCAGATCTTTTACACCTATTATCCTTCACCCTGTATATACTAGGTATAAATACGAAGTACAGTTTTGAGATAATCAAAATATATCATTCCCTGATGGTATGCTGCTTTCTTCCACCACGTCAGTTCACCATCGAGGGTTTCTCTATATCTTCTGATACGAGATAAAGACCTTACTGCCTAATCGGCTGTGGTCCAAGCGACCTGCTTATAGGACAGACAGTCCTGAGAATCTGTTCATCTCTGATCTGATCGCAGAGACAGTCTTACCACCATGCAATTAATTAGCTATTTTTTTTTCGTCGAAGCTATGAGACAATAAAGAAGTTCACCTGATTTTAAGTGATACACCCGCCAATAACAACGTAGCGCTAGTTAGGATGATGTACACCGCACCACATTGTGATCATCGCTTTGAGATATAGGATTAAAATCGCGTTATGATAGTAATTTCACTTGCTTCAGCGCCCTTCAAACCGGATCACGGTAATGTCTTCATACTACTGTTCGACGGCAAGAGCTGAACCGGTAATAGACGGTCTTCTAATATAATAGTCTGTTAGTTTTAAATTTCACGCTGTACCTGTCTTTGACCCTGGGCTCGTTGGGAAGGAAACTGGATGCCCAGATCTGACAGTGCGGGTGTGGGTTGGAACAGCCCATCACCGCGCCCTTGTTCTCGAAGATTTGCACCCAGGTGTAACGGCGTCCCAGCTCCTTCAGCTGTTCCACCCATCTGGTAATAGAAATAACTTTACATTATCTTCTTAATCTGTTGCTGGTGACCGTCTACGTACCACCGCAGCGACAAACAGTAGTGTCCAAATATTCACGTGTTCCGGTTTGAAGGGCGCTGTACCTAATGTAATTACTGCGGTAATGAGACTTAACATCTTATGTATCAGGTTGAGGAGTACAATGACTTGCAGAGGATATCATTCTAATTAGCACCACGTTATAGGCAGGAGTGTAAGGCATCCAACTCATCATCATTATCAGCCGACAGACTTTCACTGCTGGACAGGCCTCCCCCAAGATCTCGATCGATCCTGCGCTGCTCGTATCCACCTGCTTCTCGCAACCTTCACCAGATCGTCGGACCACTTAGTACGGGGCCTGCCAACACTACGTCTTCAGGTTCCCGATCGCTATTCGAGGACCTTGGTGCCCCTTCGACTGTCGGTCGTTCTGATGATGAGACCCCAAGCTGACCTCACCAGCTCGTGGTGCACCCTGCTAATCAACAAACGAAGCTCTTGCTTCCACTAACCCCCATTGGGCCAGTGTGAAATGGCCCAAACTCCATAAGAATCCATACTTGATTGATCTGAGGATCTTTAGTAAGTCTCCAGTCCAGCTGTGGACGTCTATCAGCTGATGATGATGATGATGAATAGGATATTTTATAGGTGAATGGTTCGCTCTTGCCGTGGAAATCAAAAAAATACTAACTCATCGATAACAGCTAGTATTTCATCTACAGCCATCAGCGGTATGGTCATTGTGGAGTCCGGATGGAAGCACATAACCCTGGAACGAGAAGAAATTATTAAAGTACCAACATTATGTTTCATTACCACCATATGTTGCCAACATTAAAATAAGAATTCAGTAATTACCAGGGTAACAAGACGTCATCATCATCAGTTGATAGATATCCACTGCTGGACATAGAACATTACTAAAGATCCCAACGTCGTTCGGTCCAACTCTACCCGCATCCAGCGGCTTCCCGCGACCTTCACTTGTTAGGGATCATGGGGGGCACTACGAGCAGGTGAGGTTGGCTTTGGTGCTGTGAGTTGTTGTGCAAGACTCTTTATATCCCCCCCATAACGATTAATATTAGTTACACGTATTTTTAAATAATTTGGAAACTGGCAACACTTTACATAACTGGCAACACTGTAGGGAGCTTTTATATAGAACTCTTGAGACAACAGTCAGTCTTCCGCCGACTGTCGACGGGAGCGCGTCTCATTAAGTGCACAATTGAAATACTA
This sequence comes from Ornithoptera alexandrae, assembly GCA_029030555.1. Lineage (NCBI taxonomy): Eukaryota > Metazoa > Arthropoda > Insecta > Lepidoptera > Papilionidae > Ornithoptera > Ornithoptera alexandrae. The sequence goes on along the minus strand of JARDVY010000157.1, from coordinate 123,162 downwards.
CCCGATATAAATACCTGATATAAGTATTAATAAATATCCTGTTACTTTAATAGTTCAACTATTAGACTTCGCTAGCCTAGATCAGCTAAACGGAAGTTATGTACAACCTTTAACTTTTTCAATTACTTGATATCCTGTTATGAAACTTCTTTAATCGTTGATCACTGAAGTTACTCCGAGTGGAGTCTGTGATCATTAAAGGGATAAGAGAAGTATACCTGCATGTTCCTTTAGCGGGTGCCGCTTGAAATAGAGGATGTTCCGGCGGGGGTGGTTCCGGCACTCTTGGTAACAGCGCCGGGAAGTCGTTGGGGAACACGTACGTTGACGTGTAGTTGGGGTTCCTCTGGGTAGTATTTAAATCTAGTATTAGTTGCTTGACGCCGTCTAGGTGTCACCGCAGTGCTTATTGCAGCCCAGAGACAGTGCAGTGCGAACATTACTGTGATCCGGTATGAAGGGCGCTGTAGCTAACATTGGTGGTAGTGTCTCTGTTGTCGGAGACCGTCTTGGTACCACCGCAGCACCTATTGCTGCCGACAGACGGTACTGTGCAGACATTGCTGTGATCCGGTTTGAAGGGCGCTGTAGCTATCACTGATGGTAGTGTCTCTGTTGCCAGAGACCGTCTAGATACCACCGCAGCGCCTATTGCTGCCGACAGACGGTACTGTGCAGACATTGCTGTGATCCGGTTTGAAGGGCGCTCTAGCTATTGTAATAATCGTGTAAGATCTTATATATCAAACAACGAGCGCAATGTGGTGCAATATATAACATCCTAACTAGCGCTACATTGTTATGAGTAAGCGTATCACTTACCATCAGGTGAACGTCTTCCAGATCTCGGCGTTTAGTCGAATAAAAAAAAATTTGTTTATGTTCAATCTACCAACCTGCCCACTAGATCTAACTGCGCCGGCTCTTAGCGGGTTGTTGGGATCTGGTGGTGGGTCGTCAGGCGGCTGCTCCATCTGCCCACTCCAAGGTCGGAGGCAACGGTGCGGCGACACCAGGATCCACTCGTCCTTCAGCGGATTATATCTTACGTGCTGATGCTCTGGGGAAATACATTTAAGTGTTATTGCAACGTAAGTTCAAATCATCAGCCGGTCCACTGCTGGACTTGGACATAGGCCTCCCCCAAAGATCCCCACATCCATCCCTCCTGCGCTGCTCGCATTCAGCGGTTTCCCTCGACCTTTACCAGACCGTCGGTACGCCAATCTAATTTATTAAAATTTAATACTATGTTTACATACTAATACTGGTGGTAGTGTCTCTGTAGCTGAAGACCGTCTAAAACATCACTGCGATCCGGTTTAAAGGACGCTACTTGATGTATTCACTGGGGTAACGGGATACCACATCGTATATAAAAGGCGACGAGCGCAATGCGTTGCAGTGTATACCATCCTAACAAGCGCCATGTTAGGCCATAGGTAGGAGTATCACTTACAATCAGGTGAACGTACCGCTCGTCTCGTTGCTTAAATGTATGAAAAAAAAAATCTAAAGTATCCATCAAATACTCATTTCGATAAAAAATTTAAAAAAATATATTTTAGTCATAATGAATAAATACTCTTTAATATATTCAAATTAACAATAATTATATTTTTAATTGAGTCTAAGATTAATCTCTAATAAATTTTAATAAAAAATAAATAAATAAATAAAATTCTTTAATCATCGGCTAAAAGGCACGAAGCCAGAAAAGCAATGAAAAAATTTTACTTCACATTTCGCGCCAAATTAGCTGTCAATGTCATCAAAAAGTGAAGATGTGCAAGTATTTTCAAATGACAGCTAGATACCAGGCTTTAAAATACATTCAAGTATATTCAATACTAGCTGTAAATACTAGGTAAATTAAACCTTTTTTTATATACGACGAAGTGATTACACGAGAAAGATTAAAAATTTTAGAGTTGTTTATAAATAAATAATCTCATTAATTAAAATTAAATAATAGGTACGTCACGTTGTAACCAGGTATTGAAAACAGGTATTTAGTTACAAGTATGTATGTACAACAAGCTTCAAGTATTTATAGTGTAGTGTTTCATGTTTTTTTTTTATAAGCGATGAGACGTACGGGACGTTCACCTAATTGTGAGTGATACGTCTGCCCAAAACAACGATCAACAAGCAGTATTTTGGAAACGTTACTGTCGTCCGATTTGAAGGGCGCTGTGGCTACTGTAATTAATACAGTAGTAAGGCTGAACGTATTACGTCGCAGGCGCCGAGCGCAATTTAATGAAGTGTATACTATTCTTACTAGCACATTATTATGGGCAGTATCACTCACTATCGCGTGAACAACCCTCTCTGATCGCTAATAAAAAAAAAATTAAACACTACACTGTAAATACTAGAAGTTTGTTAACGTATACTAGCAAGTAAATATCGCGCAGGTTCGCTTGTTGAGCGATAAGGGCAAAAAATAAAAAAAAATATAGTAAATAATAAAAAAATATATAAAAAATATATTAATACTCCGTCACCCAAATACTTTCATACTTATTATTTCATATTAGGTAATACAGTTATTTTTTTTTTAAAAAATAACAAGCTTATAACAAGAGTGATTAGGCCCGCACTAGACGAGCCTGTCCTGCGAGTGCCCGTTACGCTCACCTTACAACTATTACTCGGTGTTTACAGCATTTAAGTTCTATTTATATATAAAGCATATATAAATAATACATACATGAATCGTGCACTAGTAATACTAATATGTAATTACCGACCTTCCGGTAAATGACTTCCTTCTCTAATCACGAAATTGAATAAAAAAAATTTATTGACTATTCACACTTAGTTTTGTATTGTTTTATGAAAACCTTTACAACAGTACAATTCACAGTAGACTTTTCCTCGCAGTAGACTTTTCCTCGCAGTAGACTTTTCCTCGCAGTAGACTTTTCCTCGCAGTAGACTTTTCCACACATTAAACTTTTCCTCGCAGTAAACTTTCCTTGTAGTAAGCTCTTCCTTGCAGTAAGCTTTTCCTTGCAGTAAACTTTTCCTTGCACTAAACTTTTCCACACAGTAAACTTTCCTCGCAGTAAACTTTCCTCGCAGTAAACTTTTCTCGCAGTAAACTTTTCCTCCCAGGTAACTTTTCCTGGCAGTAAACTTTTCCTTGCACTAAACTTTTCCACACAGTAAACTTTCCTCGCAGTAAACTTTCCTCGCAGTAAACTTTCCTCGCAGTAAACTTTTCTTGCAGTAAACTTTTCCTCCCAGGTAACTTTTCCTCGCAGTAAACTTTCCTTGTAGTAAGCTCTTCCTTGCAGTAAGCTTTTCCTTGCAGTAAACTTTTCCTTGCACTAAACTTTTCCACACAGTAAACTTTCCTCGCAGTAAACTTTCCTCGCAGTAAACTTTTCTTGCAGTAAACTTTTCCTCCCAGGTAACTTTTCCTCGCAGTAAACTTTCCTTGTAGTAAGCTCTTCCTTGCAGTAAGCTTTTCCTTGCAGTAAACTTTTCCTTCCAGTAAACTTTTCCTGGCAGTAAACTTTTCCTTCCAGTAAACTTTTCCTGGCAGTAAACTTTTCCACACAGTAAACTTTTTCTTCCAGTACACTTTTCCTGGCAGTAAACTTTTCCTTGCAGTATACTTTTCCTCCCAGTAAACTTTTCCTCGCAGTAAACTTTTCCTTGCAGTAAACTTTTCCACACAGTAAACTTTCCTCGCAGTAAACTTTTCTTGCAGTAAACTTTTCCTCCCAGGTAACTTTTCCTCGCAGTAAACTTTCCTTGTAGTAAGCTCTTCCTTGCAGTAAGCTTTTCCTTGCAGTAAACTTTTCCTTCCAGTAAACTTTTCCTGGCAGTAAACTTTTCCTTCCAGTAAACTTTTCCTGGCAGTAAACTTTTCCACACAGTAAACTTTTTCTTCCAGTAAACTTTTCCTGGCAGTAAACTTTTCCTTGCAGTATACTTTTCCTCCCAGTAAACTTTTCCTCGCAGTAAACTTTTCCTTGCAGTAAACTTTTCCACACAGTAAACTTTCCTCGCAGTAAACTTTTCTTGCAGTAAACTTTTCCTCCCAGGTAACTTTTCCTGGCAGTAAACTTTTCCTTCCAGTAAACTTTTCCTGGCAGTAAACTTTTCCTTGCAGTAAACTTTTCCACACAGTAAACTTTTCCTTCCAGTAAACTTTTCCTGGCAGTAAACTTTCCTTGCAGTATACTTTTCCTCCCAGTAAACTTTTCCTCGCAGTAAACTTTTCATTGCAGTAAACTTTTCCTCGCAGTAGATTTCCTCGCAGTAGACTTTGGAGTCCTGTGAGCTGTTCTCTTATTGTATCAGCAGCGAGGATGACGCGGGACTTTAAATCTGCTGACGAGTTAATTGGTGCTGTGTACACCGAGGGTCTCGGTGACCCCGCGAGTGATGACCGCAAGCTGTTCCATCGGGACACCTTGCGGGCCGCGGTGCTGCTCCGCCTCGCACACTCCATGGCTGAGGGGAAGCACTGTCTAACCACTGGCTCACGCCGCGAAGTAAATGGGCGGGACAACTGTCATGCTGGAACACCATTCCTCTTCTGGTTTCCATTGGTATACCCTCCAGATAATTAAAATAATGATTTCGAAGAAAATCTTCATACGTCTCCACATTGAAATTGCTGGGCTAGAAGACCGGGGTCTATCAACTAAGTATGGATTATGCCCATCCGTACGTCTACGGAGAACCTTCGCTGATGAGCTGCTTCTCTAATCACGCGAGGATGTTCACCTCGCAGTGCCCAATAATGGCTGTTACGAACATTTGTGATGCCGTCTCCGTCAAACTTCGATTCATCAGTCCACAATGTATTGGTGAGAAAATTATTGTGGAGCCTGCGACGGCAGAAGTGTGACCCCCTTGCAGGGTCTCCCCCCTCCAGGGCCCGGACCGGTGTATAATGGTGGGGGCACAGCCGTGCTATACGCGCAGTAACCACACTTTCCGTTGCGTTCAACCCAGCAATGTTGCCGCGACCCTGGTTGACGTAGTCGGCTCTGTAACGAACTGGTCTATGACTCCTTCCCCTTCCGTACCGCAGACGCGTGGCCTGCCTGCATCACGTCGTCTGCTGACCGCTGCCAGTTCCCCTGACGCGTCGATACGCCGCAGCAAGCTATGACTTGAGCATTTAGATTGCGCGCCTGCGCATTAGTTGATCCGACCATCAGTTGTTTTTGATTTTGCGTTTCATTGCTCTTTTTTTTTTTTAATAAACATCGATTTTTCCGCGCCATCGTCAAAGGTGTCGTTAGTACTATCGTCTGTTTTCGCTTCCGGAAGCGGTCTCCCAACACAGTATGCCGCCCTTTCAAGAGTTTTTTTTTTTTTTTTTTATTATCCTGTGTAACGTAATGCTTAACGGTCGCACACCGCGGAACCAACAGTCGGACTCCAACCGACTAAAATGCTTCACACGGTATTCCAATCACTTCCGAAGATACGCAGGAGGGTCACGGGATAACATCGAGCAGTTCCTCCGCGACCCTCGATCGGCGCCAGGATCGACCGGCCCGCCTCGCCCCTACTCCTAAGCCAAACATGTCCGTATTGTCTAACGACAACACTAACAGGCTATGAACCTATTATCATAGACATTCTGTAGTATATTCAGTACGGGCATTAGACCTGATGGTGGTCGCCATAACTATAGGCTGTCCCGTGACAGATTTAGGATTTGAAATTCGAATATTGTTCTAACGGTTGCGCGGGAAACCGGAGAGGGGTTGCAGTTTGGCGCGACATTTGTGCGGATGGGTCAGTCACGATGGCGCCCACTGCGCTGCTGTCTCTTTCCGCCAACGGAGTCATTGAACCGTTTCTCTTTGAAAATTCTCATGGAGCAACCGTAACTGTATACCGGAACTAAGAGAACATCCATCGGACAGCTCTCACACGTGGTTTCGACAAGATGGCGCCACGGTTCACACGGCAACCATGAGCCTCCTCCGCGAGACACACAGATGCAGATACAGATTCCGCGAGTGTGTACGTCGCGATGGAAAACATCTGGACGGAGTGATCTTCAAATAATAAAATCCGCATGTCTCCTTTTTTTTAATGACAAATATATGTATATTATAAAATAATAACATCCTTTATTATAATTATAAAATCCTAAATCCGCCACGGGACACCCTGTATAATTAATAATTTGTTAATAACTTTAGTACACTCACCGTTTGGTTGGAATCCGTCCATATTATTAATGTGTTATATTTATTGAGTACACACGACCACGCAGCGTCGTCAGCTGTTTATACAGCGCGATACGGATTGATGTAACGCAATTGATGTAGCGTTGTACCATTGATTTATATAGAATGTTATCGATAGTTTATTTCCGAGTTATAATCGAACTGTTATTTAATATGTAGTATGGATAGTATTAAGTTCGGCAGTGGACCGTCTATCGGTTGACGATGATGCAACAGTCTTATCCCACTGCTGGGAATTGAGGTGTTATGTAGAACGAAAAACTTAAGGCTAGCCGCCGGGTGTCTGGTGTCCAAGAAAGTCCTACTTCGTTTCTTTAGTTTTTTTTTTTATTTCATTCAGCGGCGAGACCAGCCAGGTGTTCACCTGATGGTAAGTAATACGCTTACCTATAATAACGTGGCGCTAGTTAGGATGATATACTTTGCTTTGCGCTGGTCGTCTTGACACGTAAGATGTTAAGTTTCCTTACCCTAGTTACACTAGCTACAAAGCCCTTCAAACCGGATCACAATAATGTCTGCACAGTACTGTATGTCAGCTGCAATACGCGCTGCGGTGGTATTTAGATTGTCTCCGGCAACAGAGACACTACCACCAGTAAATACTGGTGGTAAAGTATTTGAACGCGCCAGACTTTATACCACTCCTATTGCTAGTTATGGTAGGTACCACCGCAGCTCCTATTTCCGATGTTAAACAATATTGTGCAAACATTACTTTGTTCTGGTTTAAAGGGCGTTGTAATTACATGTATTAGCAAGTGTAATTATTAGGTTAAAGAGAATCAATATCTTGTATCAAGCGACGAGCGCAATCTGGTGCAGTGTACATCTAACTAGCGCTATGTTGTTATGGGCAGGCATATCACGTACCATAACGTAAATTAAAACATTAATTATAAATTAATGATTTATTAATATAATAAATAGGGGTGTAAGGGGGTACAACAAATAGCGGTACCAAAACCAACCTCACCAGCTCGTGGTGCAGCTAATCAACAAATGAGGCTCTAGTTCCCGCCAAGCCGCATTGGGCTGGCGTGGTGGGAAATAGCCTAAATCGCCCCCCAGATGAATCCAAACAAACGTGAAGATGTTTGGAGAAGGCTTATATCCAGCATCATCATGAGTCGATAGATACACATCTATCGGCTGATGATGGTATAAAAACAATATTTTATCGACATCGATATATATGTATGTACGCGCGCGGACATGCTTAGTGTTGCCATAAAGTGTTTGTATTGCGTGTAACGATGACAAAATGGCCGCCGTTATCGGAGTGTATCTCTTTACAACCTGTTGCGGACAGCGCGCCCGCTCGCTGCCTACACATTTTATCTAGATTTTTATTTTTACCTAATTATAAAATAATATTAAAGATGGCGATCGGCGACATTTTGAACAACGAGACGAGCGGGACGTTCACCTCAGTCACAATATGGTGCTGGTTAGGATGTTTACACTTCAACACATTAAACTCGTCGTTTAAAAACATATTATTAAATATCATTACCGCAGTAATTACATTAGCTACAGCGCCCTTCAAACCGGATAACAGTAATGTTTGCACAGTACTGCTCGTCGCTACGGTTGCTGCCGACAGAGACATTACCACCAGATAATATTCTTTTTAGTCTTTGCGAACATCAAGACTAGATGGAGCAGTCTGAGGAAGTGATACTGCATAAAGTATAACTCTTCGAATATATCATCAGCGCCATCTTTTTTAAATCCGAAGTATTATAATATATATATAATATTACAAACCTCTTTAATACAGCGCCATCTGTTACAAAATGGCGGAACTTCAACAGCATTTTGACAGTTAGCGTGACGTCACGAGATAATAAAAAAATATTTTTCTTTACGTTTGTATTGTATAATGAAAATTCGTTCGTTCGTCCAATCACGCGAAAACCAGTGAACGTATCGGACACTGCAACATTAGTATTCGACGCGGAACGATACATATATAGATTTGTATATACGAATAAAATATAAACCTCATCGACATTAATTACAAGGACGATATAAAATATCATTTAGTTCTTCTATTGATTTTAACCGGAAATGAAGTGTCGACTTAACGGAAACGTCAATTGCAAATCTTTTATATTTCCTGTAACAGATCGAGCTGAATATAGCACATAATAAAATATTGTTACAATAATATTACGGTGGAGGGCCTATCATTACTACGTGTTCTGGTACACGGCTGCTACTCCAGGACCTTGGTGGTGCAATCAGGCCGTTAGCAGTCCTTTGGATTATGCCGGTGACCTTATCCAGCGGATCTCCTCATTACTGGTTCGATCACGCAGGGAAAGGGAAGACTTGGAGCCTTTTCACCAGGTCCACTGCAAGCCGCCAGGTCTCGTTGCCATAACAACACCAGACATGAGTTTAATACTTTTGTCTTCACCACCCGGTGAAAGCTGGAAGCAGCTGGATGCTGCGTAGGATCGATCGATGATCTTTGGGATCTATGTCCAGCAGTGGACGTCTGTCGGCTGATGATGATGATGAAACAGAAATGTGTCAATCCCAGAATTAACATTTTACATTTTGATACCATGAGCTCAATGATGTTGTGTATATTATCCTAACTGACGCCACAATTGTATAGATGTATATCACTTATTATCAAGTGACATAATTGATCTGATTCTGAATTCTGATCTTGAATCTGATCTGATTGAACATTACTGTGATCCGGTTTGAAGGGCGCTGTAGCTAATGAAACTACCAGGGTAATAAGACTCAACATCATGTGTCAAGGCGACGAGCACAATGTGGTGTAGTGTACACCATCCTAACTAGCGCTACGTTGTTACGGGCGGGCGTATCACTCACTATCAGGTGAGCGCCCCGCTCGGCTGGTCGGATCCGGTATGACTGACGTTACCGAAAACTTTTAACCTATTTACTGCGCTAACCTGGATAGAGGCAGGCTTCCAATGCGGGGCACTGGTACTATAAAGGTGTTCGTACACCCAAGCGGTATTAATTTAACTCTAAAAGTACAACTGTTAATAAAGAGTAAGGCTTTGCTAATTAAGTTAATTAATTCGCTAAATAAGACATTAGCAAGTACAGAAAATACTTCCAAGTATTTAATGCTATAGTATTTATATTAAATTTCAAGACGTTCACGTAATGGTAAGTGATACGCCCGCCGGTAACAACGTGGCAGTGCAGAGCCCTTCAAACCGGAACACAGTATTGTTCGACGGCTGCAATAAGCGCTACGGTGATACCCATCTGGATGGTATCCAGGAACAGTGGCGTACCACCAGTAAAAATCTCGCCAATCCTCAGCTGTGGGAACAAAGTAATTCACCGCACCAGTGTGTCGCCGGCCTAACGTGTACTTCCGCAGCGGTATCGGCTAGTATTCTACACCACTGCGGACTCCGGTTAAATCCGCAATGAAGCAAACTCCGTAAGTATTTTAACCCACCCCCACTCGGGGGGTGTGACATCTAAAACCTAATCATCATCATCATTAGGAGCACTCTCACTCTTGGAGCTGGGAGGTGTGATCACAGCTGTACAATAATACTAAAGAGACACACACACAATATATATATATATATAAAATACCACCATATCAAGCACCGCACCGTAGCATATCTTATCTACGTCGCTACGGCGTAGCCATCTACGGAGGTCTACGCCGTAACGGACCTTATACTATATCCCATATAAATTACTAGATATGAACTTTGGCGTATATATATATATAACGTATGTTGATGTATGCAAGGTCCCTTGCGGCGCAGGGACATGGCGCCTGACCTTCGAGCTGGTCTACCGATACAAAGTAGCACAGCGAGCGATGGAGAGTCAGTCTTGGTTTCTCTAAGGGATAAGTCCTGAACGAAGTACTTTGACGGAGAGTTGAAGCGGCTGGCCGGCCATGTCTGACGTGTCAGTGACGGCCGATGGGGGAGGAAGTCTTGGAGTGGAGGCCGCGTACAGGTCTCTCCCTCTAGATGGACTGATGATATCATCAGGGCGGTCGGTAGTGGTTGGATGTAAGAAGCTGAGGATCGCATTTGGTGGAAGACACTGGGGAAGGCCTATATCCAGCAGTGGATAAACAACGGCTGATGATGATGATGATATGTTAATGATTGTACTATGCTGTGCAGTGCAGGAGTGTACGGGTACCCGCACAACGACTCACAGGACCCAAGCCAACCCCACCAGCTCGTGGTGCTGCCTGCTAATGAATAAACGAGGCTCTGGCTACAGTTACGATGTGATGAGCAGGCGTATCTATTACTAACAAGTGGAACTGTTCTGCTCGTTATTACATGTCATGATGGTGTGTGACTTAGGATATATACACTACATCCTAAGCACTATAAAGTCTTGCTACAACAGTAACTACTAAACTACTACTAAAATCTTTTCGGTGGTCTCCGTCAGTGCATGAGGATGTGCGTGAGGTGGGGAAACGTCTTGAAGAGAAGAGTGTTGGGTGGAGGGAGTCACACCCTCAAAGAAGAGGAATACGATTTGAGGAGGTGGATAACTACTATACTATATATAAGCTGCAGGTTGGTACCAAGGCAGCTCCTATTTCTGCCGCAAAACTGTAGAGTACAAACATTACTGTGTCCCGGTTTGAAGTGGTTTGGCGTAACGAAGATCAACATATACCTCAAGGCGACCAGCTCAATGTGGTGCTGTAAATACCATCCTAACTAGCGCCTCGCTGTTATGGGCGGGCCGTATCACTTATTATCAGGTGAACGTGCCGCTAACCTCGTCGCTTAATTACATAGAAAGAATTTATTTTTTTTAATTAATAAACACTTCAAGTAGAAATTTTAATAAGTTACGCCATTTACGTAAGCAAACGAATTTGATGCGCGCCACAGATGGCGTTGAAAAAGGCGGGAAACGGTTTTTGACGCATACGGGCAAAGGCGGCGCGCGGTACAGCCTGCGGAGTTGGCGGCTGAAAAGAAAAAAGAAACTGGGTGCCGGGCGCGCTCGGCGAACGGAACGGCGCGGCGTGCGCGCGCAGTTGACATCGACCCGGCGCGCGATAGGTGATATCGGCAGTGGACGTCCGGCCGCAGCGGTGGTCGGACGCGGTTCGCGCATGGGCGAGCTACAGTACCCCGGCGCACCAAGCGTCGACGATGAGCGGCAGTACCGGGCGCCGTTCAGACGCGGCCCGCAGTACCGGTGGCCGGCGCCGCAGCCGCCGCAGCCGTCGGCCTTCGCCCCGTGGCGGCGCGCACCGGCGCCGCCCAGGCCCCCGGACTACCGGCGCAGCGCATCCTACCCAGGCAAGCCCGACGAGCCTTATCAGGTAACACATGTTTTCGTATCCGCTGCAGCAACCGAACGCGCCCATGTTTACGCCGGTGCCGACACCGCTCTCCATCCGACATTGTTCTCCTCCTCCTCCTCCGCGCCGCTGTTGTTTTGACGCAACCATTAACAAAATCAACAAACCACTTAAACACACACGTTATGTATATATTCTACACCGAAAAAAAAAAAAAAATAAAGAAAATACAAACGTTCCAATCTCGCGAACGTGTTTCAAAAGTTACTTTAACGATACACTCGTGTAATAAATTTTTAAAAACTTACCGATAAGAAAGTGTGCAGTGTATAATTTTAAGGGTTGCGTAATACGACACGAGTGGTTGAAATCGTCCATCGATAAACATCACCTACGCCTATAAAACATAGTTAATACAAAATCTAAATCGATAGTACTCAACGTATATATCACTTGATTTTAAGTGTTACAGACAACGATGTCTGAGTTTAGTACCTCAAAATTAGATCCTTATAAATTAACATACACAGCGGTTCAGGTTCGAAAAATACTACAACCAGCCACCCTCTATAGCTACACAGATACAGTGTAAACATCCTGACAGGCTTGTCACGGAATCAAACCATAGACTTCTATATTACAATACAATCTTAACAACTATGCTCATAAATTCCAATAAAAACAAAAACACATTATATTTGCATCTTATTTCACAATATTATACTGAAATTAGTGCCTCAGTATCGTATAACAGGAAGGTCCAGAGGTCGGATAAGCTAAATACTAACATGATCACGTCCAGATATCAACCAGATTATGTTCTAGCACTCCAGCCTAACCATATTCGGCATGATCGTCACTTAATATCGCGTGAAATTTTTATTGCCATTTTATTCTCCTCGAGGACGAAGTGATGAAATGTTCGCGACGTGTAATTTTTATTTACCCGCTTGTATAGGTAATGGGGTGTAAAGGGTCCAGCAGAACAGCTCACGGGACCCTAGCCAACCTCACCAGCTCGTGGTGCAGCTAATCAACAGGCGAGGCTCTGGCTCCCATCGACCCGCATTGAGCTAGCATGGTGGGAATGGTCCAAATCCCACCATATGAATGCCTACCCGATCGTTGTGGGAACCTTTGTGGGAGTGTCCAGCAGTGGACGTCTATCGGCTGATGATGATGATGATAGGTAAACAACCTATATAGCGCTATATTATATGTGGGATATTTACACTGCATTGCAGTCATTGCTTATTAAATTCCATATAACCTTGAATGTGTCCGCACAAATATATTTTTTTTTGATGTAGTGTAAACGTGTGAATAAAGTATTATCATCTGTCAATAGACGTCCACTGCTGGACAAAAACAATAAAGTAAAAAAAAAAAATTAAGCGAAAAGCGAATAAAATTAAATAAGCGTAAATGATTAATTAAAATAATTAATTTTATATTTGTATATATATATATGAGTAGTAAATGATATGATTAAAAAAATTATGAAACTTCAGCATTTTAGAAATCATTCCCATTATCAAAGTCCCAGCAGTGGGAAAATTTTAAATGAAAAGGATATGAAAAACTATGATAACTGGCATCGCTGCGCAATAGTACGAACAGTAGCGAACAAACGTGAATTATGTGGGAAGCTTATGTCCACCAGTGGGCATCTGATACAGTATCTCAAACTGGAGCTCGGTAATGTCTGCACACTACCGTTTGTCGCTACGGTGGTACATAGACAGTGCCCGGCAACAGACACTACCACCAATGAACCATTCCTGCCACTATCAACCCGATGGCAGGAATGGTTTACAGCATATCTACTGGTGGTAGTGTCTCTGTTGCTCACCGTAGACTGTAGCGATAAACGGTAGTGTGCAGACATTACCCTGTTACAATTTTATGAGATCTGTTCTTGATGAAATCATTAACTGACCGACATTTAATATCTCATGTACCAAGACGAACACAATGTGATGCAGTGTAAACATCCTAACCAGCGATAGGTTATCACGGAAGGTATGATTCACCATCAGGTGAAGTTATTGCAACTTATCAATAATACAAAAAGTATTGGCCCTAAACAAGAACCTTGCGGCACACCATATACAACATATAAATAGTAAAGCCATTTTAATATAGAATTTTTAAATTTTTTAGTTGTGTAAATACTTTAGTTAAGTAACACCGCAAGTTTATTTTTAAATATCTAATATTACATTGACATTGTTAACAAATGTTGTTGCACAGGGTTCCGTATGGATTTGTTTAAACCTTTTATCTAGGCAACGTTAAGCCGTTTGTTGTGTATTTGTATGTATTCATCTGGTGCGGCGTTGTGATGCGGCGTTAGTGTTTGTGTACGTTTCTAGATCAGACCTTCGGGGGCGGAGCTGATCACCAATACCATCTGGAACTGCTGGCGAAGTTGGTCCTTCAGAACCTTCGGATCCGGTAGAATCTTGTTCATGGACTAAGGATATATACAATCAATATGAGGATGATACAATAAGCGATAGCTCAGTATATAATATGGAAGAGTCCCGGGTTCCTACTGATCTTCAACTTCCGGTTAAGAAAGTCAAATTATCCTTAACCGGAAACTGAAGTTCGGTGGGAAGCGGACGTATTTTAATATCAGCGTCTTCGATCAACATCTACCCAATCTCAGTTCAAGCGTTATATTGCTCGCCGTCTAAACTGCAAAGTCCCAGCGGTGGGAAATTTCAGTGGGCTCTTTGTTAACGACCTTCTAATGACAATCCTGAATGTACATATAGAGCTTCGCAATTCTACACTACTACGGAGTCAACAAATATGTGTCAAGTTCATGTTTGCAGTGTACCAACTTTGAGTTGTATTCATCGGGATAAATTCTTATGCTTGCGGCAGTCCACAGCTGGGCATTGAATAACCCACACGAGGAAAGTAATTATAGTGTTTATCCTGGTAGTGTCTCTGTTGCCGGAGACCGTCTAGGTACTAACGCAGCGATAAGCAGTAGTGTGCGAACATTACTGTGATCCGGTTTGAAGGGCGCTGTAACTATTAATGGTGGTAGTGTCTCTGTTGCCGGAGACCGTCTAGTTACCACCGCAGCGCCTATTGCAGCCGACATAGCAGTGTGTAAATATTACTGTGATCCGGTTTGAAGGACGCTGTAACTACCACTGGTGGTAGTGTCTCTGTTGCCGGAGACCGTCTAGTTACCACCGCAGCGCCTATTGCAGCCGACATAGCAGTGTGTAAATATTACTGTGATCCGGTTTGAAGGACGCTGTAACTACCACTGGTGGTAGTGTCTCTGTTGCCGGAGACCGTCTAGGTACCACCGCAGCGCCTATTGCAGCCGACATAGCAGTGTGTAAATATTACTGTGATCCGGTTTGAAGGACGCTGTAACTATTAATGGTGGTAGTGTCTCTGTTGCCGGAGACCGTCTAGTTACCACCGCAGCGCCTATTGCAGCCGACATAGCAGTGTGTAAATATTACTGTGATCCGGTTTGAAGGACGCTGTAACTATCACTGGTGGTAGTGTCTCTGTTGCCGGAGACCGTCTAGTTACCACCGCAGCGCCTATTGCAGCCGACATAGCAGTGTGTAAATATTACTGTGATCCGGTTTGAAGGACCTATAGCTATCACTGGTGGTAGTGTCTCTGTTGCCGGAGACCGTCTAGGTACCACCGCAGCGCCTATTGCAGCCGACATAGCAGTGTGTAAATATTACTGTGATCCGGTTTGAAGGACGCTGTAACTATCACTGGTGGTAGTGTCTCTGTTGCCCGAGACCGTCTAGTTACCACCGCAGCGCCTATTGCAGCCGACATAGCAGTGTGTAAATATTACTGTGATCCGGTTTGAAGGAGGCTGTAACTATTAATGGTGGTAGTGTCTCTGTTGCCCGAGACCGTCTAGTTACCACCGCAGCGCTTATTGCAGCCGACATAGCAGTGTGTAAATATTACTGTGATCCGGTTTGAAGGACGCTGTAACTATTAATGGTGGTAGTGTCTCTGTTGCCCGAGACCGTCTAGTTACCACCGCAGCGCTTATTGCAGCCGACATAGCAGTGTGTAAATATTACTGTGATCCGGTTTGAAGGAGGCTGTAACTATTAATGGTGGTAGTGTCTCTGTTGCCCGAGACCGTCTAGTTACCACCGCAGCGCTTATTGCAGCCGACATAGCAGTGTGTAAATATTACTGTGATCCGGTTTGAAGGAGGCTGTAACTATTAATGGTGGTAGTGTCTCTGTTGCCCGAGACCGTCTAGTTACCACCGCAGCGCTTATTGCAGCCGACATAGCAGTGTGTAAATATTACTGTGATCCGGTTTGAAGGACGCTGTAACTATTAATGGTGGTAGTGTCTCTGTTGCCCGAGACCGTCTTTATACCACCGCAGCGCTTATTGCAGCCGACATAGCAGTGTGTAAATATTACTGTGATCCGGTTTGAAGGACGCTGTAACTATTAATGGTGGTAGTGTCTCTGTTGCCCGAGACCGTCTAGTTACCACCGCAGCGCTTATTGCAGCCGACATAGCAGTGTGTAAATATTACTGTGATCCGGTTTGAAGGAGGCTGTAACTATTAATGGTGGTAGTGTCTCTGTTGCCCGAGACCGTCTAGTTACCACCGCAGCGCTTATTGCAGCCGACATAGCAGTGTGTAAATATTACTGTGATCCGGTTTGAAGGAGGCTGTAACTATTAATGGTGGTAGTGTCTCTGTTGCCCGAGACCGTCTAGTTACCACCGCAGCGCTTATTGCAGCCGACATAGCAGTGTGTAAATATTACTGTGATCCGGTTTGAAGGAGGCTGTAACTATTAATGGTGGTAGTGTCTCTGTTGCCCGAGACCGTCTAGTTACCACCGCAGCGCTTATTGCAGCCGACATAGCAGTGTGTAAATATTACTGTGATCCGGTTTGAAGGAGGCTGTAACTATTAATGGTGGTAGTGTCTCTGTTGCCCGAGACCGTCTAGTTACCACCGCAGCGCTTATTGCAGCCGACATAGCAGTGTGTAAATATTACTGTGATCCGGTTTGAAGGAGGCTGTAACTATTAATGGTGGTAGTGTCTCTGTTGCCCGAGACCGTCTAGTTACCACCGCAGCGCTTATTGCAGCCGACATAGCAGTGTGTAAATATTACTGTGATCCGGTTTGAAGGAGGCTGTAACTATTAATGGTGGTAGTGTCTCTGTTGCCCGAGACCGTCTAGTTACCACCGCAGCGCCTATTGCAGCCGACATAGCAGTGTGTAAATATTACTGTGATCCGGTTTGAAGGAGGCTGTAACTATTAATGGTGGTAGTGTCTCTGTTGCCCGAGACCGTCTAGTTACCACCGCAGCGCTTATTGCAGCCGACATAGCAGTGTGTAAATATTACTGTGATCCGGTTTGAAGGAGGCTGTAACTATTAATGGTGGTAGTGTCTCTGTTGCCCGAGACCGTCTAGTTACCACCGCAGCGCTTATTGCAGCCGACATAGCAGTGTGTAAATATTACTGTGATCCGGTTTGAAGGAGGCTGTAACTATTAATGGTGGTAGTGTCTCTGTTGCCCGAGACCGTCTAGTTACCACCGCAGCGCTTATTGCAGCCGACATAGCAGTGTGTAAATATTACTGTGATCCGGTTTGAAGGAGGCTGTAACTATTAATGGTGGTAGTGTCTCTGTTGCCCGAGACCGTCTAGTTACCACCGCAGCGCTTATTGCAGCCGACATAGCAGTGTGTAAATATTACTGTGATCCGGTTTGAAGGAGGCTGTAACTATTAATGGTGGTAGTGTCTCTGTTGCCCGAGACCGTCTAGTTACCACCGCAGCGCCTATTGCAGCCGACATAGCAGTGTGTAAATATTACTGTGATCCGGTTTGAAGGAGGCTGTAACTATTAATGGTGGTAGTGTCTCTGTTGCCCGAGACCGTCTAGTTACCACCGCAGCGCTTATTGCAGCCGACATAGCAGTGTGTAAATATTACTGTGATCCGGTTTGAAGGACGCTGTAACTATTAATGGTGGTAGTGTCTCTGTTGCCCGAGACCGTCTAGTTACCACCGCAGCGCTTATTGCAGCCGACATAGCAGTGTGTAAATATTACTGTGATCCGGTTTGAAGGACGCTGTAACTATTAATGGTGGTAGTGTCTCTGTTGCCGGAGACCGTCTAGGTACCATCGCAGCGCCTATTGCAGCCGACATAGCAGTGTGTAAATATTACTGGGTTCCGGTTTCAAGGGCGTTGTAGCTAGTGTAATTGAGGTAACGAGACTTAACATCCTGTGTCTCAGGCGACGAGTGCGATGTGGCTATCATTCTGACTAGCGCCGCGTTGTTACGGGCGGGCGTATCACTTACTATTAAGGGAACGTCTCGCTCTTATCACTTAATTGTAAAAAAAAATAAAACCTTTTTCTTCAGATTTAATTTCGAGAAGGCTGAATCAAAGGATGCCTTTTGATTTTCTTTCGAATTTTAAAATTAAGAAATAGACAACAGTAGTCCGCGTGAGAAGTTAAAACTTTTTTTTTTTTCGCTAGACGGACGTTCACGTGATGTTAAGTGATACGTCCTTTTATCAAGTTGTGTTAGGATGATATATACATTACCCTCGTCGCCTAAGACAATTAATCTCGCTACCGCGATTACACTAGCCGCGGCGCCGTTCAAACCGGAACACGGTATTTCTGGACTACTACTTTTATATATATGTATACAGGTTGTTACTGTTACTTATGTACGTGCGAGTATCGATGGCGCGCTGGTGTTCGCTATGGGGGCCAGTGGGGCGCTGGTGGAGGTTCAGCTCGGGGCGATGTATTGATCCTCGCGGCCCCCGCCCCCGTATGTAGGTCAGAGCCTGCCGCGGTGTGAATGGTCAATGATTCCTTCAACACGACCCGTCTAGGAATAAACACGTGCAACATACAAACATATATATATATATATAGGGTGGCGCAAAAGTAATCCTCCTATCAGAAAACGCTATAAATGTATACTTTGTATACGAGGTGGCGCAAAAATAACCTTCCGATGTGTTTTGGCTGTAATTTAAAAAAAAATTATGAAAAACTTTGATTCTTTTTGTGGATTATTTTTATTTGGTCTTTTAATTTTTTTACATCAAGGCAAAATTTATAGCATTTTCTGATAGGAGGATTACTTTTGCGGTCACCCTGTATATATGTTTTTTTTTTTTTTTTAAAGTCTAACGAAATGCAAACGGCACGCACAGCATGCAGCCACGACGTAGTGTCGGACTCCAATCGGGTAAAAATCTTCACAAGGTAGTCCAATCACGTCCGACAGTACACACGAGGGTCACACCATCGAGCAGTTCATCCGCAACCCTCCGATCTGATCATGCGGTGTTCTTCAAGCTGGAGTATGGTGATCTGATTGAGAAATCCAATTGGATCCTCGGCTATTCTATTTTTTTTTTTTAATTTCATTAAGCGACGAGACAAGCGAGACGTTCACCTGATGGTAAGTGATACGCCTGCCTATAACATGGGGCAAGTTAGAAAGGTATACACAGCACCACATTGCGCTCGTCGTCTGGAGATATAAGGATGGTAAGTCTAGTTATTAGTAATTACACTAGCTGCAACGCCCTTCAAACCGGAACACAGTAATGTCTGCACAATACTGCAAAAGGCGCTGCGTTAGTAACTACATAGACAGTCTCCGGCAACAGAGACACTACCACCAGTAATATTTATAGGTCCTTCAAACCGGATCACAGCGATGTCTGCACAGTACTGTGTGTCGGCTGCAATAGGCGCTGCGGTGGTACCTAGACGGTCTCCGGCAACAGAGACACTACCACCAGTGATAGCTATAGGTCCTTCAAACCGGATCACAGCAATGTCCGCACAGTACTGTGTGTCGGCTGCAATAGGCGCTGCGGTGGTACCTAAACGGTCTTCGGCAACAGAGACACTACCACCAGTAGTAGTTACAGCGCCCTTCAAACCGGATCACAGTAATGTCTGCACAGTACTGTCTATTATATAGAGACAACAAAACAAAATTGGTTCAACCGTTTCGAAGCTACGACGCTCCAAACAGACATACTGGTAAACGATCGTATCGCCTTTCATATAGAGACAACAAAAACAAAATTGGTTCAACCGTTTCGAAGCTACGACGCTCCAAACAGACATACTGGTAAACGATCGTATCACCTTTCATATAGAGACAACAAAAACAAAATTGGTTCAACCGTTTCGAAGCTACGACGCTCCAAACAGACATACTGGTAAACGATCGTATCGCCTTTCATATAGAGACAACAAAAACAAAATTGGTTCAACCGTTTCGAAGCTACGACGCTCCAAACAGACATACTGGTAAACGATCGTATCGCCTTTCATATAGAGACAACAAAAACAAAATTGGTTCAACCGTTTCGAAGCTACGACGCTCCAAACAGACATACTGGTAAACGATCGTATCACCTTTCATATAGAGACAACAAAAACAAAATTGGTTCAACCGTTTCGAAGCTACGACGCTCCAAACAGACATACTGGTAAACGATCGTATCACCTTTCATATAGAGACAACAAAAACAAAATTGGTTCAACCGTTTCGAAGCTACGACGCTCCAAACAGACATACTGGTAAACGATCGTATCACCTTTCATATAGAGACAACAAAAACAAAATTGGTTCAACCGTTTCGAAGCTACGACGCTCCAAACAGACATACTGGTAAACGATCGTATCGCCTTTCATATAGAGACAACAAAAACAAAATTGGTTCAACCGTTTCGAAGCTACGACGCTCCAAACAGACATACTGGTAAACGATCGTATCACCTTTCATATAGAGACAACAAAAACAAAATTGGTTCAACCGTTTCGAAGCTACGACGCTCCAAACAGACATACTGGTAAACGATCGTATCACCTTTCATATAGAGACAACAAAAACAAAATTGGTTCAACCGTTTCGAAGCTACGACGCTCCAAACAGACATACTGGTAAACGATCGTATCACCTTTCATATAGAGACAACAAAAACAAAATTGGTTCAACCGTTTCGAAGCTACGACGCTCCAAACAGACATACTGGTAAACGATCGTATCACCTTTCATATAGAGACAACAAAAACAAAATTGGTTCAACCGTTTCGAAGCTACGACGCTCCAAACAGACATACTGGTAAACGATCATATCACCTTTCATATAGAGACAACAAAAACAAAATTGGTTCAACCGTTTCGAAGCTACGACGCTCCAAACAGACATACTGGTAAACGATCGTATCACCTTTCATATAGAGACAACAAAAACAAAATTGGTTCAACCGTTTCGAAGCTACGACGCTCCAAACAGACATACTGGTAAACGATCGTATCACCTTTCATATAGAGACAACAAAAACAAAATTGGTTCAACCGTTTCAAAGCTACGACGGTACAGACATAGTGGTAAAGGATTGTATCACCTTTCATATAGAGACATCAAAAACAAAATTGGTTCAACCGTTTCGAAGCTACGACGCTACAAACAGACATACTGGTAAACTATCGTATCACCTATCATATAGAGACAACAAAAACGAAATCGGTTCAACCGTTTCGAAGCTACTCGTACTTTGTAACAAGCATACATAATCTTTATATCCCCCCTCTTTCTTATATTAATAAGGCGCAGTAGCAGTTTGTTACAAAAATAACCTGGTTGAGTGTTAATTAAAAAAAAAAAGAGCTTTTCCGTTTGAATCACAGTTTGTAGGTCAGGTTTAAGAGGCGCTGAGTGGGGGGCCGGAAGAGGGCTGAAGATGACGAGTAATTTTCAATGCGGAGCT
Organism: Ornithoptera alexandrae; assembly: GCA_029030555.1. Classification (NCBI taxonomy): domain Eukaryota; kingdom Metazoa; phylum Arthropoda; class Insecta; order Lepidoptera; family Papilionidae; genus Ornithoptera; species Ornithoptera alexandrae. Next base: position 101,783 of record JARDVY010000157.1, on the reverse strand, counting down.
ACACAGATATGAACCCAGTGTTTATCTATTATATATAATAGCTTTTTCTAATTTATGTCGTGACGGTGTAAATTGGATTTTATGAAGCGAGAAAGAGACAGTTATATATATATATGTATTAACGCGTGCGAGTGAGACGGAGCGCGTTGTGTATATACTCTGCCTACTGCGCGTCTTTCCTCCGCGCCATGAAGACTAGTCTCCGTACTGTATCTCTATCTCTCTTTCAATGTAGTATTGCAGACCTAAATATATTTACTGGTGGTAGTGTCTCTGTTGTTGGAGACCGTCTAGGTACTACCGCAACAGCAAACATTACTGTTATCCGGTTTGAAGGACCTATAGCTATTACTGGTGGTTGTGTCTCTATTGTTGGAGGCCGTCTAGGTACCACCGCAGCATTTATTGCAACCGACAAACAGTACTGTGCAAATGTTATTGTGATCCGGTTTGAAGGACCAATAGGTATTACTAGTGGTAGGTTCACAGTTGTCGGAGACCCTCTAGGTACCACCGTAGCTCCTATTGCAGCCGACAAATAGTGCTGTGCAGACATTGCTGTTATCCGGTTTGAAGGGCGCTGTAGCTAATGTAATTCCTGGGGTAAGCAGCAATGTGGTGCAGTATATATCATCCTAACTAGCACCACGTTATTATGGGCAGGCGTATCACTTATCATCAAGTGAGCGTCCCGCTGGCTCCGTCGCTTAATTGTATAAAAAAAAAGAAGAAAATCTCGCGGCGGGTATTACGTAAAACATGTTTACGTTCGCCGCGAAACTTAAAGAATGCACACAAACACACATTGTTTTGCGGGTAATGTTTGCGAACGGGCCGGCGATTGTTCCGATCGATTCTCTTATGCGCGACGTTATTGCGTATGATGTGTTTTTTTTTTTTTTTTTAATAATCAACAATATCATCACACGACGTTCGTCCGATGATCAGTAGTTACTGGTAATGTATTGCCGGAGACCGTCTTAGGTACCACCGCAGCGAAAAGCAATTGTACTAACATTACTGTGTTCCGGTTTGAAGGGCGCTGCAGCTAGTTATATTACTGCGATAACGAGATTTAACGTGTTAAGCCTCAGTAATATAAGTACTATGTGGTGTAGTGTATAACATATTAACTAACGCCACGTTATGGGTTATCACTTAATATTAAGTGAACGTCTCACGCGTATCGTCGCTTCGTTGAATAAAAAAAAATTAACAAAGCTCATCACGTGGCAGTAATTAATAAGACAATATAAATTATCGTTACCACAGTAATTTCATTAGGGACAGCGCCGTTCATGTTTGCACACTACTGTTTGTCGCTGCGGTGGTACCTATACGGTATTCCAATAATTTTTAGTCCTTATACTGATTTTTTTAAAAAAAAACTTGTTCGATTACACAGGCTGTAAGTGTAAAAACCTTTGCCATAAAAAATACATCTTCCATAGATTATATATATGTGTATGTAATAGATTGTTTTAATTTAAAGCAAATTGTCTTTTATGACATCAGTTTATTTATGGTTGGATGTAAGGAGTTAAGGAAGAGAGTAAAAATATATTAAACTACCGCCAGTAATATCTGGCGGTAGTTTAATATATTTTTCAAGTATTTAAGGCTAGAATAGACAACAGAGAGTTCTAATATGCAGAAATACAGGTTCCGGGGAAGTACAAGTATGTGTAGAGATGTCTACGGTTACAGCTGTTGGCAGTGCCGCGCTCGAATTATTTTTTCTTTTTTTTTTCCAATTACCCGACGAGATGAATGAGACGATCACCTGATACTAAGTGATACGCCCGGTCATAACAACGTGGCGTTAGTTACGATGGTATAAACTGCGACACATTACGTTCCTCGCCTGAAACATTAGATGTCGTGTCTCGTTACCTCAGTAATTACATTAGTTATAACGCCCTTTAAACCGGATCACATAATGTCTGCACAGTACTGTGTGTCGGCTGCAATAGGCGCTGCGGTGGTACCTAGACGGTTTCCGGCAACAGAGACACTACCACCAGCAACAGTTACAACGCCCTTCAAACCGGATCACAGCAATGTCCGCACAGTACTGTGTGTCAGCTGCAATAGGCGCTGCGGTGGTATCTAGACGGTTTCCGGCAACAGAGACACTACCACCAGTGATAGATACAGCGCCCTTCAAACCGGATCACATTAATGTCTGCACAGTACTGTCTATCGTCTGCAATAGGCGCTGCGGTGGTACCTAGACGGTCTCCAGCAACAGAGACACTACCACCAGTGATAGCTATAGGTCCTTCAAACCGGATCACAGCAATGTCCGCACAGTACTGTGTGTCGGCTGCAATAGGCGCTGCGGTGGTACCTAGACGGTCTCCGGCAACAGAGACACTACCACCAGTAATGTCATCAGTCTGGTTAATACCCTACAGTTGGAACGCTTTCGTACACTTCCGGTGATGTCGGCTCGCTAAGAGGCCTTGTCGTGGGATTCCCCGGCAGAGGACTCGAAACACATTGGTCTGCGCGGAAAGTATCACACACGCACGCACGCTTTCTACAGACCTGGTGTACTATATGGTAGAGTTTGGGGAAACTGAAGGGAGACATGATCAATTCTCCTCCAACGTCTGAGTCTCTGGCTACGGATGGAAGGTAGAGGCACTTACCCTCACTCTCTCCGCAGCCTTGTTCTGCGACACTACCTTATCGCAATCAGGAAACACTAGCGCTCTATGGTCACTGGTGGTAGTGTCTCTGTTGCCGGATACCGTCTAGATACCACGGCTGCGATAAGCAATGGTGTGCAAACATTACCGTGATCCGGTTTGAAGGACCTATAGCTATTACTGGTGGTAGTGTCTCTGTTACTACAGACCGTCTAGATACTATCGCAGCGACAAGCAGTAGTGCTAACATTACCGTGATCCGGTTTGAAGGGCGTTGTAGCGAATTACTGGTATAACAAGATTTAAAATATTATATATCAAGACGAAGACCATAATGCGATGTTGTTGTATATCATCCTAACTAGCGCTATGTTATGAGCGGGTGTATCACTTACCATCAGGTGAACATGCCGCTAATCTCGTCGCTTAATTGAATAAAAATAAATTAGTAATTAGATTAATAATCAGTTTCCAACATTATCAGTAATATATATATATGTCCTCGCGGGGGCAAATACGAGTTATGTCGGACTTGCACCGACTAAAACCCCCACGATATTCCGCCTCATCGCCATGATGGCAGGGCCACGGGAACGCGCGCACTCAACCACGACCCTGCCGGTCCCGTCCAGGGGTGGCGTGGGGATGTTTAAGGAAACGAGTAAATAGGCTACTTCTATACCAGTGCGCTTTACCATCAAAGACTGCATCGCTCACCATCAGGTGGGATCGTAGTCAATTGCTACGATCTGCAGATGGTTATAGGATATTTATATTTTTTAATTTCATAGAACCTCCATCCACCTCCATTTTATTTAATCAAGTTGCATTTTGTATCATGTATGCGGTTGCTATGGTAACGGTTGCTATAGAAAGTCGCTTGCTGTATAATTGTATATTACGGCCATCGGGCGGGGTACAGCTATAGTACACACAACCAGCCGTTCTCCGCCTGTGTTGGTGGCGGTAACAACCCCTGCTACCCCTTCCGGGGGTAACATTCCGTAAAATCCGTTCTCAGCTGACGTACACCCGGCAAAAGGTGTATCCCTACCAAATTTGCAGTCACCATGCCTCATGATTCCAGAGAAGTCTCTCTAAAGCAACGGTTGCTATAGAAAGTCATATACTGTTTAATTCTATATTACAACCATGAAAGCGGGAACAAGCTAGTGTATATACATTAACTTTATTTGAATGTTATATATAATAATAAATAAAATCACAGTTATATATTGTTGTAAATAAAATAAAACACTTAAGCTTAGTGTAAGAGTGAGACGTCATTACGAGCGCGGGCTTTGAAAGAAATAAATACGAACTGTGACACATTAGCATAGACAACGGATACATTTTTTTTTTTTTTTTACCTTGGCCTAAATGCGGCGGCGGTCCGCACCGCGCAGCCTACACGGCGAGCGGCGGAGGCGGCCGGAGGCTCGGGCCCGTTGCGCAGTGGGGCCGCATCCACGTGACCCAGATCCCGCGCGGGTCGCACTGCGGCGCCCTGATTGGCCGAGCGCGCCACACTCGGCCGCCGCTAGGGATGCGCCCGTGCGACGCCGCCGCGTCGATGTATCGATTATTTATTTTATATATATTTATATATTTTTTATTCAATTAATCGACGAGACGAGAGTTCGGCTGATGTTAAAACGCACGGCCATAACAATAGTTGTTGTTATACACTGCACCGTATTGTGCTCGTCGCCTTGACGCATCACATTATCGCAACAATTACAATAGCCGCAGCGCCCTTCAAACCTGAACACAGTAATGTTTACATACTACTGCTAACATACAGTACATAATTTTTTTTTTTTTTTAATAGTGATAGTACCTCTGCTGCCAAAGACTAGGTACAACCGCAGCGACTAAACAGTAGCGTACAAACATTACTGTAATCCGGTTTGAAGGGCGCTGTAACTAGTGAAATAACTGAGGTAACGATACTTAACATGTGTCAAGGTGACGAGCAGAATCCGGTGTAGTGTATAACATCATAAATAGTGATGTAGTTATGGGCAGGCGTATCACTTAAAATCAGGTGAGCCAACCATTCGTATAGTCGCTTCGTTAAATAAAAAAATACAGTTTCCCATGGCCACAATGTATCGACTTTTCCCTCGAAGGTTATACAGTGCAGCGAGGAAACGCTACCAGCGTCCTTGGCATTTCACCAAGTGCGGCACGGTTCGCGACATTAATTGTGGTCCACAGTTTTCGTTGTTGATATTGTTAATTTACTGGCTAACAGTTAAAAATTTAACTGCTTCCATTGTGCAATAGTTAACTGCTTATCTAAAACACAGTATTGATTCGACCCCCTAACTATATATACATTGGTAGTGCAGTCTCTTGCAGGGGACCAAGTACCGCCGCGGCGACAAATATGCAAACATTGTTATCCGGTTTGAAGGGCGTTGTGACAAATGAAAATACTGGGATAAATAACATGATATGTCTCAAGACGAACGCAATGCAGTTACATATCCTAACTAGCGTACCATGTTAGTGGCAGGTGTATCATTTACCATCAAGTCGATGTCAAGCTCTTCTCATCGCTTCCACCCATAGATATATATATATATATATATATATATATATATATATATATATATATACCGCCTTCGAAAACGAAGACAAACGATAATACTAATGACACCTTTGATGATAGGACAAAAAATAAATGAATATTGATTAAAAAAAAAAAATTTATAACGTTTTATTAGCATTAATTACGCTCAATCATGTTAGTGTAGCTAAATGAAAAGATAGTTTCATAAAAAATACATTGTTTTAGTAAAAAAAAAAAAAAAAAACCAGCAATGAAACACAAAATCAAAAACAGCCGATGCTCGGATCAACGAACGCGCACGCGCGCTATCTAAATACACCGTGTCTCTATGGAATAAGGTACAAATTGGAACCGAATACATGTCGAGTTCCCGCCGCGCGTGCGCGTTCGTTGATCCGAGCATCGGCCGTTTTTGATTTTGTGTTTCATTGCTTGTTTTTTTTTTCAGTAATGTATTTTTTATGAAACTATCATTTCATTTAGCTGCACGTTCATGGAGCGGGAATAATGCTAATAAAACGTTTTTTTTTTTTTAAATGATTTTTTTTTTTCAATCAGTATTAATTTATCCGCGCCATCGTCAAAGGCGTCATTAGTACTATCGTCTGTCTTCGTTCGAAGCGTTCTCCTAACACACAGTATGTGTGTAATAAAATTTACTTCATTGTTCGGCAATCACGTGAAAACTAGTGAAGATATCGACATGGGAATATGATATATATATATATATATATATATATTGTTGGTAGAAGCTTCTCGAACTGGTCTACGTCACTACACAAAGTGAAAACCCGCCGCCATGACAGTATCGTCCTGCCAACATGGCAGCCGGAGTATTGTAGACAAAAGCCTCAACACATTCAGCCTCATTGTCACTCTATTTTTTTTTTTAATCGACACGGTTAGCGCTTGACCCCAATCTCACCTGATATGAAGTGTTAATGTAGTCGGTATACTAACCTAGTGACAGCCTGTAATATTTTTTTTTATTTAATTAAGTGTCAACACGAGCGGAACGTTCACCTGATGGTAAGTGATACGCCTCGTCATAACATGGCGCTAGTTAGGATAATATACACTGCACCATGTTATGCTCATCGCCTGAGACATATGATGTTGAGGCTCGTTACCCTAGTATTTGCACTAGCTACTGCGCCCTTCAAACCGGAACACTGACGTATGCAAAACCAACCAAATAAGAACTACCATGTGTTATTAAGGTATTGTGTTAGTGTATTAAAGATGAGTGGTAGTGTCTCTATTGCCGGTGACGATCTAGGTTATCCGGTTTGATGGGCGTTGTATGTAATGAAATGACCGAAATAAAAATACACATGTCAAGTGTCAAGAGGAGTCACTTATTATCAGGTGAACATCAAATTTTTTTTTCTACGATGCGACGAGTTACCCGTATACTTGAATTTATACTCTCACCCATAACAACGTGGCGCTAGTTAGGATGTTTACACTGCAATACAAATAACTTAAGACTTTATATGTTACCTATATAACATGATCGCTGGTTTCATAGCTTCGTCTAAAAAAATAAAAAAATATATTGTGTATAACCTAAGAGTTATCTTGTTACCAGTAACAGAGTTACCATCATCTAAATTGTTAAACGTATTTAACCTGTTAACCGAGCGGGACGTATAAATACGTCTTTGAAATATATATTCTGCTAATGGGACGTATAGCTTCGTACATTTTTTTTTTCACTCGTACCCTCGGGCATTTTTGGGCTTCAAATATTTTCCATTCTCATTCTCATTCTTCCATTCTCTTCTCCTATACCATTTCACTCCTCCATTCCTTTCTCTCATGTATGCTCCATCCTAATTCCTTCGTTCATCTTTCCTTTATAGAGGCACTCACTTTTTATTTACTTACCGTCCTTAAGTCTATTCCCTATTTTGGTCCTTAATATATTCTTACTTCTAGATCCTGTACATCATTCCTTTCCTTAATTCTATTCTTATTAAGTCTGTTCCCTGCTGCGTACGTCTTCCGGGCGTGACGTACCGACGCGCCATAATGAGAGCTCGCGCAGGTAAAAAGGGAATTCCCCGGTCAACATGTTAATATTAATAAACTTTGCTCATAATGGCGTTCCCGCTTTGATGTATCGGAAGCTTGACATTTTTGGCGATTGACGTAGAATATTCAGAAAGGTGTAACAGCCACCTACCCGCGTTGGGCCAGCGTGGTGGGCTATCGACCCAGTCGAGCCCTAGTGCCTGGTGGTGCTGGAGGTCATACTGCCCGCGGCGCATGACCGATCGGTGTGGTGATTTTTGGGTTAAGTTAATGTCCAGCTGTGGACTTAGCTGATGATAATATTAGTCGACAGTATGGGGCGTGTTAATATATATCATCATCATCAGCCGATCTCCTCATCGATGGGATCCACGTTGCTCGCATCCAGCGGGTTCACGCGACTCTCATCAAATCGCACCATCACCTTGTCAACCTTATGGGGGGCCTCCCAACACTTCTACCGGTACGCGGACACCACTCGAGGACCTTACTGCCCCATCGGCCGTCGGTCCTTCGATCAATGTGCCCTGCTACTACCACTTAAGTCCAGCAATCTTTTGGACTCTGTCGGTGACCTAAAACTATACGAACTACACCTATGATTGTTTTTTTTTTTTTTCAATAAAGCCTCCAGCGAGAGGTTCACTTGATGGTAAGTGATATGCCCTCTCGTAACAATGTTGCGCTAAATAGGATGCTTACACTACAACACATTGCCCTTGTCGCCGGAGATTTAAGATATTGAGTCTCATTATTTCAGTAAGTACTCTAGCTACAAGACCCTTCAAACCGGATAACAGTAATGTTTGCACAATACTGTTTCTCACCCGCTATAGGCTCTGTAGTGATACCTAGACGGTATCCGACAACGGAGACCTACCACCAGTAACGTTCACCTGATGGTAAGCGATAAGCCGACCTATGGCAATGTGGAACTAATTAGGATGATATATACTGCACCACATTGAGCTCGTCGTCTGCGGCATAGGATGTCGGGTCTTGTTATCTCGGTAATTTCACTAGCTATAAAGTCCTTCAATCAAGATCACAGTAGTAATGTTCGCACAGTATTATTTGTCGGCTGCAATAGACGCTGCGGTTGTACCTAGATGGTCTGTAGCAACAGACACACTACCACCAGTGATAGCTATAGATCCTTCAAACCGGATCACAGTAATGCCTGCACAGTACTGTCTGTCGGCTGCGTCTCTCGTCGTACTCAGCTGGAACTGTAAGTACCGGCGACGTGTTGGTAATGCGAACAAAACGGCAGATATTTCAGTGAAACACCGAGCGCTGTTATCAGCATTGTATGCCTTCTCAAGGTCGGCCATTTTGGTCACGTGTTCGCGCCGTCCCGCTCGCACGCGCGCCACCGAGCGAGACGAGAACACGCGCACACTACGACGTGCTCGCCTACTGAAAACTGTGAGGCTTTCGCTTCGAACACGTATGAGATGTATTACCGCTTACACTTGTTTACTGGTGGTAGTGTCTCTGTTGCCGGAGACCGTCTAGGTACCACCGCAGCGCCTATTGCAGCCGACACACAGTACTGTGCGGACATTGCTGTGATCCGGTTTGAAGGACCTATAGCTATCACTGGTGGTAGTGTCTCTGTTGCCGGAGACCGTCTAGGTACCACCGCAGCGCCTATTGCAGCCGACACACAGTACTGTGCAGACATTGCTGTGATCCGGTTTGAAGGACCTATAGCTATCACTGGTGGTAGTGTCTCTGTTGCCGGAGACCGTCTAGGTACCACCGCAGCGCCTATTGCAGCCGACACACAGTACTGTGCGGACATTGCTGTGATCCGGTTTGAAGGATCTATAGCTATCACTGGTGGTAGTGTCTCTGTTGCCGGAGACCGTCTAGGTACCACCGCAGCGCCTATTGCAGCCGACACACAGTACTGTGCGGACATTGCTGTGATCCGGTTTGAAGGACCTATAGCTATCACTGGTGGTAGTGTCTCTGTTGCCGGAGACCGTCTAGGTACCACCGCAGCGCCTATTGCAGCCGACACACAGTACTGTGCGGACATTGCTGTGATCCGGTTTGAAGGACCTATAGCTATCACTGGTGGTAGTGTCTCTGTTGCCGGAGACCGTCTAGGTACCACCGCAGCGCCTATTGCAGCCGACACACAGTACTGTGCAGACATTGCTGTGATCCGGTTTGAAGGACCTATAGCTATCACTGGTGGTAGTGTCTCTGTTGCCGGAGACCGTCTAGGTACCACCGCAGCGCCTATTGCAGCCGACACACAGTACTGTGCGGACATTGCTGTGATCCGGTTTGAAGGACCTATAGCTATCACTGGTGGTAGTGTCTCTGTTGCCGGAGACCGTCTAGGTACCACCGCAGCGCCTATTGCAGCCGACACACAGTACTGTGCGGACATTGCTGTGATCCGGTTTGAAGGACCTATAGCTATCACTGGTGGTAGCGTCTCTGTTGCCGGAGACCGTCTAGGTACCACCGCAGCGCCTATTGCAGCCGACACACAGTACTGTGCAGACATTGCTGTGATCCGGTTTGAAGGACCTATAGCTATCACTGGTGGTAGTGTCTCTGTTGCCGGAGACCGTCTAGGTACCACCGCAGCGCCTATTGCAGCCGACACACAGTACTGTGCGGACATTGCTGTGATCCGGTTTGAAGGACCTATAGCTATCACTGGTGGTAGTGTCTCTGTTGCCGGAGACCGTCTAGGTACCACCGCAGCGCCTATTGCAGCCGACACACAGTACTGTGCAGACATTGCTGTGATCCGGTTTGAAGGACCTATAGCTATCACTGGTGGTAGTGTCTCTGTTGCCGGAGACCGTCTAGGTACCACCGCAGCGCCTATTGCAGCCGACACACAGTACTGTGCGGACATTGCTGTGATCCGGTTTGAAGGACCTATAGCTATCACTGGTGGTAGTGTCTCTGTTGCCGGAGACCGTCTAGGTACCACCGCAGCGCCTATTGCAGCCGACACACAGTACTGTGCAGACATTGCTGTGATCCGGTTTGAAGGACCTATAGCTATCACTGGTGGTAGTGTCTCTGTTGCCGGAGACCGTCTAGGTACCACCGCAGCGCCTATTGCAGCCGACACACAGTACTGTGCAGACATTGCTGTGATCCGGTTTGAAGGACCAATAGCTATCACTGGTGGTAGTGTCTCTGTTGCCGGAGACCGTCTAGGTGGGCAACCATCGCAGCGCCTATTGCAGCCGACACACAGTACTGTGCGGACATTGCTGTGATCCGGTTTGAAGGACCTATAGCTATCACTGGTGGTAGCGTCTCTGTTGCCGGAGACCGTCTAGGCACCACCGCAGCGCCTATTGCCGCCGACACACAGTACTGTGCGGACATTGCTGTGATCCGGTTTGAAGGACCTATAGCTATCACTGGTGGTAGTGTCTCTGTTGCCGGAGACCGTCTAGGTACCACCGCAGCGCCTATTGCAGCCGACACACAGTACTGTGCAGACATTGCTGTGATCCGGTTTGAAGGACCTATAGCTATCACTGGTGGTAGTGTCTCTGTTGCCGGAGACCGTCTAGGTACCACCGCAGCGCCTATTGCAGCCGACACACAGTACTGTGCAGACATTGCTGTGATCCGGTTTGAAGGACCTATAGCTATCACTGGTGGTAGTGTCTCTGTTGCCGGAGACCGTCTAGGTACCACCGCAGCGCCTATTGCAGCCGACACACAGTACTGTGCGGACATTGCTGTGATCCGGTTTGAAGGACCTATAGCTATCACTGGTGGTAGCGTCTCTGTTGCCGGAGACCGTCTAGGCACCACCGCAGCGCCTATTGCCGCCGACACACAGTACTGTGCGGACATTGCTGTGATCCGGTTTGAAGGACCTATAGCTATCACTGGTGGTAGTGTCTCTGTTGCCGGAGACCGTCTAGGTACCACCGCAGCGCCTATTGCAGCCGACACACAGTACTGTGCGGACATTGCTGTGATCCGGTTTGAAGGACCTATAGCTATCACTGGTGGTAGCGTCTCTGTTGCCGGAGACCGTCTAGGCACCACCGCAGCGCCTATTGCCGCCGACACACAGTACTGTGCGGACATTGCTGTGATCCGGTTTGAAGGACCTATAGCTATCACTGGTGGTAGTGTCTCTGTTGCCGGAGACCGTCTAGGTACCACCGCAGCGCCTATTGCCGCCGACACACAGTACTGTGCGGACATTGCTGTGATCCGGTTTGAAGGACCTATAGCTATCACTGGTGGTAGTGTCCCTGTTGCCGGAGACCGTCTAGGTGGGCAACCATCGCAGCGCCTATTGCCGCCGACACACAGTACTGTGCGGACATTGCTGTGATCCGGTTTGAAGGACCTATAGCTATCACCGGTGGTAGTGTCTCTGTTGCCGGAGACCGTCTAGGTACCACCGCAGCGCCTATTGCAGCCGACACACAGTACTGTGCGGACATTGCTGTGATCCGGTTTGAAGGACCTATAGCTATCACTGGTGGTAGCGTCTCTGTTGCCGGAGACCGTCTAGGCACCACCGCAGCGCCTATTGCCGCCGACACACAGTACTGTGCGGACATTGCTGTGATCCGGTTTGAAGGACCTATAGCTATCACTGGTGGTAGTGTCCCTGTTGCCGGAGACCGTCTAGGTGGGCAACCATCGCAGCGCCTATTGCAGCCGACACACAGTACTGTGCGGACATTGCTGTGATCCGGTTTGAAGGACCTATAGCTATCACTGGTGGTAGTGTCTCTGTTGCCGGAGACCGTCTAGGTGGGCAACCACCGCAGCGCCTATTGCAGCCGACACACAGTACTGTGCGGACATTGCTGTGATCCGGTTTGAAGGACCTATAGCTATCACTGGTGGTAGCGTCTCTGTTGCCGGAGACCGTCTAGGCACCACCGCAGCGCCTATTGCCGCCGACACACAGTACTGTGCGGACATTGCTGTGATCCGGTTTGAAGGACCTATAGCTATCACTGGTGGTAGTGTCTCTGTTGCCGGAGACCGTCTAGGTACCACCGCAGCGCCTATTGCAGCCGACACACAGTACTGTGCGGACATTGCTGTGATCCGGTTTGAAGGACCTATAGCTATCACTGGTGGTAGTGTCTCTGTTGCCGGAGACCGTCTAGGTACCACCGCAGCGCCTATTGCAGCCGACACACAGTACTGTGCGGACATTGCTGTGATCCGGTTTGAAGGACCTATAGCTATCACTGGTGGTAGTGTCTCTGTTGCCGGAGACCGTCTAGGTACCACCGCAGCGCCTATTGCAGCCGACACACAGTACTGTGCGGACATTGCTGTGATCCGGTTTGAAGGACCTATAGCTATCACTGGTGGTAGCGTCTCTGTTGCCGGAGACCGTCTAGGCACCACCGCAGCGCCTATTGCCGCCGACACACAGTACTGTGCGGACATTGCTGTGATCCGGTTTGAAGGACCTATAGCTATCACTGGTGGTAGTGTCCCTGTTGCCGGAGACCGTCTAGGTGGGCAACCATCGCAGCGCCTATTGCAGCCGGCACACAGTACTGTGCGGACATTGCAGTGATCCGGTTTGAAGGACCTATAGCTATCACTGGTGGTAGTGTCCCTGTTGCCGGAGACCGTCTAGGTGGGCAACCATCGCAGCGCCTATTGCAGCCGGCACACAGTACTGTGCGGACATTGCAGTGATCCGGTTTGAAGGACCTATAGCTATCACTGGTGGTAGTGTCTCTGTTGCCGGAGACCGTCTAGGTGGGCAACCATCGCAGCGCCTATTGCAGCCGACACACAGTACTGTGCGGACATTGCAGTGATCCGGTTTGAAGGACCTATAGCTATCACTGGTGGTAGTGTCTCTGTTGCCGGAGACCGTCTAGGTGGGCAACCATCGCAGCGCCTATTGCAGCCGACACACAGTACTGTGCGGACATTGCAGTGATCCGGTTTGAAGGACCTATAGCTATCACTGGTGGTAGTGTCCCTGTTGCCGGAGACCGTCTAGGTGGGCAACCATCGCAGCGCCTATTGCAGCCGACACACAGTACTGTGCGGACATTGCAGTGATCCGGTTTGAAGGACCTATAGCTATCACTGGTGGTAGTGTCTCTGTTGCCGGAGACCGTCTAGGTACCACCGCAGCGCCTATTGCAGCCGACACACAGTACTGTGCGGACATTGCTGTGATCCGGTTTGAAGGACCTATAGCTATCACTGGTGGTAGTGTCTCTGTTGCCGGAGACCGTCTAGGTCACCACCGCAGCGCCTATTGCAGCCGACACACAGTACTGTGCGGACATTGCTGTGATCCGGTTTGAAGGACCTATAGCTATCACTGGTGGTAGTGTCTCTGTTGCCGGAGACCGTCTAGGCACCACCGCAGCGCCTATTGCAGCCGACACACAGTACTGTGCGGACATTGCTGTGATCCGGTTTGAAGGACCTATAGCTATCACTGGTGGTAGTGTCTCTGTTGCCGGAGACCGTCTAGGTACCACCGCAGCGCCTATTGCAGCCGACACACAGTACTGTGCGGACATTGCTGTGATCCGGTTTGAAGGACCTATAGCTATCACTGGTGGTAGTGTCTCTGTTGCCGGAGACCGTCTAGGTGGCACCACCGCAGCGCCTATTGCAGCCGACACACAGTACTGTGCGGACATTGCTGTGATCCGGTTTGAAGGACCTATAGCTATCACTGGTGGTAGTGTCTCTGTTGCCGGAGACCGTCTAGGTACCACCGCAGCGCCTATTGCAGCCGACACACAGTACTGTGCGGACATTGCTGTGATCCGGTTTGAAGGACCTATAGCTATCACTGGTGGTAGCGTCTCTGTTGCCGGAGACCGTCTAGGCACCACCGCAGCGCCTATTGCCGCCGACACACAGTACTGTGCGGACATTGCTGTGATCCGGTTTGAAGGACCTATAGCTATCACTGGTGGTAGTGTCCCTGTTGCCGGAGACCGTCTAGGTGGGCAACCATCGCAGCGCCTATTGCAGCCGGCACACAGTACTGTGCGGACATTGCAGTGATCCGGTTTGAAGGAGCAATAGCTACTACTGGTGGTAGTGTCTTTGCGTGTAAGGGTTCCCGCACAACAACTCACGGGATTCAAGCCAATCTCATCAGCTTGCGGTGCACATTGCTAACCAACAAACGAGGCTCTGGCTCTCACCGATCCGTATTGGGCTAGTGTGGTGGGAAATGGTACAAATACCTCCATATCAACCCCTACCCTATCCCCCCAACGGGTTCCTACTCTGTCGTGGCGGTAGGGCTTAGTAACCGTGGACCGACACACGGTGAAGCGAAGTGAGAGGCGGCTGCTCCAGGTAAGAGCTCCGGAGGCCCACCGAGAGCTCACCGGAGAGGCCGGGGGCTGCTGGGTCGGCTTTATGCTGCCCTATGCGGCGGCGGTGGGGCCGCGGAGGAAGAGGAGTGTCGGTATTACGATGCGCCGCTCTCCCTATCCTCCGCGACCGTATAACGGGTAGCGGCGGACCCAACATCTCTACGCCGCAAGGAGCTAGGAGAGGTTTTCTCCCGTAACTCCCATGGCCTATGGGCGACGGGTTCGGGGGAACTCGTCGCCTGGGCGACTGCAGGAGGCCGAGGAGGGGACGCGCTACATGTTCCGGGTTCATCCCTTCCTCCCGACGTGGGGCTGCGAAAGCGGTCAGCGCCGGCAGAGTCGCGGTTGCGAGCGAAAGCGTTCCCGTGACCCTGCCAACAGGCGTTGAGGCGGAACATCGTGGGAGTTTTAGTCGGTGCAAGTCCGACATAACCCTCCCTTGCCCTTGCGAGGACCAGTATGCATAGACATTTCCCCCACGTTAAACAAAAAAAAAAATCCTACCCGATCGATGTTAAAATCTTTGGGTGAGGCCTATGTCCAGCGGTGGACGTCTATCTGATGATGATCCAGCGAACATACATACGTGAGGATACTATACACTACACGACATGGTGCCCACCTTCAGATATATGTTAGGACTCATTACCGCAATAACTGCACTAGCTACAGCGCCCTTCGAACCGGAACACAACAATGATTGCGCAATACTGTTTCCAGTTTCACCTCGAGGCTGCGTTCCGGGATGGAACTGGAAGTCTCCACCCCATTTATCAGTAACAAGCGGAAGTGCCGCGCTCCACTCGAGGCCTACTCCTTGGTAACGGATACCGCCTTCACCATGACTTCAGTTCTGAGGGTTGGTGTAGAACATCCTCCAACATTACTTCCCCACAAAAGACCACACCAGCGCCCCACGACGTCTCACTACTGATCATGGCTTTAATAAAACCAAGCAGCGTGACCTCATCCCCTGCAACAGCGACGAGGTCTTGGCTCTGAGCATCCCATGCTGAGCAAGGCTCCAGGGTGTGCTGAGCAGTACCATCGTCGCATCCACGGTAATGACTCCCAATTATCGGCTCTTTTCCGGATATGCGGCACAGGTACTTACCTGCACCAGCTGGAAGGTCAGTGATCCGTACCGCCGGTTCATCCACTCATCCAAGAGGTGACATACAGCTTCAACTGTCGGAAGAGGAAAGTCGACAGTTTCCATTCTCTTTTCGGAATCTTTTCTCTCCGGGACCGGGGAACAGATCTCCATCGATATATGGATGAAAAGGAGAAGATCCGGCCAAGACATGACCAGCTCAGCGGGAGAGGAACAGCTAGTATACATATATACATCTTCTTGCTCGGTATCAGTGTCTGCTGCTGAGCTGCAGTGTGGAGACATTATGGCTGGTGCTCGACTACCTGATGGTGATACTGAAGAGTGGGAGTCTAGGAAATCCGAAGCGCCATACATTTTCTACTCCTTCCATTTCTACAATACGAGGCGTTTTACACCAGCGCCCCACACTATACTATATCTGTGCGGCGGTACAGGGCCTTTTACACCCGGTTTCCAAATTATTATTTCGGCCGTACAAGGCCTTTGACACTTGAGCTCCAGAGGTTGTGCAGTGCGTCTTACATATAGCCTTCAGAACAATTGTAACTATACAAGGCGTTTTGCACCTTGTATCGAGATTATTATTAACGCTATACAAGGCGTTTTACATCTGGTCTAAAATTTATTACTGGCGGTACGAGTGAGACTGTGTTAGTACAGGGCTCATTAGACCTCGTACAATTTGAAGCTGTCTTTATCAGGCAGAAGTCTCTCGAGTAAGAGGGGCATACGGTGCGGAGACTAGTCTGCAACGCGCGGGGAGGATACTCAGTAGGCAGAGTATATACGCAACTCGCTCCGTCCCACTCGCACGCGTTAGTACATTCATATAGCCGTCTCTTTCTCGCTACATGCAAACGCATTCGCCTTGCTCCGAAGGAGTTTCAATTTAAATATAAAACTCTTGCGTCTACGACTTCTTCCGTTTTATCAGTTTACGCGCGCAAACAACACGCGGCGGTTCACGCAGATAACAGTGTTGACTCATCACCGAACAGGTGATGGCCTAATTGATTGTGATAAGGGACACCAGCGCCGGCGATAGCTTCCTTCTATGTTTACGTGTTTATCAGTGCGGATAGAGAAAAAAAAAAATTTCTCACGTTATAGTTAAAGTAGCAGTTAAACCTGGTGACCGTATACGTAGACACAGCTACAAACAGTGTTGAGCGGACATCATCATGTTCCGGTTTGAAGGGCGCTGTAGCTAATTTATATTTTATCGAGGAAGCGATGAGACGAGTAGGACGTTCATCATCATAAGCGATACGCTAGTATGTTATACACTGCACCGTGATGTGCTAATCGAAGCTGGCGATATCGCCCTTCAAATCGGAACACGGTAATGTTTCGACGTTACTGCATCTCGCTGCAGACGGTCTCCGGCAGCGAGGACACCACCAGCACTATTCACTAGGTGCAGTGCACTTCAATATGAATTCGCGCTGGTTAGGATGTTATACATAAAACGTCTCGTTAGCTTAATAATTTCATTAGGCACAACGTCCTTCAAACCGGATCACAGTATTATCCGCACAGTAGTTTGGCGGCAGAATACAAAATCTCGAGCAACGGAGAGTTTTTGTTGTTGGCTTTGGTGGGTGGGTGGGGGGGGGGCAAACCTTCGAAAGACACCCTGCTTCTGGGGGAAAGTCAGGGTTATGTGAGATCCTTATTCACTAAAACCCCCCTCGCTGGTATGCATCAGTGCATTCGGAGAGGCTCCGGGATCTCTTATAGAACACATCGATGCTCCTCTTACACTGTGTGAACACGTCTCTGAGGAGGAACCTAACCCTCCTAGGCACCATCTGAGCCATACCCTGCCCCACGCAGGTTCCCGTGTTGAGCGATAAGGGTCCCCACCCTTAACCCTCGCGAAACTCCCACACCCTTTCAGTCGCCTTCTGACAGACTACTACAGACAGGGCTCACCTTACTCCTACTCTTACTAGCGCGAGGCTACAGGGCTGACGGCAACGGAGACCCATCACCATTAAAAGGTTTTGACCCTTCCAACCGGATTACAGTAATGTTTGCACACTACTGCTTGTTGCTGTATTGGTACCTGTACGGTCTCCGGCGACAGAGACACTACCACCAGTGATAGTATTCTTCACCACCTGCTTATTGACAGTCGCGACGGTGTATCTCTACCTACATATGTCAACTCCGTCAAACGATAAGATAAATCCCGACACAGCATCGATCCCGTGTCATCTGCTCCGATAACGGATGCTCGAATAAAAAAAAAAAAATATTTTTAGAACATTCACCTGATAGCAAGTGACACGCTCACCCATAACAATGTGGCACTAGTTACCATGATATACACAGCACATTGCTCGTGGCCTTGAGACAAGATGTCGAGTATCGTTACGCCGGTAATAACGCTAGTTACAGCGCCCTTCAAACCGGAACACGGTAATAGTTGTACACTACTTCTCACCAGTAAGTGATACCCATTCTTGTTCTATACGCCGCCGGGCATAGAAAAGTTGTTTTATTTTATTATATTAACAATACTCATCGTTTTTTTCATTCAGCCTAATACCACAGCCGTATATTGTAAGCTATAATTAAAAAAATATATAATTGACTATCGCAGTATATTAATTTTTTTTTATTTACTATTTAATGTATTGTCCATTCAGCCTCTTACCATATACGTCTTTTATAAACTATATAAAGGAATACTTGTTTTTTTTTTTATTTAAAATAAAAAGACGCAGATAAGTATTTTTTTTTTAATTTTATTGTCTTGTTTATTCTGCCTCTTACCACACTCGTCTTTTATAAATATTTGAAAGAAATATTTGTTTTGTTTTCATTAATATTTAAAAGTCGCTAGACATAGACAAAATATTTTTTTTTTATTTTTATCACTTAATGTTTTGTTTACTCTTTTATAAACGATAAATAGGATTTTTTTTATTCAAATAAAAAATCTAGCTACACCGAATAAATTTTTTTTTTATTTATTGTATTTATATATTCTTCATTCAGTCTTAAAACACACTATTGTAAATAAGGTTTTAAATAAACAAATAATTTATACACTATGCTGTATGTGTAGTAAATAAATAAATATATTAAATAATTATACCGATTAATATTTTAAATATTTCTTTATAATTTGTAAAAAAAAAAAAAATTCTGAACTTCACTAAGAAAAAAGTCAATTTGGTATAAAGTCTGCAATATTTATAACAATCGATTATTGAATAAATCGATTAATATTTTAAATATTTCTTTATAATTTGTTGTAAAAAAAAAAATTCACTGAGAAAAACCATTTTGGTACAAAGTCCAAAATATTTATAACAATCGATTAATATTTTAAATGTGTCTCTATAGTATTGTAGTAAAAAAAAAAAACAAAGGAACACATTGACCAAACAGTGCAAACGTCGCCACAGCAGTATGCGCGGTAAAATTCTTTTCGTTTACAAAATGGCGGACGCAATACGCCGCTTGCAAATATGCGATTTACATAATAATTAGGTTGCGCCATTTTTTTTTTCTTTACCTTTTATTGTTTTAAAGCGATTATTTGAGCTATTGATAGCGATTTAGGAATACAGATATAAATTTTTTTTTTTTTTTATTAGTATCGATCGGAGCGGGACGTTCACCTGATGGTTAGTGATACGCCCGCCGATAACATGGCTCTAGTTATGTATTCATAGTATCACCCACGCAGTCGCCTTGAGACAATATATTAAGTCTCGTTACTGCAGTAATTGCACTAGCTATAGCGCCCTTTAAACCGGAGCAAAGTAATGTTTACACACTATCGCGCGTCGCTACGGTACCTAGGCGGTCTTCGGCAAAATAGACACTGCCTTTAGTGATAGCTACAGCGTCCTTCAAACCGGATCACAGCAATGTCCGCACAGTACTGCGTGTCGGCTGCAATAGACGCTGCGGTGGTACCTAGACGGTCTCCGGCAACAAAGACACTACCACTATTGATAACTACAGCGTCCTTCAAACCGGATCAAAGCAAATTCTGCACAGTACTGTTTGTCGGCTGCACTAGAAAGCTAGACGGGCTCCTGCAACAGAGACACTACCACCAGTAAAATATTGTGATCCGCCGCCATTATTTTGAAGTAGCATCAAAATTCAAGATGGAACTTATCTCTGGTGACAGGTGACTGATTATTCTAGATAAATCTAGGTACAAGATAAGATCAAAGTGATGAGCACAGTTGGACGATACCAGCGCGATGTTCACCTGATTGTAAGTGATACATCAATAACAAAGTCGCGCCATTTAGAATGTTTACACTGCACCACATTGCAACACATATGAGACAAGATTTTAAGTCTGTTACCGCAGTTATTTTACTAGCTACAGCGCCCTTCAAACCGGAACATATAACTTGCAAATTGCTTAATGGCTTGGAGCCCAATCAAGTTAGTCATGTATCAAAAAAAAGGTATAAAGGCAAAAGTAATTACCATTCAGCCACACATTTAAAAGTTGAAATTTCAGTATTCTTTATATCACGAGACGATCACTCGATAGTAAGTGATACACTTCTAACAACGTGATGCCAGTTAGGAGTTTTACACTTCACCATATTGTTTTAACATTGAGACGTAAGATGTTAAGATTCGTTACTTAAGTAAGTTCACTAGCTACATGGTCCTTCAAGCCGGATAACTGACACGTTTGCATACCGCTGTTCTCAACAGAGACACTACCAGTGCTTGCTTACTTTTTATTTGATTGAGCGACGCGACGAGCGCTACGTTCACCTGATAATAAGTGATACGCCCGCCCATAACAAAGTGGCGGTAGTCAGGATTAAATACACTACCCATTGCGATGCGACATCAGATTATCAGTCACATTACCATAATAATTACATTAGGTACAACGCCCTTTAAACCGGATCAAGGTAATGTTTGGAGAGTAGTTTGTCGCTGCGATGTTACCTAGACGGTCACTTCAACAGACACTACCGCCAGCGCGCTGATGTAAGACCAGACAAGTGGGGTTGGTTATGACTTGCCCAGTCCCAGCAGTGGGAATATTTTTTATTTATTTCATACGGTCGCTGTAGTATAGACAGTGTTGATAACGAATGACATGTCAAGATATCGCGACAAGTGGTAAGTGGCAAGCGGCGGTCGAGTTGCCGTCGCGTGATAACAGCGGCGGCAAATAGATCCGTACGGATTCCGCTTTTCACAGATTAAATATTAAACGGTGCAGTTAGGATGTTTACACTGCAACAAATTAGTCGCCTGGTGCAGCAGGCGGGGAATACCTCAGTGCTGTTCTTAACAGCCTGAGACTACATGAGAGACATGGCGCCTGACCTTCGGGCTGGTCCGATGCAAAGTAGCTCAGCGAGCGATGGAGAGTCGGGCTTGGTTTCTCTAAGGGTCAAGTCCTGGTCGAAGAAATCCGAGGGAGAGCTGAAGCTGCTGACCGGCCAGGTCTGTCGTGTCAGTGACGGCCGATGGGGGAGGAAGTCTTGGAGTGGAAGCCGCGTATATATCGCAGAAATGGGTGGATGGGAGATCCTGAGGATCGCGAAGGCTGATAATGATGATGAATGATAATATAAATATATATATAGATGTATACCTGTACAACTCGCGGGAGCCAAGCCAACCTCACCAGCTCGTGGTGCAGTCAGCTAATCAACAAACCAGGCTCTGGCTTCCACCGACCTGCAATGGTCTACCGTGGTGGGAAATGACCCAAGTCTCTCCCCTATGTAACAGGTGGTAGGTCTCTGTTGACGGAGTTCGTCTAGGAGGGTACCACCGCATTTATTGTTGCAGCTGACAAACAGTACTATGAAACATTACCGTGATCGGGTTTGAAGGGCGTTATAGCTAGTCTAATTACTGGGGTAATAAAATCCAAAATGTTTCAGGCGATGAGCACACTGTGGTGCAGTAACACCTTAACCAGCGCTTTGTTATAGGCGGGTGTATCACTTACCATCAGGTGAACGTGTCACTTAATTATATATAAAAAAAAAAAAACAAATCCCTTCAATAGTGGAGATCTTTGGGACAAGCATATGTCCAGCAGTGGACATCTACCGGCTGATAATATATATATATATTATATATGTATTATTGTTGCCAGATAACGTATAGGTATTACAGCTGCGACGGGCGTTAATATAATCCGGTTTGAAGGGCGCTGCGCTTAGTGTAGTTGCTGCGGTAACGATACCCAACAAGTATACCAACGAGCACAATGCCATGTATATCATCCTAAGCGCCACGTTATATATATCTCAGTATAGGTATGCATTAGTAATCAGGACGGAACTTAGGAATACATGACAGTAAGGACAATGCCCAACTGTCATCCAAAGGTCGCGCTAATAATTCAACGATTATTACTCACAAATAGTTCGCTTACTGGATCACGGTATAGTTATCCGCCATTGTTGTTACTTAATGCCATTATAATTGTCTTCAATTCTAAAGCCCATGGCTCGGCGGTTGGTTGCGTGGTTCGAACGTCCCCGGTTCGATTATAGAATTTTTTTTTTTTTATTTATCGAAGAGACGAGCGTACTTTCACCTGATGTTGCTGCTGTTTAGGATGATATATACTGCACCACATTGCGCTTGTCGCCTTGACATGTAGATGTGAAGTCTCATGACTCCAGTAATTTCACTAGCTACAACGACATTCAAACCGGGTCAAAGTAATGTTTACACACTGCCGCTTGTCGCTGTGGTGGTACCTAGACGGTCTCCGGCAACAGAGACACTACCACCAGTGATAGCTATAGGTCCTTCAAACCGGATCACAGCAATGTCCGCACAGTACTGTGTGTCGGCTGCAATAGGCGCTGCGGTGGTACCTAGACGGTCTCCGGCAACAGAGACACTACCACCAGTGATAGCTATAGGTCCTTCAAACCGGATCACAGCAATGTCCGCACAGTACTGTGTGTCGGCTGCAATAGGCGCTGCGGTGGTACCTAGACGGTCTCCGGCAACAGAGACACTACCACCAGTGATAGCTATAGGTCCTTCAAACCGGATCACAGCAATGTCCGCACAGTACTGTGTGTCGGCTGCAATAGGCGCTGCGGTGGTACCTAGACGGTCTCCGGCAACAGAGACACTACCACCAGTGATAGCTATAGGTCCTTCAAACCGGATCACAGCAATGTCCGCACAGTACTGTGTGTCGGCTGCAATAGGCGCTGCGGTGGTACCTAGACGGTCTCCGGCAACAGAGACACTACCACCAGTGATAGCTATAGGTCCTTCAAACCGGATCACAGCAATGTCCGCACAGTACTGTGTGTCGGCTGCAATAGGCGCTGCGGTGGTACCTAGACGGTCTCCGGCAACAGAGACACTACCACCAGTGATAGCTATAGGTCCTTCAAACCGGATCACAGCAATGTCTGCACAGTACTGTGTGTCGACTGCAATAGGCGCTGCGGTGGTACCTAGACGGTCTCCGGCAACAGAGACACTACCACCAGTGATAGCTATAGGTCCTTCAAACCGGATCACAGCAATGTCTGCACAGTACTGTGTGTCGACTGCAATAGACGCTGCGGTGGTACCTAGACGGTCTCCGGCAACAGAGACACTACCACCAGTGATAGCTATAGGTCCTTCAAACCGGATCACAGCAATGTCCGCACAGTACTGTGTGTCGGCTGCAATAGGCGCTGCGGTGGTACCTAGACGGTCTCCGGCAACAGAGACACTACCACCAGTGATAGCTATAGGTCCTTCAAACCGGATCACAGCAATGTCCGCACAGTACTGTGTGTCGGCTGCAATAGGCGCTGCGGTGGTACCTAGACGGTCTCCGGCAACAGAGACACTACCACCAGTGATAGCTATAGGTCCTTCAAACCGGATCACAGCAATGTCCGCACAGTACTGTGTGTCGGCTGCAATAGGCGCTGCGGTGGTACCTAGACGGTCTCCGGCAACAGAGACACTACCACCAGTGATAGCTATAGGTCCTTCAAACCGGATCACAGCAATGTCTGCACAGTACTGTGTGTCGACTGCAATAGGCGCTGCGGTGGTACCTAGATGGTCTCCGGCAACAGAGACACTACCATCAGTGATAGCTATAGGTCCTTCAAACCGGATCACAGCAATGTCTGCACAGTACTGTGTGTCGACTGCAATAGGCGCTGCGATGGTACCTAGACGGTCTCCGGCAAGATAGACACTACCATCAGTGATATAGTTATACGTCCTTCAAACCGGATGAAAGTAATGTTTGCAGACTGCTGCTTCTCGCTGCGGTGATACCTATACATTTCTATCATTCTATACATTTAAGTAATTTAACATAAAATTGGTATGTAAATGATCCACACCAGCTCACGGGATCTAAGTCAACTTCACCTGCTCGTGGTGCAGTCAGCTATTCAACAAACCAGGCTCTGGCTTCCACCAACCCGCAATGGTCCAGCGTGGTGGGAAATGATCCAAGTCCTTCCCCCATATTGGAGGAATCTTATATCCGCTGCTGATTCGAAACGAACATGAAATCTCTTCAAGAAATTAATAGCAAACTTTATAGCAAATACTTTGCTATTAAAATTCTCGCAGGCGTTTTTCATATAAAACAAAAATGTATGAAATTCCATTGAAACATGTAAGTTCAGTATTTCTTTATCGCATTTTAATAAATATTTATTACTTGCGGCCTAAGCGATATATAACACTTATTATTAGGTGATAGATACCTAGATAAACTCACTGGTGATAGGTCTCTCCTGACGGATACCGTCCAGGTACTATCGCAGCAATGAACAGCTATGTGCAAACATTACTGTGATCCGGCTCGAAGTACCAATGGCTAGTGGAATACGAATAACGAAGCTTTACAGCAGGTTATGGTGCAGTGTGGGTTATCCCAACAAGCGCCTTGTTATGAAGCAGGGGTATCACTTAAGATTAGGTGAACGATCTCGTCTCGTCGCTTCATTGAATTAAAAATACTAACGTTATTTTCGGATCAGGTGTCTGCGAACTGAAAATATCTTTCTTTTGTCTGGGGGGTGAGTCTTGCTCCTGGAGGGAAAGACAGGGTTATATATTGTATGTGGGAAGGGAGGGTAAGATGTTTGGGATTTCTTTTGTTCTACGAAGACGAGCACTTAATTGTAAGTGATACTTCTCTATAACAACGTGGCGCTAATTAAGATGTGATACACACCACCAAATTGTCCCCATCGTTTAGATATAAGATGTCAAGTATCGTTACCTCAGTAACAATATTAGCTAGAAAACCCTTCGAGCCGGAGCACAGTAATGTCTGCAATGCACTCTTTGGTGGTACCTAGATGGTATCCGGCAAGAGACACACTACCAGCAGTATCTACACCGTAACTCCCCAGCACCCTCTCCCCGCTTCGATAAGCACTAGACCATCTCTTGTCCACCCCCGATTCGCTTAGTGGGTAATGAGGGTCTTCATCTTCAAAGCCGTTTCAGGAAACCAGTCAGCCTTCTACTTCAGGTAGAGCTTCCCTCACTCCTCTACCCTTAACAGGTATACACTATAGGGCAGAAGCTAAATATAACAAGAGTATTTTACTGGTGGTAATGTCTCTGTTGCCGGAGACCGTCTGGGAACCACCGCAGCGACGTATAGTACTGTGATCCGGTTTGAAGGAGCTTA
Source organism: Ornithoptera alexandrae (assembly GCA_029030555.1). Taxonomy (NCBI): domain Eukaryota; kingdom Metazoa; phylum Arthropoda; class Insecta; order Lepidoptera; family Papilionidae; genus Ornithoptera; species Ornithoptera alexandrae. Next base: position 76,390 of record JARDVY010000157.1, on the reverse strand, counting down.
CTGGTGGTAGTGTCTCTGTTGCCGGAGATCGTCTAGGTACCACCGTTGCGACGTACACTACTGTGATCCGGTTTGAAAGAGCTTACTGGTAGTAATGTCTCTGTTGCCGGAGATCGTCTAGGTACCACCGTTGCGACGTACACTACTGTGGCAAACATTACTGAGATCCGGTTTAAAGGAGCTTACTGGTGGTAGTGTCTCTGTTGCCGGAGACCGTCTGGTAGATAACACCGCAGCGACCAGAGAGTGCAATGCAACCATTATTGTGTTCCGGTTTGAAGGGCGCTGTAGTAGTGACTCAAATTTAATGTCTCAAGATGACAAGCGTATTGTTCGCTTCGTTAAATAAAAAAAAAAATTATATACATATATATACATATAACGTGTCGTGTCTGTCCCGCTTTGAATGTTTAATCTATGACCGGTTGAACTAGGCGCACCCCGAGCGACCCACATCCGCCCGGGTCTATATCGTCATAGCTCTATATGAAGTACGTAAGCGGTTAATACAGGGCTGACGCAACCGTTAGTATAGCGACGGTTTAAATTACCCCCATTGTTTACATGGTGCATTAAAAATGGCGGAATGGGGATGTTGATTGCAGTGTCAGTGCTTTTAAGGGGTAATGTGCAAACGTTAAGGTCTGTATCGGTTGTGAGATGACGATGGCGAGATCTTCACATAGCGCTAGTTAGGTTGGGATGATATACACAAAACCATGTTGTACTCTCTTTGTATGATATTAAGAGTAATTTTACTAGTTACTTAAGCTTAATTTTTGTAGTTACTAATTTCTTTATAAATCTGGTTAAGATGTTTACACTGCAACAGATTAACCAGAACTGTATGTTTGTACTGGTGGTAGTGTCTCTGTTGCCGGAGACCGACTAGGTAGCACCGCAGCGCCTATTGCAGCCGACACACAGTACTGTGTGAATATTACTGTGATCCGGTTTGAAGGGCTCTGTAACTAGTATAAGTACTGAGGTAACGAGACTGAATTTTTTTTTATACTTCAAAGCGTCGAGACGAGCGGTACGTTCACCTGATGGTAAGTGATACGCCCGCCCATAACATTGTAACGTTGGTTAGGATGGTATACATTGCATCATATTGCGCTCATCGATTGAGACAAAAATGTTGAGTCTCGTTACCCCAGTAATCACATTAACTACAGCGCCTTTCAAACCGGAACATAGTAATGTCTGAACATTATTGTTTTTCGAGATCCGGCAACAGAGACACTAATAAAGTCCCTCAAACCGGATCACAGTAATGTTCGTACAGGACTGTATATCGCTGCGGTGGTACTTAGACGGTCTCCGGCAACAGAGACACTACCACCGGCACATAAATAAAATTCCCGTTAATCTGTTGCAGTGTAAACATCTTAACCGGATTCACGGCCTAGTTTTTGAAATAGGTGATTATTTATATATATATGCGATCTAGTCACAAACCACTGCAGAGGTGTATTGTGAGGGCCCCACTGACCCAGTTCCGCGGTACGCAGTGTGACGTCATAACGGCATTGCGCTACGTACACCCCCGCTACGCCCCGCTACACCCCGCTACGCCCCGCTACACACCGCCACTCACACCACTTCAACCCACTATCACTACACTGTAAACCTTATTGCTAGTTTGTTAAGGTTTATAATCAATTGTCATCAGCTAGAGTTGATACGTGACAGTGAAAAATGAGACGAATTTTAAAGAGGCGCACGCTCCAGTTTCGCTTGGCCGAGCACCGTCTCTACCCGCCCGCCCGCGCCGTTCCATTCTCGCTCTTAAGCGTACAACGCTAAGGTTCAAGTGCTGAAGCGCACCTGCGGAGCTATTCTAAACCGCTGAAAGGTCAGGTGGGGATCTCGTTGTTTATACTTGACTAGCGGGCGTGCGCGGTTTTGTTTATGCTCAATTGGACGCTTGCTCCCCTTTCAGCCGGAGGAGGTCGGTCGAACCGGATTTGGAGATTTACCGCCGGTGGTTGTCACTGTCGCCGGAGACCATCTAGGTGCCACCGCAGCGTTAAACTGCAGTGTGCATACGTTACCGTGTTCCGGTTTGAAGGGTTTTGTAGCTAGTGCACAACTACAGCCCTTCCACGTTTAATAGAGAAACATCTAAGACATGATGAAGGTCATAGTCTCCGACTGAAACCTTACAATAAAACCATTCCCAGCAGTGGGAACACAAATTTGGTTACAAGATTAAATAATTTTTCTATCCGGCGACGCGACGAGAGAAGAGCTAGACCTGGTGCTAGCTGGGATGTTCCTAGCTGTTCCTAAGACAATGTTTAATCTCGTTACCCCAGTAATTTTACTGGTAGTAGCTCTCCATAGCTGGAGACCGTCTAGGTAGGTCTAGGCCTATCTCTACCGCCTAACAGTAGTGTAAACATTGCTATGTTCCGGTTTGAAGGGCGCTGTAGCTAATGTAATTACTTAGGTAACGCGACTTAGCATCTTAAGTCTCAGGCGACGAGCGCAATGTGTTACAGTGTATATCATCCTAAGTAGCGCCATGTTATGAGCAGGCGTATACTATCAGGTGAACGTCTGACACAAAAAATATAACTACAGCGTCCTTCAATATAGTATGCTAGTTAGGATGACATACACTGCATCCCATTGTGATCCTCCTAAGGTGTAATATCAAGTCTCGTTACCTCAGTAATTTAACTATCCACCAGCACACTTCAAAAGATATTGAAAGTAATAACACTTCCCGTTTTCATATTCCGGTATAAAAAATATCACTTGTTTTTTTTTTTATTAATATATAAAAAAAATTATATGCTTGCCTTTGTAACACTAGTACAAAGTACCGGTAGACGTCGTGATGGGAGACCCTCTATCCCCCTCTCCTCACACAAGGTGGACTGACGACCTGGTGAAAGTCGCTGGGAGCCACTGGGTACGGTCCGATTGATGTGGAGAACTCTGGGAGAGGCTCATGTCCAGCAGCGGGCCGGCTATCGGCTGAGCATATCATACGGTTTAAATGGCGGTTGTACACTACCATCATGGCTGCCGATACGTCTGCCAACATGGCTACCAACATGGCTGCCGATACGTCTGCTAACATGGCTACCAACATGGCTGCCGATACGTCTGCCAACATGGCTACCAACATGGCTCCTAATATGTCTGCTAACATGGCTGCCGATATGTCTGCCAACATGGCTACCAACATGGCTGCCGATACGTCTGCTAACATGGCTACCAACATGGCTGCCGATACGTCTGCTAACATTGCTACCAACATGGCTCCTAATATGTCTGCTAACATGGCTGCCGATGTGTCTGCCAACATGGGTGCCAACATAGCTGTTGATATGTCTGCCAACATGGCTACCAACATGGCTCCTAATACGTCTGCTAACATGGCTGCCGATATGTCTGCCAACATGGCTACCAACATAGCTGCCGATGTGTCTGCCAACATGGCTGCCAACATAGCTGCTGATATGTCTTCTAACATTGCTACCAACATGGCTCCTAATATGTCTGCTAACATGGCTGCCGATATGTCTGCCAACATGGCTACCAACATAGCTGCCGATGTGTCTGCCAACATGGCTGCCAACATAGCTGCTGATATGTCTTCTAACATTGCTACCAACATGGCTCCTAATATGTCTGCTAACATGGCTGCCGATATGTCTGCCAACATGGCTACCAACATGGCTGCCGATGTGTCTGCCAACATGGGTGCCAACATAGCTGCTGATATGTCTTCTAACATGGCTACCAACATGGCTCCTAATATGTCTGCTAACATGGCTGCCGATATGTCTGCCAACATGGCTACCAACATAGCTGCCGATGTGTCTGCCAACATGGCTGCCAACATAGCTGCTGATATGTCTTCTAACATTGCTACCAACATGGCTCCTAATATGTCTGCTAACATGGCTGCCGATATGTCTGCCAACATGGCTACCAACATAGCTGCCGATGTGTCTGCCAACATGGCTGCCAACATAGCTGCTGATATGTCTTCTAACATTGCTACCAACATGGCTCCTAATATGTCTGCTAACATGGCTGCCGATATGTCTGCCAACATGGCTACCAACATAGCTGCCGATGTGTCTGCCAACATGGCTGCCAACATAGCTGCTGATATGTCTTCTAACATTGCTACCAACATGGCTCCTAATATGTCTGCTAACATGGCTGCCGATATGTCTGCCAACATGGCTACCAACATAGCTGCCGATGTGTCTGCCAACATGGCTGCCAACATAGCTGCTGATATGTCTTCTAACATTGCTACCAACATGGCTCCTAATATGTCTGCTAACATGGCTGCCGATATGTCTGCCAACATGGCTACCAACATAGCTGCCGATGTGTCTGCCAACATGGCTGCCAACATAGCTGCTGATATGTCTTCTAACATTGCTACCAACATGGCTCCTAATATGTCTGCTAACATGGCTGCCGATATGTCTGCCAACATGGCTACCAACATAGCTGCCGATGTGTCTGCCAACATGGCTGCCAACATAGCTGCTGATATGTCTTCTAACATTGCTACCAACATGGCTCCTAATATGTCTGCTAACATGGCTGCCGATATGTCTGCCAACATGGCTACCAACATAGCTGCCGATGTGTCTGCCAACATGGCTGCCAACATAGCTGCTGATATGTCTTCTAACATTGCTACCAACATGGCTCCTAATATGTCTGCTAACATGGCTGCCGATGTGTCTGCCAACATGGGTGCCAACATAGCTGTTGATATGTCTTCTAACATTGCTACCAACATGGCTCCTAATATGTCTGCTAACATGGCTGCCGATATGTCTGCCAACATGGCTGCCGGTACATGAGGGCAAGAGTTTTAGTACAGATAAAAAATATTTAAATCCGTCTTCGTTTTGTTCCAGGAGAGAGCTGGTCTGGACAACATGAGATCCCTGGAGCACTACCTCACAGATATCATGAGAGCCGACACCTCAGACCATATGAAAGGTAAGTGGTGTATCATTTATCGTAACGGAATTGGTGCAACCGCAGTAGTGTACAAACATCGTGTTCCGGTTTGAAGGCCCAATAGCTATCACTGATGGTAGTGTCTCTGTTGTCAACAACCATCTAGGTACCACCGCAGCGCCTATTTCAACCGACAAATAGTTGTGTGCAAAAATTACCGTGATCCGGTTTGAAGGACCAACACCTTACTGGTAATTCTGTCTCTGTTACTGGTGACCATGTAGATAGGCGTATCACTTACTATCAGGTGAACGTCCCACTTCGTCACTTAATTGTAAAAAATAAATTAGGTATTTATGTAAGCACTAAGTAGCGCTGTCCGGTGCGTTGCGCGGTAATCTGACCTTAGCGCTACATAGGAACCTCCGGAGCGTTAAATAGGAAGTCACGATGCATTAACACGCGTGTATGTATGTGTGTATGCATGTATGCATGTATGTATGTATGTGTGTATGTATGTATGTGTGTGTGTGTGTGTGGCGGGGACAAATGATCTTATTTATATCTAACATTATAACAGACGATGACACACCGAGACTGAACAGAGTGATAGTTAGGATGTTTATACTACACCTAACCGCTCCTCGGAAACAAGATGTTTGCGTTGTACTGGTGGACATTACTGTGATCCGGTTTGAAGGATCAATAGCTTACTGATCGTGTCTCTGTCGGTGACTGTCTTGGTACCACCGCAGCGCGTATTGCAGCCAGCATACAGTACTGTGCAGACATTACTGTGATCCGGTTTGAAGGGCGCTGTAGTTAGGGAAGTTACTGCAGTGACCAAACTGCATTTTACGTCTAAAAGCGACGATCATAAATTGGTACAGTATATATCATCCTAACTAACGCCACGTTTTTATGGGCGGGCGTATCACTTACCATCATGAACGTATAGCTCGTTTCGTTGCTTCGTAGTATAAAGAAAACAAAGATTACTGGGGTAACGAGACTTAACGTCAATATGGGCACGATGCGGTGCACCGTATATCATCCTAACTCGCGCTATCGTTATTGTATGGTCGTGTCACTTACCATCACGTGAAGGTCTTATTCTTCAAAATTCTTATTATTACTTACAATTTCATTAGCTACAATGCACTTCAATATAAATCGGCGCTAATTAGGATGATATACACAACATCTATTTATCAGCTTGAGACATGAAAAGCTTAGTCTCGTTACCCTAGTAATTTGAAGTAGTAATAACAACCTTACAATAAAAATTGGAGCTGGTGGACTAGGATCCTAGGATGTGTACACTGCATCGCATTAAGCTCGTTATCTTAACACATGTTAAATTTGTTACCTCAGTACATTAAGTACAGCACCCTTCAAACCGGATTATGGTACTGTCGCGGTGGCTTCTTCGCCACCACGCCACGACGCACCGCGATTCGTCTTGTGTGATGGTAATGACGCTTGCGTAATGTTTGTGTAGCGACCCTAACTAGCGATGCTTACTGTATACAGGCGATACAGTTGTTACAAAATCTTACGTTGTTATGGAATTAGGTTAACTAGATGCGACATCGTAATGTGTATACGTAGAGAAATTACTGTGGTAACGAGACGTAACATATGTCTGAATGTGATCAGCATAATGTGTTGTAGTGTATAACATTCTAATTAGCATCGATTTATGTTATTTGTGTTGTAGGTAGTAACATTACTGTGGTAACGAAACACAAATCTTAAGTCAGGGCGTCGAACGCTTCTTTCTTTCTTATAATTACATGTTTTTTTTTTTAACCTTCCAAGTAATGAGATGAGTGAGACGTTCACCTGATTTTAAGTGTTAAACTTGCCTATAACAAAATGACAATAATATCGATTACATACACAGCAGCAAATTGTGTTCGTGGAATTAAGACATAAAATGTAAAAAATTACTACCTACAGCGCCCTTCAAACCGGAACACAGTGATTTTTGTCGGTGGTATATAGACGGTCTCCACAATAGAAATACTACCACCAATAGAACAGTAATTTAAACGAATGTTACTCGTAAAAAAAAAAAAAAAATTATGGTAGCTTCTTGCCGCTTCCATCGGCCGTGTATCGTTGCGCTGCGCTTGCGCAATCCGCCGCCGGCCTTTTGTGCCGCCGACCTTGGTCCGGTCGGACGCGCGGCCGCGGCGCTGCTCCGTTTCACTCGGCGACACTTGCCGTTGTTCGCGATTTGTTAAGCACGACGACGTCACCACTCTCCGACGTACACATACACACACTATACGTATACTAGCTCATACCTAGTATATATACCACCACCGCATACTTGTTAATGCAATTCTAGTTTATATACCGTCTAACATTGACGCGAATATATAGTTAATTGCTGATGCTGATGGATGCGAGCAGCGCCGATCTATGGTGGAAGATGTCCAAGAGTAGATTATCAGATCAGCTGATGATTATGAGCGTCATGAGAATATATTCAATATACTAGGCACGTATTGATTCACACCTATATTTTTTTTTAAGCAACGAGACGAGAGTCCGTTCACTTGATTATAAGTGACACACTCGCTTATATCAACCCGGCGTTAGAATGGTATACACTGCACCACATTGCGCTCGTCGTTTTGAGACATAAGACGTTGAGACCCGTTACCTCAGTAATTATACTAGCAACAACGCCCTTCGAACCGGATTATAGTAATGTTTGCACAGTACTGTTTGCCGCTGCGGTGGTACCTACCTAGACAGTCTCCGTCAACAGAGACCCATCACCAGTTAATACTCTCGTACCGCTCAGTAGATACCCTCCTTCTATCAACAGTTGAAGTATACCAAAAGAAAAATTCAATTAATATTACATAGAGACTACTCCACACACTTCCTTGTTCCTAATACCGGGCTTAGTCAACTCAGGATATCTAATAGAATGACTAAACAACAGGTGTCCTGTTTATCTAGGATTCAAAACAAGTTTATAGCGCTGAGCGCAGAGCTGTACAACTACCTGACTACCGACGTTATTATAGAACAGCACAAATCTAGATTTAGTCTTAGGATATTAGGAAACCTACATAACGTGTAGGTACAACCAGTACTGCGCCAACATTACTGTTATCCGGTTGAAGGACCTATAGCTATTACTGGTGGTAGTGTCTATTGCCGCAGATTATGTAGGCACCACCGCAGCGTCTAATGCAGCCGACGGACAGTACTGTGCGAACATTACTGTGATCCGGTTCGAAGGGTGCTGTTACTATAAAAAAAATTGAAATGAAACGATTAAGGCCCTATGAAATAAATATCCTATAACCATCTACAGATTGTTCCGCGACGATATGTTCACTAGTTTTCACGTGATTCGCGAACAAACAAAACTATACGTATACATATATACATATATATATATACAATGACGTACTAATAAAAGTAAGATACATACACGAGCAAAACCAAGATCAGGTTTAAATGAACAAGACCAAGTTAGATCAAAGCTAAACGAACAAATAAACATTCCATTAAAATAATTAAATACCTATCACATCTATCATCATCATAAATACTTATCACGTTCATCATAAATATCTATCATCAATATTTATCATCACTCGAACATATGCTTTCCTTCCGGAAAGAAAATGTTTGATTCATTATAATACGGATAATGTGAGAAGGCCAACACCTATAACTAGTTTGTCCAAGTCTAGTACTTGCTTTGCTCTACATACGTATATATATATATATATGTATGTATGTGTGTGTGTTCAATGGCGGATATACAAGCGCATCTGTTAGCGTGACATTTCCACATTGGCGCGCGTCGGGTTCTCTCCACAGGTTAAAAATAAATATAGGCATAGACTAAAATTGTCTCTAAATAGAGCAGCTCGTGACTGCTTGTGGGCGGGTGGCCACGCATTGAGTACGAGCGGGACGTTCGACTGATGGCAAGTGATACGCCCGCCCATAACACGGCGCTGCTTAGGATGTTACGTTGCACCACATTGAGTTCGTCGTTAGACATAAGATGTTAAGTGTCTTTACCCCAGTAGCTATAGCGTCCTTCAGACCGGATAACAGTAATTTCTGCACAGTACTGTCTGTCGGCTGCAACAGTCGCTGCGCTGGTACCTAGACGGTTTTCAGCAACAGAGACACTACCACCAGTAATATAGATAATAGTCCTTCAAACCGGATCACAATAATGTATGTCGGCTGCAATAGGCGCTGCAGTGATATCTACCTAGACGGTCTCCGGCAACAGAGACACTACCACCAGTAATAGCTACAGCGTCCTTCAAACCGGATCACATTAATGTCTGCACAGCACTGTGTGTCGGCTGCAATAGGCGCTGCGGCGGTACCTAGACAAGTAATCACCATCTCCGAGGGAATGTCCCAATTAGCGCCAATTTATGGAGTCCCTACGGCGTAACCGCTCGGAAAATGAGCGGAGGCCGATTTAAATATGCATTATGTTCAGTGAAGTTCGGTACGCGCGCGCGACATTTATATTTCACCGCATTATAACAGCAATTATGCGGCCAGTTTGCGATGCCGTACTTACAAATATTTATACGTTAATTTGGAACAAAATTTACTTTACTGGCGGTAGTGTCTCTGTTGCTGGTGACCGTCTAAGCACCACCGCAGCGACCAACGGTACTGAGAAAACACTACTATGTTCCGGTTTGAAGGGCATTGTAATAACTAGTATAATTACTGGGGTAACAAGACTTCATATCATATGGCTTAAATCGAGGATACTATGGTAGTATATATCATCCTAACTATACTGGGGGTAGTATCTCTATTGCTCGAGACTGTGTAGGTACTACCGCAGCAAAAGATATTACTGTGCAAATATTACAGTGTTCCGGTTTGAAGGGCGCCGTAGCTAGTCGCTCGACGAGTACAATGTGATGCGGCCTATGTCATCCTACCACCATGTTATGGGCGGGCGTATCACTTACTATCAGGTGAACCTTCCTCTAGTGTGGTTGAGCCGTTTAAAAAAAAATATATTATAAATGTTTATACGATACTCAAAGCTTATAAATTTTTTGCTTGTTCCGAATTGGTAATAAAGTTTTTACTCTATCATAAAAATACTAGATATAACGCAGCTGTTATTATTATAAATATGTATATATATATATATATATATAATGCTGCCGAAAAAAATTAAATATAAAAATATAGTATTACTTAAATTTGCGGATAACAATGTAAATTGTCATCATAATAGTAGTAAAAGCAAAATTAATATATATACACTAGGACATAACTAAACTTTATAATTATTGTATGAAGCTACGAGACGAGAAACACGTTCACCTGATGGTGAGTGATCCACGGCACTACATCGCGGTAATCGCTTTGTATGTTGAGTCTAGTTACCCCAGTAATTTTACCAGCTACAGCCCCCTTCAAACCGGATCACAGTAATGTTCGCACAGTACTGTGTGTCAGCTGCAATAGGCGCTGCGTTGGTACCTAGACGGTCTCTAACAACAGCGGCACTATCACCACTAAGTTCCTTCAAACCGGATCACAGCAATATCTGCACAGTACTGTGGGTTGGCTGCAATAGGCGCTGCAGTGGTACCTAGACGGTTTCCGGCAACAGAGACACTACCACCAGCAACAGTTACAACGCCCTTCAAACCGGATCACAGCAATGTCCGCACAGTACTGTGTGTCAGCTGCAATAGGCGCTGCGGTGGTATCTAGACGGTTTCCGGCAACAGAGACACTACCACCAGTAACAGTTACAACGCCCTTCAAACCGGATCACAGCAATATCCGCACAGTACTGTGTGTCAGCTGCAATAGTCGCTGCAATGGTACCTAGACGGTCTCCGGCAACAGAGACACTACCACCAGTAAGGCCCTTCAAACCGGATCACAGCAATATCCGCACAGTACTGTGTGTCGGCTGCAATAGTCGCTGCAATGGTACCTAGACGGTCTCCGGCAACAGCGGCACTATCACCACTAAGGTCCTTCAAACCGGATCACAGCAATATCTGCACAGTACTGTGGGTCGGCTGCAATAGGCGCTGCAGTGGTATCTAGACGGTTTCCGGCAACAGAGACACTACCACCAGTAACAGTTACAACGCCCTTCAAACCGGATCACAGCAATATCCGCACAGTACTGTGTGTCAGCTGCAATAGTCGCTGCAATGGTACCTAGACGGTCTCCGGCAACAGAGACACTACCACCAGTAAGGCCCTTCAAACCGGATCACAGCAATATCCGCACAGTACTGTGTGTCGGCTGCAAGAGTCGCTGCAATGGTACCTAGACGGTCTCCAGCAACAGAGACACTACCACCAGTAAGGCCCTTCAAACCGGATCACAGCAATGTCTGCACAGTACTGTGGGTCGGCTGCAATAGTCGCTGCAATGGTACCTAGACGGTCTCCAGCAACAGAGACACTACCACCAGTAACAGTTACAACGCCCTTCAAACCGGATCACAGCAATATCCGCACAGTATTGTGTGTCGGCTGCAATAGTCGCTGCAATGGTACCTAGACGGTCTCCGGCAACAGAGACACTACCACCAGTAAGGCCCTTCACACCGGATCACAGCAATGTCCGCACAGTACTGTGTGTCGGCTGCAATAGTCGCTGCAATGGTACCTAGACGGACTCCAGCAACAGAGACACTCCCACCAGTAAGGCCCTTCAAACCGGATCACAGCAATGTCCGCACAGCACTGTGTCGGCTGCAATAGTCGCTGCAATGGTAGCTAGACAGTCTCCAGCAACAGAGACACTACCACCAGTAAGGCCCTTCAAACCGGATCACAGCAATGTCCGCACAGTACTGTGAGTCGGCTGCAATAGTCGCTGCAATGATACCTAGACGGTCTCCAGCAACAGAGACACTACCACTAGTAAGGCCCTTCAAACCGGATCATAACAAAGTCCGTACAGTACTGTGTGTCGGCTGCAATAGTCGCTGCAATGGTACCTAGACGGTCTCCGGCAACAGAGACACTACCACCAGTAAGGCCCTTCAAACCGGATCACAGCAATGTCCGCACAGTACTGTGAGTCGGCTGCAATAGTCGCTGCAATGGTACCTAGACGGTCTCCAGCAACAGAGATACTACCACCAGTAAGGCCCTTCAAACCGGATCATAACAAAGTCCGCACAGTACTGAGTCCGCTGCAATAGTCGCTGCAATGGTACCTAGACGGTCTCCGGCAACAGAGACACTACCACCAGTAAGGCCCTTCAAACCGGATCATAACAAAGTCCGCACAGTACTGTGTCCGCTGCAATAGTCGCTGCAATGGTACCTAGACGGTCTCCAGCAACAGAGACACTACCACCAGTAAGGCCCTTCAAACCGGATCACAGCAATGTCCGCACAGTACTGTGAGTCGGCTGCAATAGTCGCTGCAATGATACCTAGACGTGGGGACACTACCACCAGTAAGGCCCTTCAAACCGGATCACAGCAATGTCCGCACAGTACTGTGAGTCGGCTGCAATAGTCGCTGCAATGGTACCTAGACGGTCTCCAGCAACAGAGACACTACCACCAGTAAGGCCCTTCAAACCGGATCACAGCAAAGTCCGTACAGTACTGTGTCCGCTGCAATAGTCGCTGCAATGGTACCTAGACGGTCTCCAGCAACAGAGACACTACCACTAGTAAGGCCCTTCAAACCGGATCATAACAAAGTCCGCACAGTACTGTGTCCGCTGCAATAGTCGCTGCAATGGTACCTAGACGGTCTCCAGCAACAGAGACACTACCACCAGTAAGGCCCTTCAAACCGGATCACAGCAATGTCCGCACAGTACTGTGAGTCGGCTGCAATAGTCGCTGCAATGGTACCTAGACGGTCTCCAGCAACAGAGACACTACCACTAGTAAGGCCCTTCAAACCGGATCATAACAAAGTCCGCACAGTACTGTGTCCGCTGCAATAGTCGCTGCAATGGTACCTAGACGGTCTCCAGCAACAGAGACACTACCACTAGTAAGGCCCTTCAAACCGGATCATAACAAAGTCCGCACAGTACTGTGTCCGCTGCAATAGTCGCTGCAATGGTACCTAGACGGTCTCCGGCAACAGAGACACTACCACCAGTAAGGCCCTTCAAACCGGATCATAACAAAGTCCGCACAGTACTGTGTCCGCTGCAATAGTCGCTGCAATGGTACCTAGACGGTCTCCGGCAACAGAGACACTACCACTAGTAAGGCCCTTCAAACCGGATCATAACAAAGTCCGTACAGTACTGTGTGTCGGCTGCAATAGTCGCTGCAATGGTACCTAGACGGTCTCCGGCAACAGAGACACTACCACTAGTAAGGCCCTTCAAACCGGATCATAACAAAGTCCGCACAGTACTGTGTCCGCTGCAATAGTCGCTGCAATGGTACCTAGACGGTCTCCGGCAACAGAGACACTACCACTAGTAAGGCCCTTCAAACCGGATCATAACAAAGTCCGTACAGTACTGTGTGTCGGCTGCAATAGTCGCTGCAATGGTACCTAGACGGTCTCCGGCAACAGATACACCAACACCAGTAAAACGTACTAGTTAATAAATATTAACTACGTTACACAGTCGCTTTGGTTGTGACGTAGTTGTAGAAAAGTAAAATGGCCGAAGCAACACGTGAAATGTCAACACGCTACAGGCGAGAGACGTACCTGGTACTATACTAGTACTCCAAGTATATACATATACTAGCACTGCGAACTATGTATTGAAATACTTTACAGTATTTTTAATGTCGCCATATCGAACTGGAAATTAAACCTTATTGTAACGGAATAAATACCAAAGTCAAATGAACGTATATAGTAACTATTTGGAGATGTGCTCTGTTTTTCTCTGTTTTTATTGAACTGTGATGTATATTTAACTTGTCAGCATATACTCGCTATAATAACATTTATTGTAAAGTACATAACGTGTTGGCAGTGTCTCTGTTGCCGGAGACCGACTAGTTAGCATATCAGTGTCAAACAGTGGTATTGCTAACATTACTGTATTCCGGCTCGAAGGCCGCTGTAATATATATCATCCTAACTTTACTGCTGTTAGGTCTCTATTGTCGGAGACCGTTTAGGTACCACCGCAGCGGCAAACAGTAGTGTGTAAACATTGCTGTGATCCGGTTTGAAGGGCGTGCTGATGTAATTATTGCGGTAATAAAATTTAATATTATATCTGTCTCAATGATTACAAATTGCTGTAGTGTATATTATCTTAACTGACGCCATGTTGTTCAGTATCACTTAGCATCAGGTGAGGAAAACGTTCGCGTCTTGTAAAATAGTTGTTTTATCGCAAATGGTCGCGAGTGTTCTCGTCACGGGCGAGTGCGCGCGCTTGAAAGGAAATACCTAGTTTCGAAACCTGGTACGTACTTATCGCGGCGTGTACACGGTGACAGATAGGGAGGCGCCGCGGCGGGCAGTACGCGCCCGCGCGCGAACACGACGCATGCGCACCGCCCTCGCGACGGCACCGGACCCAGCTGCGTTCTATTTTCAAATGCCGAAAGAGTGTACACTGCGCCCGCGTACGAAAGCACAGTGAACGTTCAAATTTAACAGATGAAATTAAAATAGTGGGGGAAAAAAAAAAAAAAACAAGTTATATTAACATATTGAATTTGTGTGATTTTTTTTTAATTATTCCGTGATTTTACAGTGAGGTTGCATATGCTAAGTGAGTTTTTTTTTTTAAATCGTATAATTTTTTTTCTATCATAAGGCAGAGGTTTACAATCATGGTGACTACTTGCTGTTATAATTATTTCATAAATATTCACCTAGAAATAGTTAATAAGTACTTAACTAATAATCACGATTATATTAAATTTACTAAACAAGGATGGTAGGATGGTATACACTGCACCACATTGACCGTGACCTTGAGATGAAAGATGTAAAGTCTCGCTACCTAAGTAACTTTAGTAGAGATACCTCTATGGTGGCAATGTAATTAAAAATATATATATATATATATATATATAGAATGAAGATGGATTTAGTTTTTTCAGGAATCACCTGAAAACTAGTGACCATATCGACACGGGCACATGAGTATTCGACGCGGAATGATCTGTGTATATATATATATATATATACTGTCTATCTGGTGAGAGTCGCGGGAACCCACTGGATGCAAGCAACACGGGACTGATCTATGTGAAGATTTTTAGGATAGGCCTATGTCCAGCTGTGGACCGTCTATCGGCTGGTGAGGATCATGACATATAGGTTTCGTTTGTTCGCGTATCACGTGAAAACAAGTGAACGTATCGACGCGGGAATGCCATATAAATGGTTTTAGGTTGTTCATTCTTTTGAATTTCAATAGATCCATCATCGTTATAAACGTGTCCATTTGGTATTATTTATGCGGTCGCCATAGCAACGGTTGCTATATAACGTCCAGCAAAACAGCTAGTATATATATATATATATATATATAGTAATTATAAAATAAGGTAGAAATTCATACGAATAATTATCTTGAGAGGAATTTAATAATTAACTATCACAGGTTCATGTTTAGTGTTTAGGAAAACCTAACGCTAAAATGAGACACTAATTAGATATAATTATCTTATACTTACACAGAATCACGATACAGACTAATATCAAATGATGCTAGTAATCACTCGCAAGATACTTCCACACAATCGTTCCGTACCCAATCCCAAGGGCAAGTGGCCGTTGTCCCGGCATACAGCATCCCTTAACGACATCGCCCCGTATCAGGAACGTGTCTCCTAAATATATAAATATATATATATATATATGTAAATATCATCATCATCAGCCAATAGACGTCTACAGCTGGACATGAGCCTCCTTCAAAGATCTATACATCGATCGATCCCGATCCACAAAGATGGACCGATGATCTGGTGAGAATCGCGGGAACCCACTGGATGCAACGCGGTACCGATCGATATATATATATATATATATATAAGGTGGCGCAAAAATAACCTTATAAAAAGTACCTTATTACCTGTGTTATAAGGAATATATATATATATATATATGTATATATATATATATATATATTCCACGAGCGTGTAACACAATATATAATATAATATTATAATACAGAGAGAATCCTTGGAAACTGAGTGTGAGCTCCTTTTGTAATACAGATTATAAATATTCATGTGAATTTATTATCTATGCATCTTTTGGTTTACGTTGCATTTGTGTGAGTGATAAATTCACTGGTGGTAGTGTCTGCGTTACCGACCGTCCACTTACCACCGCAGCGGTAGACAATAGTGCGCAAGCATTACCGTGCTCCTGTAGAGCTACGGTGCTCTTTAAACCGGAACCGGAGACGGTCACCGGCAACGGAGACACTACCATCAGTAAAGTTAGAATGATATCGACTATAGTAAGATATTCTCGATTTACGATATAGAAAGGTCTCGATGCGCAAGTAATTACATTAGCTACAACTCCCTTCAAACCGGAGCACAGTACTGCTTGTCGTTGCGGTGGTACCTAGGCGGTCTCCGGCAACAGAGACACTACCACCAGTAAATATGGACAATGCCCTAATATCTCTACATCCATCTGTTCTATTCTACTCTTTGACCCTGACCTTGACCAGATGGTCTACTCTAGCCATTATTTCATCCAGTGGTTACCACTCGAACCTTCACCCTTCAAACTATGGCCCACTAATTAATTGATGGTAGGCCTCTGGTGTCAGAATCGTCTAAGTGGGTACCACCGCAACGATTCGAACTGTTCCGGTTTGAAGGGCGCCGTAGCTAATGATATAACAGCGGTAACAACATCTTATGTCTAAACCGACGAGCGCAATGTGCTGCAGTGTATACTATCCTAACTAGCGCCACGTTGTTATGATCAGGTGTATCACTTACCATCAGGTGAACGTCCCACTCGTCTAATCGCTTTGGCGAATAAACGAAAAAAAAAAAACAACCTATATCCAATACAACGCAACCCTAACAATCCTCAAACGGTAACTAATATATGATACTCCATAAAAATATCACAATGAAACCTCCTTGGTATTTAATAAGGCGACATTCGCGAATAAAAAAGAAATATTCAAATATCGAATATCGCAAACGGAATTCGTCAATTTGGGAATAGTTGTTGACATTCGTATTTTCGCTCCCCCTCTCGCTCCGACGCCGTGTCCTCCTCTGCCCGCCTCTCCCTCCCACCAGTTCACGCAATCGAAAAATTTTAATTTATTTTTATTTTTTTATATATAATGGTATTGGGGCAAATGGTAAGAAGTATACATTAGTATATCCTTTTTGGTAGTGTATGCATGTAGTATATATACAGGGTGGCCGCAAAAGTAATCCTCCTATCAGAAAATGCTATAAATTTTGCCTTGATGTAAAAAAATTAAAAGACCAAATAAAAATAATCCACAAAAAGAATCAAAGTTTTTCATAATTTTTTTTTAAATTACAGCCAAAACACATCGGAAGGTTATTTTTGCGCCACCTTGTACACAAGGTATATACGTAGTACGCGTATCGCTTACTCTTCTCTATACTTCACGGAACAGTAGGACACTTGTTCCAGCCGCAGTTGAAATGTTGGATAAAGATAACTACAGATAATAAAAGCCAGTCAGCTATGTTTTTTTTTTTTTTAATAAATTAGTCACTGGTCTCACGCGAAAAGGATAGTTGTGTAAAAAAAAAATTATAATTATAAATAGCAATTATTAGTAAATATAGTTTTGTAAATATATATATATATATATAAATAAAAATACTAGTCGATAAAAAATATCTATAATCTAAAATATGTCAACCATTAATTGGTTGACTGCACAGGTCATAGAGTAAAAAAGTTTAAACAGACCGGAAAGTTGGTCTATGAAAAAAAAAAAAAATATTCGATACACTTTGCTCGAAATAAACCAAGGAGTTTTTATACAATTAAGTGACGAGGCGAGCGGTACGTTCACCTGATTGTAAGTGATACGCCCATAACAACGTGGTGATAATTAGGATGATATACACTGCGCTGTGTACTCGTCACCACGAGACCCAAAATGTTGAGTCTCTACCCAAGTAATTACAATAGTTACAGCGCCCTTCAAACCGGATCATAATAATATGTGCGCAGTACTGTTTGTCAGCAGCGATAGGCGCTGCGGTGGTATTTACCACCAGTACAACGACCTACTAATTAGGAATAGGCTGTACGGTCTATGATCTTTGCCTTTAAAGTTTGTAGCTAATAGAAAAACAAAGAGCACAATGCAGAATGCAGTGTAATGTTTATCATTGTAATTACTTATTGTTGTTGTGGGCAGGCCATACCATCAGGTGAACGTCACGAGCACAGAGTACAATGCGACGCGGTGTACACTTCATAACCAGTGCCTCATTGTCATGAGCAAGCGGCACACCACCAGATCCTGTTACAATAAAACTAAACGAGTTATGTCTTCATAAGCGATAGTGTATACATCCTAATTAGCGCGATGCTGATATACATAAGCTGTTTACCATCAGATCCTGATCGATTTATCAGGACATGATTTTAACATCAGGCGGTCACTGGTGGTAGTGTCTCTGTCGCCGGAGATCGTCCAGGATCGTCTATTTCCGCCGCCAAACAGTAGTGTGGAACTATTCTGTGTTCCGGTTTGAAGGGCGCTGTACCTAATGTAATTACTGCGGTAATTAGACTTAACATGTTGTGTCAACGCGACGAGTGCAACGCGGTATAGTGTATATCATCCTAATCCTATCCTGTTACAGGCAGGTGTATCACTTAACATCAGGTGAACGACCAATTACTCAAACTCAAAAGAATGATATTAGCATATACAATAATACCATTTTTTTTTTTATTCAATTAAGCGATGAGACAAGCGGGACGTTCACCTGATGGTGAGTGTTACGGCTTCACGTAAAAAGGTGGCGCTAGTTAGGATGGTAATACCACCGCAGCGCCTACAGCAGCCGCTAAATAGTACTGTGCAAACATTACCGTCATCCGGTTTGAAGGGCGCCGCAGTTAGTGTAATTACTGGGATAACGAAACTACATATTACGTCTCATGCGATGAGCGCTATGTGTTGCTGTGTATGTTATCCTAACTAATGTTACGTTGGGGGCGGGGGTGTTACTTACTATCAGGTGACCGTCCCGCTGGCCTCGTCGCTTAATTGAATATAAAAAAAAATCTCGTGTTAGATTATCCTCCAGTCAAACAATAGATGGTTGAGGTAATACTTACAACATTTAATCAATACGCTGTAGAATGTATATAATATTCTTGAAACCACTTAATGCTGACTATCCGATGCGCCTCTTCTAACCCTACGGCATCTTGTCAGCGCATCCTTTATAATCCTACGCCATCTTGTCGGCGCGTCCCTTATAGCCCTATGCCATCTTGTCGGCGCGTCCCTTATAACCCTATGCCATCTTGTCAGCGCGTCCCTTATAACCCTACGGCATCTTGTCAGCGCATCCTTTATAATCCTACGCCATCTTGTCGGCGCGTCCCTTATAGCCCTATGCCATCTTGTCGGCGCGTCCCTTATAACCCTATGCCATCTTGTCGGCGCGTCCCTTATAACCCTACGGCATCTTGTCAGCGCATCCTTTATAATCCTACGCCATCTTGTCGGCGCGTCCCTTATAGCCCTATGCCATCTTGTCGGCGCGTCCCTTATAGCCCTATGCCATCTTGTCGGCGCGTCCCTTATAACCCTATGCCATCTTGTCAGCGCGTCCCTTATAACCCTACGGCATCTTGTCAGCGCATCCTTTATAATCCTACGCCATCTTGTCGGCGCGTCCCTTATAGCCCTATGCCATCTTGTCGGCGCGTCCCTTATAACCCTATGCCATCTTGTCGGCGCGTCCCTTATAACCCTACGGCATCTTGTCAGCGCGTCCCTTATAACCCTACGGCATCTTGTCAGCGCGTCCCTTATAACCCTACGGCATCTTATCAGCGCGTCCCTTATAACCCTACGGCATCTTGTCAGCGCATCCCTTATAACCCTACGGCATCTTGTCGGCGCATCCTTTATAATCCTACGCCATCTTGTCGGCGCGTCCCTTATAGCC
Source organism: Ornithoptera alexandrae (assembly GCA_029030555.1). Classification (NCBI taxonomy): domain Eukaryota; kingdom Metazoa; phylum Arthropoda; class Insecta; order Lepidoptera; family Papilionidae; genus Ornithoptera; species Ornithoptera alexandrae. The sequence goes on along the minus strand of JARDVY010000157.1, from coordinate 56,302 downwards.
CTATGGCATCTTGTCGGCGCGTCCCTTATAACCCTACGGCATCTTGTCAGCGCGTCCCTTATAACCCTACGGCATCTTGTCAGCGCATCCTTTATAATCCTACGCCATCTTGTCGGCGCGTCCCTTATAGCCCTATGCCATCTTGTCGGCGCGTCCCTTATAACCCTACGGCATCTTGTCAGCGCGTCCCTTATAACCCTACGGCATCTTGTCAGCGCGTCCCTTATAACCCTATGGCATCTTGTCAGCGCATCCCTTATAACCCTACGGCATCTTGTCAGCGCATCCCTTATAACCCTACGGCATCTTGTCGGCGCGTCCCTTATAACCCTACGGCATCTTGTCAGCGCGTCCCTTATAACCCTACGGCATCTTATCGGCGCGTCCCTTATAACCCTACGGCATCTTGTCAGCGCGTCCCTTATAACTCTACGCCACCTTGTCAGCGCGTCCTTTATAATCCTACGCCATCTTGTCGGCGCGTCCCTTATAACCCTACGGCATCTTGTCAGCGCGTCCCTTATAACCCTACGGCATCTTGTCAGCGCGTCCCTTATAACTCTACGCCACCTTGTCAGCGCGTCCTTTATAATCCTACGCCATCTTGTCGGCGCGTCCCTTATAGCCCTATGCCATCTTGTCGGCGTGTCCCTTATAGCCCTATGCCATCTTGTCGACGCGTCCCTTATAGCCGTACGATATCTCGTCGACGAGTCCCTTCTAGCCCTACGCTATCTTGTCGGCGCGTCCCTTATAGCCCTACGCTATCTTGTGGACGCGTCCCTTATTACACCACACCATGTTATCGGCGCGTCTCTTCTAACCCTACGCCATCTTGTCGGCGCGTCCTTTATAATCCTACGCCATGTTGTCGGAGCGTCCCTTATAACCCTACGCCATTTTATCCGCGCGTCCCTCCCGTGTTGTCATATTTTGAAACCTCGCCTTATTGCCAACATAACAACAAAAGTATGTATGGCGATATAAAACAACGCAATATATATTTTATTATTTATTTGGTAACGGTAACCGTATGCGAATGCAGTGTGCGCTTCTCGGCCGCTAAACGAAAACGCTTGTTATGCAAACAAATGCGGTAACAATGATCGCGGCGCCGCGACCTTGGCGGCGCGGGCGACGCTCGTTCGACGAGAACCTTCTAGAACGTTCTCGTCGTCGCAAACGCCATTTTGTTTTTTTCTACGTATATACCTGCGAACGCGTTTTTGTTTTTAATCGCGGGGGAAATCGTCTTAAAAGATACCTTGCCTCTGAGGTGAAGACAAGGTTATGTGGGGCTTCTGTCCACTAAAACCCTCTCGGTGGTCTCCGTCAGTGCATGAGGATGCTCCGGGATCTTCTACGGAATGCACCGGTGTCTCCCTGCACTCTAGCTAGAGCATCTCATGGAAGGGCAAAGCACCCACGCTGCGCTACGCCAAATACAAGACCACCATGTATTTGCCGTCCTCCTAAGGCCCCCTTATTGAGCTCTGATCGCCCCCCACCCTCAAAGCTCACGAACCTGAAGACCAGTTTAGTCGCCTTGTACGACAGGCAGGGAATACCTTAGTCCTATTCTTAATAGTCTGATATTACAGAGCTGATACCTTCGCATACCTTCACTCCTCTCCCACCGCTACTTCACCAGAGTGCGAAGGGCTGGATGGATAGGTTCCTCTTAGTTCCACCATGGATGACTTAAGCCACCGCTACTGAGCTGCACCTCCACAAAGGCGGGAACCTGTTCGAGGAGACGACTAACCTAATGGCTGTACCGCCTTCGACGTGACGTTAGAAAGACACACAGCACTAGCTACAGCGTCCTTCAAACCGGAACACGGTAATACTAGAGACCTCTTCGTCGGTATCACTCTTAACAGAGTGGTTGTGGTCATCACTTCAGATGTTGTTGGCAAAGTCTACAACACGCCGTCACTCGTTTCTGAGTGCTCTTTCCTCGTGATATCATGTAGTACCCTCGAGCTTTCCCTAGACCACAAGTCGATTAGAGACCTATCCACCTAGTAAACTTACGTATTTACCGACCAGGGTGTTTGTCAGTTGTGGATTCGAACCCTGTCACCGGGTGGACCAGCCACTGCGCGACGAGGGTGTTCAGAGGTTGGCGCTGTTCTCGATTCAGCAAGGCCGCGGCTAATCAATGCGCTGCGTTTCACGCAACGCCGATGCGGCGACATTACATCAGACATCGATTTTATTCATTCGGGCGATTGCGACGAGCTGGACGTTCACTTGATAACAAGTGACACCTTAGCCCATAACAAAAATGGTATTAGGTAGGGCTTTGATACATTACATATTGTCTCGTTACCGCAGTAATTTCACTAACTATAGCAGATTAAAATATAAATTAGCTCTAGGATGTTTACATTACACCGCAAATTGCTTTTTATATTGCAACATTACGTATTGAACCTTGTTACCGTAGTAATTACACAAGCTACACTGCACTTCATTATTAGTGCTAGTTACGATGTTCACATTGCACCGCATTGTGCCACTTGTATGTGACATAAGAAGTTAAGCTTTGTTACCGCAGTAATTACATCAGCTACAGCGCTCTTCAACATTATTGTTTGTCGCTGCGGTTATGGTAACTAGACGGTCTTCAATGTCTCAACTGCTTCAGTAACTATACTAAGGTCAAAGGATCTCTTACTTAAACCACATCCCCAGTATGGGTTCAAAGGTCACGCAGGTTTCCCGCCTTTCACCCGACGCGAACATCCTCCATTTTGTTTTAACACAATATTCACATTTCAAGGTGGGCGCGCTCGTGTGATGCAACAGCACTTACACGAACACACGCTAAACGAACCGACCTCCGTCTTCAAATAAATCATTTATATCTGCTACATATTGTTTTTAACGTTCCCACTACTGGGATTCTTGCCCTCTCAGTTATTTATACCTACGATTCCCACACGTACAGATATTGCAAAATGTTATTGATAACGCTGGTGACATAACATACCATCGCAGTGATACACAGCGTGCTAACGTTACTGTGCTCCGGTTTGAAAGGCGCTGTAATTAATGAAATTACTGGGGTAATGAGATTTAATATTTTATATATCCAACGATGAGCAAAATGTCGTGCTGTATTTGCCAGGCGTATCACTTACTATTAGGTGAACGTCTCGCCTGTCTTGTTGCTCCGTTGAATAAAAAAATTCGGTGTGAAGGATGTTGATATTGGTGAAATTACTGGGGTAAAGAAACTAGACATCTCACGTCTCAAGACGACCAGTCTAATGGGGCGCAGTGTAAATATCCTAACTAGCACCATTTTATATTGAAGGGCATTGTAGCTAAAGCTGATTTTTTTTGGTTTCGGAGGGGTGGGATCTTCGGGTAGGTTCCTCTTCGCTTCTTCGTAGGCGACCCAGCCACAGTTACTAAGTCCCTCCGCCACGACTAGGCGGGAACATGTTGGGGGGCCTTGACGGCTTTTTCTTTGTTTAACGTGGAGGAAATGCCTGGGCATGCCCGTCCTCGCGGGTGCAAGGACGGGTTACGTCGGACTTGCACCGACTAAAACCTCCACGATGTTCCAACTCATCGACTGATGGCAGGGTTACGCGAACGCTTTCGCACTATCCGTGACCCCGCCGGCGCTGGCCGCTTTCGCAGCCCCACGTCGGGAGGGAGGGATGAACCCTCTCTTTCCAGGTCGCGCCGGAACATGCAGCGCGCCCCTCCTCGGCTTCCCATAGTCGCGCCGGCGACGGGTTCCCACGAACCCGTCGCCTAGAGGCCAGGGGGAGAAAACCTCTCCCGGCTTCCTGCGGTGGAGAGATGTTGGGTCCGCCGCTACCCGTTAACGGCCGCGGAGGAGAGGGAGAACGGCGCAGCGCAATACCGACAGTCCTCTTCCCTCGCGGACCCAACGCCGCCGAATCCACGGTACGGACACCGTTTCGTCGCAGAAGGTACTCCCTCCTCGACCCCACCTCAACTGCAAGGGGCAGTATAAAACCGCCCCTGCAGCCTGGCCGCAACGGCCGCAAAGGGCGGCTTCAGTGGCCGCTTCGGCCGGCCCTTCGCCGCGGTCCGGCCGGGTGGGTTCCACTTGACTTCACCGTATGTCGGTGCACGGTTACTAAGTATCTTCCCCAGGACAAGGCGGGAACCCATTGGGGGGCTCCTGACGGTTACTGTACTAGGGATGATTAAGTTATCAACTATCTACCTAAATGAATCTATGCCAAAGCATCCTCATTGTAATATTAAAAATATTTTTTTCCTACTATTTTAATCCGCCATTATGAATCCATCAGGTGTTGTGTATGTTGTTGCAGTGTGTGTTTTTATTTTATATGTGATACCATATAAAGTGTTAAAATGATAAACGAACGGATGATCACCAGTATGCCGTATTATGGTAAGTTTTTTTTTTGCCCACTTAAATTGCACACAGCTGGGACTCGCTTACTTCATGCAAGGAGATAATAGGTAATAACAGCTTTGTGAGAATTGCTGTCCTTATCCCACAAGTAGATACCATCATCATCATCAGCCGGTAGAAGTCTACTACTGGATATAGGCCACCATCAAAGATTCCCACACCGATCGAATAGGGTTACATGTGAGGGGATTTGGGCCATTTTCCACCACAACGGCCCAATGGGAGTTGGTGTGATCCAGAGCTTCGTTTGTTGACTATCAGGGTTCACCACGAGCTGGTGAAGTTGACTTGGGTCTTGCGAGTTGTTATGCGGGATCTCTTCATGATAGATATTAATCGTTATACATTTGAAATTCCCGCCATTTTCCGTTCACACGACGTCTATCCGCCATTTTCTTTTTTAATGAATCATCGCCAGTTGCATTCACGGAGAAAAAAGCAATTTAGCGCGCCCGAATGGCAAGTAATGGGTCAGCGGGATCCGCATCTAGGCCACCTGACTGCTGTGGCCTACTTACCGCGTTGCGGTGGCAACGGCGGCCATGTTGCCGTCGCGTAGCAACCGCGCATGCGCCTCATTACCTGTCAGTAGGCGTGGTGGTGCATCAATGATGTTACTCTATTCACTTTCGAAGTTTTATCAGAGTTCAATATTAAATTTAATGACATATTACTTTGCTATATAATTAATTTATTAGGTTTTATTTATGTATGTACGTAGTAATTATAAATTAATTAAAAAGAAAAAATCAAATTAGTACCCAGCCCGACGTCTGATTTCAGCACACAAATCTTTCTCAACTTATAAATAGTACTGTGCGAACATTGTTATTCGGTATGAAGGACCTATAGCTACTACTGGTGGTGCCGCAGCGCCTATTGCAGCCGACAACACAGTACTGTGCGGACATTGCTGTGATCCGGTTTGAAGGATCAATAGCTACCACTGGTGATAGTGTCTCTGTTGCCGGAGACCGTCTAGGTACCACCGCAGCGCCTATTGCAGCCGACACACAGTACTGTGCGGACATTGCTGTGATCCGGTTTGAAGGACCTATAGCTATCACTGGTGGTAGTGTCTCTGTTGCCGGAGACCGTCTAGGTACCACCGCAGCGCCTATTGCAGCCGACAACAAGTACTGTGCGGACATTGCTGTGATCCGGTTTGAAGGATCAATAGCTACCACTGGTGATAGTGTCTCTGTTGCCGGAGACCGTCTAGGTACCACCGCAGCGCCTATTGCAGCCGACAACAAGTACTGTGCGGACATTGCTGTGATCCGGTTTGAAGGATCAATAGCTACCACTGGTGATAGTGTCTCTGTTGCCGGAGACCGTCTAGGTACCACCGCAGCGCCTATTGCAGCCGACACAGTACTGTGCGGACATTGCTGTGATCCGGTTTGAAGGACCTATAGCTATCACTGGTGGTAGTGTCTCTGTTGCCGGAGACCGTCTAGGTACCACCGCAGCGCCTATTGCAGCCGACACACAGTACTGTGCGGACATTGCTGCGATCCGGTTTGAAGGGCGCTGTAACTACTACTGGTGGTAGTGTCCCTGTTGCCGGAGACCGTCTAGGTACCACCGCAGCGCCTATTACAGCCGACACACAGTACTGTGCGGACATTGCTGTGATCCGGTTTGAAGGGCGCTGTAACTACTACTGGTGGTAGTGTCTCTGTTGCCGGAGACCGTCTAGGTACCACCGCAGCGCCTATTGCAACCGACACACAGTACTGTGCGGACATTGCTGTGATCCGGTTTGAAGGGTGCTGTAACTACTACTGGTGGTAGTGTCTCTGTTGCCGGAGACCGTCTAGGTACCACCGCAGCGCCTATTGCAACCGACACACAGTACTGTGCGGACATTGCTGTGATCCGGTTTGAAGGGCGCTGTAACTACTACCGGTGGTAGTGTCTCTGTTGCCGGAGATCGTCTAGGTACCACCGCAGCGCCTATTGCAGCCGACACACAGTACTGTGCGGACATTGCTGTGATCCGGTTTGAAGGACCTATAGCTATCACTGGTGGTAGTGTCTCTGTTGCCGGAGACCGTTTAGGTACCACCGCAGCGCCTATTGCAGCCGACACACAGTACTGTGCAGACATTAGTGTGATCCGGTTTGAAGGGCGATGTAACTAGTGAACTGCTGTAATGAGATTCAACATCTACGTATTAAGACGACTAACACACTGTGGTGCTGTGTATACCATCCTGTCATGTTAAGAGCGGGCGTATCACTTACCATCAGGTGAACGTTCCATTCGACTCTTCGCATCTATCTCCTTTTCAGTCATAATTGTAAAAGGAAAATTAATAATGATAATAAACATATTTTGGTCCAAAACAAAATTTGTATTACGTTTTTAATTATTTCTTATAATTAACTTTTTATTTGTTTTTGGGGGTGGGAGAGATTTGGAAAAGATGCTCCGTGGTCTAGGGAAGTTAAAGTTATATGGTGATTTTGACCCACATAAACCACCCGGGGGTCACCTTCAACTTTTATAAAGGTCACGGCATCTCCGTACGGAACGCATCCGCGGCCTATCTAACGCTATGCCGGTATAGCTTGTCAAGGGGTCGATTTATAGACTCCCCACCACTTTCACCAGTACTACCCCAACAGCAAGAGACCACGTAAATTGTCCTTCTCATGGTCATTTATAAAGTGATCAGAACCTCCATTCTTACCTCCAAAAATCCTTCAAAACTGACTTAACCTAATTTTTTTCTGTTTCGTGGAGGAATCTTCGAAAAGCGACTCTGCCTTCTGGGGGGAAGTCAGAGTTATGTGGAGATTTTTACCCACTAAAACCCCCTCAGTGGTCACCTTAGGCGTTTGAAAAGATCGCGGGATCTCCGTTCGGAACACAACTGTGGAACCTAACCACCGTCCCCCCAACAGGTTCCCGCCTTGTCGTGGCTGGGTCCCCCACGGTGAAACGATGTGGAACCCACCTGGCCGGCCCTAGGCGGCCGCTCCAGGTTGGAGCACCCGTTGTAAACCGCGAGCTCACCATGGATGCGGTCGGTGGGCTGCAAGGGCGGCTTTATACTGCCCTTTGCAGCCAATTTGGAGTCGCGGAGGGAGAGGAGTGTCGGTATTCGCCGTTCTCGCTGCCCTCCGAGGCCGTACAACGGGTGGCGGCGAAACCCAAGATCGGATCCACCGCAGGGAGCCGGGAGAGTTTTCTCTCTTGGCTCCCATGGCCTCTGAGTGACGGATTCGGGGGAATCTATTGCCCGCGTGACTGAAAGAAGCCGAGGAGGGGCACGCTGTGTGTTCCGGCGTGCCCCTACAGAGGTGGAAAGCGAGGGATTCTTACCTCCCTTCCAAGGTGGCACTGCATGGTGCAGCCAGCGCTGGCGTGGTCGCGGATGTGTGCGAGAGCGTTCTCGTGACTCTGCCATAAAGCGACGAGTTGGAACATCGTGGGGGTTTTAGTCGGTGCAAGTCCGACATAACCTATCCTTGCCCCCGCGAGAGTATGCATTTCCCCCACGTTAAGCAAAAAAAAAACTTAACCACATTCTCTTCAACCCTACATCTCTATTAACACCATCACATTGTCTAATCCAACTGCCAGCATTAGTTTATACAAAAACTGTACCTAGTATTCAATAACAGGAACAACGTGACGGAAGTAACAATTTTCGGTTATCAGCAGCGAACTAACGGATGTGAGGATTTGGACTCCAAATTCTCACATCCGTTAACATATGCCCCAATTCACTGGCGGTAGCGTCTCTGTTGGCGGAGACCGTGTAAGTAGATACCACCGCAGCGACAAGTAGCTTGCAAAAATTACTGTGCTCCGGTTTGAAGGGCGTTGCAGCTGATGTAATTACTGGGCTAATGACTTAACTTCTTATGTCTCAAGATGACCACAATACGATGTTGTGTATAACATCCTTACTAGCGTCACGTTATGGGCAGGCGTATCACTTACCATCAGGTGATCATTTGCTCGTCTGGTCGCTTAATTACCAAAAAAAAAATTATATTTTATTAAAAAAAAACTAACTTTACCATTACTGTTTTTTTTATTAAATTTTCGGAGACTGCGATGGTATCATGATAGGATGTATATACAACACCACATTGCGCTCGTTGTATTAAGATATTAAAACTCGCAACCCCAGTAATTACAAAGCTGTAGCGCCCTTCAAACCGGAACACAGCTATGTTTGGCGGGCAAAAAAGCCGCCGTAGTGATGCAGTGTACCCATCCTAACGCTACATTATTATTGAGCCATGTAATTTTTTTTGTTTAATGAAGCTAGCCGACCGGTGAGGACATTACCACCCGTAACTGAGAAGCGCTGGTTCGGATGTTTACACTGCATTACATTACGCTGACTTCCAGCGACAGAGACCTGCCGCCAGTAAGCTCTAGATACCCCTAGTACTGTGACCAAATAAAAAAAGAATGCATCTAATCAGATGCGCCAGGAGAACTTCCAGGTCACAGCACATCGGGGTCAGGTCTATGGCGGCGCGTTGTTTACTTTACTTTTGCTCTGTTTGTATAAAAAATTGCTCATTAACCTGGCAACTTTAAAACCCGGTCAGGGTTGACAGGTACGTTAGAGCAGTTACACTAGCTACAGCGCCCTTCAAACCGGAACATCTGTATGCGCAGTACTGTCGGCCGCAATAAGCGCTGCGGTGCTATCTGTATTGACAGTTGAACGCGTGTATAATTCTTTCAATCATCAGCTGATGGACGTCCACTACTAGACATGGGTCTTCCACATGGATCTTCAGATCCCTGGGTCCACAGCCAGCATGGCTTCCGGTACCTTCAAGTCACCAAGAGCCGTCGTTTGTAGTTAGTATAGAGAGGATTTGGGAGATAACCACCACACTAGCCCAGTGCGGGTAGGTCGGAACCAGAGCCTCGTTTGTCGATTACCAGGCTACACCACGAGCTGGTGATCTTGGCTTGGATGCCATGAGCGCGAGACCCTCTACATCCCCTTTTTAAACCACTAACCTATTTTGGGGTTGTAAGGGGTCTCGCACAGCAATCCTCGGGTACACCCACCGACCCGCATTGGGCATACGAGCTCCTACAAACGACGGCCTCTAGTATCCGAAGGTACCGGAGGCTATACTGAATGTAGACCGATCGATGTGAAGGTCTTTGTGGAAGGCCTAGGTCTAGCAATGGAAGTCTATAGGCTGATGATGATGACGATGATAAGAGTATATGTAGATTTAAGTAGAGAATGGTAAGTAAAGTATAGCACTTAAGTATTGGAATGTTTGAAAATTTTTTGCGCGGGAAACAATTAAAAATACCTAATTTTAAAACCTGTTACGGCATCTGTGAAATTATTAAAGCTGTTACTAGATATAGAAATATTGTGATTTTTACTTGCTAGTATTTTTTTTATAAATCCCTTTCAGTTAAACTGATATATTTACTTGTGAATACTCGTTTTTGCTGGCGGTGGTGAATTTACTTTATTCCGGATTGAAGGGCGTTGTAGCTAGTGTAATTATTGCGGTAACAAGTCGCTCGACTAGTACAATGTGGTGCAGTGTATTGTCGTCCTAACTATCACCTACAATCGGCGGGCTTCACTTAATATCAGGTAAACACTCGTCTCGTCGCGTTGTTGAATAAAAAAGGAAATTATGAATGTTTCTGGCGACGAGCGTAATGTAGTGTATATTTCCTAACTAGCGCTAAGTCATGGACTGATGTATAACTTACTTGTAACTTAATTGAAAAACAAAAAAAGGAGAATATTTAATAGGTCGAATAAATATTTTTCTAATAACATCTAAATATATATCTATATATATAACAATGTTGAAGCGATGGATTTTTTTACCTGGTGACGGGATCTAGCAAGGACACCGGTGGCCGACGGCGCATGCGCGTCGGCGCCACGTGACCGGGTTCAACGCCCTCGCCGCGCTCCCGGTCTGGGCGAAAGTTTAAGTGGGCCAGCCGATTCGATCCCAGTTACGGGACTCGTTGCGCGAAATTGGGACGCATTACATCAGGACACTCCATGAAGGTTACGTCCTTACGCCTTACCAGTTTTGTGTACATTTAAATATTACTTCCGGTATGAATATTTTTTTTTTTATTAAATTAAACGACGAGACGATGTGACGTTCACCTGGTGTTAAGTGATACGCCCGCCCATAACAAAATGACACTACACCACGTCGCCCGAGCTAAGATGTCGAGTGTCAATAGGTGTGAAGCCCCTCAAACCGGATCACAGTAAGTTTGCGCAGTACTGTTTGTCGGCTGTAATAGGCGCTGCGGTGGTACCTAGACGGTCTCCGGCAACAGAGACACTACCACCAGTGATAGCTATAGGTCCTTCAAACCGGATCACAGCAATGTCCGCACAGTACTGTGTGTCGGCTGCAATAGGCGCTGCGGTGGTACCTAGACGGTCTCCGGCAACAGAGACACTACCACGAGTGATAGCTATAGGTCCTTCAAACCGGATCACAGCAATGTCCGCACAGTACTGTGTGTCGGCTGCAATAGGAGCTGCGGTGGTACCTAGACGGTCTCCGGCAACAGATACACTACCACCAGTGATAGCTATAGGTCCTTCAAACCGGATCACAGCAATGTCCGCACAGTACTGTGTGTCGGATGCAATAGGAGCTGCGGTGGTACCTAGACGGTCTCCGGCAACAGATACACTACCACCAGTGATAGCTATAGGTCCTTCAAACCGGATCACAGCAATGTCCGCACAGTACTGTGTGTCGGCTGCAATAGGAGCTGCGGTGGTACCTAGACGGTCTCCGGCAACAGAGACACTACCACCAGTGATAGCTATAGGTCCTTCAAACCGGATCACAGCAATGTCCGCACAGTACTGTGTGTCGGCTGCAATAGGCGCTGCGGTGGTACCTAGACGGTCTCCGGCAACAGTGACACTACCACGAGTGATAGCTATAGGTCCTTCAAACCGGATCACAGCAATGTCCGCACAGTACTGTGTGTCGGCTGCAATAGGAGCTGCGGTGGTACCTAGACGGTCTCCGGCAACAGATACACTACCACCAGTGATAGCTATAGGTCCTTCAAACCGGATCACAGCAATGTCCGCACAGTACTGTGTGTCGGCTGCAATAGGAGCTGCGGTGGTACCTAGACGGTCTCCGGCAACAGATACACTACCACCAGTGATAGCTATAGGTCCTTCAAACCGGATCACAGCAATGTCCGCACAGTACTGTGTGTCGGCTGCAATAGGAGCTGCGGTGGTACCTAGACGGTCTCCGGCAACAGATACACTACCACCAGTGATAGCTATAGGTCCTTCAAACCGGATCACAGCAATGTCCGCACAGTACTGTGTGTCGGCTGCAATAGGCGCTGCGGTGGTACCTAGACGGTCTCCGGCAACAGATACACTACCACCAGTGATAGCTATAGGTCCTTCAAACCGGATCACAGCAATGTCCGCACAGTACTGTGTGTCGGCTGCAACAGGCGCTGCGGTGGTACCTAGACGGTCTCCGGCAACAGTGACACTACCGCCAGTGATAGCTATAGGTCCTTCAAACCGGATCACAGCAATGTCCGCACAGTACTGTGTGTCGGCTGCAATAGGCGCTGCGGTGGTACCTAGACGGTCTCCGGCAACAGTGACACCACCGCCAGTGATAGCTATAGGTCCTTCAAACCGGATCACAGTAATGTCCGCACAGTACTGTATGCCGGCTGCAATAGGCGCTGCGGTAGTACTTGCCTAAGCGGTGTCTGTCAACAGACTTACCACTAGTAAGTAAATATAAATACCAGGTATGAAGTCATATTAAAAAGACGTTATACTAACGGAGATCATCATCATCAGCCGATATCCACTGCTGGACATAGACCTCCGACAAAGATTTCCACATCGATCGATCCTGCGCTGCCCGCGTCGCCGGAAGCCAGGGGCCTTCGTTTGTTAGGGTTCATATTGGGGGGGACTTGGGCCGTTTCCCACCACGCTGGCCCAATGCGAGTCTGTGGGAGCCAGAACCTGGTTTGTTGATTACCAGGCTGCACCACGAGCTGGTGATGGCTTAGATCTCGTGAGATGTGTGGGACCACTTACACCCCCTACTATTGGGATAATACATTTCTAATATAAAATCGATTATATAAAAATCGATTTGTAATTATCATTCGGAATATACAGACTAAACATTTTTATTTAACATTTCTTAGGATATTTACAATGCAAAACATTTTTTAAGGTAATAGGTACGCCCGTCGGTATTATGTCCCTAGTTAGAATGTTTACACTGCAACACATTGAACATGTAAATTATACTGGGTGGTGGGATATGCGTTCGTATAGCTGCCCTAGCGAGGGCAAAGTCGGGTTATGTCGGACTTGCACCGACTAAAACCCCCACGATGTTCCACCTTCGTCACATAACGGCAGGCCCACGAGAACAATTTCACTTCACCCTGCAGGTCCACCTCGGAGGGAGCGAACCCCTCTTTTTGAACTTTGTGAGGGCGGGCCAGAATATATCGAGCCCTACTCTCGGCCTCTTATAATCACCTGGATTCCCTCGAATCCATCATGTAGAGGCTATGGTAGTCAAGAGAGATTTCTCTCCCGATTCCTCATGGTGGATTTGGTCCTGGTCTCCGCCGCCAACTGTTACACGGCCACGGAGGACGAGCAATGCGGTGATATGCAACTCCATCCCGGCTGCGAAGGGCAGTACAAACCTGCCCCCGCAGACAACAGAGCTCACCTGGAGCTGAACCTACTCCTCGACCACGCCACGACTACTGAAGCCCACCGCCACGACAACGCGGGAACCTGATCAGGGGTCCCATCACGCTCACCTATAGTAATGTACCGTTCTTTAGGAAGTTTACCATCACAATGCCTAAAGCCTTAAGCCGTAAAATTCCAAATCTCGTTACCGCAGTAATTTTACTACAGCCCTCTTCAACACAGTAATGTCTGCACACTACTGTTTATCGTTGCCGTGGTAACGGTTCTGTCGTGTCAGTTGTTCGTACAACAAATATTGTTGCAGATTAAAAAAAAAAAACGCTTACATCGGACGACTTGAACCCTAGACTATTTAGACGTCTACATCGTCTTTCTTATGACCTAGGGACACGAGCGTGTCTAGGTATAGACTGTTTACTAGTACATACATCTATATATATATATTGGGTTTATAGCTCAGGAGCTACACATTCGAGAGTCACTGGTTCGATTCCCACGGACTTTGATCCTTCGGTGAAGGGAACCGACATACTCCAACCCCAGCCTCCGTGGTCATCCGCCAAGGTGTACTCAATGACGGCGACTCTTCCTAGGAAGGTCTCCAATACCAGAGGTGGGAACATAAGTTATATACCTAGATACCTAGTCCGGCCATAAGGTCTATCATGTCTGTCTATATATTTATTAGTCTCAGCAAAAAAAAAAAAACAAATACTATTCCAAATGACCTTTGACTTTTATACAGACCTTTGATCTATTTTGCCAGGTATCACGAATCTATGGATCTACGCGCTGTTCCCAAGGGAAATTTCCACCATCGCCAACGCCACTGCTTTTTTTTTTGTTTTATGTGGGGGAAATGCCTATGCATACTCGTCCGGGTTATGTCGGACTTGCACCGACTAAAACCCCCACGATGTTCCGCCTCGTCGCCTGATGGCAGGGTCAAGTGAATGCTTTCGCTCGCAACTGCAAACCGGCTGGCGCTGGCCGCTTTCGCAGCCTTACCTCGGGAGGGAGGGATCAATCCTTCCTTTCTAGAGCGCGCCGGACATGCAGCTCACCCCTTCTTCGGCCTCCTGCAGTCGCCCAGAGGCCATGGGAGCCACGGGAAAAGACCTGACCCGGCTCCCTGCGGCGGAGAGATGTTGGACCCGCCGCGAAGGATAGGGAGGTGCTCCAACCTGGAGCGGCCGTCTCGGGCCGGCGCTTCATCGCGGGCCGGCTGGTTAGGTTCCTCTTCGCTTTACCGTGTGCGACCCGGCACGGTTACTGACCCCCACCACCACGACAAGGCAGGAATCTGTTGGGGAAGACCCCACTGCTTACTCCAAAGATTTTTTTAAAGCCTCAACGCCGCCGTGTCGTTTAGAGCAGCAGCAGGCCATGTCCTCTAAAACTGACCATAATTTGAAGTCTAAAGGGTTGAACTCTGGACTAGATGAGGGCAAATCTTCAGCTCTTATAAAATCCGGAACGTTGGTTCCAAGCCGGGCTTGGGTAGTTCGTGCCTTGTCACCAGGTGCGGAGTCCAGCTGGAAAGTCCACGGTATATTTTTAAAAAGCGTATTGCTGGTTTCACATGATCCAAGACTGTATCATGATACACTGCCGCTGAAGTTATCACTCCTTTCTCACAGAAATTTAATTTCGTGACTCCTTGATAAGACCATCACTGACGCAGGATCACGACCGTGACCCTTCCGTCCACTGGAGCAGCTTCTTCAGAACTGTGAGCGTACACTTCATCATTTTGCTTATTGTAGTGTTCTTCAATCGTGAAATCTTCATCAGTAAAGAGGATATTTCTGTGCCTTTCACCTGCCTGGTGTATCGCGACAGAAGGTTTCTTCGTTTAGATCGATCCACTCCATCCATCTTCAATTGTAAAGATTGGTTTAGGGCATCGACCGTGACCTGATAAGCACCAAGCTTCAGCACTTGTTTTATAATACGCGACAGGATCCTAACGGGACTCTTCATCTCTCGCGATAAGATCTTTTGCTTCCTAATGGCGTTTCGACGAATTCTGGCTTTACAGCATTAACAGCCTCTAGTTCTAACAGCACGCGACCGCCCCGATTTCTTCTGGTCTTCGACAGAGGAAGTGCTGTATCCGTTGATAGTACCACATACCAACATACGGCTGATACCAGGCTTTAGAAGTGTCTGGAATATGACCGACGGCTCCATACTCACTGCAAACCGATCACTGCAATCCCTATTTTCTTTAACACCCTCCCTCCCTTCCATTCCATATTGTAATTTGATAATGAACACAAAAAAATTATGTGAAATGGCGAATCGATTCGTTTTTAAAATAACATCCGTGTTCCAAATTCGAAATAATTAAACCGTTGAAAAAAATAAAGAAAAGTTTTTATGTAACAGTATTTATGGCCAGACTAGTAATTCTCTTACTAGAGAAGGTTTCCGAATACCAGTGGTGGGAACGTTAAAGTTATTAATAACACTATTGTGAGAGAAGGTAACCAATCCCAGCTGTGGGAACATTGGTAAATTTATTTATAATTAGCTGCTCCCTGACCGTTTGCTGGCAGTAATGTGGAATTTTATCTGAAATTTGTCAGAAATATTCGCGCCCTGCGACCAACCGCTGCCCCTCGGGCCTCGTCCCGTTATTAAAACACCCCCGCATCTACCTTTGGGGAAGGTATTTTTTAAATCCATCCTTACCTGACCTCTAAACGGCAACAGCAATATCTCTATCAAAATTTTGAGTGTTCGCCTCCAAGATTCGGAAATCTCGTGATGAGTCACTGGATCTTTTAATATCTATATATACAGATTTTTCATACATATATATCACGCCTCGCTCCCAGTGGAGGGTGGGCAGAGACCACCTCTCTCCACTTGCTACGACCCTGGCACACCTCTCCCGCTCCCTCCACTTTCATGAGCGTCATCAGACATGCTCGTCGGCTACGAGCACTCTCGACCCAGCCTTCCTTTAAGACATCTTCGAACCGATCGGAACATGCCCACCCAGGTCGACCAGCACCGATTCTTCCATTCATTCTTACCTGCTATACCTCTTTCGGTAATCTTCCATCCGTTTTTCCTACACTCACTAAGATTTCTCGCTGAAATTCAAATTCCTTTAATATCAAAAATTACATTATATCGTACTATTTATAGGATCGGTATCCTCGCAGTTAAGGATAAAGGATAAAAAAAAATTGTGGTTGGTATTATCCTTAAGATATAGACGTATACCATCACGGACTTCTCTAGATCTTAAGGTGTAGTACTGTAGTACAATATTTTGATCCATCTCGTAAGGTTCACAATATGAGCTCAAAGAAATGTATTTATTTATATCACATTAGAAACCTCTAAATTTATATATCTACTATATTATATATGTATTATATATATATATATATATCTTCATCTTGAATCACCCTGTATATTAAAAAAAATTGCATCAAAATCCGTTGCGTAGTTTTCGAGATATAAGCATATGTAGGGACAGACGGAGTGTGGGAAGCGACTTTGTTTATAAGCAGTGATACGGTGGTGTGATGAGGTTCCCAATCCCAGCAGTGGGATCATTCTTCTCTTTAAACTGAACTATAGTCGAGATGATTTTCTTATCAGGCGGATGCACTAAAAATAAATTTCGGTTGGTTGGTGTCGCCATCCTAACACTGGTGGTAGTGTCTACTAGTCTAGTGTAATTACTGTTGCCGCCGTACAGTCGTCGATCATTTTTATAACACTTGTTATTGAGTGCTGAACAACTGACAGCTGTAGAAAATATCCAAGATGGCGGCCGCTGGTGACGGCCTTAATGTTGTATCGATTACTTGTCGCGACCTAGAAACTAGATACTATCTAATGGCTACTGCTGGTTACTAGACATTTTTTTTTATTACTACTCGCTACAGTTTTTTTGATTAGATATAAAAAAAAAAAAAAATCGGAAACTCAATTGGCTGACGACTTATTCGCCAGCTAGAATATCGCTGGAGTTGCCGTAGAGCACGACCTAGATGAACTCCAAGCTAAGGACTAGCAAGAGGTGGTGGGAGACACTACGCTGGTGTTCTCTTGTGTGGGACGCCAAGACTTACCGCGACTCAGTAAGATAAACAAGTAATGGATTTACTTATTAGATTCGTAAATCAACGAGACGAGCGGTACGATCACCTGATGGTAAGTGATACGCCTGTCCATAACATGGCGCTAGTTAGGTTGTTATACACAGCACCAGATCGCGCTCGTGATCTTCACACATAGGATGTTAGTACTCGTTACCGTTGCAATTTCACACGCTACAGCGCTCTTTAAACCGGAACACAGTGATGTTTACATACTATCGTTTGGGGGTAGATATAGGGGTTGCTGTGGATTTATCTAGACAGTTCCAGCAACAGAGACCTACCACCAGTAACCAGTAAAAAGAATTAGCGATAAGTCTCTGTTTAGACAGTCTAGTTTACCATAGCAGCATATGTCTGATGGAGATCTTTGAAGGTCTCTATCCAACAGTGGAACGTCTATCGGCTGATGATGATGAATTAAATTACTGCGGTAACAGCAGTTACCTCATATGGCCGCTTACAGTAATAAAGCTTCTAATCGCACAGAGAGCAATGGAAAGGGCTCATGATTGCTCTGTGTGATGGAATCAGAAATGAGGAGATCCACTGGAGTACTAAGGTCAGCGACATAGTCCAAAAGATTGCTGGACTTCAGTGGCAATGGATAGGATACATCGATCGAAGCGCTGGCAGCGGATGAGGCACCGGAAGACGCAGTGTTGGCAGGTCACCCACTAGGTGACCCGACGATCAGGTGAAGGTCGCGGGTTGCAGCTGGATGCGGTCAGCGCAGAACCGATCGATGTGGAGACTTTTAAAAGAGTCCTTTATCCAACAGTGAACATCTATCGGCTGTTGATCGATTGAACAGCTTTTGTAATGAATGTTTTCTAAATTGGTTAACCAGCTCCCAAGGTCACCTAAGCTGCCTAGGATGCTTCACAAAATGACCTCCATCAGATGCGTATTATGGTTCCTCTATGGTCTCCTGACGAAGTTCCACAGACCACTGTAGCTAATTGGAACGAACAAACAAACGACATCCAGCCCGTCGGGCCGCACGTCGAGTACAGCTGCCGTAGAGTATACAAAGTAATAGAAGCGCAACGATAGAGGTCACGCGTAATAAATTATTTCCTCCATATAATGACCGCTCTAATGCTTTTGTCGGTCTGTTTGTCCGTTACACAATGTATTAAACACCGCTGTATGAATGCAATGAATGGAAGTGGTATTCAAGAGTAATATATGAATACTTAATATTTGTGAGAGAATGAGATGGATATATCAGGCAGGCTGTAGACAGAGAGAGAGGGAGAGAGGATGATTGATAATATTTTTATTGATTGAAGTAGGAAAGAACGAATGAGATAGAAGGATAAAATAATTTATTAAACATATAAACGATTATCTCTTTCTCATTCTCTCTCTATCTTTCTTCATATAATTAGAGTAAGAGAGATAATACGGAAACTAGTCTACATGGTGGTATCTATGCCCAGCAGTGGAAGTTTGATGATCATCACACCATTACGTTACACACGGAGGGTTTGGAAACAGTTTATGTATTTGATCTAGTTAGTATCGAACCTGATTAGATGTCATCATCGTGCTGCCAATCTGCTGAGATAACAGCCTCGATGTGTTCAGTGAAGATATGAGGGGTATTCAGGGACATTACATGGACGGAAGTTAGCCAAGAGTCTTCAACTCGTGCGTGTTGCCAGTGGTGACACACGGAGCCGAGACGTAGCTCCTCACTATGGGTCTTGTAAAAAGGCTCAAAGTCACCCAGTGGACAGTGGAGGGGGCTATGGTTAGAGTTTCTATGCGCGATCGGATCAGAAATGTGGAGATCCGCAGAAGGACTAAGATCACCTACATAGCCCAAAAGATTGCTGGACTTAGGCAGCAGTGGGCAAGGAATATTGCTGAAAGGACCGACGGCCGATGGGGCCGTTAAATCCTCGAGTGGCTCCCGCGTACCGGTAGACGTGGTATTGGGAGGCCCCCCACAAGGTGGACCAACGATCCGGTGGGAACCGCGGGAACCCACTGGATGTGAACAGCACGAATCCGCTTCATGTGGAGATCTTTGCGCGAGGCCCATATCCAACAGTGGGTGTCTATCGTCTGATGATGATAATGACGTTACTAGGACGATCTACTTAAGATGTTTACACTGCACCGCATTATGCTTGTCACGGAATTCATTACCTGGCGTAGTGTAAACATTCTAACCCGATCCATCCTGGAGTTTTTTTTTATTATTTTAACAAGCAATAAGAGGAAGATACAACCAGATCGCGCTCGTGATGAGACATAAGATTAAATCCAATTACTCAAGCGATTTCACTATATACACGGTCCCTCGAGCCGGATAACAGTTATGTTTCTACACTGCTGTTTTGCGCTGAAGTGGTAACTAGACGGTCAAGAACAGAGACTACCACCAACAAAGGTACAAGGTTCAATATCTATGTGACACACAGCATCCGTATTATGAATGATTTCCTCCGTCCCTATCGGCACATACACGGCTCTATTGAAAAGACCTTGGCTCACTGGTTAGGGTCAAAAAATAAGAGGAACAAGGTCACTGCGATGATGATACGTTATTACGTCAGAAGGGCGCTGTAGCTGGTTAAATTGCTGAGGACAGCAGAGTTGATCGTCGTTGGGAACACCGACGGCAAGAGATCATTCGGTGCACCAACCAGATGGACTGATCAGATTAAATGACTCCTCTAGATTTTACACAGTTGTAAGATGCGCACAAGAACAGGTGGGAGCGGATCGTCCGCTCCAGGCTGCAACCCTAGCACTGACCACGATCCTCAGACATGACGGAAGCACTAGATACAGCACAATGCGGTGCAGTGTAAACATTTTAATTAGCTCCGGTTTTTTAAAGAAGAAACAATATTCTTGTGTCCTGGATATATCAATGATTGGCACTTACCTTCATAATCATTCGAATGGTAGATCTTCAGTAACACAAGCCGATGCTTGCTGCCGTCAGATCTTCGAGTCTCCTCTTCACAGCGATTAAGCTCGGCCTAAACACGGGAGCCTCTCCTTTCCTCCTCCAAGATTATCCGTGTGCTGCGGTAAATATGAGATCACTTTATGGTTGATTAAGTGAGGTGTAAAGGTACAGCAACTCACGGAATCTAAGCCAACTTCACCAGTTCGTGGTGCAGCCTGCTAATCAACAGACGAGGCTCTGGATCCAACCGATCCGCATTGGGCCAGCGCGGTGGGAAACGGCCAAAACCCCACCACATGAGCCCTATTCACGTGGAGATCTTTGGGGAAGACCTATGTTCAGCTGTGGACGTCTAACGGCTAATGATGATGATGATGACATAGACAAAAGAAAATTTTCTAATTTATTCTACATTTTTTTTAATATTCCTGAAATGACCTTCATCCCCTCTTACGCACCCCTACCCGATCGATGTGAGTCTTTGGGGGAGGCCTATGTCCAGCAGTGGACGTCTATCTATGGTTGATAACCTCTCTAGATTTCTTTAACGGACAATGAGGAGCTTAACCTTCATCGTTTCCATCTCCAAGATCTTCATCAGGTCTTCGCCTTGTACTGGGCTTGACTATCACCATGATAGCTTAACAACTGATACTCGGATATTTAGAAGACCATCAGTATACATCGAATAACACCCACTTTATTATCATTATCGGCATAACTGAAACCGCGTATCACTAATAAACGGGTGTTCGCAGTTTCCCAACACTTGGCAAATCGGCTGCGATGTGCATCGGTATGCAAATTGAGCCCGCACGGGCTCCAACCTCGCCGTTCAATTATACGCTCTGTGTCAGGGTCGGAGATGAGCATGTCGTTAGAAAGGGACGGCTAACACCAATTATATATAAGGGAGGATAAAAAATATTCAATTAAGCGACGAGAACAGCCGGACCTTCACCTGATAGTAAGTGATACGCTTAACAATGTCGCGGTAGTAAGGATGATATACACTGAACCACTGCGCTCATCTTCTGAGATGTATATATATATTGAGTCTCGTTACCTCAGTAATTACACTAGCTCTGATGTGGACAATAGCTGGACGTGGTCTCCTGCTATTTGACTGCATAAAATAGACTTCGGAACGGGCCATCCTAACATTAGAGAGGCTGCGGTTGCGATCCGAACTGATATCCCGTGACCTCTCCAAACGCTGAAGATGACCACCGCGGGGGCTTTATTGGGTAAATATTGACATAACTCGTGAGTTCCCCCCAGAAGACAGTATCTTTCCGCATATCCCTACCCCCCCTCCCCAAACAAAAAATAATAGCACTAGCTACAGCGCCCTTCAATCCGGAACACAGTACTGTTTGGCAGTACAAATAAGCACTACGATAGTACCTTCTTGACAGACGGGCAGTAATATGAAAAAATAAAAATTAATTACTCCTTACAACATTAATGTAATAATATTATAAATAAAATTAAAATGATTCTCTATTAAAAATCGATTAATAGTCTTTTCTATTTATTTTAATTAATTGTGTGTTTTAGCTTAAAAGTCTGGCCACCAATGTCATAAAATTATCAAAAAAAAAAAAAACTGTTTTTACAATATTTGACATGTCACTTGTTATAATCTTGGATTGCTAATTGATGACGTCAGCAAGCAAAACTCATGAAAAAAATCCGACATTTTCTCTATACACATATTTAATATATTGGTGGTCACACCAATGGTACATATATTCAATATTACTGGTGGTAAGTCCAGTACCACCACAACTCCTATTGCAGCCGACAAACGTTACTGTGTTCCGGTTTGAAGATTGTTAAAGCTAGTGAAATTACTAGGGAAACGAGACTAACGTCTTATGTTAACGCGACGAGAGCAATGTGATGCTGTGTATACCATCTTAACTAGCGACACGTTGTTATTGGCAGGTGTATCACTTAGCATCAGGTGAACGTCCCGCTCGTTTCGTCGCTTCACACAATTAAAAAAAATACATATAAATGATGGGGATATCAAATTATTCATTGATTAATCACATCTCCGAAACGATTACATGTAAATACTCAAAAATTAGTAGAAATATTGTATTTGTTGTTCAGAGCTCAGTCAACAACGGATTTTATAAAATCCATTTCCCAAAGGGAGTTGCGGGGATGTTACGGCCAGCAGAGAGGGCGGGAATAGCTACTATATAAATATATGATTATCTTCAATATATTATGAAACAATACTACTTACCGAACTTTATGTAAAGCTTTTTGTTCGATATAAGTTTCCAGTCAAGTTGATGCTCATGGATTCTGGATTCTGGACACGAGTATTCATATGATGAAGTTCCTTACCCCTTACACTATTACTCAATCAACGGCTTGTAGAAAAAGTCAATATACAAGCGACATCATTGCTTTAATTATTTTCACATTTATATATTTAAGAGCTTGACATTTAATAAAATCTATTTATAACTTTAAATTGAAAAAAAATCACTTATTTATTTCCAACAATTGATTGAAAGAGTACAGTTTTTTTCGAAAATATTCATAAATTATACTAATTTTCACCCGCCCATAATGGACTTTCTTAACATAAAAGGCAAAAGATTAATGTTCATACAGCCGTATCGATTCAAACACAAGAGGTTGCAAAGACTTAATATATTAAATAACATTAAATATTATGTTAAATCAATTTTATAATTAGGTATATTTCTTTTGTACTGTTGATGATATAAATGAGATGTGAATCTTAATTTCTGAATCTTTAATCATACAAATTTTCTCGTGTCATGACTGAGTTTTTGGACAGAAAATGCAAAGGATAAAAATTCATACAGCCACATCGATATGAACATCGTCATAAAAGATTGCCATGATATACCAATATTGTACTGAATATTAAATTATATATCTTTTTATTATTAGTTATATATGTTTTGTTATTATATTTTGACTTCAGAAGTTCCACGTTAATTATGTAACTTTTCACGCGGCTATATCGAGGTTTTCAACATAAAAGACGAAAGACAAAAGTTGTTAAAGCCATGTCGATACGAATATGGTCATAAAATATTGCGATGTTATATTATTTTACTTAATTTTAAATAATTATATTATTCTGTTATTTTATATAAAACGTGTTTTGTTCGTTTATAATTAAGGTATCATTTATTTCGTACATAGATATTATGAAACGGAGTAAATTTAAAATTTCGGAAAGTCTTCACTAATCATAAACATAATATTTATTAAATCCTAACCAATTTTTTTTAACAGGAAAGGCAAAGGGCAAAAGATTATTCAGCCATAAAGATACGAACGTCGTTAACATAAATTAAGCGAAGATATCCTAACATTTCTATATATAATATTAAAATACAATTTTTTTCCTAACTAGGTATACCTTTTATTATACATTTTTTTGTTATAAATCATAAATGGTATAAAGCGAAATTTTAATTTCTGAAGAAATACATTCATTATTTAATTTTTTACTCGCAATAACAGATTTATATTTTTATACAGAAAAAGGCAAAGGTTAAACGTTCATACAGCCACATCGGAAAATATCACCACAATAGACTGTCAATAATATTTTACTTAGAATTAAATATCATGTTATTTTTATTTTGTTATTAAGTATGTTTATTTTGTGTTGAAAGTATTAGGTGATATTTATATTTCTAAAGAACGTAACTAATTTTTTTCTACAATCAATCAATCATCAGCCGGTAGATGTTCAATGTTAGACATGGCCTCCCGCAAAGATCTCTACATCGATCGGGCTTCCCGCGACCTTCACCACATCGTCAGCCACTAGCGCCCGTCGTTTGTAAGGGTTCATATGGTGGGCGCTAGAGCCTCGTTTATTGATTAGCACGGCGCACCACGAGCAGTTGAGGTTGGTTTGGATCCCTTGAGTTGCTGTGCGGGATCCCATATAACCGTACACATATTTTTACAATGGAAAGGTAAAGGATAAACGTTCGTACAGCCATATAAATACGATCCTTGTTAAAAGACATTGTCGATAATATTTTAATATGTTACTTATCATTAAATAACGTGCTATTTTTAACATTAAAATCGCTGACCTGTAGACAGGACGTGACTAGACAAGGACAGATGCCGTCCACAGATAGTACACTATTACCACTTACAATTATTTATTCGCAGGGCCGTTTGCGACAAATCTATTGTCTTCTAGTAATTGTACCGTTCGCCATTAATGTCTATTACCATTTATTACAATTAACCGGCGATAAAAAAAAATAAGTTTTACAATTCTAAGTAACCTTTAATCTTGTATATTTAAGATATTTTATAATCTGGGACATAATTATGAGTGAAATTTGTTAAGATTTGCACAGACCTTGGAAATTATAGATAAGAAACTTCACCAAATAAATTATTTAATACTATAGAAGAATGTTTTACTTTTACTACGTAGATACCATCGCGACAGTAGTGTACAGACATTACTGTGTTTCAGTATAAAGGGCTATGTAGTTAGTGAAATTCCTGGGGTAACTGTACAATATGATATGTCTCAAATGGACGAACACAATGTAATGTAGTATAAACATTCTCCTTCATCCTCACAGCGGTTCTTAGTTTTAGTTCTATCTTCTCGATTATCTAGTCGCTTCATTAAGTAAAAAAAATTTACGTCTGATGATAACTATTAGGATGTGCACACTTCATCACCGCAGCGTCTATTTGCAAACATTATCATGTTCCGGTTCGGATGAGTAACAAATTTAACAACACATAAACCGATGAGTATAATGTGGTGTAGTGTATCATCATCCTAACTATCCAGTTATATTCAATTGAACGTACTGCTTGTCACGTCTTCGTCGAATAAAAAAGTAATAAAAAAGCGACATTTTTACCTCATGGTTGCCTGCTCCTGCTCCTTAAAACGTAGTGATTGTTAGGATGTTTACACAGCACCGCGTCACGCTTGTCTTAGGATTTGAGATATTAAGTCCTTTAGGAATATACGAAGTGAGAGAGAAGCGCTAAAATCTATAATACATTATTTTACTCGTCTCTCTTTAATTAATTCGTATATCAATCAATAAAAAATTGACAATCAATCAATAGGTCTCTTTCTCTCTCTCTGTTTACCAGCTCCACAGTATATCCATATCATTCTCTTATATATTTAGTAACAGTTGACAATCGTTCTATATAAAAGGACGATGTCCACGAGAGATCATTAAGACGGAGACATTCAAAATATATGTAGTATATCATCATCAGCCGATAGACGTCCACTGCTAGATATAGGCCTCCTCCAAAAATCACCTCATATGGGGTGAGTTGGGCCATTTCCCACTACTCTGACTAGATAGGTACCACCGCAGCTCCTGTTGCAGCCAACAAACATTACTGTTTTCCGGTTTGAAAGGCTTTGTAGCTAGTGAAATTATTGCGGTAAAAAGATTCAACGTCATGTCTCAACGCGACTGACACGTTGCATTGTATACCATCCTAACTAGAGCCATGTGGTTGTTGGCAGGCGTATCACTTACCATCAGGTGAAAATCTCGCTCGTGTCATCGCTGCATTGAATAAAAAAAATCGAGCAGGGCTTGAGCATCGGACCGATAGTATTTAAATAGTTAGTCAAAAATATAGCTTGTCTACGATCCGAACGAATTATAGTGAAAAATCGATTTTTTTTTAATAGCGTTGTCGGATTATCTAGGCATAATCAAACCTGTTCATAACAAATTATATTACACTGAAATTTATATATAAAAAAAATTTAAAGCTACAGAAAAAAAATTATTAAAAAAATCACAAATAATAACATAAAATATATATATATATATTTTTTAATTAAAATTAGCACGTTAAATGTTAACGAATATAGCTTTATAGCATTGCCGGCAAAATTAATGAAAATTAAAAAAAATATATATATACAACAATAATTGAATTTGGAACGCGACCGTCGTTTTTTTGCATTCGCCTGGTGTGACGGAGCGCTGCACACGTCTCCGGTACGTCGATAGAATTTTTTTCGGATAAGAAAATAGTTGGAAAAAAAATTTTTTTTGTTACTAGTTATATTATGTCGGTGCACACAATACCGTTGATAACGCCTTTCATCCGCGGCACGAGGTTCCCTTGCAGGAAGAGTGAGTATTCACATTAAATATTTAATATTAGATTAATAATTGTTCGTAGTGCCAGGTCCCCCCTCCAATAGCTGGTCCGGCAATCTGATAAAGGTCGCAGGGCCGATAGAAATGGAGATCCTTGAAGGAGGCCTATGCTCAGCAGTGGGCTTTCTCTGTTAATGTAATGTATGAAATCAATTGTTTAAACAATACTTTCACGACCGATCTTTCAACACATTATCATTTTCATTATCAGTCTGTAGACGTCCACTGCTGGGCAATGTTATACCCCCTCAAATAATGATCACAAAATATTTCTTAAAATTTGATTTTATATAAAATCTGTAAACATATACAATTAAATATGAATAGTTTACAGACAAAAGGTTACAGTTGTTCAGGAGAGCATCGCGATGTTGCAACAATCCGTCTGTACTTTAACTTAATTCATTATTTACTTAGTATTAAAAGGATTTATAGCTAGAAGATATATATATATATCTTCTAAACATCAAGCTTAGTCTTTTTTTCAATTTTAGCTGTAATTTTAAATTTATTTTACATTTTATAAGTGTAAAACTTGACTTCTATCGAGAGAATTCTGTGCCCCAGTGATGGGTACAGATTGGTTTACATATACGATAAATGAACTGTGTAACTTTAATTATATTTTTTATATGCACTAGTTATTGTTGATTGTGACCGTAAAGTTCTGCTGGGCGAGAGGGTATAGGATTAAGTTATCTATGATACGTCCAATTGTATTACTTTGTCATTCAATCCTTTTGTCATGTTATCTCTTTTACTCAACCGATACGAGACGAGCGAGACGTTCATCTCATGGTGATACGCCTAAACGTGGCGCTAGTTAGGTTATACATTGCGCCGCATTATGCTTATCTCCTTGAGTTATTAGATATATAGTTTTCGTTACTCCAGTAATTGCTAATTAATTTGTAACATAATAATGTGCGTTGCAGCGGTGGTACCTGCACGCTCACAAGCAACAGACCTGCCACCAGTATTTGATTGTACTAAGATGGTCACTGTAACAGAGACCATTATTTCAGCTTTCCTTAAGGCGTATATAAGCACACGGCGCCGTGTAGGCGGCCTCTCAGATGCAGGCGTATGCTCCATATGCGCAAATAAGCACTGTATTTCCTAGTTACCTAAATCTATTTAAATAATAATTATCAAGACAATTAAAAGAACAGTTTCATTGAATTGAAATTACTAAGTTTATATTTCAGTATAGATTATCATCATCAGCCGATAGACGTCCACTGCTTGACATTGCCTCACCCAAAGATCTTCACATCGATCGGTCCCGTGTTGCACTCATCCATTAGGTTCACGCGACTCTCACCAGATCGTCGGTCCACCTTGTGGGAGGTCTCCCAACAAGTATAAATAAGCGCAGGAATTTCGGATATATTGTGCGTGTTGTATCTATAGGGCCGGGTACACGGCGCCGTGTATAGAGCGGCGGACACACGGCGCCGTGTACCCGGCCCCTCACATAAGCAAGTCTCTCAGCTCTTGAAAGTTTAATCAATTAAATTTATCTATATGAAAATGTTGGTCCATTTTCTGGTGCGGCAGCTGCTACAGCTAGTCTATGGTCGATTAGTTTTTTTTATCAGCGCTGAATAGTCTCGCCGTCGCCTTGACCAGCGCATGACCAACGCGATCCGTGGTGCGACGACCCCGCGGCCGCTGCGAGCCGTGGCGCTGTGCTGTAAAAAGTTGTCCTTTGCCTTTCCACTGGCTGGCTTGTAACCTTGCCTTGCCGGCGGTAGCTCCCCGACCAGCTCCACTACCACATTGTCAATTTGTTAAGGGCTTCTGTTATTCTAACAGGACGATGATATATAACACCGCATTGCGCTCCTCGCCTGAGACATAAGATGTTGAAGCATCTTTACCTCTGTAATTACACTAGCTGGAACGCCCGTCAAACCGGAACACAGTAATGTTTGCCGGCTGCAACAGGCGCTGCAGTGGCACACACTGAGATCATCTCCGGCAACACAGACACCACCATCAGTAAATATGGACAATGCCCAAACATCTCTACATCCATCTGTTCTATTCTACTCATGTCCAGTAGTCTCCCATGACCTTGACCACGGTCTACTCTAGCCATTACATCAACCAATGGTGACCATTCCAACCTCCACCCTCCAAACTATGGCCCACTAATTGATGGTAGGCCATCAAATACCCAAGTAATTTCACTAGCTACAGCGCCCTTCAAACCGGACCACTAATGTTTGCACAGTGCTGTCACGAAACTATGAGTAAATCTCTGAAACTGTAAGACTGAATTTATTTATTTTTTTTATAGATTTTTTTTTTTAATAAACTAACTCAACTCTTGGAAAGAGAGAGAGGGAAACCAGAGGGAGATGTAGTAGCTGATATAAACATACTACTATAAATGTACAGTCAGTCGCATGCAAGACGGACCAATCTCGCCGTCGAATCTAACATTCCGACCTCATTGACCCTTTCGACCCCATTTGACCTCAACCCTTCCTCCACACCTCCTCCCCCTCCCCCCCCGACCGCACCCCAGTGCACCCGTCCAACGGTGCATCCCCAAATAAAATCTACACTAGCATGCCCGCTCAGCAATTGAGGCGTTATCGGAGCCGCGGTCCTACAGCCGCCATTTTGTTTTTAGTTAGGGACACTGATGCTCACCATCATGAAGGTCAACAGTCAAACTGAAATTTGATTTTTATATATAGGTCCTCGAATGGCGACCGTGTATCGGAAGACGTAGTGTTGGCAGATCTTCCACCAGGTGGTTTGACCATCTGGTGAAGGTTGCCGGAAGCAGCTGCATGCGAGCTGCAGCGCAGGATCAATCGTGGAGATGTTTGGAAGAGGTCTATATCCACCCGTGGATGCTTATCGGCTGATGATGATGATGACATATAATACTACAGATTCCAGTGGATTTCTTATACATTAAAGAGAGAGAGAAGGAGAAAGAGAGATAGAGAATATTTTTTTTATTTATTTGCCTGTTTGATGGCGAGCAGTTACCGTAGCCTATACTACCAGAGGCCATCATAAGCACATTTAAGTCTAGAATTTCTCGTCAAAGCACTAGATCTAGGCATTTTTTTTAATAAAAATTTTAGGTTAAACGCCGTTGATGAAGTTTGCTACAATACGGTTATATCGGGGCTGGTACTTCAGCGATATGTATGGCCAGTGAATTATTCCCACCGGTGGGATTCAGACCCTTGTTCGATAGAGAATAACGCCCACGGGTTACATGCACTAGTTTTTGTACCTGCAGGTTAGGCTAACGCACTAGTCTAGTAACAACCTATATTCTTCTACAGAGGACCACCCACGTCGTTAGTACGGGTACAGTGACGCCGGCAAGTTGTTCCCCTGCTTTGCGGTTCTTTTCAAGAAGGTGGAGTTGAACCTATGTTCGCAGATCAATGTTCGACAATATAAAGAGGATCCTCGCCCGTACACTGAAGAGCTGAATGTAGTTTCCAAAAAAAATTATATCCTTGATTTTGTCATCAGCCGATAGACGGCCACAGTTGGTCATGGGCCTCCACCGAAGATCTGCACACAGATGGATCCTGCACCGTTCGCATCCAACGGCTTCCGTGACCATCACCAGATCATCGATTTACTCTTTGGGGGAGCCTTCCGTTATGTGTACAAATTGATATGGGGAGGATTTGGGTAATGTCCCGCCATACTAACCCAATGCTGCAGCACGAGTAGATGGGGGCGGTTGGGACCTGTGAGTAGTTATACAGGAACCGTTATACTCTCTGACGTGTGCCTGATAATTTCGTCAGTAACCAGTAATTATATTACCGGTAACAGGGAAAACTTTCAGCGATCGAATGTTAGTGTGGCATAGTTTGGGCTGATACTTGAACAGATTTTCAACTTGATATGGACGGGTCATGTGTCAGTGGCGGCGGACGGCCATTGGTTGGGGCGATGGTGACGTAGGTGTTGCGGCCCGCAGCCCGCGCTCTGGGCGCTCCCCTCGCCGGCCCCCGTCGCCGGCGTCCCAATTCCATCCGGTGACAGGGCTGGCGCGGCTGTGCGTATTTTCAGCCGCTGGCCGCCCGCCAAGCTGCCGCTATAGTTTTCGGTGTCGTTGACTCTAGCCGCCGCTGAATGATTTACAACAACAACACCAGCCCCAGCCTGAGCACCGGGTTCGGATCTGTGCGCGGGCTATAATTAGTTGGACGCCAGCGGTGGTGTATTCCGTGCTCGAAGGTAGATCCTTCCAGTGGAACACTGTCCACACCATCGTCGTTACTACTGCAATTGATACGTAGAAAAAAAATTCAGTATTATTCATACTAGATATCCTATGTCCAGCAGTGGGCGTGTCACCTGATGACGACGATGATGATGATGATACTATAACAATTGGTTTTCTCTTGCTGCAGGCAAATCACCGTTTTTCCCCGGCGTGGAGGAAGCGGCGGTGGTTGCCGGCGCGGCGGGCGCTGGCTCGCCGTCCGTACCCCCCGACCAGACGCAGGACGTGGTCTCCAGGCTCAGCGCGGCTGGTGAGTAGCTGCTCTCACTCTTCATTCAATACTGACCGATGTATCTCCACCTCGAAGAAATGCTGGTGGATAATACTCACAATGCTTGCGAAAGTATCGCTCGCGGAAGAACTTTGTGATCTGGTTCATTTGTGAGTGATCAATCCCTCGGCTGCATCACTGACCTTAATGAGCAGCTCCACAGCAGATCCATTTCAAGATGCATAGAGTTAGTAAACGGAGAGAGAGAGAGAAGAGCGTGATAGATCGATGAATTAACAGATTCGTTATTGATTGGTGTAGGAAAGAACGAATGAAAAAGAATATTAAACTAACGTACTATAGATTTAAACGTTTGTCTCTTTCTCTTTTCATATATTCAGAGTGAGAGGTAGATAGTGCGGAGAGTACTCTGCATGGCGCGGAAAGGAGACGCGCGGTAGGCAGAGTCTAATACAACGCGCTCCGTCTCACTCGCACGCGTTAATACATTGATATAGCTGTCTCTTTCTCACTTTATAAAATCTCAATTGCAAACCTTCGCCGTGATATATGGAAACAAATGCTCTTACGTTTAGACACGAGGAGGCCATCAGTTCCTTGGTAGATTCTATGAACCCCGTAAATGTAATTGGTGGTAGTGTCTCTGTTGCCGGAGACCGTCCAGGTACCACCGCAGCGTCACCAGTGTGCAAACATCACCGTGCTCCGGTTTGAAGGACGCTGCAGATTATGAAAGACAATATCCTATGTCTCATGGCAACGAGCACAGTATAAATCATCGTAACTAGCGCCACGTTGTAATAAGCAGGTGTATCACTTACCATCAGGTGAACGTCCCGCTGATCTCGTCGCGTCGCTGAATAAAAAAAAATGGGTAGATGGTAGGTGATCCCGAAGATATGTCCATTTATATGTACCGAGCTTTACTCTGTCACCAGGTCTGTCCATGTGCGTGAGCGCATTGGGCTCGCCGGCGAGGTCCTCGCCAGTGTCTGCCGGCTCGGAGCACGGCGAGCGTTTCAGCCGGAAGGTGTTCGTTGGCGGCCTGCCGCCGGATATTGATGAGGGTGAGTACTTGACGAGTATCAGCATATACCGTAGTATCACAGAATGATCACCCTCAAGTTGTTTCCTTGGTTAAACAGTAACATCTGAGGGTGACCATTATCAGTTGTATATGTAAGGGATTCCGTCCAACATCTTACGGAGCCCAAGTTAACCTCATCAGCACGCGGTGTACCCTGCTGATCAACAGACGAGGCTCTGACCACTCACCAACCCGCACTGGGCCAGCGTGGGAGGTTACGGCCCAAATCCCCTCAATGAACTCCAACAAACGACGTGGAGATCCTTGTGGGAGGCTTAAGTCCAGCAGTAGACGTCTGTCGGCTGATGGTGATGATCTGAAGTTATATATGCGGTGATAATTTATCAGACTAATGAATCTCTTAAGTCTTGCCAATTTGCATGTGTGATTCAATCTTTGTGATGCTGTGCCAGGGTGTGTGTGTGTGTGTGTGTGTGTTGTGTGCTGTACGTACTGTCGTCAGGACGTGTCGGTGATGCGGCACCGGTTAGTGGTTTGTTGGTGTGCGCGTCGCCTGGCAACCGGCTGTGTCAATCGATGCCGCCCAAGGGCACCGCGACGCGCACACCCATCCGCATTAACATTTCAAGAGTTTCGCGGACGACGTGTGACGTTGTCGCCGTCACTGGTGGCAGGTGGTGGCCGCGTATATACCACCGCAGCCATATGCGCGATATACTTTTATCCGGATTCGAGGGATATAAGGGGTCCCGCACAACAACTCACGGGACTCAAGCCAACATCACCAGCTTGTGGTGCAGTCTGCTAACCAACAAACGAGGCTCTGGCTTCCACCGATCTGCATTGGGTCAGCGTGGAGGGAAATAACTCAAACACTCATATGAACCCCTACAAACGTGTAGATTTTTGGAGGGTGGGGGGTTATGTTGAACAGTGGACGTCTATCAGCTGATGATGATGATCCGGCTTCGAATAACCATGTGGCTAGTGGAATTATTTGGGCGACGTGTCTTAACATGACTGAAGGTGAAGAGGATTATGTAGTGCAGTGTGAATATCCTAACCAGCGCCACATTTGGTCATGACCAGGCGTATCGGCTACTTTTAGATGATTGTCTTCCTCATCCGGTTACCTTGTCGAATAAAACTTAGTTTTGAGACCAAAGACGTTGTACTGTCGCTTTTTATTATACTGCGAAGTGGCTAGACGAGGAGGACGTTCACCTGATGGTAAGTGACACGCCCGCCCATAACGCGGCAAGAGTTGGATATAATACAATTCTGCACCACATTGTGCTCGTCGCTAGATAAGATGTTGAGTGTCGTCACCCCAATAATTTCAATAGCTGCAGCGCCGTTCAAACCGGAACAATGTTTCCACGCTAATGTTTAGTCGTTGCGTCATAACTAAACGATAGCGCGATCTATTGCACTGGCGCCATCTATTGGCGTATTTGAAAGAGTTTGGGTAAGTTTTCTGTGCTCGACGGTGCACTATTTTTGGTGCACTGTTGCCGATGCCATGGTGTAGCTGAAGCGAAACTGGCACGCGTGGTGGAAGCCTTTGAAGTGAAATCACATGGAAGCCCTAGCGGGCGCGGTTGGCGTGAACATTGAACTTTTCATTTGCACCGTATTAATGTTTACCCCCAACCCCTCACCTACTGAAGCAGGCCCCGTTCGATTCCGGCGCCGTTCGCGGGTCGCGGAAGAACTGCTCGATGTTATCCCGTGACCCTCGTGCATATCATCAGAAGTGATTGGAATACCGTGTGAAGCCTTTTTGTCGGTTGGAGTCCAACACTACCCCGTTACCGGGCCTTAATTCCGGGGTGTGCGTTCCGTTACCATTTTGTTACACACGTTAATAAAAAAAAAAAACCCTCACCTGTTACCCCCTGGCACCGCGCCACACGTACCAGCGATAGATACCCCTTAGTATATATAGTAAGGGTGTTTAATTTGATTCCCAGCATCACTTCCAATGAAGATTTGTTTGTCTTATATGGAGCCATTTGTCATTCACACGAGATGATATTAAATGTAAATTCTGGACTCAAAGCTGTTAAGGGTCCAACGTTAGGGCCCTAACTAACACAAGCCCCCAATTTTATTATTCAACATTCACCTGAAAATGAGTGATTCAATCAACTAGTTAGAATATTACACTGGAACAATTTGAGATAGTTCTCATATATAAGATGTTTCATCTCGTTATCGCATTAATATATCTAGGACACGTGATCATTCGAGCCGGATCACAGTAAGGTCTCCATATTACTGTTCCGCGATAGTAATAGGAGCTGCCGTGGTATCTACTTCTAGCGATCATCACCTGCCACCAACTGACCAGCCTTCCACCGGGTAGCAAAGCTACGTACGTCACGAAATGGTGCTACGTAGGATGTTTACACTGCAACACATTGATGATAGTGTCTTCGTCTTGTTGCCCGCAATTATGTAACTTACTACAGCGCCCTTCGAATAAGATCCCAGTGTGATTGCTGCGGTAATACTCACCTAGATTGTCTCCGGCGACCGAGACTAACGAGCAGTACATCCCAGCAGTGGGAACTATAAGTGAGCTGTTTGTCACAAAAGCCTCTCATTTCAGTATCGTTTTATTACTACTGTTACATCCTAATGGACAAATTTTGATGGAAAAGTCATCATCATCATGAGATGCGATCCTCATACTGTGGAAGTCAGATTAAAAAAAAACAGGTCCTGGATCATTTTTATGCTAGCAGACTAGTGTTAGATGTGTACCGTCCTAGTGGTCTATTGCCGGAGACCGATTAGGTACCACCGCAGCGACAAGCAGTAGTGAGCAAACATTACTGCGATCCGGTTTGAAGGGCGCTGTAGCTGATGTAATTACTTCCCAGTACTATCCTTAACGAGACTTGTAACGTATGTGTTAAGGGGTGGAGCGTATTATACTGCTGTGGATAAATGCTAACTAGCGCCGCGTTGTAGTGTCACTTAAGTTCAGGTGAACGTCCCGCTCTTATCGTATAAAACATATATTTGTGGCGTTGATGTAATGCGCCCCTGAAATCATTGATTGGTGCGTACAGGCGTCGAGCTATCTAGGTCTCCGGCTGTAATCCACGCCGGCGCGGCACCGGTGCGCGCGAGCTGGAACTGGGTGCCCTAGATAGCAGACAAAGCCTGGGCACCGCCGGCGGGCTCGGCACGCCCCCTCCATCACCCTCTATCGATTTAGTAATTTGTTGTAATAGAAAAAACGGGGTCAAGTGCGATCCCTGCTTATGTATAACGCGGTAATTGTCTCGCGGCCGGCGCAGGTTCGCTTCTCCGATGTGAAGGTGGAATCATTACCGAACATGGTAAAAATTCACCCACTCACCATACTGCTGGTATGGTGGTCACTGTTGCCGGAGGCACCGTCGCAGCGTCTAACAGCAGTGTGTAAACGTTGCCGTGCTACGGTTTGAAAGGCGCTGTAGCTAGTGATTACTAGGGTAACGAGACCTGGCGTGCTGTTGCATGTATATCATCCTCACTAGCAGTGCGTTGCTATGCGCTCGCGTTTCACTTATCATCAGCTGAACGTCCCCATTTCCTCAGATAACAAAAATTAATATTGCCGCTGCAGTTTGCATTGTTTAAAAAATTTTCATCTCTTACGATTAATAGTATTCAAAATTTTTTTCCTTTATGGTTGGTAGTATTCAAAATTTTTTTCCTTTATGGTTGGTAGTATTCAAAATTTTTTTCCTTTATGGTTGGTAGTATTCAAAATTTTTTTCCTTTATGGTTGGTAGTATTCAAAATTTTTTTCCTTTATGGTTGGTAGTATTCAAAATTTTTTTCCTTTATGGTTGGTAGTATTCAAAATTTTTTTCCTTTATGGTTGGTAGTATTCAAAATTTTTTTCCTTTATGGTTGGTAGTATTCAAAATTTTTTTCCTTTATGGTTGGTAGTATTCAAAATTTTTTTCCTTTATGGTTGGTAGTATTCAAAATTTTTTTCCTTTATGGTTGGTAGTATTCAAAATTTTTTTCCTTTATGGTTGGTAGTATTCAAAATTTCTTATCCTTTATGGTTGGTAGTATTCAAAATTTTTTTCCTTTATGGTTGGTAGTATTCAAAAATTCTTATCCTTTATGGTTGGTAGTATTCAAAATTTCTTATCCTTTATGGTTGGTAGTATTCAAAATTTTTTATTCTTTATGGTTGGTAGTATTCAAAATTTATCCTTTATGGTTGGTAGTATTCAAAATTTCTTATCCTTTATGGTTGGTAGTATTCAAAATTTATCCTTTATGGTTGGTAGTATTCAAAATTTCTTATCCTTTATGGTTGGTAGTATTCAAAATTTATCCTTTATGGTTGGTAGTATTCAAAATTTTTTATTCTTTATGGTTGGTAGTATTCAAAATTTTTTATTCTTTATGGTTGGTAGTATTCAAAATTTCTTATCCTTTATGGTTGACAGTGTTCAAAATCTTATCCTTTATGGTTGACAGTGTTCAAAATCTTATCCTTTATGGTTGACAGTGTTCAAAATCTTATCCTTTATGGTTGACAGTGTTCAAAATCTTATGCTTTATGGTTGACAGTGTTCAAAATCTTATGCTTTATGGTTGACAGTGTTCAAAATCTTATGCTTTATGGTTGACAGTGTTCAAAATCTTATCCTTTATGGTTGACAGTGTTCAAAATCTTATGCTTTATGGTTGACAGTGTTCAAAATCTTATCATTTATGGTTGACAGTGTTAAAAATCTTATCCTTTATGGTTGACAGTGTTCAAAATCTTATCCTTTATGGTTGACAGTGTTCAAAATCTTATCCTTTATGGTTGACAGTGTTCAAAATCTTATCCTTTATGGTTGACAGTATTCGAAATTTCTTATCCTTTACGGTTGGTAGTGTTCAAAATTTCTTATCCTTTACGGTTGGCAGTGCAAAAAATTTTTAATACCCTCCAGTGGAAATGGTCGGAATGTGTGGGAATATAGAAAAAGTTATGATACTCTTTTCAATCGGTAAAGACTTTTTCATGCTATACGGTTGACATTATTGAATTTTTTCCCACTACGCTTGGTAAAGTTTTAAAAAAAAAATTATGCCGAGGTTGTGGATGTTGAAATTTTTTTTACTACTATGGGTGGTGTTGAAAATGTTTCCGTACTATTTTTTAGATTCTACAGTTGATTACTTACATTCAAAAGAATGACATTTGATAGGAAGTAAAATTTGATTATAGCTCTCAATGATGGTGACAGTTGGTACTTTACAGAATTTTTTCACACTGCGGTCTGGTAGCGTTGAAAAAGTCTTCATATCCTGGGGTTGTTTAACTTTTGTGGAGCCGTTCCAATTCAGAGATAGTAACCCGACTACTGGCGGTCCAAAAATCACAGAGATAGCTGGGCTAATGGCTTTTTCCTAAAATTGTTTCCTTTTAGTCGCCTTTTACTTAAGATAGAAAACCGTCGTCCTCGACTTCCACA
Organism: Ornithoptera alexandrae; assembly: GCA_029030555.1. NCBI lineage: Eukaryota > Metazoa > Arthropoda > Insecta > Lepidoptera > Papilionidae > Ornithoptera > Ornithoptera alexandrae. The sequence goes on along the minus strand of JARDVY010000157.1, from coordinate 18,828 downwards.
TGGGTTTGTGTAATTAAAATAACTGTTACGAAAATTGGTGTACCTGGATGATCTTCGAGCAGCTGTAACAACTGTTATGAGTGGAAATTGAGCAAACAATCCAAATCTTTAAGATAAATCCTTTGTCCTTATTCTCCAGGGTTTACAAAGGTGTACAAACCCAGCTCAGATGAAAATGAATTTTAGCTCATCACCTATATGGTGATTACAATCTTAGTACTTTTATTTAATTCAGTGTCCTCCTTCTTTTCAGATGAAATCACGTCATCATTCCGGCGGTTCGGGCCGCTGGTGGTGGACTGGCCGCACAAGGCTGAGAGCAAGAGCTACTTCCCGCCCAAGGGTTACGCGTTTCTGCTGTTCCAGGTACGATCTCGTAAAATGTTTTCGGAACTTTAGATCTCCAAGGACATCAATTCCAGATGGTGTTAAGTGACAGAGGTTGATAGTGAAGCTCACTCAGAATAGTCCGTGTATCATATGCTGACTGAACACTGTGTTATGGCGGTAGATTGACATATGGTGGTGGTGGCTATAAGGTTGGGATAAAGCCATGCAAATATATAAACTCGTAGAGCCCTGGCATCATGGTATAGAAATTTTTGGGCTTGACGTCTGCTAATATCCAGTTGGTGTTTCCGCAGGATGAGAGCTCAGTGGCCGCGCTGATGGAGGCGTGCATCACGGACGACGACAAGCTGTACCTGTGCGTGTCGTCGCCTACCATCCGCGATAAGCCGGTGCAGATCCGGCCGTGGCGGCTCGCTGACGCGGACTTCGTGCTCGACGCCAGCATGCCGCTGGACCCCAGGAAGACTGTGTTTGTCGGCGGCGTGCCCCGCCCGCTCAAAGCCGGTCAGTTTCATTCAACTAGTAAGAGACTGGTCTAGCAGCACCAACCTTCAAACCGGGCTTTTGGTCCATAAAGATATATCACAGTGCTTGTGGTATGCCTCTATCGTCGGAGACTCTAACAAAATTAAATAGACAAGTGAGATAGATAAATTCAAAGAAATATAAGACTGATGGTCCAGTTTAAGGAACAGTTATGTGGGATATCGGCGGTGTCATGTCGTGGGTTAGATGGACTGCGAGGGTGTAAGTACGTCCCGTGGAGCGACAAGCCCTCATATATTTCATTGCTTAGCAAGAAGAGGCAAGCAAAAATAAAGGCCATAGGAAAGGACCCAAAAGGGTAATTTTTACGCTACAGCAAACACTAGACCACTTCTATCTTCCATCAGACCCAAAAAATAGTCTTTGACCACTTGTGATGTCTCCGTCTCGCAACAAAGCAGTCGTGTAAAGAGTCTCTTACCGACTTTTTGCAGTTGAACTGGCCATGATTATGGACCGGCTGTACGGCGGGGTCTGCTACGCCGGCATCGACACGGACCCCGAGCTCAAGTACCCCAAGGTAACATGACCTGAATATCAACTCACCGTCAAATTGAGCACGCTTTTTTGGTCCCTAGTTTATGCGGCGTAACCTTCACACAGAGCGATTAGATTTCTTTGATACTTGCTTTAATGAATTGTATATTTAAATAATATATACGTAAGTGTATAAAAAATATTAAAACAGTATTAAAAAGAAAATAAACTTTACGAAGGAAAACTTTGGGCAAAGTAAAGTTAGTTCATCATCAGCCGATAGACGTCCATTGCTGGACATAGGCCTCCCCCAAAGGTCCCTACATCGATCGGTCCCGCGTGACTCGCATCCGGTGGGTTTCCGCGACTCTCACCAGATCGTCGGTCCGCCTTGTGGGGGGGGGGGCCTCCCAACACTGTCTACCAGCACGTGGCCACCCCTCGAGGATCTTAGTGCCCCATCGGTGAAGTTACTAATTTAGAATTTTTCAGTACTCAATGTTTGTATGGTAAGTAAATATAAGCCCACATATATCCTCACTGCTGGGACCCGTGGACTTCTATCGTAAGAACAACGATGAGTGGTGAGTAGGTGTATATCACGACTTGAATCCTGGAAGATGTTGTTATTCTCGCGATACTATCCTACACCGGTAGTCGAAGCTGTGACAATTGGTATTTATGGTGGAGGCTGACGCGTGATATAATATCCGTCGCAGGGTGCTGGTCGGGTGGCGTTCTCCAACCAGCAGTCGTACATCGCCGCCATCTCGGCGCGCTTCGTGCAGCTGCAGCACGGCGACATTGACAAGCGGGTTGAGGCGAGTATCGATAATAATCTCTCTTCTAAACTTGATTTCTTACTACCCTCATGGCCAACTGCTTATCTAGTAACACGAAAGTCTCCGATTCCATTTTGGAGCCTCACGTGGAGTATTTACAAATCCAGCAGACTAGCCAGTCATGACAAATAACATGGAGACTGTTAGATAGTGTAGCTCGCCCAGAACACTGCCTCTGGATATGCTGACATCTATAACACTACTGCTGTCATGGTGAATTTACTGCATGAAGATGGTGACCAAACCGACGGATTCCAAATAACCCAACCACTACTCCAAATTTCCATCACGAACCGGAGACACAGAGCAAACGGTTTATTACTCCACCTCTTTGGTTTGACCAATAATCAAGCAGACTACTTTAACTGAACACGTTTTCCACCGCCACCTTGCAGGTGAAACCGTATGTCCTGGACGATCAGATGTGCGACGAGTGCGCCGGCGCGCGCTGCGGCTCCAAGTTCGCGCCGTTCTTCTGCGCGAACGTCACTTGCCTCCAGGTAGATGACATCAACACCATCTTTATATCCTTTGACAAATCACAATCCTATTTCATCATTGCTTAAACTGGCAACGACTGCTCTGGTCCCCTTGTTCTTTTGAAGACCACGGCTCAAGTTTGATTTTATCGCCGAGTATCAGTTCACTGTTACGATATCCAGATTGAGTGAAGTAAGAAGAAGCAAGTAGGAACGCTGGTCCCCTTCATGAGACTAAAGCCAAGACGATTAGTGTACTTATAGGGTGACCGCAAAAGTAATGCTCCTATCAGAAAATGCTATAAATTTTGCCTTGATGTAAAAAAAATTAAAAGACCAAATAAAAATAATCCACAAGAATCTATGTAATACGAGGTGGCGCAAAAATAACCTTCCGATGTGTTTTGGCTGTAATTTAAAAAAAAATATGAAAAACTTTGATTTTTGTGGATTATTTTTATTTGGTCTTTTAATTTTTTTTAAATCAAGGCAAAATTTATAGCATTTTCTGATAGGAGGATTACTTTTGCGCCGCCACCCTGTATTACCGTGATCTGATTCAAATGGGCACTGCACCTGATAATTGATAAAATGTTAGTGTAACGATTTCACTTCAAATAATTACTTCCGGGAGGAAGGATTACGAAACGGGATTCACCCAAAGCATTGAAGTAGAACTATCAATCAGATTCTACACCAGATGATTCTAGACCTTGATCTTAGCTAAAAGAACGTAAACCTTTTGGTAAATGTGTTATTTGCTGGGAGCCCTAAGTCTAAAGCATAGTGACAAGTTGCCTCATCATCAGCCAATGTTGACAAGTGGTCTACTGGACATGTAGGGGGTGTGGCTGTAAACATCTAGAATAAGTAGCTGGTTCCAAAATCCATATCAACAATATTGACATTTAACAAATGTAGATTCTCACTCCATGATATCATGAGCCTGGAGCCAGTTCACTGTTGGATATAGGAACGCTAGGTCTTCAGACATGGATATCAATCTGTTGTTACAGCCCATGTTCGGTTTTAATTTCAGTACTACTGCGAGCACTGCTGGGCAACGATCCATTCGCGGCCCGGGAGGGAGTTCCACAAGCCCCTGGTGAAGGAGGGCGCCGACCGGCCCCGGGCCGTGCCCTTCCGCTGGTGTTAGTCGCGTTGCGCCCACGTCGCGACGCTGCCGCGACGTAGACACGCTGCTAGGCCGCGGCGGCGCTGCGACGGCACAGAGTCCATAGCGTTGGCAACACTGCGGCTTCAGCAACGACCTTGACGGGTTGCTGCAGTACGTTGCTCGCGAGCCTCCGTGTTGCCGCGTTTGTTGTGACTCGACGCTTTCGGCTTGCCAATGTTGCCAAAGTTGTTACGATTTTTAACTTTGATTTTAAAATTTTACTTCGGTGATTTATTTCAATGGTTACTGTCCATTACCTTTTAAATTTTTTTTTTTTTTATACCATAACATAAAATAGATAAATGTAATTTTTTAAAAACCACTGTCGCTAATAGCTAATAAAAAAATAATTTTCAATTGTGGCAACATTGACTTTCCACGGCGTTGGCGGATACAGATTCAAGCGAAACCAAAGACGGCGAGGTTTTTGTCTATGACCCGTTTAGATTAGATGTGGCCAGCGCTTGGCGTTTTATATCTTACTCTCCCAACACACGACACTTGCCAAACGGTATAATTTGCTGATACAAAATAAATAAATAAATATAAAAGCAACATTATCCAAAGTAAATATGTAAGCAAATATAGAAAAGTACAACGCGCCGGTGCTTTCTTGAGTTTTCTTTACACTACTGTCCAACTATAGTGTTGCCATTACTTATATCTCTAAAATTGTAGTGTCTATTGTACGGTGTAGAAGAAGATTTAAGGAGCATACTCTATCGATTTAAGAGGAATGTGTATTCAAATTTAATAGAAGTAATTAGCTAGTTGTCGGTTTCTCCTTAAGGTCTATCCGGCGAGCGGCGGGCGGCGGGCGGCTGGTGACCACCGGTCCTCTCGCCGCCGGTCCGTGCTGCCGCGTTAACGTAAGACATAATGTAAGACATAAGTGGAATGTCTGATTCACAAAAAAAAAAAAAACTTATTTGTACCTGCGTAGCTAGAACGAATTTCCCCTCTTATTAAATAACCCCCTGTTAATCACCCTCTCTCCATTTTTAAAACTTGGATATTGTTGCATTTGTCTTATCCACCCTTTTGACGTTTCGAGTTTTGCGATGGCACCTTGTGCGGTTTCTGTATAGGAACCGGTTTCCGGTATTGCCGGTAGGTTGGCATCTGGCGGTGGGATATGGTGGGTAGGTGGAAATTGAAATTATCTATCATCCACGAAATGGATAATCCTTTGGGCGCTATTATTACCAAGCTTTCACCAAGACTCACATTAAGAGTTTCTGCTTTAAATAGTTTGACCAATTTATATAAAAACCATAGACAGTAGAATCTGGGATAGGTCAGTTTGTAAGGTCATCATTGTAAGCGCTATACGTTTCAGAGGCGTGCTCCACCTAATTTGAGCTTTCGGTGGAGGAAGACATCGCGTGGATCCAACATGATCCAAGATTCAAAAGCTAACATTGGCCAACCCGCGCTTGGTTAAGGCTAAGAGTTCCCAGATTCCCATGAGTGGGAGCACTAGGCTATTTATAGACAATAGTATTTAAAGTATCCTACATATCCCACCGCCTCTACATTGTTCGTTTCTCGTGCGGTCATTTTTTTTTCATTTGGTCCTCTAGACCGCACGGCGTTTGGACTTCGTTTCAATCGTGTGGTTTGCGCGGAGGTGTGTCCGCATCCCCCACACCCCCCTCTCACACACACCCGCGAGCTGCCCACCACTGGGCGCCGCGGGCTCATCTCCTAGTACAAAGCGTTGAAGGTCGTTACCAATTTTGGCTGTAGTGTTTCGCTCTTATATTTTAGTGTAATTTACTATATATCTATATATATACATACATATATATATATATTAAATGAAATGTATTTTTGTTCGCCGGGAGCGTGCAATAGAAGGTAGTTTTAGTGCTGGCCGAGGATGTTCATCCGGTGCCTGGTTACTTAGTGGTTATTGAATACTTCACGTTTGCCTTTATCTAAAAAAAAAAAAATGGTTAGTGTGGGCTGGGCCACGGGGCCGTTTGGTTTTGTCGTGAACAGGATGAGACGGCTCCGCGCTCCAGCTCCTTGGCGCTCCGCGCGCTGTGTGGCCGGGCGCGGGCTCGCCGGGGCGTTGTCTATGGTCCGCGCGACAGCTGTTCCAGTCTGCGGCTGTCGGCGGTGCCTGGTGGCCGGCGCTCGGGCTGCCCAGTGCTCGGGGCGCGGTCTCTATTTGTGGGTACGTACTTAACTATAATCGGGTACAGCCGCCGTGTCCCGATCGACCACGGACGCATATAGACTGTAGTGAAAAGACTTGCGCGAATTTTTTGACGTTTTTTCCATGATTTTTGTAAAAGTTTTTTCGTGTCGTTGTATATTTTCGAAATTCAAGTGTGAGGCTAAGTGCCTTGTGACGGCGGGCGCGGTGTTGCCAACGGCAAACTCTAACCCCCAACCCCCACCCGACTCTCTCAGCTGAACCTCCCCAAAGTTTAATATCCATATCACAGACGACACTAATATCCAATTATAAGTGAATTGAGACCCTGGGGAGATGGGATCGTTTACTGGCAACACCGATATGAATTCCACGAGATTCGGGAGGAAGTAGCCGTTTCTATTATTAGCTTATTTTATTCGTGTGGACATTGAGTGGTTGGAAGTTGGCGGTGTTGGCGAGCGGGCGACGGTGACCGTCCCGCTCCTCTGACGTGTTGCGCGGCGCGCGTCCCCGGCCGTCGTGCTGGTCTACCGACTGCACCGTGCGGCACGAACGCGCTGGGGGGTGAAGACTTAGGGTTTTAAAGTGGCACCGGGTAGAGCCGGAAGTGTTCGGACGGACGGTTTCATTATATTAGCCTTAAACTTTTCTGGATCCTGGATTTTCCCTCCTTTAGGGAACACGTTTGAGTTCTGAATTTTGCACTGTTACCTGAAGTTAATTTCTATTTTACTACTTCATCTATTGTTTCCGGTTGCATGATATTGCTCAATGGTATTTGCGTGAACGTGTCTCGTGCACCCTTCCCACCTCCGCCACTATCGCCACCACCACCGCCGTCGTTGCTGGCGCGGCGGTGCGCGCGCGCGCGCGCTCTTGTTTGTGTTTGTGTGTGCGTGCGGTGCGCGTGCGCATGTGCGTGTGTGTGTGTGTCGTCGCACTGTCCCATTTTGTATTTTTGTATTTTTATAAAAAATTGAAACTTAACGTGAAATTCGGTCGTGTGGTTTAGTTTACGCGCAACGTTTCAACGCTCTCCGGCTGCTGCCGTGCGTCGAGCTGGCGGGGACTGCACCGGCGCCGCTGGTGTTTGGGATGCGTGGTCTGCGTGCGGTTGGACTCGCTTCCGCTCGGGAGCGAGTCGTGCTCGTTTGTAGTGATTGAGATTTCCTTTTTCCGATCCATTTGTTGTTGTGGTTGTGGCGCGTGCGCGCATGCGTGTGCGCGTGCGCGGGTTAGGTTTGGATTGTTCCTCTTTTCGCCGTTGTCGTTGGGGGCCGGCTCCGGCTTTATACCGTTTTGTTTCGGCGCGCGGGTTTTTATTTGGATCGCTGTTTAGTTTGTACGGTTTGAATTTAGTTTTGTACTCGCGATTTGCATTTGGAGTCTCGTTTACGTTTGGTGACCGCGCGGCCGGCGGTGTTCAGTTTCGTTAATTTTTTTATCGTTAGTTGGTTAGTTTTTAGCTTCGTTTTTCTGCCGCGGCCCGATTGTCGCCGCCGCGTTGGGCGGGTTGTTTTCGTTGTTTGGTGCGTTGTCTGTTCATCTCTGGTAGGTCTAGTGCTGTTCTGTTCTTTTTGGACGCTGTGTTTTCGCGTTTGGCATATCACCGAGTTGTACCGCGGCTGCGGGGGGCGCTGCCGTCACGGTCCTCTACTGCGTCTCCGTTTTGTAAAGGTGTTTGTGGTTGTAGTTGGACGAGTTGTTGTGTACGGATGTAGACCCGGATTGGCTCCCGTCCTGGCCCCCGTGTTTTCTAACCCCTCCCCCCGCACTTCACTTGCACGTAAACAAGGCGGGTGGATACGTTTAGCTAATGGAAAATGGAAAATGCCCAAAAAAAAGTTTTTTCTCTCTCTCTCTCTCTCTCTCTCTCGACTCGTTGGCGGCGGGAGCGGGGTTAGGTAATTTTCTTAGCGCGCCCGAGCTCGCGGGCATGTAAATTAATACGCTAGGGAATTAGTGAAATTATTACCTTTAAATAATAATAAAAAAAAAAACAAAATAGCGAAAAGTAGAGCAATTCCTAAACTTAAATAGTTGATATAATGAAGAATACATAGTACCTAATACATTGTAACGTTGCTAGGAAAAATATTAAGTTTGTAATAAATGTTTCTCGCACTGTCTCTTTTGCGTCGGATATTTTTCTATTACGTCACGGATTTGAAAGGTTTTTACACTGCGCCGACGGCGCGAGGCCCCGCGGCGCCCGACCTTTGCCCGGCGCGAGCGCGCATGCGCGTGCGCTTGAGAGCCGCGTCGCGGCCGCCGGGCGCGCGGGGCCGTCGCGCAGCCGCGCCGGGATAGTGCATAGGAGAATATTTTTTTACTAAATTTTCATATAAACCGACTCCTTTACTATCGTATCTATATATAGTATACACTTTAACCAGTTGACTGTTTGACGGTAGCGTGTGTGTATAACTAGCGGAAGTCGGCGACCAACCGGAAGACGGACTGGACAAGTCTCGGATAACGTATCAATAAAGAAACAGTTTGCTAGGAAGAAATGAAATATTTAAATAAATATTATTAAATCTTTGAAATGTAGTCTTATTTTATGTTTAATATTTGCGATGAGCTTTAAGTAGCCATTAACAGTTAACTGGTTAAACTACAAAATTGATGAGTTGTTTGTTTGTTTGTTTGTTTGTTTGTTTGTTTGGATATTGTATATTGTATAACGTTTGCTTGACATATCGCGCGCGATCGGAAGGGGTCGGCTTCGTTCTGATTTGAATACTAGATTTATATATTTTTATAGAGGGTTATTTCAATTGTTGTAGTCGGATCGCTGTGAGTTTTGTTGGGCGGGGCCCGCGCACGCGCGATGCCGGCGCGCCTGCGCACCGCCGCGTGCCGGCATTCGCGTGCACCGGCCTCGGTACGGGACCGCGTGTCGCTTACAGTGTCCACATCGCAAACGTGAAGTTCCTAATAGTGTTGGCTAATGATCCATCAATTAATCGATAACAGCTCGCCGGAGTCTCCACATCATTGCGCAACAACAATATCTATATATATAATCGAGAGACGTTTCCCCCCTAATCGGGAAAGGCTAAGGACTAAAGTCCGTACAGCCGCGGAGCCACCGACTCTGGACGTTGTAAGCGACATCGTTTCCGGCAACTGTATAGGAAGTATTATTAAAAAAAAAAAAATTTTGTTGAACAAAATGTTTCTTCTAAAAGTGACGGGGTTCGTTTGGTTCAATGTGACACTAAAAGTTGTTTGAAGTGAAATTCGTTTGGCACAGATTATAAATGAGCAATGAACCTAGCGGAAGTCGTCTTACGATTTTGTATCGGTTTTAAAAAATAAAAAAAAAATTATTTGTTGTCTCGCCGGACGAGGGCGCGCCGCGGCGGGCGGCCGCGCCCCGCTTCCGTAATGCAATTTGAATTTTAGACTATTGTGAAAGATATTAAAATGGATTTTCAAAAAAAAAAAACACTAATTGCTTTTCACCTTTCGCCTGCGCATTGCGGGGTGGGGGTGGGCGCGGTCCAATCGCACCCCTACCCCACCCCCACCCCCCTGCCTATCCGTTTGTCGCGGTTTGTATTATAAGTACACTCGAGCTATATTTTCTCCACCAAAGATATCCCCAAAGACGGCTCCACCAAAAACACCTCCAACCAACCCCCCTTCCCTCTCCCCCACCTGAACGGATTTTCGGAGAAAGTGTGGACTCGATTTTTTTTTTTTTATACTTTTTACCACACACGTCTCGATGTATTTTTAAAGTTATTCCTATTTATTTATTTTTTACCCGTTCTTTTTGTTTTTTTTTTTCAATTTTTACCGATCGCAGTTACGGTTGTTATCGCACTAGCGCTGCCCTTAGTTAGGGGTGCACCGTTCTGTATATGAATCGGCTTGTCAACGACGCGCCGCGCCGCGCGACGGTACAGCGGCACGCTTCGCCGTTCGGGGTGCGCCCGATTGCGGCGGCGGTGTAAACAGTAAGTTTATCTTGTAATTAAAATTTTGAATAAGAACATTTAAATAGCGGTGATGAGGAATATGTAAAGAGTTAATTCTGAAAATTAAAAACAAAACAAAAAAACCACAAATCTAGCAGTTTCGAAATTTTCCGAATGAGAGCTTTACCGAGGTTTCAATAGTTTAATTTGTCGACGTCGCCGACACGTGTTTTTATATATTTATATTTATGTGGATCACTAAGTATTACGTGTAGTTACTATGTAGTATGATTTTGTTTATTTTCTAAGAGTGAATTTTATTTTTTTGTTGTTTGAATAGTGTTATTGTATCTTAGCGTAATGGTTGCGCCCGCGGGGGCTGGAGCGGTGGGGGCTCCGCGCGATGGCAACACCGCCGCATCATCTGCGCTGAGACGGTCACCTCCAAAAAAAAAAGTAAAAAAAAAAAAACCACCAGTTTACTCCATTTGCAGTGTACGAATACTAACTCGAATAGTTTATCGCTCCTGGTTTTTTTTTTTTTTTTTTTCTTTCAATCTCATCGCTCCAGCTCCCATCGGGTTCGGTAGATATTGTTTAAAACTGAAATACTTGGATTTTTATATGAATTTTATTATTATAATATGGTATTTTACTAAATATTAGTCCAATATTAAATCTTTATATGTTTGTTTTATTTTTTCGCACCCCAATTTATATATGTAATAAATGGTAAATATATATATATATATATGTAGACATCTAGTTTATGTATTTAGGTCTTATGTATATATATATATATATATACATCAGTTTATTGGATGATACTATAAGTATATATTTAGAAGTATTAGAGTTTTTATTTACTTAGAAAAATATCAAATAGTGTGTAATCAAATCACTTTCTTGAGATTTCGGTATCGACTTTTTTTTTGTTCGACTAGCTAGGCTTTCACGTGATAATAAGTGCTTCGTCTGTAACACGGTGCTAATTAGGATGTTGACACTGCACCACATGGTGGCCGTAGCTTTTAAACGTCTTAATTATTGTTTGTTCGCTGCTACCTAAATTATCAGCAGTAGAGACCCACCACCGGTGATACCATTGTTAGTTCACCATCTAAACCGGTAGCGATACGTATACTTGATATAGAATACTCGTGATTACTCAAATTGAAGAGATCGAGGTGGCGCCGTTCATGTAACTGATGCCGTACCTGCTGCCAGTAATCATCTTACCATTGGTGAGGCTTCCAGCTCAAGACAAGTGTTTGTATATGGGGGACATCAGGCAGAGGTTAACAAAAAAATGTAGAGAAAACAGGTTTGGAGATGAAACTAGAAATCATGGCGAGGAAGTGTGACAGCAGCAGAAAACTAGGAAGCCTCGTTTAAATGTCGCTACATTATACGAGGGTAACCTGATTCGAATCCGGGGTCCATATGTTCTGCTGCCGCAGCAACAACGCTGCGAACGAGAGCTGGTGTACTCCGATGGAGCTCGCCCAACCATCTACAGCGCCGTTACCACAACATTGCGTGGAACTGAAGTCGAGTATTAAAGTAAATAATAAATAAAATAAAATTAATTTATTTAATACCTTTATTTTATTACAAAAGTACAAGTTGAGATATTTAGAACGTAGGGGTTGTTAACCCTAAGAAGAATTCTCTTTCAGCAAACCCCGACAGAGTAAATATAATGAGGAAAAATTTCTATATAATAATAAAAGGATAAAGTACATATATAAAATTATATACATAATGATAATTAAAAAAACTTGTTTCTACTTTTAATTTAACACCAGCTCCTTTAATTGGAGTCGACTCTTAAGGCCTGGGTATATAAGGAAGTTTAATGCATTCACATATATATATATATATATATACATATTTTCGATATTCAGAGATTTATTGATTTATCACGAGATCTACGAAACTATTAAACGTGAACACTCAAAATTTGGTAGGGATATTGCTTCTGCCTTTTAGAGGTCTGCTAAGATTGGATCTTACAAAACTCCTTCCCCTTCTTATTGCAGATGTATACATTCCTGGTGTCTATTTTCTTTATCAACAACATAGACGACAGCAGCACGTGATGGTGGCCGCTGTGTTAACCTGATGGTGATACGTGTTCCCGAAACACGAAATATTTACACAGCACCGAGGTGCGACCGTCGTTTGGATACATATAATCTTTATAATCCTGTATATTAAATATTAATAACGATTAAATAAAAATAGAGAGAAAAGTTTGGTGGCTTTTTTTCTGTTTTAACACTATTCAAATATCAAGGTGTAAAGGTTCCCGATAACAACTCACGGGATCCAAGCAAAGCCCACTTGTTCGCGGTGCAGTCTGTTAATCAACAGAACGAGGTTCTGGCTCCTACCAACCTGTTATGGGCCAGCGTGGTGGGAAATGGCCCAAATCCTTCCATATGAATCCATACTCGATCGAAGTGGGAATCTTTGGGGGAGGTCTATGACCAACAGTGGACGTCTATTGGCTGATGATATAAATATTTATTTTTCCATGTGTGCCTAGAATCCATAGCAAATCACAGTGGAACACAAAGTAACGAAATTTTTAGTGATTACACTATTACTACAATAAAATTAGTGATACACATCATCGGGTTAGTAAACCTATATATGTTTACTATATAACTAGGTCAAGAGGTATTCAGCTGCTCTGAGGTATAAGCAGTGCTGTGCCCTCGGAGACCTGCAACACATCTGTAGAAGAAATGTTTACGCACTCGTACGACAGTGATGATATTCCACAGACTAATACGACTAGACATTAGCTTCGACTAATAATTGTTTTAAGTACCATTATTACAAAAGCTCTGATAGAAATAATAACCAACATTAATTACTCTATGTTATGGTTGCAACTTTTTCAATTATTATGGGACATCTTTGAGATGAACTTTCTTCAATCAATAAGGATTAATTTTATCCAATACTATATTCTCGGTTTTATTCTCGATTTTTATAAGTAATAATTGACAAAAAAAAATCCACTTTAAATAAATTAATTCCAAAACTTTTTAGCTCTAAAGCAGGTGATTATTTTTTTCACTAATAATATTCTATGGTTGATATGGTTTATAATTTTATAACCCGAATAAATTCATTATCATACCGGTGTTTTAGTAAAAAGCATGAATTTGTCATTTGTTTTTTATTAGAGTAAAAGAATTAAACATGTGTTAACTAAATATCATAGTAATAATCTCACATGATGGATTAAAATTATTTAATTTTTTTCTAATAGAAACTTTATCTAACAGCAAGACAAATTATTTTTCCATAATCTGTGCATCGTTTTTTTTTGCTATTGCATTGTCTGTGGTAATGTCATTCGATGAAATATTAAACTACAGTTGTACAATAAGAAAACAATAACAAACATAATTTCTTCTTTATCGACTACGTTTAAAGGTCGCAACAATGGTGGATAACGTTAAAGTGAACTACCAGTCGGACGCTTACAATAGCGGCGGCACGAAATACGTGCTGAACCACCTCGTCGACACACCCGGCGTGGAGAATTCAGAGCAGCGAGGACAACAGAACATGGCCTTCAGTTGCTATTGCCCGCACTGCAATCTGAATTTCGACGACAAAATCGAGTACGAGCACCACAACGTCGAAATGCACGGGCACAAAAAAAATTTAGTATGTCAATTCTGTCAATCCGTCTTTCGACGTCAGGATCACCTCAAGCGGCACATACTAAGTCTTCATGAAACCGAAAAATATTTCAAATGTTCCGTATGCGATAAAGATTGCAAGAGGCAGGACATGCTGCTGAAACACATCAGGTCGAGGCACGCGTCCGAAGCAATTGTGTTCCGTTGTCCGGACTGCGCTTTCGAATGCAACAATCTAACGAGCTTCGAGAATCACAAAGTGACGCATATGCTCACTGAGAGGCACACGTGCGTCCATTGCAAGACGACGTTCAAAAGGAGGGACCACATGGTGAGGCATGTCAAGTCGCAACATTTGAAGCAGTCCATAGCATGCCCATTGTGCCCACAGCTGTATAAGAGGAAAGATCATGTTGTAAGGCATGTTAGAGAGAAGCATAAAATGGGTTATCTGAACGGCAAACTGGTCAGGTCTTCTGATATTATCATATAAATATAATAGAATTATATGTTTTTAGTTAATATGACATTTATTTTATAGAAACGCTATAATAATCTCATTAATTAATTTTTAGTATGCTGACAGCCATTTTCTTTTGTCTTCTAGTTCTATAGAGTATCTTATCTTTAAGTAGATTGCTTTTTTATTTTTTTATCTATTATTATTGTAAATGTTTTTTTTTATATACATTAACTAATATCACCTCCGCAAGTTGTATGTTCATTCCTAACATGTAACAGTTTAGTTATAACTTAATTACTAATATAAGTTAGGTTGTTATGTAAGAGCTGTTAGTGAACTTCCTGGATAGAACAGTGTAGATCTGCTTGCTTTCTTGGACCCTGAGAATACTTAACTCTTTTTTTTTTTCGTCATTGTAACATGTTTCTTTGACAGGTATTTAGGTTGTATTAGTCTGCTGTATATAAATTGGACTGAACAAAATGAAATAGAAAAGATAAGGATTTTTCAGCATGGCGGAGTAGATAACTGATTGTAATGATTGCCCTGGGTCCGAATCGAGGTTTACATTCTGTATAGTTTGGAGACCCGCTGAGTTTTAATGCCGAATAACTATCACACTGATATATGTATATGCTCTCATAACAGTGGTGTTTGTGGACATGAGAGCTGGAGTATTCTGGATGCTTCATATTGTATGTTTGTTAGACCAAAGAATACAGCAAAGAACATGGGAACCTGTTAAATGCGAGCAATATATTGATTAGTGAGGATATTTTTTTGGGAAGCCCTAAATGAAAATCCTAGTGGTCGAGTCCATTATGTATAAAAAGCTACATTTTAGCCGACGCTACATTGCTTTTATGATAAAGAGGTACAATATTTTTCATGGATAGTACAGAACTAGCTTGTGGGACTATTGACGCTCCCTCGGTGGGAAATACTGCCAATAAATACTTGTTATTAATACTTAGTATATTATTAAAGCGAACCTATGTACAATGTTAAACATTAAAAAATATTCTTTTAAGAATTGGGATTTTATAAGAAAAATTGTTCGTGTAATTTCAAAGTCTCGTTGGATTGGTGTCATCATCAGCTGACAGACATCCACTGCTGGATGTAGAGCTCTCCCAGTCTCGCATCGATCGGATAGGGATTCATATAGGATCTCACCACACTGGTCCAATGCAGGGTGCACCACGAGTAGATAAGATTGGCTTGGATCCCGTGAATTGTTATGCGGGGATTGGTATATAATTTTTTATTGTTCCGTATTTAAATATCAAGTTTGTTGAGAGACGATAAGGGTTGTGAGACTTCTAACCACCGAAAACAATGGCGGTCACCATCCATGTATAAATCAGTGCCGTAGATATAACATTCATACTTTTTAATTGCTATCATAAAATTTTATTTAATTTCTATTTAACACAAGAATTGTTTTTTGTATTAAAAAAAAAAAAAAACTAATTTATGTAATTAAAGTTTTTCTTTTAAAGAATATTATTATTTACAATATTCATAGAATGAATGTTGTTGCGTCCTTTGACTATTGTTCTCAAAATAAAAAAAAAAAAAAATTAATCAAGAGAGGTTAATAGCCTCTTCTGCTGTTTATGGCACCGCAGCACCATTTGACTTCAGCCTGAGTGATAGTGATAGCGAAGCTGAGATGACCTTACCAGGAGGGTCAGCATCCTTCCATCTTATTGAGTCTTTACCACCTCCAATTCTAAACTGCTGCATCTCTATATGTTTACTAGTTTTAAAAGCTCATGTTCATATTTGGCTACCATGTCATGAATTATATTCATGGAGCCAGGTGGGCTCCTCAGTCTATCCTGCAGCGATTTCCTTGTGGACTTACTCCACATTTACACATGATATAGACACTGGTGGTAGTGTCTCTGTTGCGAAGAAAGAGTAGGTACCACCGCAGTGACAAACAGTACCGTGCAATCATTACTGTGATCCGGTTTGAAGGGCGCTGTAGCTGGTAAAATTACTGGGTTGTCGATACTTAACATCTTGTCTATAGCGACAAGCGCAAGGCGGTGCTGTGTATACCATCCTAACTAGCGCCATGTTATGCGCTGGCGGTATCACTTACCATCAGGTGAACGACCCCTCACTTAATTGTGTAAAAAGAAAAAGGATTTATATACGATATAGTCCCCAAGACACTCCGTCGTCATACTCCTGACAGAGTGGTCATGGTGGTCACGTTGCCCCAAGATACAGGCTCCGACTTATTTAGGTGCCTCTGGGAATTATTCTTCGAATCATTCTTTTTTTTTAATAAAGATATATTAACCAGGGCTACAGTGTTATATATCATGTTCATCAATCTCATCATCTTCATCTCCACAATGTTATTTATCACCATCAGGTCGCCGTTCGTCTCACCACAGGAATAAAAAAAGGTGTGCACTCCTGTTCCCTCGACCGAATATTCCCCAACAAACTACTAACCTATATATATATATATATTATTATTATTTTTATATAATGAAGAGACCAAGGGGATGTCCACCTGATAGTAAGTGATACGCCTGCTCATAATAAAATGGCGCTAGTTAAGATGGTATACACTGCACAACATTGAGCTCGTCGCTTGAGACATAAGATGTAAGTCTGTCCGCCAGCGCCGGCCGGGTCGCGGTTGCGGGCGAAAGTGTTCCCGTGACCCTGGCGTCAGGTGATGAGGCGGAACATCGTGGGGGGTTTTAGTCGGTGCACGTCCGACATAATCCGTCCTTGCGCGGACGAGTATGCGTAGGCATTTCCCCCACGTAAAACAAAAAAAAACCCTCCATCCCTTAGCGTTAAGAGTAAAAGAAACTGTAGAGAAAGTTAAAGCGGAAGGGGACAGAGGAGAATGAGAAGGCGGATCTACTAGCCAACGATGCGGCCCTGAAGAGTAAGAGACGAGCGGACTACGAGGGATGTCCTGTTGCATTCGTGAAGCGGCAGCTTAGGCAAGCTACGCTGGACGAATGGAACAGGCGCTATGTGGAAGGCAGCACGGCCTCCACCACGCGGATTTTCTTCCCGGACGACGAGTCAGCCCACAAAGTACTCCGTACGACCCAGCTAGAGCCGTACATCATCCAAATGCTCACAGGACATGGGGGATTCTTGGAGTACCTGTACAGGCTTAAACTCAAGGAGAGTCTCGGAGGAGAGCAAGGATCAGACCGTGCAGCACCAAATCGCTGACTGCCCCGTATACGAGGCGCAGCGAATAGAAACGGAAATAAGATTGGGGAAGAGGATTGAAGGTAGCACGATCGCCTCCCTGATGAGGGAGGACCACAGCCGTCTTGCAGTATTGCAAAAAGACAATAGAAAGAGCGATAAAGGAAACCAAACATGAGACGAAACTAAAGCAGATTAGCATAAGAAAAAAAAACAGTCACCCAGAGGCCATGAGAGCCAAGAGGGAAAACTCTTTCAAATCCCTGCGGCGGATTTGGTCTTGGGTTCCGCCGCCAACCGTTATACGGCCGCGGAGGGTAAGGAGAGCGGCGGAAGGCAATACCGACACTCCACCTCGGCTGCAAAGGGCACTATAAACCTGCCCCTGCAGCCCAGCGGCACGCATCCGAGGTGAGCTCACGGGGCCCCAGAGCTCTAACCTGGAGCGGCCGCCTCGGGCCAGCCCTACACCTAGGGCCGGCTGGGTAGGTTCCTATTCGGTTCACAGTTTTTTTTCTTTTTAATTAACTTGGGGGAAATGCCTGGGCATTCCCGTCCTGGCGGGGGGGGCAAGGACAGGTTATGTCGGACTTGCACCGACTAAAACCCCCACGATGTTCCACCTCATCGCCTCATGGCAGGCTTACGAGTACGCTTTCGCACCATGCGCGACCCCGTCGGCGCTGGCCGCTCTCGCAACCCTACCTCGGGAGGGAGGGATGAACCCTCCCATTCCAGGGTGCGCCAAAACATGCAGCGCGCTCTCTCCTCGGCCCTTTGCAGTCGCGCGGGCGACGGATTCCCCCGAACCCGTCACCCAGAGGTCATGAGAGCCAAGAGGGAAAACTCTCCCGGCTCCCTGCGACGGATCCGATGTTGGTCCTGCCGCCATCCGTTGTTAGTCGCAGAGGGCAGTAAAAACAGCCTCTGCAGCCTGGCCGCAAAGGGCAGCACAAAGCCGCCCCTGCAGCACCCGGCCGCTCCATTTATCAAACCGGTGCTCTAACCTGGAGCGGCCGCCTCGGGCCGGCCGGGTGGGCTCCATTTAGCTTCACCGTGTGTCTGTGCCACGGTTATTAAACCCCTCCACCACGACAAGGCGGGAACCCGTTGGAGGCAAGCAGGTGAGGTTAGGTTAGATTAAAAAAAACTTTATTAAAAAAAATAAAAAACATTTTTTTTATTAGCATGCCACAGGTAATTAATATCCTGCTTGTTAGTTCATCGGTGTCCAGCTACAGTAAAGTGTCCAGTAAGATTTATCTACTTACAATGAGTCAACAGTTCGAGGTATAAACAATTGTGATGGCCGCCGGCAAATACCTTGTGCACTGGAGCTGCGATAGTCACGCAATTATAAGTGATGGGGGGGAAAGGAACCATTATACTAGCAGAGGTGCTGGTTGTCCGAGACCGTCTAGGTACCACCGCAATGCCTATTGCAGCCGACACAGTACTGTGCGGACATTACTGTGATCCGGTTTGAAGGGCGTTGTAACTATTACTGGTGGTAGTGTCTCTGTTGCCGGAG